>CM053592.1:21446638-21504683 GCA_028646515.1 Pseudochirops corinnae
GGGGAAGGGGATGAGAGGGGGGATGATGGAGGGGAGGACAGGTTGGGAGGGAGGGTTGTTAGAAGCACACACTTCTGTAAAGGGACAGGGACAAAGTAGAGAATAGAACAAGTGGAGGGTGGGATAGGAAGGAGGGAAATATAATTAGTCTTTCACAATATATCCATTGTGGAGATGTTCTGAGTAACTACACATATACTGCCTGTATTGAATTGCTTGTCTTTCCAGTGGGGGTGGGTAATGAGGGAGGAAGGGAAAGAATCTAGAATTTTAAAGTTCTAAAATCAAATGTTAAAATATATTATTATTATTATTATTAATTTACATGCAACTGGGAAATAAGATATACAGGCACTGGGTTAGGGAGATCCATCTTGCCCTACTGGAAAGTCAGTAGGGTGATGGGGGAGGATATAGAAGAGAGCTGATTGGGGGAGGGAGTATACAGTGGGATTGCTGTTTTGGGGTGGTGGGTGGGGGAAAGATGGAGAGAAAATTTGTAACTCAAAATCTCGTGGAAATGAATGATGTAAACTAAACATAAACAAAAGTTAATTAAAAAAAAAGAAATAAAATATAGTGCAGGGTATCCAGTGGAAACCAGAAGAAAAAAAGAAATTCAGCAAGGTAGTAATATCAGCTCAAATAAAACAAACAAACAATGCAATTAATACACAGGGATAAAAAATAAGCAAACATGCAAAGAAATATAGATAGAATAGGTATCAAATTATGAAAAACAGCATCAATATAGGGCAAATAATTATGCAAACAGCATCTACTCAAAGTTTTTTTCATAATATCACAATATACAACATCCAACAAGAAATATTTTGAATGATAACATTTTCAATAAAATAGATTGTAGGGCAAAAAGCCTGTCTGGTAAAGGCATATAGGCAGCAACCATATTAAAAAATAATTAGGACCTTCCTTGAATAGTCACTAGAAAACATTTCAAGTGTATAGCTAGGAAATGAGACAAAACTTTTTTGTGCAATCTAAAAAAAAAAGAAAAAGAAAAAAGGAAAGAAAGAAACAAAATGAAGGAAGAACGAAATTGTAGTCAATAGGCATAGAAAATACTCACCAAATTCCCTTTTTGAGGCAAATCAAAAATATATGAAAACAATACATAAAATATAAACAAAATTTACAAAAAAGTCCAATTGAAAAATAAAATTAAAGAACTAAAGCAAAACACTATTTCCAGCTATCAGCAATAGAACATTACTTCATAGGACAATTTCAAAGCGTAGAAGATATAAATCTTAGCCAGCATCAACATAGCTTAAAAGAACCATCAAATGTAACATTTAAATCACAATAGTAGGAGAGTACGAGAGGGTCTCTCCCACATGCAGGGAGACTTAGATGAGAAGTTAATATTTGGTTAACATGCTCAGTCTAGCTCACCAATTATTGTCCCTATCAACAAAGTAAAAAATAAAAATAAATAAAACTAAAAATCATTGGTTACAGTTGTTGCAATAAAGCAACTTGTGGGGAGAGAAACAGAGTGCCTGGGTCCCCATTTTTCAACAAAATTCTCAGCTAACACATGCCATATAACCTCCATTTCAACATGCATTTTTGCTGCTTCTGTCAGAATTCTTTATGCAAAGTTCCACAATCTCACAATTCTACAGTCAGCCAACCAATCAATTAAGCATTTATTAAGTGCTTACTGTATAGAAAATACTGTGCTAAATGCTGAAGGCACAAAGAAAAGCAAAAACAGTTCCTTGAGGACAGCCTCAAGGAATTCACATTCTAATAGTGGACAACAAGTAAACAAGTATGTAAATGTACATTACAGGGTAAATTGGAGTTAAGGGCAGCTAGGTGGTGCTACAGTGAATAGACTACCAGACCTGGAGTCAAGAAGACTCATCTTGAGTTCAAATCAGACCTCAGACACTTACTATCTGTGTGACCCTGGGCAAGTCACTTATCCCTGTTTGCCTCAGTTCCTCATCTGTCAGATGAGTTGGAGAAGAAAATGGCAAACCAATCCAGTATCTCTGCCAAGAAAACACCAAATGGGATTATAAAGAGTTGGGCATGACTGAAAAAACAATTGAACAACAACAAAAAATTGGAATTAATCTCAGACAGAAGACACTGACTAACAGTAGGGAAGACACCAGAAAAAGCCTCTTGAAAAAGGTTTGATTTGTGCTGAATCTTGAAATAAGCTAGAGAAACCAGAAGGCAGAGATTAGAAAGAAGCCCATTCAGGAGATGGTATGATATTTTCAAGGAACATTAAGACTCCTAGAGCAGTGGTTCTCAACCTTCCTAATGCCATGACCCTTTAATACAGTTCCTCATGTTGTGGTGACCCCCAACCAGAAAATTATTTTCCTTGCTACTTCATAACTGTAATTTTGCTACTGTTATGAATGTATCTGATATATAGGATGTATTTTCATTGTTACAAATTGAACATAACCCACAGGTTGAGAACTGCTGTCCTAGAGCATGTGAAGGGGAGTAAAATGTAAGATTAGAAAGGTAGGATGGGGCCAGATTGCGAATAGGTTTAAAGCCAAATGGGATTTTATGTCTGAATTTGGAGGTAATAGGCACTGGAGTTTATTGAATGCCTGGGATGGTGATGGTGATGGTGGTATGTGAGACATGGTCAGATCTGTGCTGTAGGAAGATCAATTGAGCGTAGGATGGACTGGAGTCAGGAGAGACTTGTGGAAGGTGGACCAACCAGTACGTGATTGAAATAATCTAGGTGTGAGATGATGAGGACCTATGCTGAGGGGGCAGGCTGTGTATGAGGCAGATATCTGAAAGACATTGTGAAGGTAGAAAGAACAGGAATTGAAAATAGATTGATGGGGTCAGCTAGGTGGTGCAGTAAGTTGAACACCAATCCTGGAGTTAGAAGGACCTGAGTTCAAATCTAGCCTCAGCCACTTGTGTGATTCTTTGAAAGTATGGCTGGTGACTTTGCACAGCCCTCCCTCAACTTAGTAGGGATAAATGTGAAGTCTTACATTTGTTTTCAAAAACTCAACTTCACATAAAGGACAGGACAGGAACGGTCAGCTACTAATTTGTTTGGAAAAGATTTGGGGGTCATAGTGGATTTCACACTCAGTATAAATAAGTTAGCAGTACAATATGGAAATAAAAAAAAAACAAACTAATGCCATTTTAGAATGCATTAAGAGGAATAACTTCCCTGAATAAGGTAGTTAGGTGGTACAGAGAAAAGAGAACCATGTTTGGAGTCAGGAAGACCTGAGTTCCGTCCTGTCTCTGACACTTACTAGTAGTGTTACTTTCTATTTGCCTCAGTTTCCTCATCTGTAAAATGGGAATAATAATAGCACCTACCTCAGAGGGTTATTGTGAAGATTCAATGACATAACTGTAAATTTCTTAGTATAGTGCCTGGCACATAATAAGTACTACAGCAATGTTAGCTATGACGGTGATGATGCCAGTGATGCCTATGGAGGGCAAACAGAAGGTGAAGAGTCTTGAGTCTAGATCAGCAGTTCTCAACCTGTGGGTTATGTTCAATTTGTAACAATGACAATACATCCTGCATATCAGATATTTACATTACGATTCATAACAGCAGCAAAATTACAGTTATGAAGTAGCAACGAAAATAATTTTATGGTTGGGGATCACCACAACGTGAGGAACTGTATTAAAGGGTTGCAGCATTAGGAGGGTTGAGAACCACTGCTCTAGATCATATGAGGATTGGATCAAGGATTGGATCTTGGGGCTGTCGGCTTGAAGAAAAGAAGGAAATTCCTTCACATTTATTAAGTGTCTACTACGTGTGAGGTACTGCACACAGCTGTATGTTGTTCTTACAACCACTCTGGAAGGTAGGTTCTATTATTATCTCCAAGAAACTGAGGCAGACAGAAGTAAGTGACTGGGTGGCTAGGTGGAGCAGTGAATAGAGCACTGGCCCTGAAGTCCGGAGTTCCTGAGTTCAAATCCAGCCTCAGACACTTAACACTTATTAGCCGTGTGACCTTGGGCAAGTCACTTAATCCCAATTGCTCTGCCCTCCCCCCACCAAAAAAAAAGCAAAAAACCCCAAGAAGTTAAGTGACTTGGGTGGGGTCAGATAGTGTCTGAGGTTGCATCTGAATGGGTCTTCCTGACTTTAGGTCTAGCACTTTACCCATCTTGCCAACTAGCTGCCTCTAGAAAAGAAAAGCTGGGGCAGGAAGGGATGGTAGTAGCATGAGAGGAGGTGGAGAAGGTAAGGAAGCTGCTTTCAGATTCTGGATTAGTAAGAAAAGAGTTGGTTAAGTAGATGGCAGATCATCTCCTTGCTGGCTGGAGGCCAGGGGATGATAGTAGCTTATCAGAGTTTTCAAGGAAGATGAGGAAAGTTAGAAGGATCTTAGTGGTCCTGCTTTCCTGGGATATGGGAGTGGAGAGCGCACACTGAAGAACTTTGCATTTAATACTGGGGAAGGACAGGGGAGGTCTTTGTGGTGCTGTTATCTAGGGAAAGATGCTCTGTCATTCTATTATCCAAAGAAGATTCTGAATGACCATCTGCATCAGTAGCAGCAGCAAAGACCAGGACAAAGATAGGGAGTTATTCTGTTGAATCAGTCTTCCAAGAGGTTAGAAAAAAGAAAACACAAAATCTCAGAGTTTCCAGGGTCACCAGTAGCTCCATCTTCTGAGAGGAAGGCAGGGGAGGAAGGCCTCTCTCGGCTCAGGGAGTCATTTGCCTCAGCTTCCTTTTTAGATTCATGCATGATTCCTGTTTAAATACTCAGAAGGACCTCTGAAGAACATTGGGGAGGGAGCAGAAGTAGAATATCAGGCCATATAGTGATCTGTGCCTCCTGAGTTTCCTGAGGAACAAGTGGAGCATATCAATGCACCCACCTCGTAGAAAAAACAGTGCAAGCTGCGCAGAGCAGGTACAGGATGGACTCCAACTCCTCTGTCTGAGATTCAGCCAACAGAGGATTGTTCTTCTGTCCTTGGTGATTGTGTCAGCAGTCTCCAGCACACAAGGATCAGGATCAGGAATACTGAGACAAGGAAGAATTCCCCTGAAGTCAATATGAGATTAGCTTTTGGTTTTTCTACCTACATACATAGTACATTTGGCCCCAATAAGGTGGACCAGCAGGTCCAGCAGAGTCAAGAACTTAATGAAGACAGAGAAGGGTTCCAGTTGCTTGCAGGCCATGGGGCAGTGCTAAGGGAAAATCATAGACCTGTACTGCATCTGACCAGTACTCTGGACCACATAAAACATTCAATGGACTTCCTATACCACTTATGTCATGAAGATACTGTTGCCAGTGGAAGCTATGAACTTCCACAAGGGTTGAACACTAGGGTCCCCATCCAGTCCAGTACTGTTAGGATCATGCTCGGTGTCTGGAGGCCAGTAGACACCATGCAACAGGGCTTCGAGAAGACTGTCTTGGAAACTCAGGGTTCAGCTAGAGAACAGAGGTAGAGTATCATTGCAAGAATCTCCCCAGGAGAAGGGAAAGGCAAAGTTCTTAACAAGACAAGAAGTGCTTTTTGTTCAAGGTTTGGTTTCCACTCAGTCTACTGTCCTAAAAAATGCTCCCTCCCCTCCCCCATCCCTTGGATTTAGACACTGAGGGAAGTCTGGAAAGGGTTTTTAGACTAGAGGAATATTTATTTTCTAATATTTCTAGAGAAACTGAAAAGACTTTTAATATGTTTCCACAGAGGTCTTCAAGCCGGGGCTGAATCACTGTTTGTCAGATATATGATAGTCTGGATTCCTTTGGGCTATGTGTTGGATTAGAAAGCTATTAAAGTCCCTTCCAGCTCCAAAATTCTGTGATTGTGTTTAAAATAATGAGGGAAGTAAGGAATATAACAGAGAAAGCATTGAAAAATAGGATTGTGGGAAGGGAAAGAGGCATATGGAGGGGGTAAGCAACAATCCAATTTTGAAATACCTACTATGTTGAAGGCACTGTGTTAGGCACTGAAAATACACACAAAGATAAAGATGAGAGTGTCTACACTGAGGGAGCTTATATTCTATTTGGAAGGGAAATACAACATGTATACTGACAGACAAATAGTCAGCTTGACGAGAAAGAATGAAACAATTCTAGCTTAGTTAACTGACATTTCTATTATGCTTTGAGGTTTACAGAGCAATGATCATTTCAAATAAGAGATATTTGAAAAAATTCATATAATTTGCTTTCTAAGGTCAAGGGGCTGTTGGTAGTATTGGAAGCCTTTAAAAACATGTTGGTAAATGGAGCTCCTCATGCTTGCTGAAAATCTAGTTCAGAAAACAAAATGGTGATACATTGTAAATGCATTGTTCTCTGAAGATTCTAACTTGAAGTCCAAATAAATTTTTAGAATTTTGATTATTTAGTAGTGGAATCTTATAGTAGCTAAGTTTTTCAGTTCCAAATCACTTACACAGGGATTTAATCTTACGCACCAACCTATTTCTTGGGCTAACATTTGACAAATACTATAAAACAAAATTACAGACGTAAGTAAACATTTATCTAAACACTAATGTAGTGATGGTGGGCCAATCACTACCATATGGAACTGGACATGTGGTCTGGTTCCATGAGAGATAGATGCCTTGAGACCTTTCTAAGAACAGGTATAACACAACAACTCTGATCGGTCCCTTTGTCCCTATGACTGGAGACAGATGGAGCTGACCACTTGGTAGCCTTTAAGAATTGATGGAGAAAAAAAAAAAGCTCCACCTCTTTCCCTTCCTCTCTCATTTGCGCCTCTGCCAAGTCTCCCTTGGACTTCTAGGAAGGGGTGTGTGTGTGTGTGTGTGTGTGTGTGTGTGTGTGTGTGTGTGTGTGTGTGTGTGTAGTCTGTATTGGGGCGCTTCCTCCTTCCCTGCCATCTCAGTGGTGGCTATAAGCATATGCTTGCCAAGTGAATCTGGAATTAGAGACTTCAAGCCCCTGGCTATTTCTTCTGCTTTGTGTTTCTTTCACAAAGCATAGGTGACTGAACTTCGATCCTAAAAGATGGGCATTTCTAGCCCTGGTGTCTATTGGTGAGTTTTAGAGGTCATGAGTTCCTGAGTTAGTGTTGGCTGCCCAGTGAGTGGTACTTCTTCCAACTACACATTCACATGCTCACTATGAGAAACTGCTGTGAAGATGTTGCAGCTGACAGAATTAAGAAAGCCCAAGCCATGTTCTTATTGGCCTGTCAGTTATACACATGAAAGTGTTCTGTTTAGTAGTCCCACAATGAGCCTTTATTTTTTAGAGAGATGATGATGATGATGATGGGCTATGGGTCTTTTCTATGTTAAACACTTCTTGTTGTGGTGGAGAAAATGAATTGCTGTCTTATGTCTGACTGTGACACTGAGCACCTTTTCTAGAAGGGAGACCCTTGAAACGAGCCATTCCTAAGCTTTGCTATAGAGATTTTCCTTAGAACTCACTCCAGGTGGGAGCATAACAAACCAGAACAATTTAGAAAAGCCACATTTTCCATGAATGAACCAGGTTCACGTGAGTCCAGAGCAGAAGTCCTTTGTGCCCTGGGCCCTAAGTAACAAGTGACATTAATGAATCAACCATTACATTTAACAGGCAAAATTTGTTCTTTCTTTGTTGTCCTGTATTCAGTATTAGACTTTTCCTTCCATTTCAGTGTTTGTGCCATTATTATTTCATTGATTCAAGTAGATATAGAGCTTTCTAATCTGTCCCTTATATCCAGGTCTTTTGTGAATTTTACTATTTTCTCCTGTGTTTTAAAAGTAGATCCAGGGGCAATAAGGTGGGCAATGGACAGAGAACTGGACCTGGAATCAGGAGGACCTGAGTTCAAATGTGACCTTATACATTTACTAACTGTATGACCCTGGACAAGTCACTTAACCCTGTGTGCTTCCCCAGCACTAAATAAATAAACAAAATAGACTCAGAGCATCATATACTCAAATATTCAGTTTGATCTGCAATATCATTGACGTGGCTATTTCCACTCTGAAAGATTACAACCCGTCCATGTCTCTCCATTTTGTGAGACATACATTCAAAAGGGAGAATTTTTATTCTCCCCTAAGTTTGACAGGACAGTTTGGGTCCACCCAAAGCGCTAGAAACCTTGCTTCCTCTGGGCTATCAGTTAGGCATCGCCCTCTCCACTTGATTTACCCATCTTTTCCCCTGATACACTTTGTTGACACCCAGTTCTTTTGTGTAACATGGTACAACTTGCCTGCACGTACCATATGCCTTTGGGGTGACAATCACTTTCAGGCCTTTTAAGGGTGTATTGTCACATAACTGGCAGCCATACAGCACCAGCATGAGCAGGGTCTGTATGCTAGTATACTAATACATTATTACAAAAATAACTGCATCAGAATTACAAAACAAAGTCCTATAACAGGTCTGAAGTGGAAGGTCATCATCTGCTGGGAGAAGCAGGGAAGGTTTTCTGGAGGGGGTAGAATAGGATTTCTTTTGAGGGGGCAATCCTTTCCCCACGCATTAAATGCCTACTACGTGTCAGGCACTAGACTCTGAGGTCAGTGGAGATGTAAAAGAGAAAGGGAGAGAGGAAGAGGAAGAAGAGTACAAAAGAGGAAGGGAGAAGGGAAGAGAAGGAGAGAAGAAAGAAGAGGAGAGAGAAATTCCAGCCCTCATAACATTTACATTCTTCCAAACAGAAATGTAAGTTATTTCTGGTAGAGGGAAGAACAGAATAAAGGTATGGAGGCACAAAGATGACAAATTTAAGGACATATCCTTTAAATTCCACATTTTTCTCCCATCCAAGCCTTCTCACTGTTCCTAACACAGGGTCTGCCATCTTTCCTTTCTGTGTCGCTTGGATGTTTGCCATTCACGGAAGATTTCTCTTCTCACCTCAGGCTCTTAGAACGCCTAATTTAACCTCAGAAATTAGCTCAAGCACCACGTTGCACCAGAGGCTTTTCCTGATCTCCCCAGCTGATACGTATCCCCCCCCCCAAAAAAAAATACCCACTTGCATTTGTTTATATATTTTGTATACGAGGCAGCTTTGGGGAAGACCTAAGATTCAAATCCTGCTAGCCACTGACATCTGAGGCCAAGTGATCGTGAGCCAGTCACTTAATCTCCTCGTGTCCTTAGATAAATCTTTAAGGCTATAAATTACAGAGCAGGTACTAACTAGTATTAGTAGAGGGAATTAACTCACTGGGAATTCCCTATGCTAGTGAAATCACAGGTCTAGTTAAGGAAAAAAAAAAAGGCAAACTCCTTGAGGAAAAGGTCTTCGGAATCCCAGTGCTCAGAAGTGCCCGGTAGCAGGCACTTCATCAACTACTCGTGGATGCAGCACCTGGGCATCTCCAAGCCGCTGATGCTCTGCTGGACAAGTACTAAAAGCCTCTCCTACACACCTCCCGCCCCGCGATCTCGTCCTTCCTACAGCAGCCGCGCCTAAGATGCTTTGCAGGCTGTCTACTTTGGAAACAAAACCCGCCCAAGGCAGTACTCCCGGCCGCTCCGGGCAGAAGCAGAAGCCCCCAGACTCCCGCACCGCCCCCTTCCCTCTCCCGCCCCGGCCCCCCCCACCTCACCACGTGTCAATCCGCTGCCCCCGCCCCACTCGGGCTCCTGCGAGCCGTAGCCATTGGTGCAGCCGGGCTACCAGGCGGGCACCCCATTGGCCATTTTAGGAAGTCAGTCTGGGGCGATGGTCTGCAGTCTGCTGGCGGAGGAAACTTCCTGGTGATTGTGACGCTGGGGAGAGCCAGAGGAATCCTGAGTCTAGGCCAGGCGAGCTGTCAGGGCAGGCATCGTGGGGCCCCGTGGCGGGCTGGAAGGCGGAGCACAGCGGGACGTCGCGGGTTCCGAGCCAGGCGGGGACCCAGCGCCCGCAGCGCTGCAGCCGCTTTTGGGTGGCGGCTGCCGGCGTGACCCGGCCTCCCGGGCGGCTTCTCCAGGCGGCGCCGCGGCTGCTGCTCCTGCGGCTCCTTTCCGGGTGATGATTCTGAGTTGCTCGTGCGGGTATTTGCAGCGGGCACAGAGGAGGGGTTGGGCAGGGCCGGGAGGGCCGGGGGCCGCCTCGCAGCTCTGCCCTGCCACGCTGACCTTCGGCGATGCTTCTGGCCGGCGGCCGCAGGGAGCGGACCCCCGCCGCAGACGGCCGGCCCGAGGTGTCTGCCCGCGGGAATGACGGTGCACCGGGCGAGAGGCGGCTGCGGGCAAAGCCGGGGCTTGACCGAGCCCGGAGAGGCCCCCCGGGCTGCTCGGACGGGCGTGGGACGCGAGATGCTCCGTGGGGGCGAAAGTCGAGGCCTTAGTGGGGAGGAGCAGGGGGAGGGGGCTGCCGCGCCGCCGCCTGCTTGCTGATGCGGCTAGTCTGGGGAGCAGCGACCACCCCGCCCCGGCCACGGTGGCAAGGCGGCGGCGGGCGGGGGGCGTCGGCAGCTGGCCCCCGCAGGGTCTGGGTCCTCCACTAGGCCCCAGTGTGCAGGCAGGCTGGGGGAGGGGGGCGGTGCCTGTGGGCGAGCACCTCCCTTGCACTGTCAAATTCTTCGCCTGGTCCTGGGGTACGGGGGAGTTTAGGGGCAGCGAGCGCAGCCGGGATGCAGGAAAACTGGGAGATAGTGTTTTCTGTAGGACCTGACTGTGGACATGATTTAAAGGCTGGGAAGATCATAGATCCGTAGCTGGAAGGGCCTTATGGACCATCTAGACCATCCCTCTTATTTTACTAATAGGGAAACTAAGCTCTAAGAAGTTAGTGACTCGTCCAGGGGCGATTTAAACCAAATCCTCTGACTCCAAGGTAATGTACTGTACCCCCAGGATGACCTCAAATGTCTGTGACAGGACGTTCACAAATTCAAAGTTCCCCTCCAAAGTTTCTGAAGCCTGAACTACACAGCTAAAAAAACCCCAAAACTTTTGCAATACTTAACATAGGAACGCTTTGGTAAAGCCTATATTAAGCACACCACAGTGTTGTTTGAATTGCGTCTATAAGCCTTGAGGCTTTTCCCCCTAAGTCACCGAGGACACAAATGTTTTCCATCTTTTTTTTTTTTTTTTTTTCCTCTGTGCCATTTAGGTCTAGCCTCTTTTACAAATTAAAAAAAAAAGTTTTCACTTTTATTCAGAACTTAACAGAACCAAATAAAATGGTCGTTTACATATATACGTAGTGGAAGAAAAAGAGAATTGTGCGTAAAACTGCAGATCTCTATTATATGTAGCTTGCTTTTATATTTGAACATGATAAATTCAACCAGTAACTTTCAATTCGGTCTTTCTTGTCTGTGCTTCTCTTTGGCCTGCTTTCTGTTCTCTACATTTAAAAAACAAAGCTGCCAATGACACTTTCTTCTTTTCCCTTTTCCTTTTCTTCCTTCTCTTTTAAAAATTCAGTTTTATTTTATTTTCAGATCCAATTTCTTCCTCTCCTCACCTTGGGAAAGCAAGAAAAGGCACATCTCATTATAAATGTGTGTAGCCAAGCAAAACACATCAAAGACCTAACCTGCTAACTTAATATATTGGGACTAACAGCTAATTGGCAAGGAATTACATAGGATAATCAGGGAATGAATCCATATTCTTTTCAAGTACTCGTGGAATACTCAAAAAATTTGATCATGCAGTAGGTCATGGAAAAACCCTACATAGATTTTAAAAAGGCAGACATTATATATTACTGTATTTTATACCATAGTACAATTAGAATCAAGTGGCAATAATAGACACAAAGTAATAAAACCACACAGAAACTGGAAGACGATTAAACAACAACAACAAAATATGCCTCAGTATGTACTCTGAGTCCATCATCTTTCCATTTGGAGGTGGAGAATGTATTCATAGAAACTTGGAAATGAGACATTTAACAGAGAAAGTTGTGGCAAAGGCTTTCCCCCCCCCAGTTACTATGTTTCTCTTCTAATCTTAACTGTATTGGTTTTGACTTTTATGCAATAAAAATTATCCATTTTATCTTCCTGGAGGCTCTTTATCTCTTGTCTGGTCTTGAACTTTTCCCCTATCTGTAGATTTCAAAGATGATTTCTTTCTTGATCCTTTAATTTCTTTATGACATGACCTTTTAATGTCTAAATTGCATATCCATTTCATGCGTATCTTGATGGTGTGAGTTGTTGGTCTAAAACTAATTTCTGCCAGCCTGCCTTCTAGTTTTTCTAACAGTATTTGTTGAATACCAAGTGCTCATCCTAGTAGCCGGGGTCTTTGAATTTATCAAACTCTAGGTTACTGTGTTTATATGCCAGGTATGTTGGGTGCCTAATCTGTTCCACTGACCCAGATTTTTATCCAGTATCAAATTGTTTGGATTATCACAAATTTGTAGTATAGTTTGAGATCTGGTATCATTTCCCTTTGTTTTCATTATCTCTTTTGAGCTTCTTCATCCTTTGTTCCTCCAAGATGAATTTTGTTATTTTTCTACCTTCATGAAATAACCTTTTGGTGGTATGATTAGTAATTTACTGGATGACTAAAGTGATCTAGATAATCTTGTCATTTTTATTTATTGGTTTAGCTAAAGGATGAGGAACTGATATTTCATCTATTTTTAGGTTTATCTTGTTTTTTGTAGTTGTAAAATATATGTGTGTGTATATATTATATATATATTTGGTATGTGTCTTGATAAGAAATATTTTATGTATTCTGGAGTTATTTTGAATGAAAATTTTCTTTATTTTTTTTTACTGGATTTTATTGATAATATATAGAAATGCTGATGATTTACATGACTTAAAAAAATACATACTTTGCTGTTGGTAGTTTCGATTTTAGGTTATTCTCTAGGGTTTTTTAAGTGGTAATTTTGCTTTTTCTTTGCTATGCTATTCACGTTTTTTCCCTTGTCTTATTGCTATAGTTAGCAATCCTAGCGTGATATCAAATAACAGTGGTGATAACAGACAGCTATGTTTCTCCTCTGATCTTATTGGAAAGTATTCTAGTTTATCTCCAATACTTAATATGCTGCCTCTTAATTTTAGCTGGCTAGTATTAAGGAAAATTTCATTTCTGCCTGGGTTTTCTAATATTTTCAACAGAAATGGGTGTTGAATTTTCTCAGAATTTTTTTTTCTATGTCTGCTGATATAATCCTGTTTTTTTGTTGTTATTAATATGGTCAGTTATGCCTGTTAGTTTTCTAAAATTGAACTAATCTTGTATTCCTGGTATAAATCCAACATGGTTATAGTATATATTCTTTTTAATATGTTGCTGTAGCATTAATATTTATTAGAAATATAGGTTGATAGTTTTCTTTGTTTTGAATCTCTCTGATTTAGATATCAAGATCATATTTGTATCATAGAAGGGATTTGTTTTAGAATTTATTTAATATTGGACTTTATTCTTTTAACATTTGATAAAATTCGCTCATAAACCTATTTCCTCTTTTTAAATAGTTCGGTTATAGTTTGTTCAGTTTTTCTGAGGTAGGATTATTTAAATTCTTTATTTCTTGTTCTGTTAATCTGGAGGCTTTCCATATTTTTTAAAAAAATAAATAAATTTCTATATTTAAAAATCAATATAAATAAACATCTGTCTCCTTTAAGTTGTCAGTGTGATTGGCATGTAGTTGCATGCAACAGTTTCTAATGATTTACTTTATTCTTTTTTTATGAATGCTTTTTTATTTTTGATACTAGTAATTTGGTTCTCTTTTTAAAAAATAAACTAGCCATTGTTTTATCTTTTATTTGATTTTTAAAAATAAAGTATGTTTTATTTATTATTTCCTTTTTTTGCTTTCATTTTTGTTAATTTCATCTTTGGTTTTAAGAATTTACATGCTGAGGCTTTTTAATTTATTGATTTTTTTAGTCTTTTTTATGTGGCATTTTATTGGTCTGTTCTTTCCTTTGTTTATGAAAGTATTTAGAGATAAAACCTTTCCCTAGGGCTGCATTGATTATCTCACGCACACTTTTAGCATATTTTCTGTTTTCATTATTTTTTTGATAAAATTATTATTTCTATGGCTTATTCTTTGACAGTTGTTTAAGATTACATTATTTAGTCTGATTAATTTTTAATCCTTTTTAAAGATACTTTTAGGTAATGTAATTTTTATTTCAGTGAGGTAAATAAAGGATGTGTTTAACATTTCTGCTTTTCCATATTTGTTTGTGAAGCACTTATCCCTTAATATTTGATTAATTTTTGTAAAGGTGCCACTCATAGTTGAGGAAACACATTTATTTACTTATTCATTTGCTTATTTTGTTATTCATTTATTAATTTATCCAACCATTTATTTATTTATTAATTCGGCCATATATTCATTCATTCATTTATTTATTTATTCGAGCACACTCCTTTCTCTACGTTCAGTAATTGCCAGAGATTTACCATGATTAACTTTAATAAATATTTATTTAGATACTTCTTTCTTGTTTACTTATTTTTTGTTAGATTTTTTTAGGTCTGAAAGGCATACATTGAGTTAATCGTAGTTTTGCTATCTGTTTTTTTTTTTTCTGTAACTAGTTTAGTTGCTCCTTTAAGTATTTAGATGCAATGGCATTTAGTGCATGTATATTAGGTATTGACGTTCAGTGTCTATAATATCTTTCTGCATATTGTATTACCATTTATCTTTTCAAGTATGGCTTTGCTGTTGCCTTGTCTGAGATTGTGATTGCTACCTTTACTTTTTTTTAGTTCAGCTAATAAGTGTAATAGTTTTGTTCTAGGAAAACTTTGTGCATCTTTGTTTCATGCATGTTTCTTATAAACATAATACTCTCATTTACACTTAAGACAAATAAGTGTGTGTTTCCAGCCATTCTGTTCTTTTATATTTCCCCTTTCCCCTTCTTTGTTCCCTGTACCCACGGTTAGAAAAAAAAGAGGTGAGAGAAGAGAGTACTTAGTACTAATATTCTGTGTTTTGGGTAGTCTGCTTCTGTAGTCTGCTCCTCATCCCCTGCCCCTCTTCTTTTCTCCTTGTCCAGACTCTAATCATAGGTTCTTACCCTCTTTTTTTATCCTCTTAATCTTCTCTTTATGATCCATCCTCTGAGATTAGAGTTTGTTTTTTTATGACTAATCCTTCCTATCTGTCCTCCCTCTTACTTCCTGTTTCTCCAGTTCTTTGCTGTATCTCTGTTGAGTTAAATGCTTTTTTATACCAAACTCTCTGTGTGTGTGTGTGTGTGTGTGTGTGTGTGTACACATGCATGATCGCTCTGCTTTCTTTTGAGTAGTTGAAATGAAATTGTGGTTCACGTGATGCCTTCTCTCCCCTATCTTCTCCTTCATTTGTCTAGTCTTCCACTTGTACATTCATTATGTGAGATACTATGATTCCCTCTCTTTCCTCCTCTCCCTTTTTAATTTAGTGTACCCTTTCCTCCTCCACTTTCTTTTTTAAGATCATCAAATCTCACACACACACACACACACACACACACACACACACACACAAATTGCTCCTTGGTCCTTTGTCTTATATCTACCTTTATGATCTTTTGATGATTGGGTTCTGAAGGACCCTTGTTTCTTCTTTCCATGTAAACAGTTCATACTTGTGTAGTCCCTTCAGTTGTTTACAATGTATTTACCTTTTTCTGTTCCTCTTGATTCTTGTGTTTGAATTTCAGAGTTTCTTCTGAGCTCTGGGATTTTCATTAATACTTGGAAATCTTCTGTTTCATTAAAAGCTCCATTTTCCCTCTGTAGGACTATACTGTTTCACTGAGTAAGTTATTATTGATTGTAAGCTTATATCTTTGCATTTTGAAATATTGTATTCCAACACCTCTTCTTCTCTATAGTGGGAGCAGCTAATTCTTTTTTTTTTTAAATTAAAATCTTTGAATTTGGATTCTGACAATCCTAGATTTTCATTTTGTGAAGGTAACATGGATTCTTTCTGTTTTCATTTTGCCCTCTGGTTCTCTGGATGCAAACAATTTTCATTCCTTTTTTTTTTTTTGTTTTGAGGAAGTTGGGGTTAAGTGACTTGCCCAGGGTCACACAGCTGATAACTATCTGAGGTGAGATTTCAACTCTGGTCCTCTTGATTTCAGGTCTACTGCTCTATCCATTGTGCCACTTGGCTGCCCCTTTCATGGTTTCTTGAAATAAGATTGTGTGTGTGTGTGTGTGTGTGTGTGTGTGTGTATGTGTGTGTATTTGGTCATGGCTTTCAGGTACTCCAGTGAGTCTTAAAATATTTCTTCCTGATCTGTTTTCCAGAAAATTTTTTTTTTTGCTTTATATTTTCTTCTTTTCTTATTCTTCCCCCACCCCAGTTTTGACTTCTAATTTAAAAAATTTTTTTCTATACTTAATATTTCTTGTCTTGTGGAGCCATTAATTTCTTTTTAGGCCATTCTAATTTTCAGGGCATTTGTTACTTGAATAAGGTTTACTTCTTGTACTAAGCTATCAATTCTCTTTGCAAGTCTTTCCCCCAAAACACTGATTTTTTTTGTGTTTCTTTACTCTTGAGTCCTAATTTCATTTATAGTATCATTAAAGAAAAAACCCTCTTAATTTTTGCTTCATTATTTCAAGGAATTCTAGTTGACCTTGTGGTCTGGAAGCATTTTTCTTTGAGGCTTTGCTTATAGATTTTATGGAATTATTGTTGTATTCTGAGTTTGTCTCTTGGGAGTATTGTATTGCTCTTTATCTTGATTAATTATCTTTTTTGATTTACTCATTCTTTTAAGCCTTTATTCCTGAGTTGGGACTTTGTGTTAGGGCTGGTACCTGGGCTCTTTTGGAGACAGTGTTGCATTATCCCTTTTTTATAATCTCTGGTGTCCCGCTGCTGCATTCTCTGGATGTTTTTAAAGGATCTCAGCGGGGGTTCAAACTTTTAACTGAACCTTAAGCAGTTTGGTCTAGGATATGATTTGAGCTTAGTCTCAACCTGATCTGAGCTTGGCAGGCTCTTTACCCCGGTTTGGGTGTGTACAACACCACTGCAAGAATTCCCCTCATTAGAGCTCCAGTAGACAATAGCCCTTTTTCTCAAGCCCTGGATTGCAAGCTGAGATTCTTCTAAAGCTCAGAGCTTTGAGCTGTTGATTAGAACTCAGTCCCTGCCTTTCTTATTCAGGTATAGGACCCACACTAATTCTGTGGGCTGGATCCAGGTTCCTGCTTTAGGGTCTGAGTAAAAGAGATGTTGTCCACCTTGTAGTTTTACTTGTTGTGGTTCCTTAACTGTGGGCTGAATCTACAATCTAGACTGGAAAATTGCCTTATTGTAGTTTCTCCTTGGATTTCTTGACCACAGCATAGTCTAGTATTCTTCAATCTTGGTAGGTATAATTGGAGAAGGGAGCTGGGCTCTTTTTGCTATTCTTCAGGCATCCCTGATGTTAAGAAGATTCTGGTGCTATTACCCATTTGAGTGACTCTAAAAAAGTGGGAGCCTTGTTCCAGGTGAGAGCTATAGAATTGGCTGTTAAAATATGATTTTTGTTACAGAGAGATTGACAACCACCCCTTTAGCATGCTCATTAGGAAATATTTTAAGAGGGAGAAAGGAGCAGTAGATCTTTTGTCTTTAGTGACTGCTTGGTCTTTATCCTGACCTTATAGAGTTTAAAGATTTTTAGATATGGGGCCATTAGATATTAGATATGCCCTACATTTGTTCAGTTCTTCCCATTGAACATTGAAAGAAATCAGAGACCTTATGCTCTGGTGATTGTTTATTGGGAAGAAAGTGTTCAGACCTTTGAGAGTCTGTTCTACATAGGCGGTCTAATGGCCGTGGTCCCATGGGGATCACACTTAGGTTAGATATAGAAACCCAGAGGAGATGAAAGGGCAGAAGAGACTCCTGGCTGTATAAAGGTGGGAGGATGACTGCTAGTACATGCTATTATAACCTGAATTTATAGTGGGGATGAATTTGTTTGGTTTGATTGCAGTTCTGACTCCAGCTTCCTCATTGCAGTGGGCAAAGTTCGTTGAAAGCCGATTGATTTGCCCAAACCATCCTATGATAGTAACATCTCATTCCTATATTTCTGAAGGTATTGGCTGAGATTTGCAACCTTATAACAGCAATGAAGTAGGCATTAATTTTAATAGAGTGGGCAGGGCCCAAAATATTAAGCCTAATAAGCCTGGGTCTACTGGTGCTAGCTCCCTCAATGAAAAATTTGATCTGTGTGAAGCTTATATCCCCAGAACCTGTTTTTCTGGCACTATTGGTTCTGACCACTTGGATACTTCCTTGTGAGCCTTTAAACACTCCGAACTGATAATGGTGTTTAGTATGCAGATGATTTTTCCCATCATAGGATTAGCATGCTCTTCTAGACTGTCAGAGGCCCCTTTGTAGGTGCTGGGTCAGTAGCCAAAAAGTGTTAATACATATTCAAATGGGACATGTCAGCACTCAACAATGACCTTGAAGCAATACTATGGACAGACTCTTTCCATGTGGCAATCCCATCTATCATTTTCTTTGATAAAGAAACTCACTCCGCAGAACTGGGGTAGATCTCATAATAATAACTAGCTTTGTCTTTTGGCCTTCCTTAAATGGACTGACTTCCTTGCAGAGGCATTGTCTGTCCTCAGTCTTATGATAACATTTCCTCCTGGAATGGTTTAGGGAGATAATTTTGAAAGCCAAGGAGGATTTGTCATTTGAGGAGGGGAGTAGTGGACTCTAGTGTATGGGATAGGTTAGTGGGTTGAAATTAGTAAGTGTGTGGCTTTGTTGCACAGTTAATCTTTTTGTCTAGCCTATGGATGAACCTTGAGGTGAGGGAGGGCAGTGATACCCTGAATTCCCCACCTCCTGCAGAAATCTGAGAATCATTACACCTTGGGCAGAGTCTGCTGATGTCCCTGTCAGGGAGTGGTGTTAGATGAGGGAGATATAGATAATATAGAATGGTAAGTAGAACCGCGAGAGGAGATATCTCAGGATAAGGAAGTGTTATAAGCAAGGGGATAATAACCCTTAGTGTGTGTGTGTGTGTGTGTGTGTGTGTGTGTGTGTGTGTGTGTGTGTGATGGGATGGATGGGATAGTTGTGATTTTTGTTGTAATTCCTTTTTTTTCTTTGTAGGGGGATACCTTTCTTCTCTTAGAACAAAATTTGTTTCTTTAGGACTGAAATCTTGATCATTTATTACTAGTCATAAAATGAGATTTCAGTACTGGGAGTAAGGTACTGAGACCAAAGGGTGAAATTGATTTGTGTTATTTCGGCTCAGACCTTGGACACTAAGGGGTGGATTAGGATGTGTGGCGGAAATGACCAAGAATGGAGATGGGGCAGTGCTTCCCCCCAGGATCTTACAAATTGGTATCAAAAGAGGAGGTTAGTTTGGGGGATTTTATGAGTTATTTATTCCTGTGGGCTTTTGTTGCTTTTGACCACATCTTCACAATGTTAAATTATCAAGCCTCAGGGACCAACCATAGGGATGCTCCATTCAGCAGCTGCCATCTATTACCCCAAACTACCCATCATAGGAGGCAGCTTTTCATTTACTTTTTGTCCCCAGCAAGTAAAAGATTTTAATATTTTTCCAATTATGTGTAAAAACAATTTTTAACCTTGATTTCTTAAATTTTGAGTTCCAAATTCTCTCCCACCTTTCCCCCTCATTGAGAAAGCAAGCAATTTGATAAAGGTGCAGTCATGCGAAACATTTCCGAATCTGTCATGTTGTAGGGAAAAAAAAACACAGCAAAAATCTCCAGGAAAAATAAGTAAACTTTAAAAACAACAGTATACTTTGATCTGCATTCAGATTCCATCAGTTCTTTCTCCGGAGATAGGTAGCTTTTTTTTTTTTTTTTTTATCATAGGTCCTTTAGAATTACCTTGGATCTTTGTTTTTGCTGAGAATCACGAGTTCATTCCCAGTTGATACACACACAATATTGCTGTTATTGTATACAGTGTTCTTCTACTCACTTCACTTCGCTTCAGTTCATGCAAGTCCAGGTTTTTCTGAAAACATCCTGCTCTTCATTTCGTTATAGCACAATAGTATTCCATCACAGTCACATACCACAACTTGTTCAGGCATTTCCCAGGTGATAGGCAGCCTTCAATTTCCATTTCTTTGCTATTCAAAAAGAGCTGCTATAAATATTTTCGTACAACTAGGTTCTTTGTTCATTTTAAAAAATCTCTTTGGGATATAGACCCAGTAGTGGTATTGCTGAGACAAACGGTACGCATAGAAATTGTTCTCCACAATGGTTGGATCCTTTCATATCCTCACCAGCTGTGCAATAGTGTCCCTGTTTTCCCACATTCCCTCTAATGTTTGTCATTTCCTGAAGTGGTATCTCAGAGTTGTTTTAATTTGCATTTCTCTAGTCCAGTGGTTCTCAACCTGTGAGTTATGTTCAATTTGTAACAATGAAAATACATCCTGCATATCAGATATTTACATTAAAATTCATAACAGTAGCAAAATTACAGTTATGAAGTAGCAATGAAAATAATTTTATGGTTGAGGGTCATCACAACATGAGGAACTGTATTAAAGGGTCGCAGCATTAGGAAGGTTGAGAACCACTGCTCTAGACAATAGTGATTTAGAGCATTTTTTCATGTGACTATAGATAGCTTTAATTTCTTCTTCTGAAAACTCCCTGTTCATAGCCTTTGACCATTTATCAGTTGGGGATTGACTTTTTGCTTTCCTTCTAATATTCATTGTATTGGTTTTGTTTATGCAAAAACTTTTAATGGAATAAAAATAACCATTTTGCATTCTGTAATCCTCTCTATCTCTTGTTTAGAAATAAAATTTTCCCTTATCCATGGGTCTGATAGGTAAATTATTCCATAGTCCCCTAATTTGCTTATGATATCAACCTTTAGGTTTGAATCACGTGCCCATTTTGATCTTTTCTTGGTATTTGGTGTGACCTGTTGGTAGAGTTACTGCCAAACTTCTTTACAGTTTTCCCAGCAGTTTTGGTAAAATAGTGATTTCTTGGTCCCGAAAGTTTGGATCTTTGCGTTTATCAAACATGAGATTATGATGGTTGTTTCCTACTGTGTACTGTGTGCCTAATCGGTTCCACTGGTCCACCATTCCATTTCTTAGCAAGTATCAGATTGTTTTGATGATTCCTGCTTTATAATACAGTTTGAAATCTGGTACAGCTAGGCCACCTTCCTTCATATTTTTTTCCCATTAATTCACTTGATATTCTTGACCTTTTGTTCTTCCAGATGAATTTTATTATTTTTTTTCTAGCTCTGTAAAATGTTTTTTTTTTTGTTATTTTGATTGATATGGCACTGTATAAATATAAATGGCTTTTTTTTTTTTTTTTTTTTTTTGCTTTTTGGAGGGGGAAAGGCAGGGCAATTGGAGTTAAGTGACTTGCCCAAGGTCACACCCCTAGTAAGTGTTAACTGCCTGAGGCTGAATTTGAACTCAGGTACCCCTGACTCCAGGGCCGATGCTATTCACTGCACCACCTAGCTGCAGCTATAAATGCCTTTTCATTTAATTCCTTTTTGAAATCTTATGGTAGTTTTTTTTTTCCTATGGCTTAGGTTGAAAAAATATTTTGTTAGAATATGAGCTTGAACTGTTTCATTTTTGTTATTATAATCCCTGTTGCTTGCTAAATATTTGTTGATTAATAGACTGTTAATACTTTCTTCCAATCTAATGTAATAAACATTTCTTAAGTGCTTACTATGTGCTTACGCACTAGGTATACAATTAATAATAATAAAACAAAGACAGCTCCTGCCCTCAGGGAGCTTACAGTCTAAAGGGGGGGAGGGGCAGACAACACAAAAAAATGGGCTGGAAACTGGGTTTGGGAGGATGACATCCAGGGTTACCCTGTACAGCACCATCTTTTTCATGGAGCTGAAACCAGCAGAGCAGCAGGTACAAAATGAACAGAGCTGAAAGTGCAATTTCTGCCCTTTATAAAGGAAGGCTTTGGGAGGAATTTGGTATTCTACCTTCCAGCCCTCTGGTCAGAGAGGAGGGGAAGCCTAGGGAAGTGGTGTCAGTCAAGTCTTGAGTGACCAGCCTGGTGATAAGATTAGAAGTTATGGGTTTATCTTGGCAAGGGGCATCTTGTTCTTGGCTGTTGAAACCAGGCAGAACAGCAGAAGCAAAACTGCCCATTTTTCATTGTCATCTCTAAACCTCCCTTGTCTGGCATCCCTTTCTCAAGGCTAATATAATCTCTAGACAAACTGAGTTTTATTGAATGCCTTTGAACAGTCTAGCCTCAGGATTTTCTACCATCCCATGAAGGTCTTCCAAAGTTCTTGTGCTTCTGTGGAACATTATCCAAAGTTTCTGTCACACCAGCGATGTCCTGCTAAACTGTCCTGCATCTTGACAACCAAGGACTTTTTCTTTCTCTGTAGCTATAATTTTTTCAGTCCCTGGAAAGTGATTTGGATTATATAAAATCTACAGTAACGGTGCATGTGTCGGACCGAACACAAAACATCATTTGATACTAATAATGATTAATGCATACATCAATATATACAGTTGTATTTAAGACATGTTAAAAGGGCATGTTGTGGTCTAGGGGTACTTGGGAACCCTGAAATTCAAGGGCAAAAGGTATGGGTCTTGCCTGGGAAGAATTAGAACTAAGCCTTCTTAGACAAGATTTATTGTTTCCTCAGTAGCGGTGGGCAGGACTTTTGGTAAATGAGACTGACTTCTTTTATGAGGGAGAAAAAGATTTTGTGAGAAGATTTGAATGGGATCTAGGAATAGGCTTAGGTTACTTGGAGCTAAACAAAATGAGTCGAGATGGAATTAAGGGTGGGAAGTGGTCTGGGGTCTGGAGGCAGTGGACTATGGAGGACTGGATATTGGGGTAGGGTCAAAGCCACAATACCAGGACAGTTGAAAGGATTATTCACTGGGATGGGTTGAATTCCTTAGGCAAATGCCAGGGACTTGGGGGTCCTTTTAGGGGTCAAGCCTGAGTCCCATCCCCATCAGGTAAATGTTTGCCTTGTTATCTGGTGATATGTATAATTACTTCACCTGTTAGGCTGTATCAGCGTGTGTGACCTACTGACCTTGGCTTCTGTACCTGAGTTGACAGTATTAGCTGATCAAATTATCATCCTTCCCAGACCAGAAATTCTTGGGGCCTCAGGCTCCCTATTAGCACTTCTAAGTTAAGTGTGGTTTCTCTGTATCCTAGGCAGTCTCTAGACCTGGGGTTCTAGTTGGTATTCTTCCTGTCACCCCAGATGAAATGGAGTCCTTCTCAGTTCTGGGCCAGGTTATTGGAAGACATTCTCTCCACTGGCTCTGACAGTCTTTCTGTAACTGGTGGGTGGTCTCTTTTTGACGCCTTTTTAGCTAACTGCCCATCATTTCCTTCTCATCAAAAAACTGTACCTACACAAAAAATAAGTACAGGGTAATTTCCTTAGTGGAGGATGGAGATGGTGGGAGGTCTTTGTGTAGGAAGTGGTATTTAAGCTGAGCTTCGAAGGAAATGAGATGCAGTAAGAGGAAGAGGAGAGGAGGGAGGGAATTAGAGGCAGAGGCTTGGATGAGGTAGATGGCAGAAAGGCCAGGTTGGAGGATTTGGCTATATTTGGCAGATAATTGTAAGAGAGGCCATTTCAGACATCATAAAATTGCCTTGATTATTGAATCGTTTTCATTTTATAGGATCACTGGTTGTCTAATTCAGCCCTCTCATTTTACAGATGAGGAAACTGAGGATCAGAGATGTGAGGGGGACTTATGCAAGATCATGCAACTAGTAAATGGCAGAATCTGGATTTGAAATCAGGTTCTTGGAGTTTTCAGACTCTTGATCTTTTGATTCTAATCCAGCACAATTCTTCTTCTCTCTGCTGCCTCCTTCCTGCTGTGCTGCTGCCCAAGATCAGCATCACAATAAAGGTAAATCCATTTAAATGAATATAACCCCCTTCCCCTCAAAATAACAAGAAAATTCACTTCCCCACTCCCTGGAAAAAAATCAAAACAGACTTCTTTGGAAAAAATAGTCTACTGACAAAGCACAAGAGTTAAAAGTCTGGAGGCCTGGGAGTATTTCTTGCCTCTTCCCACTAAGCAAGTCCCCAAGATCAACATCATTCCACTTAAGTCTTCTGCTCTTTAGATTCTAATCCTCATAGAGATACTGGGAAATAAAAAAAGATACTGGGAAAAATGTTTCAATCTTTCCTAAAAGCCCTGTTGGTTTTTATAAAGATAAAGTGTTATCATTATAGCTTTCTTTCAACCTGTTTACTTAGGTGATGATTTGTTTTAAAATAAAATTTAGGTCAAAAGTTAGAAATAGTCAGTGTATGGGAAAACTGGCCTTTGTATATACATTTGCGGTTTTAACTGTTATCAGAGATCTGTTGTTAGGCATATAATCTAATGCGTGCAAAGAAAGAAAGATGCTGCATAAACCAAGATAATCATGATAGCACTTTTTAGCTAGAAACAATCAATGAACAAATTATGGTCCCTAAATATAATAGAATATTAAAGAAGCCTGGAAAGACTTGTATGGACTGATTGTAGAGTAAAGTAAGCAGAACCAGGAAAAGAAGGTACACAATGACAAAATGGAAAAAGAAAAAAGTAAAGCAAAATTTAATGCCGTATCATTATAATGACCAAACTTGACTCTAAAGAAGAGTGAGAAAATGCATCAGCCTTCTTTAAAGGGGAGATGTGGATGTGGAGTATGCAGATACTGTCATATACAATCAGTGTAATTAATTTGGTTTCACTGAATCAGTTTCCCCCTTTTTAAAGTTTTTGTTATAAGGAATGCCCTTTTGTGTAGTGAGTTTTCAGAAAGGAATGTGATGTGAAATACAAAAATACAGAATTTTCGTATTTAAATTTAGGACGTGTAGGAAATATTAATGAGAAACAAATGTTTAATTTACTGCATTCAGTGTTAAAATTTATTTTCCTTGACTTTTCTAGGCTACATGACTTGCTGAAGGAAAAGAAAATGTTATGTTGGGGATATTGGTCTTTGGGCCATCCTGGTGGTATTAGCAGCAATCTCCAAGGAATTGTGACTGAGCCACAAGTATATGGATTTATTTCTGACAGAAGCATCAAAGAAGTGGCCTGTGGAGGAAACCACTCTATTTTTTTACTGGAGGATGGGGAAGTTTATACATGTGGTTCAAACACCAAAGGACAACTGGGTCATGAAAGAGAAGGAAATAAACCAGGTTAGTGGTTTAGACCGACTTAGGTTTTGAGTGTATAGATATGGGAGTGGGATGGTGAAGGAAAAGAAGAATGTTTGAAATTTTTTCCCCAAAAGTTTAGGACTTTTTTCAGTAGCTAGCTGTCTTATGAGTCTCTTATTACATTCAGCTGCTTAGTCCTCCAGCCTTTTTGCCCTTTGTTTCTAACTTAAATTATTTGATTAAAAACATTTTGACCTTGTTAGATAACTTTTATAATATTAAATTCTGAGAGCAGAAGAATTAGACATTCAAGCTTGTGGAAAAATAGACTAGCTTTGATTTTCAGAGAGCCCAAAAGGGCTCGATAGGCTTTTTTTTTTTCTATAATCGAAAGCAAAGACATTATGATATTTTTGTCAGATGAGTGTCGTGCTATTTTCTGCAGATTGATCATTCAGTTTTGTAGCAAAAGTTTTGTCAGTTACTGGCATATTTTGGGTTTGTTTTAGACTGCATCTTCCTTTCTTCTTCTGAATGACTGATTCTGTTTCATTTCGGGCTTGAATGATTTTTTGAAACACTTGACTCCCAGTGCAAGAGGCATTGAAGTGTATTCTTTAAGCGTTACAACTTTTCTGCATTTCCTTGGAGTAATATCCCTTCTTTAAAACCAAAGAATTAGAACACAACAAAAGAGAAGTGAAATATATGCATGAAATTCATGCTCACTTGACAGAGAATTAAGTTAAAAGAGGGGGAAACCAGCTCATTCTGGTTTCATCAGGTCAATGTCGCATGTTCATTTTAAGTCAGTCTTAAAGTGGCGCACACATGACTATTGTCACAAAATGAAACCTTATGAAAATGATTGTTTGTCCCAAGTCATTTGCATAATACCACATAATTCTTTTCCCCACATCTTGAAGTCAGTATTATTATATAATAACATATTTTGAACATTAACTTTGAATTAAGGCTGTTAACTTTTAGAGGTGGAACCTAAACCAATGTGTGACATGTCTGGGATCCTCTTACCTCCCCTTTTAGTTTTTCTTTGTGCTGGCTTTCTTCATTTTCTGTCCAAATATTTTAAAATAATATTTTCCCTCCAATTACACATAAAGACAATTTTTAATATTTTTTTAAAATTTTGAATTATAAATTCTTTCCCTCCCTTCCTACCTTCCTCCTTCCCTGAGATGGTAAGTAGTCTATTACAGGTTATATATGTTTAATTATGTGAAACATTTCCATATTAGACATTTTTGTGGAAGAAAACTCCAAAAAAAAGGAAGAAAATGAAAAATAGTATGCTGTCATCTGTATTCAAATTCCATCAGTTCTTTCTCTGGAGGTGGATCGCCTTTTTCATTGTAGGTCCTTCAGAATTGTCTTGGATCATTGTATTGCTTAGAATAGCAAGTCATTCACGGTTGTGTATCATACAATATTGCTCTTATGGTGTACAATATTCTTCTATTTCCACTCACTTCATTTTGCAGCAGTTCATGTAAGTCCAGGTTTTTCTGAACTCATCCTGCTTGTTATTTCTTATTTTACTATAATATTCTATTAAAATCATTTACCACAGCTTGTTCAGCCATTCCCTGATTGATGGACATCCCCTCAATTTCCAATTCATTGCCACCACAAAAAGAGCCACTATAAATATGTGTACAAATAGGTCCTTCCCCTCTTCCTCCCCCCCCCCTTTTTTTTTTTTTTTTTTTTGCCTCTTTGGGATACAGACCTAGTAGTGGTATTGCTAAACCTTTGGGCCTTTGGGCATAGTTCCAAATTGCTATCCAGAATGGCTGGATCAGTTCACACCTCCACCAACAATACACTAGTGTTCCAATTTTCCCACATTTCCAACATTTAGCATTTTCTATTTCTATGATATTAGCCAATCTTATAGGTGTGAGGTAGTACTTCAGAGTTGCTTTAATTTGCATTTCTCTAATCATTAGTGATTTAGAGCATTTTTTTCTATATAACTATAGATAACTTTAATTTCTTCATCTGAAAACTGCCTGTTCATGTCCTTGGACCATTTACCAATTGAGGAATGTCTTGTATTCTTATAGATGTAACTCAGTTTTCTATACATTTGAGCAATAATGTCCCTTGCTTTCTTACAGAGTGTCCTGAATTTCCCCCCAAGATGACACATAGTACTTGTAATGTTAATGGGATTTAAGATTTTCAATGCCCATTAATGGGCCTCATGTGGAGCCCATTAAGGGAAGCTTGCTTATAGGAAGCCTTTCACACTTTTTGCTAATTTCCAATTAGGCACTGAGTCACCAAGGGTTGTGATGCCTTCTGGCTCTGAAAACTGAAAAATACCAACTCTGAGTTGTTATTTTGCTTTGAGGGCCTGCTTATGAGAAGGATCTTGTGATTCCCTGGTCGAGATTCTGAGCGGCCATATGGTCAGAGCTCCCTGACTACTCAAATGTAAAAGCTTTCTTGATCCAGGGATCCAGGCATGTAAAGTGTACAGTTGATTCAGGCAGTCAGAGCCTTGTGTGTTGGTCTTTATTTCTCTGCTTGTATTTTCTTTGTATTTTTTCTGAAGATCAGGTCGCTGACTTTCTCTCTGAACTAGTGAATGTAATTTAAAAAGATTGTTGACCCCTTAAACAGCTATCTTTCCTACTAAAACAGATCCAAGAACCTGTGCTAGTAGCCATCCTGGGGATGCCAGCGTGGGTGCTGCTACAGTACCCAGTATCTATACCTTACTAAGTTATGTTTGGAAAAGGAGTTTTGTCACTTAGGTAGCTTTTTTTACCTAGTTCTTGAGATCATCTTTTCACGTAAGAAAGAATTGAGAATTGAAGAAGTAATAAACACTATCTATGTCTGGGTCTCTTGGTCACTTATTCTCTCATTAAATACTCATTGAACACACACCTTTTTTTTGTGTGGCAAAAAGAGCAGAACTTTATTAAAAAATCAACACATAAGAACGAAGAAAAATGAGGAAAATATTAATAACCAATTATAACAGACTTCTTTTTTCTTTCTTTTTTAAAAAATAAATTAATTTATTTATTTTCTTATTTACATCATTCATTTCCACGAGATTTTGAGTTACAAATTTTCTCCCCATCTTTCCCCTACCCAACACCTCAAGACAGCCATCCTACTGTATAACCCCTCCCCCAGTCTGCTCACTCCTATGTCCTCCTCCTTGCCCCTCTGACTTTCTGGTAGGGCAGGATGGATCTCCTTAGAACACACACCTTTTACAAGGCACTGTGTGGAATGCAAAGATTAATGAAATCTGATCCCTCTGCACAGGGAGCTTAGTCTTGGAAAAGCCATTTGGATATATAGGTCTTGATACTGTGGCCTGACAATGATAATAAGGTTATTTCTTTTTCACAACAACACTGTTAGGTAGATAGTACAAGGATTATTCCCATTTTACAGATGGAAGCTGAGGCCAAGAGCTTAAGTGACTTGCTCAAAATTAGGCAGGTATTAATTATCATAGTTATGATTCAAACTCAGATCTAAGTCCCAAGTGTGGTGGTCTTTCTACTATATCATGTATCTACATAGGTTAATCTGGGATACCAATAAATTAATCAAAAAGAATTTATTAAGTTCTTACTGTGTGTCAGGAACTTGCATATACCATCTACCTTCCTGAACCAAAAGGTTGAACCTGTAAATCTGATAAAAGCCAGGCCTTTGACCATGAGAGTCAGGTGTCTGGATAAAGACTGAATGATTTAGATATAGCCTTTCTGCTTCATGTTTTAAACATGATGTCAGATAGACACCTTGTACCCTACAGGATCTTGTGGTGAGTCAGTTGAACTTAAGACATAGCATCTAGGATCCACCAGCACCAAAGGAATAGAAAAAGGTTTCAGGCCTCCGGAGTTTTTGGTATAAATCTATAGTGTGTTACAAATGAAGTGTGACCAAAGATTGTACTGTAAATTTGGGGAAATGTGTTCACTTTAAAATTTCATCAGATTCCAGAAATGTTGAGTTCAGTTTGTTAAATATACATGGCCATAATAGCTATAAATTTTGAATATGCCTCATAAATGGAAAGAAATGGGTAGCTTTTTTTTTCTTCCTTTAAAATCTTGGTAGATATGAGCCTTATTCTAATGCAGTTGACTATTTTGCTTTTGTTTTCAGTTGAGAGTAAGAAGTAGAATTCATCTGTTTCCGGCAGTATATATATTCAGAACTGAGACCTAGGGAGTCACTAGCAGTGAGAGAAAGTGGTGGGATCAGGCAAGAGCTTTGGTGATGGATTTGATAATGCCTAAACATCTCTTGCAGTCCAGTATAGACAGGTAAGGGTATCAGGGTGAATAGAGAGGGTGTATCTAGGAGGTAGTAGGCAGAAATAAACTAAGACTTGAAATTTAAATGCCATTCTATTGTCCAGGGAGCTTTAAGAAAGGAATAGTTAAGAAAGGTAAGTAGGAGTGAAAGAGAGGGTACATTTTTTTTTTTTAAGTAGTCAAGCTTCAGCTCAACAGCTGAATAGAAAAGGAGACCATAGAATGATTTTACACACACACACACACACACACACACACACACACACACACACACACACACACACACACACACACGTGCCTCATGGTAGCCACCTCTAGGACTAGGGGGTGGGAAGGAAGGGAAAAAAAAGGAAATTTACATGATAACATCTATTTCAAAGGAATAAGAGGTGATACATGATAGACTTAAAGTTTCATGTGCTATCATTCTTTTTATTATACTGATAATGAAAATGCTTGTTTTAGTCCATATATTAAAAATTAAATAAATAAAAATTTAAAATAAAATAAAAAAGGAGACCACGTAAAGAAATTTGTTCTCTAACGATTCATCAGCCTTCCTGGTTCTGGTTCACTAGATCCATAGATGCACTTCTAAGTTTGAGTGAAAATGGTTAAGAGTTAACTATGGTGTTTTTTTCAAATAGGTTGACAGTGAATGAATGAACTCTCAACTATCTTCCTATTATTATTGTTTCTGTCTTCCCATGAATAAGTCACCTTTTTGTCCAGCCTGTGAACATGTTTCCCTTTCTATTGATTTTTCCCAGTCAATTAGCATTCATTAGAAACTGACTGTATTCCAGGAACTGTGTTAAACACGGGGGAATACAAAGAATGTAAACAAACAGCTCCTGCTCTCAGGGAGTTTATAGTCTAGTCTCTCACCAAGTAGCTGCTTTCTAACAGTTAAGATACCATTTTGATCATGGCTGGCTATAGGAAAAAGGCAGCTAAGTAATCTGACTTCAGGGAGTCATGAAACTACTCTTCCTATCTGGCTCTAAAGCCCCAGTTCAGTTTCTGTGGTTGAATTTCTACCCAGAGATCGATTCCTTTGGCTTTGTAACCTTGTTAAAGCACAAGGACCCTGGGAGAAGTAATAGTAAATTAAAAGTTGAAAAGTTTTCAGAGTTATATGTGTTACTTTGTTTGAACTCATCACCCTCCATGGGGATTGTTACAATACCAATTTTGCAGATGAGGAGATTGAGGCTCAGGGAGGTCATGTGATTTGCTCATAGTAACACAGCTAGGGTTAGATGCAGAATTGACATTCGTTTTTAAAAAAATCAGATTTTGAGTTCCAAATTTGCCCCCTCCCTCTCTCCCCTCAGACACTAAGCAATTTGATATGGGTTATATGCAAAATTGAGACACAGGTCAGGTCTGTCTCAGAATTCACTGTTCTTTCCATTTTACTGCATTTCATGAAGAAACAAGGGAGCACATAAGCAGATGATGTTATAGAACAGACTGCTGTACTTAAGATTCATAAGCAGACTGCACCCTGGTGAGACTGAGTTTATGGAATCCTTTCTTTATTCAGTGATGAGCTGGATGGGTGGGAGGAGGACATAGAGGGAGAAGAGATAGGAGCCTGAAGGCAGCCTTTACCAAGGAGGAAAATGATGCAAAAAAGGGAGTCTGGGGGTCCAGAATTACCCACATTCTTGTTTCATCATTTTACCCCCTTAATGTTTTCATACCGTTTTGTATCTCTCTGGTTCCCTGTTGTACATTTTTTAGTGATTCATATGCATGAGTAATTGTTTTGAATATTGCTTGATTTTTCACTGTGACAAAAATATTCCAAAGAAAGTAAAGGACCAAACTAAAACTCTAGGATCTAAAATTTTTCTGTGCTATTGTCTTGAAGACGTTTTACTCTGCTCCGTTGCTTTTCTGAGTAACAATGCTATAGGTGACTAAGTAGCATGGCCTTGAAAACATATACACATATATGGACACAATCAGCAGTCATTTATTATTAGTCTACTGCGTGCTAACCCTGGCGATGCAAAGACAGTGTAAAAAGGTACTGCCCGCAAGGATCATGTCAGAATATATTTGGGGAAACATAAGTACCTGTAAGTAAACACAAAGTATATATGAATAAATACAGAGTGATTTGTGGGAGCCATTAATACTTGGGAAATCAGGAAAGGCTTTTTGTTACTTGAGCTGGGTTTTAGAAGAAGCTAGGGATTCTCAGAGGCAGAAGTGAAGAGACAGGTATGGGGGCAGGAGATCGAATGTCGCTTGTGAAAAGTAGCATCGAAGCCAGGCTGACCTGAACACAGGGTGTGTGAAGAGGAGGAGAATGGGTTTGTTATAAGTCTGGAAAGGTAGATTGGACCTGGATTGTGAAGAGCTGTAAGTGCCAGACAGAAAAGTTTGTGTTTTATATTGGAGACAATAAAAAGCTATTGGAGCTTTTCTTAATAGGAGTGTAAAGAAAGGGAAAAGCTCAGACAGTGTCTTTGAGTACCCACAGTTAGGCGGCTTAATAGGCAGTGTTGATCCAGCATTGGTGACTTGAGTCATACCAGGTAGGAGGAGAACAAAGAAAAAGCATTGTCATGAATTATCTGACATTGATTGCTGTGCTGAATCATGTGCCTTTTTTTGTAATAAGAATAAATAACTCCATTTGTGATATTTTTCTATTCTTTTGGAATCTTTTTTCTTCCTATCCTTTGAAATATCTTGAAAATCAATCCCTAAAGTACTTTGAAAGCTGGATCTCTTCTAGCACAGACAGTCCAGCAATGTAGATGTGTAGAAACACATACATGTACACCCAAACTTCACTGAAGATTTTCCCTAATGCTTCATCATGATGGGGTGTGGAGTTGAGTGTCTTCCTTAGGCTATACCAATGGATTTCTTTTGGGACCGGGTCAACTTGAAGGGCTTTAGGTACCAGGTTAATAATTAATTGTCATTTATGGGACTAGCCTTATTTCAAATAACTAATTAAAAATCAACAACTTATAAATAAAATCAAACAACTTATAAAAAACCAGTTGGTGATTAACCTTTTTTGGATACTTCAACTTATGAAGACCATCTATATTCCAAGGCACCTAGGATTTGCAGTCTACATTAGTGGATGGAATAACCACATATAGCTCTTTGAAGTAATAAATGTCAGAAAAAAACATAACCATATGTACATATATTCACATGAACAATTCCTTCCCCTACTTTTGCTCTCTTCCCCAAATAAAAAACCTACCACATTATTAAGCCCTGAGAAATTTTTAATGCCACCTTATGTACCTTCCTTGTACACTAGGATTCAAGTATAGCTTAAGATTCATTTGTGCTTGGACTGGCAACAATGAGGTTTCATTGTTGTAAACACTTTTTTCATAGGCCTAGCAAAATGTTAAGGTCTTGTCTCAAGCTCAGAGGCCAACTTATTTATTTGGAAATTTGCTGTGCTTTGTCCCTTCTCTTTATCCCCCTCTTCCTGCTCCCATCTTTCCTTTCCCTTCCTCCTCCATTTCCACCCACACAATCTATCTCAGAGCATAGAATTTTTTTTTAAAGTGATTCAGAGAATTATCAAATGGTTTCTTGACATGCTTCTATCTTGCTGATAGGGGTATTCCTTGCAACAGTGTAGCTCAGAGTTGTCAGATGTGGCTTACCATGCTCTAGAAATGGGTTAAAATATAATTGGGGAAGTATTAGCAAAATACATAAAAATATAATAAAACATTAAATTTTAAAACTAAGCCAATACGCAGCCCTCAGCGATCCTTTTATGTACAGATTAGTGACTATTTACATTTTTTAGAGTCTCTCTGAAATGGTGTCCAGCCCTTTCTCTTCCTCTTATTAAACGATTCTTGGCCCATTCATTTACTGTCCATCTGCATTGTCTGACTGAGATATATGAACGGGTGGACCAGCTCTATGGACATTCCATCAATTGTATAACATAGGACAATAAGTATTCTTCATTTTACTTGGTTTTGCCTGGGTAGAGAGTTAAACCAAACTCTTGAATGATCTTTAAAGACTTTAAAGATCAGTGCAGTGACCAGAGCACAGATGATGTAGAATGTTGTCGACCTAGTAGAAAAAGGGAAAGACTTGCAATATAGAAATACACCCCCCCCCCCCCCACTCACCCCATGGCTGATGTAGGTAGGAATTTGTCTTATTTTGACTATGCATATTATCAGTTTTTAATTGAAATGGAGAAAAAAGAATAGGTTTTTGTTCATTCAAAATATAATAATAAACCCTGAACTGTTTGGTGTAGGCCTAATTTGGGAAGCTTTGAAAGGGTTTGGGGCTAGCCCAGTGCTATCTGCAAACAGGACCATCTGGAGGACTTTACCATCCGGAGGAATCTCTTTCTGTTTGGACTCTGTGCCACAGCCTCCATAAGAGCAAACACCTTTGTTTTATTTTCCCTTGATAATAAGGGGATCATAGAACAAAATTCTCTGTTACATCTTTCAAGGCATCTTAAATGATTTTTAACATGTTTGTGGAAAATGCCTTATGGAAAGGAAAACCTTTAAGTGTAGGCCTGGCCGTGTCATATTTCTCCCTTCCCCCCTTCAACAAACCTGAGTGGTTCTCTGTTACTTCAAGGATCAAATATAAACTATTTGGGATTTTTAGTATTATTAGTTGTGTCCAACTCTTCATGGTGCCATTTGAGGTTTTCTTGGCAAAGATACTGGAATGATTTGCCACTTCCTTCTCCAATTCATTTTACAGATAAGGAAACTGAGGCAAACAGAGTAAAGTGACTTGCTCAGGGTCACACAGCTAGTAAGTGTCTGAGGCCAGATTTGAAGACACGCCCACATATGAGTATTAAAGAGTCCCGGCATTCGGAAGGTTAAGAACCACTGCAAGTCTAAAAGCTCCATTAAAACTTAAAAAGAAAGAAAGATGTCATAAAAGTTGAAAAAAAAATAGGCGTATGACTGAAGTTAATGACATTTTCTTAATTGTCTTTTTTTGGATAGTAATAAAGTCTGTGATTTTTGGAAAATTTTTTTTTTTCCTAAGCTTAAGCAACACCACACAGAGGGCTTTTCCAAATATATAGTAGAGCAGAAAAAGAGAACTGTACATAAAACTACACAGCTTTATTATATATAGCCTCCTTTTCTTTTTAAGTAAGTTCCACCTGTAGCTTTCAAAACTGTCTTGCCTGTTTTTGCTGCCTTCTGTATTTTTTCCTTTTCTCTGCATTTAAAAAAAAAAGACATTAATGATCCTCTTTCTTTTTTTTTTTCTTTTTTGCTGTTATCTCTCTCTCCTTCCCCACTCATTGACATTAGGAAAAAAAAACCGTGTGTGTGTGTGTGTGTGTGTGTGTGTGTGTGTGTGTGTGTATTTTTTTCAATAAAACACATTTCTGCATTTGGCTACTTCTGAAATAAGTTTTTCTTTTTCCTCCATCTTGAGGCTATTACCTCTAGGCTTCTTAGGAATATTTTTTTTCTTCATCTTGAGTGTATAATAAACACCTTTCTGTCAAAGGCATTGGCGTACCATGTTTCATCATCAGTCTTCTGTAATCGTAGCTGCTTATGGCATAGGTAAGAGTTCTCAAGTCTCTTAGTGTGATTTTTAAAAGTTCTTTGGCATCCTCTCTTCCAGATATCTTGAGAACCAATAGCATAGCATCTTTAAAATTTCAAAATCAATATGTTCCCTCTAGAGGTCTGAAATAAGAAAAGAATGTGAAATCACATCAAACTGATTAAGGCTTACAAAATAGGAGAGTGAGACATTAGCAATTCTAGACATAGCTTATATTAACTTCATCCCAGAACAGATCATTTTCCATCTTGTTTGATTTTTCTTTTAATAATTTAATAATAATGACAAGTGGTAATAATTTGTTCAGCCATTCTCCACTTGATATTGTTGGTTTAAAAGGCATATATAGTTTAGTGACTTTTGTAGTATAGCTTCAAATTGCTTTCTGGAAAGGCTGTATCAATTCATAATTCTTGACTTGTCAAGCATTATACGCCTTGTCCTGTTGCAGCTTCTTAAAAGGTGTTACTTTCCTTTAAAAAAAAATAGTAGTCTTATGGGCATGAACATGAACTTCAGAATTTTTTTAAATTTATATTTCTCTAATCAATAATTTAGAGCATTTATTCCCATATGACTACTGATAGCTTGAATTTCTTCCTTTGAGAAACTTCCTGGTCTTTGACCATTTATCTGTTGGAGAATGGCTCTTGTTCTTATGTATTTGGATCAGATTCTTATATGTCTTGGATATCAGACATTTATCAGAGAAATTTGTTTCATTGTTTTCTCCTACTCACTTCATAGCTTCCCTTATAATTTTAATTGCAGTAATTTTGTTTGTGCAGAACTTTTTCAATTTTATGGAATTAGAACTGTCCGTTTTAGCCTGTGCTTTTCTCCCTTGTGAATTCTCCCCTGATCTGGTCATAAAAGGTATTTCCTCTCTTGTTCTTCACCTTTGTTTCTTTTTCTAAGTTATGGATCCGTGTGGAGCTTCTCTTGTTATGTAGTGTGAGATATCAGTCTATGCAATTTCTGCTTTGTGGTTTTTGTAGAGGTCACTCTTAAGTAGTAAGTAGTAAGGTCACTCCTTAACCCAGTAGTTGGGCGATCTCTGCCTTTATTGAACACTTGCTTATTATGTGTCTTTGCTTCCATATGTTGTGTACCCAATGTCCTATTGGTCAACTTTTCTACCCAATAATTTTGATTACTGCTTTGTGGTATAGTTTGAAAACGAGTACAGGTAATACACCTTCCTTTCCATCATTTTTCTTTATTTCTCTTGAGATTTTTCACCTGCCACTCCAGATGGATTTTGTTGCTATTTTTTTTTTCTAGTTTTACAAAGTAATCTTTTGCTAGTTTGAATGGCATGGCACTGAATGAGTATATTAGCCTATGCAGTATTATAATTTTTAATTATGCTGGCACAGTCTAACCCTTAAAAACGAACATTTCCCTAATTATCTTGTCTGTCATTAATTTTCTTAAAGTGTTTTGTAATTGTATTGATATCATTCCTGAGCACCTCAGTAGGTACACTTCCATGTATTTTATATATTCTGTAGTTATTTTGAGTAACATTTCTCTTTTTGTCTCTTTCTGATGCTTTTTGTTGGTAGCACATCCAAAATGGTTTTTTTTAAATATGTTGTTCCTTTGTTGAAATTATTAATATTTTTTTTGACTCTTTAGGCTTTTCTAAGTAGATGTATCATGTGCACAAAGCAGCACCTTCGTTTCCTCTTTTGTCTATTTAGTTCTTAAATATCTTTTTCTTCTCTTACTGTTATAGCTAGTGTTTCTAGTGCTGAATGAAAGAATAGTAGTGATAATAGGAAATTCTTAAGGGAGAAGGCTCTAGCATATCTCTGTTACATAAAATGTCAGTTCACCATAAATGCAGTACCTGAATGGGTCTCTGAAGGGAAGAAGGGACTCACTGGAACATTAGGAGTTTCCCTCTCTAGGAACCCCAAATTGCTTTCCATTCCAAGGGAGTCCAAACTCTTAGAGCTAGAGGCCTGGTTGGTGCCTAGTGTGAAAAGGGAACCTATTAAAATGGGGAATAGAATTGTATTTTGTAGTGTGTGTTCTCTAGTACATTTTGGAGTGGGGACCAATTTAAGGTGGCAGAAAGACTACTACAGGGTTTAGAATCAAGAGATCCAGGGGCAGCTAGGTGGTACAGTGGATAGAGTACTGGCCTGGAATCAGGAGGACCTGCATTCAAATCTGATCTGAGACACTTATTGAACTGTGTGACCCTGGGCAAGTCACTTAACCCCAATTACTTCACACCCCCCCCCCAAAAAAAAAGAATTAAGAACAATCCAGTGACCTGGATTTGAATCCCATCTTTTGTGACCTTGGACAAATCATTTCCTCCTTGAGCTTTAGTTTCTTCATTTATAAAATGATGAGGTTGGATAAATTATTTTTAAAGTTACTTTTAGCTTTAAATCCCTTAGACTATAAAAAATGCAGGGATAGGGATGGATTATGGGGAAATAAAACTTTAAAAGAAATCAGTTTTCTTTGTTGTTTTATCTTCATTCTTTTCTTTTCTTTTTTTTTTTTTTTTTGCTTTTTGGAGGGCAGTTGGGGTTAAGTGATTTGCCCAAGGTCACATGGCTAGTTTTGTGTTAAGGGTCTGAGGCCAAATTTGAACTCAGGTCCTCCTGACTCCAGGGCCAGTGCTCTATTCACTGTGCCACGTAGCCACCCCAATATCTTCATTCTTGTATATTGTTTCTTTAATTCAAAAAAGGAACTGGTTTAATAGCATACCACACTTCTTATTTGTATCAAGAAATCAAGGACCACGTATGTTTCTCCGTCATTCTTAATGCTTTTTTCTTTTATCACCATATTTTGTATGTCAGAAACCGGTGCTGTTTTTATACTTATTATGTAGTACTCTAGGTCATTTTGATCTTTTTTTGGTGTGCCTTTTAAATTTTATATTTACAAATTAACAAGGGTGGAATTAATTTCTGAAAATGGTTAGATCCATCTAGAGATCATTTGAGGTTTTTTTTTTCAGACATTCTGCAGGGAAGGAGAACAAGTGAGTGCCCTGCTATTTCTCTGAACCCTGCTCATGGTTTGGCTACATAGGAGTTTGCCTAGTTTTGCTTCATGTAAATTGTAACTCTCTTCCCCCACCCACCAACATTTAATAATATTTTATTTTTTTTCCAATTACATGTAAATATAATTTTCAACATTCATTTTTGTAAGATTTTAAGTTCTACAATCTAATATAGATTATACATGTGCAATCATATTAAATATATTTCCACATTAGTCATGTTGTGCAAGAAGAATCAGAACAAAAAGGAAAAACCATAAGAAAGACAAAACAAAAACCAAAAAATTGAAAGTAGTATGCATCAATCAAAGGCATTTATATGCCCTAATTCTTTCTCTGGATATTGGTTAGCATTTTCCACCACAGTCTTTTGGAATTGTCTTGGATCATTGTGTTGCTGACAAAAGCTAAGTCTGTCATAGTTGATCATGAAACAGTGTGCCTATTAACTGTGTACAGTGTTCTCCTGGTTCTGCTCACTTCACTCTGCATCAGTTTATATACGTTTTTCCAGGTTTCTGAAATCTTCCTGCTCATCATTTCTTGTAGAACAATAATATTCCATTACATTCATATACCACAAGTAAATTGTAACTCTGGGAAAAGGATACTTGAGGTGCACAGTGGTCCCAGAATACATCCTATGAGAGTCAGTCAATAATCAATGCTCTTTCTATTTCTTACTATTTTGTAATTTCAACAATAGTGGTAATAATAGAATCTATGATTCTAGCTATAGTTTGTAAATGACTATTGGCTTCAGATTAAGAGAATTTAATATTTAAGACAAAAATTTTTGAGGCAAAGGGTTGACATTCTAATCAAGGAAACACTATATCCTTAGTCAAAGTTCATAAGAATCCATAAACCATGGATGGAATTATGTGTGTCTAAGCCATTGATATATTACAAAAAGTGGAAACAGAGTCTCTGAGCCTCTGTGTTCAAATACCAGTACTGTCACTTATTGCTTGTGTGAATTTTGGCTACTCACTTAACCTGTCTGGGGTCAAGAGGTGGCACAGTGGATGGAGTACTGGACCTGTAGTCAGGAAGTCAGAAGTCAGGAAGACCCAAGTTCAAGTTTGACCTCAGACACTTACTAGCACTGTGGCCCCGGGCAAGTCACTTAATCTCCATTGGCCTGGAGTTTCATCACCTATAAAATGAGGATGATAGCATCTAGAAATCCCAGGATTGGTGTGAGGATCAAATGAGATAATAATTGTAAAGTGCTTAGCACAATGCCTGCTATAGAGTAGGTGCCATGTAAATGCTTATTCTTCTTCCTCCAGCTTGCTTGGTTGCCTCATCTTTATAACAAAGGCATTGGACTAGATGGCCGAAGGTTCCCTCCAGTTTTATATGTAATACAGACAATGAATCAAGACTATTTCATCAACCTAGATGAAATATTTGAAAGTCATTCATCTCTCTCTGTCCCTGTCCCCAAACTTCCATTGTTGGACAGTTCTAATAAAAACGTTCTGTTTGCGTTGGTGGTTTTAGCTCAGACTTAATTAGACATTTGTATTTTGCTTTTCTTCTTTTGATACTCTTTTTACTAGAAAGCAGAGAGATAATTTGACAGATACTATTGGGCCTTGCCCCTCCTTTGTAATTTTAAGAAGCAACATGTAAAGAGTACTGGAGATCTGGGTACAAATCTGGCTCTTCCACTAACAACTATGTGATCTCAGCTATTTCATTCAACCTGTTAAGGCCTCAGTTTCCCTAACTGTAAAATAATAAGGTACATCTATCATCTCTAGACATCTGTGAAAGGTTCAGTTCTCATTTGGTCTTTTTGGTGCCACTTGTAGTAATCCTTATTTACCATTTCTGGCAGAACTCGGGTTCTGAGCTGCAATGGGTTAAGCTGACCAGGTGGCTACACTGAGTTTAACATCAATATGGTGAGCACCCAGAAAGTGAGACCACAAAGAGGGGTAAAGTGGCCCAGGTTGGAAATGATGTTGGTCAAAGTTCTCATGCTTATCAGTGTGACCAGGCCCTTGAATGGTCCCTATACTTCTGTCCAGGACAAATAGAGGGAGATATAATCTTTTAAAAAACAAAATTTAAAAACTACTTTAATTAAACTATTATACATTAACAAGTAAAGGACATGTGATTTCATTTGGTGTGGGAACTCCCACTACAGATCTTGATCCATTGGTAACTTAGAGTTTTAGCAAGTTGTCTGAATTTCAGCTCAGAAGAGTGTACCACCAGCTTGTACCAGAGAGAGCATTCATCACACTTCTTCCTGATGTCCCTTTACCTTGCCTTCTCTCTGTCCCCCTTATCCCCACCCCATACAGGTACTTTTAATTTTCTGGTTGACTGAATTGAATGTTTGCGTAGGGAGGACTTTAGTTTTTAAAGTATAGATGCTGTGTTCAGATTCATGAATTAGCAAGAAAATGTTCAACTGTGGTGTACTGGGGATAGCCAGATTAGTATTTCTAAGAATATGGTTTTTGTGTTCATTTATCATGTGGGAGTTATTAATGTTGTTTATATACATTCACTCCAGTGGCTTATTTATGTATTATCATACATTATGTTTATATACATTCTGTTCAGAGAAGGTTTGAAAAAAGTCATCCATTGAAAGAGACTTATTTCAGTATGCTGACCAACATTTAAAAATCAAGTGACATAACTAAGTGGATTTCCAACTGTAAGGGAGAAGTTAGTGTCTTGTGGAGAATTTAAATTGTGGTATTTTGAAGGATTTATAGCTGGAAGGGGCCTTAGAGATGATCTGGTCCAACCCTCTCATTTCACAAATGAGACTAAAGCCCAGAAAACAGTGACTGACCCAAGGATATACATGATTAGTAAGTGGGAGAGTTGGGACAGGTCCGATCTTCTGATGGTAAATTCAGAGCTTTTCTCCCAATGCCTTGTTGTTTGACTTACTTATCCCTCAACTTTAAAATCATTGGCCTTTTCTCTCTTTATTTTCATGATTTCATCTGGTTTTGTAATTGGGTAATCCTTTATGTTAGCCTGCAAGCATGACTAGCTTGGGTAACCAGAATGCAGTCCTCAGTCCTCCCAGGGGATTGCCTGCTAAGTGCCAATCCAGGTCTTCTGTGTCTAGTGAAGTTGACTCCACTTTTTAATGCTTTGAAAGTATAGCTGTGCCTTAGAGATTTTTATTTTGCCAAATTAAATAAAGATTGCTTGTAAATTCTTTTTGTGTTATCTACTTTCTCTGCCTCCAGCTATTCTGTGAAGCCTTTCTTAGTCCCTCAGTCAAGAAATGGTCTTTTCTGTTTCAAAATTCTTTTAATAGTTTGTACCTCTAGTGGTATATTCTGTTTGTTTTGTAGTGATTTTTGGAATGTTTTCTCTCCTTTGTATATATTGTCTATTTGTATAAAATATATATTACATAATTAAAATGTGTGTGTATAAACACACACATATACACATATGGCACTAATTCTAAAAAAGTAGGAGTCCAGTGGGACATTGCAAGGAAACACACTGAATTTGGAGTCAGTAGGTCAGTTGTTGTCCCAGCTTTTCCAGTTTCTAGTCTCTATAATGTTGGTCATGTGACTTTGTGATTTTTGTGACCGTTATTTATATTATCACTAACCAGATATCCAATAAGCATCTTAAACATAACATGTCCAAAATGGAACTCATTATCTTCTGCCTTAAACTCACCACTCCTTCACACTTTCCTATTTCTGTTAAGGGCATCCCATTCTTCCTTACCCAGTTTCTCAGCTTCTTACTGTCTTTGACTCTTCTTTCTTCCTAAGTCTTCTGCTTCATATTCAGTAAGTTGCCATATCATCTCATATGCAGACTGTTGTAACAACTTTCTGATTGAATTGATGAGTTTTAGTCTTTCCACTTTCCACAAGAGCTACCAGAATAATTTTCCTAAAGTTGAAGTGTGACCATATCACTTGAACCCTAGAACCTTTCAGTGGCTCCCAGTTGCTTTTAGGAAGTGTTTGGACCCTTAAAAACTAGGTTTGGAAAGAGTGACTAATACTGTAACAGATATCTAACTAAGAACACCTTAAACTAGATGTATTTACTTTCCACTATACACTTTAATGGTGAGGAAGTACTTTAATGAAGAATAAACATGTTTCTCACTTGCGCCATCAAGTGACTTACTAAGTCATAAGCCTTAGAAGGAATTGCTTTTAACCTTGTTGAGTGAAATCAATATATTTATTAAGCTATTCCTTAAGGTCAGGGATAGTTTTCTGACATTTCTGTAACACTTTAGCTTTAAGCCTCACAAAGCAGTGTCCATATATTATCTCATTTATTTTTCTCAATAAGACTGTGAGGAAGGATCCTAGCTACTGGGGAGTTCATGCTTTGACAAAAGCCACTAGGGAAACTGGAATGTAGTCTGTCAGAAAAGTAGACAGGCCAGCATCTCACACTGTCTACCAGAATAAGCTCAAAATAGGTGCATAATTTAGACATAAAGGACAACAGAAAAAATTACTTGTCAGAGGTCTGGATAAGGGTTCATGACCAAACAAGAGATAGAGAAATTTACAGGAGGTCAAAGGCATAATTTTGATTACATAAAATTAAACATTTTTGCACAAAGCAAACCATTGCTACCCAAATTAGAAGAAAAGCAAGAAATTGGGAATAAATTTCTGCATCAAGTTTCTTTGATAAAGGTATCATTTCTCAGATATATAGAGAACTGAGCCAAATTTATAAGAATAAGAACCATTCCCCAGTTAATAAATGTTCAAGAGATATGAATGGGAAGTTTTCAGAAGAAATCAAAACTAAAAATTCTCTAAATCACTAATAACTAGAGAAATGCAAATTAAAAGAATTCTGAGGTACTACTTCATACTCTTCAGATTTGCACAAGTAACAGAAAAGGAAATGACAAATCTTGGTGGCAATGTGGGAAAATGTGTTCACTAATGCACTATTAGTGGAGCTGTAAACTAGTTGAGCCATTCTAGAGAGCAATTTGCAACTATGCTCAAAAAACTACAAAACTGTGCATGCCTTTTGACTCATATCACTATAGATTTGTACCCCCAAAGAGGTCAAAGGAAAAGGACTTATATACAAAAAATATTTTTGACAGCTTTCAAGAGAATCAGAAACTGAGGTGATGCTTACCAGATGAGGAGTGGATGAATAAGTTATGCTATATGAATGTGATGGGATCCTGTTGTATAAGAAAATGATGGCAAGGATAATTTCCAAAAAACCTGGGAAGACATATATAAACTGATTCAAAGTGAAGTGAGCAGAAACAAGAAAGCAATTTATGTAATAGCAGCAATTTTAAAGATACTCCACTGTGAAAGACTTGACTATTCTGATCAATACAATGAACCACTACAATTCCAAAGGACTCATGATGAGAAATGCTGGATTCAAGAGTACAGATTGAAGTGTATTTTTTTCTTTTTTATTCTTTTTCTTTTCCTCATTTTTTTGGGAAATATGGCTAATATGGAAATTTTTTTGTATGTATAATGGGAGTTGTATTTCTTACCTTCTCAGTGGGTGGGAGAGGGAATTGAGGGAGAGAATTTGGAACTGAAAATAAAACAATTGAATTAAAAAACCCCAATACTCTGAGGTAGGTCTACAGGAATTATTATCTATGGTCATAGAGCTAGTAGACATGAAGTGGAGTTTCAAACTAAGATCACTGCTGATGCCCAGGTCTGGTACTCTTTCTACTATATCATATTATGTATCTTTCTCCAGACTAAATACAATCCCTTGCACATAGTAGATATTTAATAAATGTTTGTTGAAATGAATGAATGAATATGTATTGAACACTTATAGGCTCCTCTGTTTACAGGGTTTTAGAATTCTGGACCCAGATAATAGATCAAGGTGAGCCTGGTATTGGTGCTGATTTGTTGAGATTTTAAGGAGAGATTAGAAAAGTTGTTCTTTTTCCTACTCCAATATGTGTGATTGCTTAGCTCATATACTTCCCCTCCCCCTTCTTTATCCTCCTTCTCCCTCTTCTTCTCCCTTTTTGCCTCCTTGTCTCCCCATTTCTCTCTTCTCTCCCATCCCTTCCCTCTCTCGCCCTCTCTCCTTCCTGGAGTCTTCTGGTTCCTTGGCCAATTTTTTTTTTTTTTTTTTTTTTTGCAAAGCGTCATGGTGTAGTGGATAAAGCTTTAGGCTTGAAAGTAGGAGATGTGGTTTTTGAATCTTGTCTCAAACTTACTAACTATATGGACAAACAAGTCATTTAAGCTGACAAAACTAGTATTTTTGTCTGTGAAATAAGGATACTAATATTTACACTATCTACCTCACATAGTTGTTATGAGGAAAGTATAATGTTCTATGTAAAAAGTTATTTATTTCCCCAGCAGCATGCTGTGATTTTTTCAGATTTGATTTATCAAAAAATCTGTTCATTTGTATATCGTCCTTTTTTGTTCATCTCTCTGTAAGATTTAGATAGCTTTGAGAGAGGAACATTAGTGTTCTATAATAATTATTGCTATCTGTGTCTTTTTGCAACTTGGCATTTCTTTTATGAATTTATATCATGCATGTTTACGATTTTATGCATTTTCAAGTATATTTAACAATGACATTCTTTAAACATAACATAAATTACCTGTTTTTCTTTCTTGAAATTGTAAGTTTTTATTTTTTTCTTGTCTGTCATGATTGCAACTCTTGATTTTTTGGATTATCTGACACATAATTAAAGGAGAGAGATGTAGGGGGCAGGAAGGAAAAAGACAGACAGAGTAACCCATAGGCCCTTAATAAATGTTTTTTGATTTTGTTATAATTTTCCTTGTAAATATTGAGCTTTTGTTCCAGAAGAATTTTGATATTTTCCTAGCTGTTTAAAGGTAATCCTTTGCTGGTTTGATTTGTATGGCAGGGAGCAAGGATATTAATTTAGGTAATTTCATTGTACTAGTATGGCTTTGTAATTATATCTATAGTTCCTCTGTGTGAATTGATAGCTCAATTGCCAAATATTATATGTACTTTGCAGTTATTTTGCATGAAATTTCTCTTTTTATTACGGCCACATTTTGTGGGCAATTTGCAGAAAGGCTGATGATTTGCATGCTTTGATTTCATATTCTGCTCCTTTGCTGGTTATTATTTCATTTAGTTTTTAAGAGGATATTCTAGAATTCTCTAGGTATATCATCCCATTATCTGCAAAAAGTGACAATTTTGTTTCCTCTTTGCATATATTTATTTCCTTAAATTTATTTTCTTGTCTTACTGCTATGCATAACGTTTCCAGAATCATACAAAAGAATGGTGGGATAATGGATATCTTTGCTTTACTTCAAGCTTCATTGTAAAGCATTTTTCCGTTATATACAATTCAGACTCTTGTTTTTAGATGTGTACAATTTAGCATATTAGGGAAATGTCTATTTTGTTTCATAATGTTATTAACAGAAATGAGTATTGTATTTTATCAAAAGTTGTTTTGCCATTAATAATCTCTTATGTTTCATAATAATAAACCAAATCTTCATTCCTGGCAAAACCCACCCTGGTCATATTATAGAATATTTTGCTATGTTGCTATAGACTCTTTGATACTGCTTTATTTAAAGTTTTTTGTTTTGATATTTACTAGGTGTATTGACCTAAGGCTCACTCTATTTAATCTCTTCCTCATTTAGGTATCAAGATCACATTTTATTACAGAAAATTTGGAAGGATGCCTTCTTTTCCTATTTTTTTTTCAGACAGTTTAATATTAGAATTGATCTTTTATTGTATGATAGAATTTATTTGCAAAAGGGCATCTTTTCTTTAGGAATTCATTTATGGACTTTTCAATTTCTTTGATATCAAGTTTTACAAATTCTCCTTTTCGTGTTTTGTTAATGTGGATATTTTCTGTTTTATAAATATTCATTTATGTTGTGAGTTTTCTTAGTATATAATTGGACAGAACAATTTTTAAATAATTTCCCAGATTTTGCCTTCATTTGTAGTAAATTCTCCTTTTTTATATCTAATCTTGGAAGTTTTGTTTTCCTTTCTCATTTTTAAAATGAGACTGTGATGTGTATTGCAAACGTAAATCTAAGCACCCCTACACCCCCTAAAAAAAGTCTCCTGGTCTTATTTAGAATTGAGTTTTCCTTTCAGTTTTCTTCATTTATAAATTGATTTTTCATTGATTCATTCATTGATTTTTCAAAACTTCTGTTTTGATGTTTAGGGTTTTTTTTTTTAATTCTTTTTTTTTGGTGTGTTGCTTTTCTAGTATGCATGCCCCATCTATTAATTTGTTTTTCATCTTTTGTTGATGACAGTGTTAGTAATATGCAACTTTTGCTTCATCCCAAACATTTTGTTATGTTGTTTCATTGTTGGCATTTTCTTTGATGAAATTATGTGTTGTTCCTTTGCCTTTTTTCATTGACCTACCAATTCTTAGCCATTAACTTATTTAGTCTACAATTAGCTTTTAATCCTTGTTTCAAGTGCTGCTTATTGGATAGAATTTATATGATGTAGTCAATAAAAGATGTTTAATTTTTTTGCTTTCTGAAATTTTTTGAGGTTTTTAATGCCTCAGTGAATTTTCATAAAGTTGACGTGCTGATGCCATGCACAATGAGAATATTTGTACTCCTTTTTTTTTTTTCTCATTCACTGATTCCTAGAGAATGATCATTCTAAAGTTTTGAAAGTTGTATTCAGGTATTTAACTTTTTCTGACTCATCTTTTTGTTAGATTTGTCTATATCTGAAAGTGGTACATTGAGGTCAATAACTATTATAAATTTATTGTCAGTTTCTCCTGGTAAACTGATTAGGTATTCTTTTTCCTCTTAATCTCTTCTTAACTTTTTGCATTTGACTTCTGATTCCATCAGTCCACCAAAACTGTTCTTGTTTTGTTATTCATTATTAATTTGTTATTAAAAATTTCTTAATTGCCATACCTAATGGGATATTCTCAATCCTCATCCTTTTTGACATATCTGAAGCTTTTGACACTGTTGACCACACTTTTTTCTTTGATATTCTCTTCTTTCTAGGTTTTTGTGACACCACTCTCTCCTGTTTCTCCTATCTATCTGACCACTTCTTCTCAGTCTCTTTTGCTGTATCTTCATCCAGGTTAACCATGGTTGTCACACAGACCTCTATCCTGGTCTTTTCTCTACCTTTATAGTACTCCAGTAGGAGATTTCATCGAATCATTGGATTTACTTACTATCTCTGTGCTGATGATAATCACTTCTCCCTGTCCTGTTTCACTTCTCTGCTGAACTCCAGTCATGCATCTCCATCTGCCTTTCAGACATCTTTAACTGAGTGTCCAGTAGATAGCTTAAACTCAGCATGTCCGAAACTGAACCCATTATCTTTCCCTTCAAAACCTCCTCACTTACATTGAGAGTACTGCCATCCTTCCTGTCAAGCTCACAACTTAGGTGCCATCCTCAATTCCTTACTCTTTCTCAGTTGTATCTAGTCATGTTAAGTTCTGTCATTTTCAACTTAACATCTGTTATAAATGCTACCTTCTCACCTCTGACGCTGCTACCATAATGGTGTCTACACCTTATTATGTCACACCTAGACTTTTGCAACAACCTACTGGTTGGTCTCTTTCCCTCTGATCTCCTTATTCTAATCTATCCTGCCCTTAACTGCCAAATTGATATTCCTAAAGCTAGCTCTAACCATATCACAATCTTGCCCCACATTCAGTAAACTTTTTACCTCCAAATCAAATATAAAATCCTCCGTTCATTTTTTAAAACTCTTCATAACTTGAGCCCTCCCTAGCCTTCTAGTCATCTTAAACCTTGTACCTTCCCCACTTACACATATTTTGAATTAAGTGACACTGACCTTGCTATTCCTTGTGTGCAACACTACTGATCAGCTAACTCTGTTTTGAATGGAACACGACCATTCCTCATTTCTAACTCAGCATAAGTCCCATGATGTTCAAGAAGTCTTCCCTAATACTCCCTAGTCTTTGTGCCTTCCTTATAATACTATCCTTAATTTATTCTGAATAATGTTTTGTTTGCATGTTGTTTTCCCCATATAACCATGTGCTTCCTGAACACTGTGAATGTTTTTGTCATTTTCTGTATCTCCAATTTTTCCTTTTGTGTTGTTTAAGATAATAGCTGCTACTTCTGCTTCATAGAGTTTGGCTGAATCATAATGGATTTTGCCACATCCTCTTATTTTGATTCTCTGTGAATCTATTTGTTTCAAGTGTATTTTTTATAAACAACTTATTATTATGGTCTCCTTTCCAATCTATTCTGCTACCCTTTTTCCTTTTTATGGGTGAATTTTTTACATTAATGTTAATGGTCATTATTGTATATTGGGTATTTTCCATCCTGTCCTTCTATTGTCATTCCATTCTAGTCCCCACATTACAAAGAAGAGGGGCTAAAATAGAATATATTTGCCAAATATTTGTGATCCATTTTTTGTGATCCATCCATTTGTGATCCATCCATTAGCATGCTCTGATTCCTTTCAGTTGTCCCTCTTTATTTTCCTTGCCCAACTGCAGTTCACAGAACATTGTCATGTTTTCTTGGCGAAGACACAGAAGCGGTCTCCCATTTCTTTTTATAGCTCATTTCACAAATGAGGAAACTGAGTCAGAAAGAGGTCAAGTGACTCACCCAGGGTCTCACAGCTATTAAGTGCCTGAGACTGGATTTGAACTCATATCTTCCTGACTCCAGGTCTAACTCTCTATCCACTATGCCATTGAGCTGCCACAACATTTATATGGAACTTTAAAGTTAATATCTCACAATAGCCCCATAAGGTAGGTAGTACTAATATTATTGTCCTCATTTTACAGATGAGGAAACTGTGGATTAAAGGAATGGGGACAAACCTCTGTCCATTTTCCTTTTTCTTCCAGTCATACTCTACCCTCTGAAGTTGTAGTTAGTTTTTCTCAAAACTAATCACTCCCTAATTCTTCTCTCCCTCTTAATTACCTATCTTTCTGCCCTTGACTATTTCCTTGTTGAGTTTAATGTATTTGTACACCAAGCTTTTTGTGTTTATGTTCAACCTTTTTTCATCCATTTTAGATGAATCAAGTCTTATGACACTCATTTCTCCAAACCTTATTGCAACTTTGTCTTGTACATTTGGATTATGTTAGAGAATGTATTTCTCTTCCCTTTTCAATAGTCCAAAACAAGTCCAGTCTCTAGCCTTATGCCTTACTGATTTCCCTCCATGACTCTTGAAGATGTTCTGAGGGGACGTGTTTCTTGTTTTGTTAGAATGTAAAAAGTTCACCATCACATAGTACATTCTAGGTCAATCTTATATTTGCATGAGAGAGTTCTACATAGCTCATTTTTTCTTCAGGAATACTTGGAAGTTCTCCTTTAATAGAGGGCCATTTTCCACTGTAGGGTTACGTTTTCTGAAAACTTATTCTTTGTTTTAATATTTTGCCTTTTGAAATATTCCATCCTAAGCTCTTCTATGTAACTAGGTGGTACAGTAAAAGAGTGCCTGGACTGGAGTCAGGAAGACTCATCTTCCTGAGCCATGCGTTCTGGGCCCATACTTCTCTAGTTGGACCCTTTCCATGGTCCTTGAGGTTCACTACTACAGACTCAGTTTCTTTGTCTTGGTCTCTGGCCCACCTGTAAGTTGGCTTCTGTTTGTTGTACTTTTGGGGGAACTTTTTCTGGCTGGACCCCTTACTTACGTGTCCATGGGTTGTGGCTGCTACTTTGGTCAGATTTGACCTGAAGAGATAGACATTTTGCCTTTTTTCCATTTGAATTTCTTTGGATTTATCATTCCCTTTTCCATTTGGATTTCTTTATCATTCCTCAATATCATCTTATCAATTTCTTTATCAATGCCTTCATCCACTTTTTTTTGATTCTTGCTAGAATAGTTGTATGTGAGCCCAATTGTTAAGCTGCTACTGACTCTGCTGTTTTGAATCTGGTTCCCTTAACCAAGGAGGGACATACTTGTTTCTTGTTCAGTGTTCATTATCCCTGGCCTGGACAGAGGTTTGTCCCCATTCCTTTAATCCACAGTTTCCTCATCTGTAAAATGAGGACAATAATATTAGTACTACCTACCTTATGGGGCTATTGTGAGATATTAACTTTAAAGTTCCATATAAATGTTGTGGCAGCTCGATGGCATAGTGGATAGAGAGTTGGACCTGGAGTCAGGAAGATATGAGTTCAAATCCAGTCTCAGGCACTTAATAGCTGTGAGACCCTGGGTGAGTCACTTGACCTCTTTCTGACTCAGTTTCCTCATTTGTGAAATGAGGTATAAAAAGAAATGGGAGACCGCTTTTGTGTCTTCGCCAAGAAAACCCCAAATGGGGTCATGAAGAGTTGGACGTGACTGAAACAAGTGAAAAACATAAACAGTATAGTAATAATAATTATTGTCCGTGCATTCATCCTATACCCTGTTCATCTGTATGTCCCCTCTACCAATGCCAGTCTGTAATTCTGCCAACTATTCTGCAGTTTACAATCTTAGAGTGTTGCCTATAGTCCTGGTAGCTTACATGACTTACCCAGGGTCACCTAGAGGCAGGATTAGAACCCTGGCTATCCTGACCTCTGCAATGCTATGCTACATTTTGTTGTTTTCTTTGTGTGTGTGTTCTTTAATCTTTAATCTAATTGGTTCTTTTTAAAGCTGTGGTTGTGATATCAGTGATTGAGTGTCTACTACGTACCAGACTTCACGTCTTTCACTTGCTACTTTCTCCAGTCCCGTTGGTTTAAGTCTTCATCAGGCTGCTGATAGGAGATGAGATGAGAATTGCCGATTCTCCAGAGCCCAGTGTTTTTGATTGTTAGCACCTACTTTTCTGTAATTTTAATTCTATGTGGAGAAGCTGTTTAGATAAATCAATTCAGGCACTTTGGCTGTTTTATTGGATACCTGAAGGAAGAGGGAGGCCCTGATCTTTTCATAGGCAATGCTTTTAAACAACGTAGTGTTTATTTTTATTTTTTTGGCAAACCATATTCTAGAAATTTTTGGAGCTAAATGTAAATTTCTTGGTGTGTAGCATAGTGGTTGTATTTTTTTTAAACAAACAAATAATATTGCCTGGGGAGATAATTATCATTTTAATGGCAGAAACCCATACATTTTCCTTTTTATGTTTGTTTTTCTTTTTCTCAGAGCAAATCGGGGCTTTGGCAGATCAGCACATTGTCCATGTTGCCTGTGGCGAGTCCCATAGCTTGGCCCTCAGTGACCGGGGACAACTCTTTTCTTGGGGTGCAGGTAGTGATGGACAGCTTGGACATACAACAACTGAAGATTCTGTTGCCATACCCAGGTAAAGTTCTCCCTTAAAAGATTCTGAATTTCCACAAATGCTTTTAAGTAGCCACACTATTGCTAAAAAATTTTTATAATTTTGTTTTCCATTACCTCTTTTCCTATGCTCAGATTCCATCTCATTGAGAAACATTCCAACAAACCAGTCTTTATTCCTTCCTATTTCCTCTTTTCCTCTTCCATCTCCTCTTTCTGTTTTAGAAAAGTGGAAATGCTTTTGTTGTTTCCATCTTCCACCTCTTTCTTCTCCCACCAATAAAAGGGATTTTTTGAAGAGAGGGGAAGAAGAGGGGGTCTCTCGATTTACCTAATTAAGAGCCTCAAGACCTCTCCTTTCCTAAGTGTTCTAGTGCCTTATTTTTGATTTATAAAAGATGTTAAGTTAAACAAGGATTTTATGTGTAGGGAAGACATGAGAGACGATTTGGAAAAGGTGAAATGGTTAAGAATGAGTGGATGCAAGCAAAAGGAGAAATATCTTTTGCATTTTGAACTCAATTTATAGAATTTTAGAAGGATGATTTTTAAAAGAATTATTATAAAATGATATAAAATTTTTAAGTGTGAAACTTCAAGTTGAGTTCTAAATGAGATCTGTTCTCTGAAGAATTAGTAAGAGGTCTCCTATTGATGATTTGGATCACATTGATAAAGTCACAATTAGAGAATTATCCCTAGGTAAGATTATTTGTCAGTGGTGGGTACAAAAGGAAGTATTTCCCTTTACCATTTGTACTTGCCATTTTTCCCTTGCTTTTTTCTACTTTTAACTGATCAAGCTGTGGCGGAGTTGAGAGGGATACATAAAGATAGTAGTGACTTTAAGAGACCTTTTGCCCAGAATAGATAATCCCAAGGAATCACTCATGATAGGGTAGTAAAAGCAATCATTTTTTAAATGAGAAAGCAGGCTTTTGATATTACTATGCAAATAGCTCTCCAATCCCTCCCCTCCAGAAAAATCTGACACTCCAAATATTTTTCTTCCCCCATGGGATCAATATCCTTCCAAGACTTAGCTCTGTACCTAATGGAGGAACATAGTAAGCTGCCTAACTTCTTCATCCTCACTGGATTACATGGGATGAGGACGAATACTCCATACTTTTTATGTTATACAGATTTCATACAGATGTTATACTTTTATGTTATACAGATTTTTAACGTAGATAACAAGTAATATTTCTTAGGAAACTTAAGCCCCTATATCTAGGCATATGACTAATGTTATTTTTACCATCCCAACTCTAAATTTCATTTAGCTTAATAGGATTGTGTGGTATCTCTTATTTTTAAATTGTTCAGAGAATAATACTTATTTTTCTGTACCTCTGCTCAGTAGTTCACCCATTTGTCCCTAAGCTGTGCAATTAGAACAATGGAATTGAGATACAGTGGATTTTAATTCAGAATCAATAGATTCTTTCCCTGGAAAATAAATCTGATGAAAGAAACAATATAGTTGCAACACATTAAATTGCATAGGTTAGAAGAAAAATGGTGTGTTTCAGTACTGTATTTTGTTATTTTTTAATTTTAAATTGAAAATTATATTTTTACAATGGTTTTATTTACTTGGGAGCATGATATTAGGGCATATCCAATAATATTGTAATCCAATTTTGTAAATAAAATCTATTTATTTTTTGTTTTAGGTTAATAAAGAAACTGAACCAACAAATGATATTGCAGGTTTCCTGTGGCAACTGGCACTGCATGGCTCTTGCAGCTGGTAGTGTAAAATTAAATGTATAGCAGTTTGATGTTGATTTTGGGTTTTCTCTGTGTATGTGTATGTGTGGGAAGAATTTCAGCTCTCATTATTCCCCTCCCCCCCCACAAAAAGAAAGTGACTAAGAACATGTCAGTAACTATGACCTTATGAGAACATGTCAGTAACTATGACCTTATGTCTACTTTCCCATGTCAACAAAATTTTTGTGAGGATTTATGCCCTTATCAAGGGCATCCTTGTTGAAGGGACAAGTGGAAAAAGAAAGCGAGTGATACCATACAACAGACCATATCTTTGCAGTCATACAGTTCATTAAGACGTACAAAAGAAAAAAATTAACTTTATTATTGTGAATTTAAAAAAATTTATGGGCTAAAACGAGCATTTCTGTAACATAGTACAATAAAAAAGACAATTTCACATCAAACTTTTAAAACAAATTAACTTTTCAAAGAGCATTTGATTTGCACAAACAGCCATTTGATTTGCAAAATACCAACTAAAAGATTCTTTTTCAGTGAAGTGTCTGTCAAAAATTATTCAAGATTCCTTAAAATGTGTAACAGCAGAGATAACTTTGGCTGATTTTCAGATAATTGATGTTGAATGATGTCAAGAACCAGGAGATATATGCTTACCCAAGGTATTTGTCATTGTCGTGGCAAATGCCCCACATTGTTTAAATGGAAAAGGGTGAGGTGAAACAAAGGCTTGTTTTCAGGTGACATTCTGCTTATTGATTGTATCCAGACTCAGAATATTGCAGAGCTTCCCAAATTAGATCATTCAAAAGATTTTGGTCTAAGTATTGGTGCTTGAAGAAAAAAAAGCATCTAAAAAATCTTTTTAGACAATAATTGGCAGTTGGAAGGACAACCTATAGAACTGACCTGTCAGGACATTTATCTTATATAGATGTGAGCTTTAAAAGTGGTCCTAGAAGCAAACAAGATCAGGAGATTTGACTCAGTTTCTTTTGGTAAATCATGCAATCTTTTAATGACCCGAAGTTTCTCTCAGAAACACAAAGGTCCAATTTCTAAACAGCAACATTATTCCATCTCATGACTATTGAGGAATTATTCAACAGTGAGGAAGTGGTCATGGATTTAAAAGAATGGTCATGGATGAAGAGTGGGGGGCAACTGACAGTCTTCATTAACCATTGGTACCCATATGGTTTCTAGAGAGAAGAGATCCAGCTTATATACCATGTGACTTTGTCTCTCCACAAGTTTTAATAGCCTGTGCATGGCAGTAAAATCTTGTTCACATCTGTCTTAATCATTTTTGGTCTTTACCAATTGTGATAGGAGCAGTAGTCTAACCCCTTTCCCTCCCATTCCATTAAGCTAGTTTTCCCTAAAAGGCATTGAGATCATCTTGGACACTTGGTTGGCTCAGGAGAATAAAGGTTCAGGCTGTTGAAATCTTCACCTGAGTACAAAACACCTACAGAGTTCTAGGTGCTCTTCCTGATATTTGGCTGGTAGGTCATGAAAGTCAGCTCAGGCAAGGGACCTTCTCCCAGCTGAATCAACTTGAGGTATCCTCAATGCCGATCTTTTTTCAATATGCTTCTGCTATGGTTAGGTAAATCTTCTTTTGTTAACTGTTGAATGACCTACAAGTGACTCATTTTGTTCCAGTACTGAAAATAAGCTACTGGACTGAGTCAGGTTCAGCTCAACAATGAAAATTTTCTTCTCAAAATTTTTGTTCCTATGAAATGTCTCTACTCTGCCCTCTGCTCTTTAGCTGGGTTATAGAGGTGGGGGTGGGGGTGCAGGGGGAGTTCCCACTTGTCTGTTCATCCAAATGGAATTAAAGTTCTGCTGTACTGATGCTAATTTGCACTTTTTTCTTTCAGACGGGCAGTTCTTCACATGGGGACAGAACCGCCATGGGCAGTTGGGCCTGGGGAAAGAATTCCCTTCCCAAGCTAGCCCCCAGAGAGTGAAATCCCTAGAGGGAATCCCTCTGGCTCAGGTTGCTGCAGGAGGGGCACACAGCTTTGCCCTGTCTCTCTCAGGAGCTGTCTTTGGGTGGGGAAGAAACAATGCTGGTCAGCTGGGACTCAGTGATGAAACAGGTTTGAAAACTTTTCACCTTTACTTTAAAAAAAAAAATAGAAAAGTACATTGCAAAAACCCTCATCATTTTTATTGTGGTATAGAGTAATTGTATTTGTATTAAAAAAATCAATACTTTAATTAACTTTTACTTTTACATCCGTATCCTAGATCGGCAATCTCCTTGTCATGTGAAACTCTTACGAACTCAAAAAGTTGTTTATATTAGCTGTGGAGAAGAACACACTGCAGTTCTCACGAAGGTAAAGAGACCCTGGAGTGCTATGGGTGGTGCTTTTTACAGAGACAAATTTAGTTGCTTTAGTCTTCATATTCTTATTCTCTTTGGATATAATGTCATATTTTCAAAGGAATAGAAAGAGTGATTTTGTTTCTTACTGGTGTTTCTTTTCCTCTCTGACCCTTGGATTCTCACAAATTCCTTGTATGACACTAGAAATTCCAACTAGTGTATATATTCAGATGTATACAAATATACACCTCTGTTTGTGATTTTTATATAAATACTATGTTTTTATTTGAAAAAGATTAACAAAATTGTGATCACGGGAATGAGTTATGGAGGATTGTTTAGACCAGTGGTTCTCAACCTTCCTAATGTCGTGATCCTTTAATACTCATATGTGAGCGTATCTGCATGTGGGCAGACCCTCCTAGAGACAGATAGAGGAATGGTGTCTCGGTTCCTAAGACCATGGGAAATATGTGTTTTCTGATGGTCTTAGGCGACTCCTGTGACCCCTGTGAAAGGGTCATTCCATCCCCAAAGGGGTCGTGACCCACAGGTTGACAACTGCTGGTTTAGACTATCATCTTCAGAACCAGAAAGACCTGAGTTCAATTTCTGTCTCTACTGTATGTGACCTTATGGAAGTCATTTAATTTCTTGCAGCTCATAGCAGCTATTCAAAACTATAAATGGCAGATAAGGTGCTAATTTGCATTGGTAAGGAGAGTTTCTTCACCAAGCATTCCCTAAATCAGAGAAGTCATAGGTAATAAAAAAATTTATTTAAAAATCATTACTCATTTTCTTGCCACTGAGTGTATTTTACTTGGGGTGGGGGGAATGACAATTTATCTGCCAAGATTGTGTATGTTTACTATGTATCATTTACAAAAGGTCTTAGACTGAGCTCCTTAAAAGCAGGAACTATTTTTGCCTTTCTTTTTGTACTTAGCACACAGTAGGTACTTTATACTATTTGTTATCTGTAAGAATGAGCTTTCTGTACCTCATAGCACAATTATAGCCATGACTCATCCCACACAGGAAATGTAAGCCCATCTGTGTGGTATATGACCTAAAACCCCTTTCTATCTCTCTGAGCTGGTTCACTCACCCCAACCTGCCCTCACCCTGGCAGGTCTGGGCTTTTTCCCAGAGTGTCGTCAGCCACATGGCTACAGCTCAAGTTCCCTCTCAGGATACTGAACAGGTAGAGAGAGATAGGAGAGGGGAGAAGAAACCTTAGTATAGAGGGAGAGGCAATACATTCCTAATACTTATCCCTGAAGCTCCTGAGCCCCAACTAGTATATCTCCTGTTTATACAACAATAGGTCACTGTGACTGATTAACTCTTAAACAAAAAACATTTAGTAAATGATAATAATTTGTTTATATTCATTAGAGGACAAAATCAAGAATAATTATGATTTGTCCTTAGTAGAAGGCAAAGGCAGCAATAATCATGACTTTTTCTTAATAGAAGGCAAAAGCAAGAATAATAAAAAACATTACAGTCTACTTGTACACTTGGGTCACACTCTCCTACCAATACCCACTATGTCTGTAGAGGAAAATGGGTACACACTTATGGAAACCTTTCAAGGAGGCACATGAGTGGGCAGACCTATGTACCTTTAACCACTCTGAAGGAACAACTCTGGGCTGTACACCTTGATGTTCTTAGTCTCTTTAGGAAGGATTGACACCACGTGAAGCTACTCCTGGCTAGCTGTCTTGATAGGAAAAACTCTTCTTGAGCAAGTGAAGCAGTGACAAGCTTTTTAGCTCATTGCCATTCTTCACAGCATCTTGAGAAAGGGTCATGCTGAACAACAACATGTACTTCTTCAGTGACAAGCCTTCCTTTAAGCCAGAAACTGCAAAGTCCCGCAGTTTGGCTGTCTGACCAGTGTAGTAGCCCTGTCAGATCTTGACCCTATAAGATTTTTTTCTCCAGTCATCTTTTCACATAGCAAAGCCTTATTTTCAAAAAGCACTACTCACAGCAAAATAGATGCAAAAGTCCATCTTTCACCCTCCATCTCAGACAGTTGAGGACAGTAGAGAGCAACTAGTTTCCCTCTTCTTTCAAGTTGTAGATGGGATTAGGAAGCAATAAACTAGTTAGCTCTATACACACCAGCAAGATTTAGTTCTCCTTTACTGTGTGTAGCATTTTAAGAGCATCCTTGGATAGCTCCTCAGCCTTTCTCTAACTAATCAACAAAATGATTCCTCTCTTTCTGTCAGTAGGTTCTCAGTGAAGCAGCCAAAGAGAAAGTCAGCTGTCTTAGCTTGAAGCACTTTTTCTCACTGCTTTTTCTGATTTCTGTTCCAGCTTCTTGTATTTGGTCTTGGTATTTGGCTTATTCCTGCTTCTGTCTGTGTCTTCCTATGGCTTCTCTCTCCTTCTGCCTTTAGTCTCTAAAGCCTCCTAAACAGTGACCCATTCTAACTTATGATGTGAAACTCAACAGTTTAACCTTTTTGTCAGGTGTAACCTTTGAAT
>CM053592.1:21505183-21538475 GCA_028646515.1 Pseudochirops corinnae
AAATATGTAATTTTTCAGTGATAATGTTTAAAACTCTAAAAATAGTCACATGCAAATGAGCTGATGGACCACAGTACTCTGAGTTATTCTGGGTAAAATTCAAATAGGGATAGAATTTCTACCTAGGCTGTTTTTTTATGAATGCTAAATTCAGAAAAATGTAGAAGAGACTATTCAAATTGATAAGTACCTTTGTGTGAAATAGTGTGCTCTTTGTTTCCGTTAGAGTGGAGGAGTGTTCACTTTTGGTGCTGGTTCCTTTGGACAGCTTGGACATGACTCCATGAATGATGAGGTTAATCCAAGAAGGGTTCTAGAATTAATGGGTAGTGAAGTAACTCAGATTGCTTGTGGCAGGTGAGTGATCACATGAATTTTTTTATTTTTTAAAGAAACAGCATTAGAAGAACATCTTGTCTTAGTAGTGATGAAGGGAGATTGATTATCTATAAGTCAACTTATTAACTAAATCATTATTATTGAAATATTAACTGGGGGTCCAATTTATGTAGGGTATTAGGACCAATTTAGGACCAGGTTTTTCATGTGAGGATAGGCTTGTCAAAAATATAGCAAATGGGGATTTGGCCAGAGAGAGAATCACATGAAGATGCTGAGCTTTGGGATCTATCAGGGGAGAAAATATAAAATTTACTTGGAAATTTTGCCCGGTATTGAGTTTGCCACCTCTTTTCCTTTCCATACCCTTACCTTTTCTCCCAATCCAGCGTTAGAAGGTGAGGTAGCTGTAGAACATTAAGCAGAAATTGGGTGCTGATATATTTTATACACTATGAGTATCACTATGCATGCTCACAGGTTAACTTTAAAGGATGCTTTTTTTTCCCTCACAGACAGCACACTCTAGCCTTTGTGCCTTCCTCGGGGCTCATCTATGCATTTGGCTGTGGAGCAAGAGGCCAGTTAGGGACTGGACATACATGTAATGTTAAATGCCCATCTCCTGTAAAGGGTCATTGGGCTGCTCATAATGGCCAACTTTCATCTAGAGCTGGTAAGTGTTTCTGTTGAAATGAAATAATTTTAAAAGATACGAAATTAATTTTATACACACGTGTTGAGCGCTTCTGAAGAAAGAATTTATGACAGAAGTCTACGTGTATTCTGGCATTTTGCTACTTTTTTATGTAAATTTTTTTTGTAAAATTTTTAATGTAAATTTTTATGTAAATTATAATTTATAATCAATATTTATTGAGTATTTACTGGGTGCAAGTATTGTGCTCAACATCGTGAAGATTACAAGGAAATGTGAAATATGGTCCTGGCCCTCAAATTTGACTAAATCCAAAAAACATTAATTGCCTGCTATTTTCAAGATGGGAGTCAGCTACATGGCTCAGTCCAGAGTTCAAATACAGCCTCAGTCACTTACTGTGTGACCCTGGGCAAGTCACTTATCTCTGTTTGCCTTAACCCACTGGAGAAGGAAATGGCAACCCACTCCAATAGCTTTGCCAAAGAAACTCCATGGACAGTTGTATACAAGTAAATGACTGAACAACAGTGTTCAGGAAAACACTGTACTAGGTACCTGGGATAAAAAATGAAAAATGATGCAGTCCTTCCCTTCATGGGGCTTGTTTCCTATAAGGCAGCGGTTTTCAACCTGTGGGTTATGTTCAATTTGTAACAATGAAAATACATCCTGCATATCAGATGTTTACATTACAATTCATAATAGTAGCAAAATTACAGTAGCAATGAAAGTAGCAAGGAAAATAATTTTATGGTTGGGGGTCACCACAACATGAGGACCAGTATTAAATGGTCACGGCATTAGGAAGGTTGAAAACCACTGCTATAAGGAGAAGAGTGACATGTACATAGGTAATGAAAAGCTGGATGGTGGAGGGGTAAGAAAACTAGATTTGGGTCAGAGGATCTGGGCTTGAGGTTTTTTTCTCTGCCTGCTACCTGTGTAACCTCTGGCAATTCACTTCATCACTCTTGGCCCTAGTTTCTTAATGTATAAAATGAAATGATTGGAATAAATGTCCCCAGAGGTCCCTCTACTCTTCAGATCTTGGATCCTGTGATAAGTATAATACAAAGTAGAGTGTTATTGGGGCAGAGGAAAGATCCCCACAAAGTGCCCTAAGGAAATTTTGAGGAAGTTAAGAAGATTTTCAGCCTCAAGAATCAGGAAAGTCTCCAAGGAGGTAGTGACCTCTGTGATTTAAGCCTTAGAGAAAAAGAAGAGTTTTGCCAGGCAGGGATGAGGAAAGTGAATTCGAGAGGTAGTGATGCCTGTGTGAGTCTGTGGAGGCAGAAGGTGCCATATTGTATTTGAGAAGAGCTAGTTGTTTGCCTTGATTAGAACATAACGAAAGGGAATCATGAAATGAGGCCTGATTTTAGAGGGCTCCAATGCCCAGAGTCTATGCAGCTATGTGGACGGATTGAGGAGGGAGCAGACCAGTGAGGAAACTGTAGTGGTAGTGCATGTGAGAAGTGATGAAATAATAGAGTGATGGTGGTGTGGGTGAAGAGAAGGGGAAGAATGCTGTCCAGGCAGTGTCAGAGGCCTGCAGAAAAGTCAGAGAGCATCAAAACAGAGAAAAGACCATCAAAGAGTTTGGCTTAACATCTAATTTTCTCTTTGGTATCTTTTTTTTTTTTTGCATTGATTTAAAAACATAATGTGACCAGATCCTACGTATTGGATGGACAAACCATTGAACTTGTCTCTTAGAAGGTGTATCTGGTACAGTTAGCAGAAATAGGCAGTGAGTTGGGCTCACAGCTGAACAGGGAGAGGAGAACAAGCTGGATTGCCTTTGGAAAGTTGCAAAGCTTGTCCCAGAAACAAAAGACCCATCTTTCTACTACAAGTATCCTTGTGTTGTGTGACTGTGGTGTTGGATGACTATGAGACATGGAACACAACAGTCTCTAAATAGTTAAAAATGAATTTCATACAGAGGTCAGGTCATGGCAGCAAGTGTGAATAGACTGCAACATATAAGCGAAGAGGAACTTGAAAGAACAAGAGTAAAGACATTATCAGGGAAAATATGTAGTAGGAAGATGGGCTGGTCATGTCAAGAGTGTAGGATGACCATTGGACAACCTCTCTCAGTGTCTGGAAGAAGTAAGAGAGGCCTCCAGTGTGTTCAGTTGAACCCTTGTGGTAAATTTCCAGGAGGAAGTGGCTAAGAGTCACATAGGCTGGCCAGTCATGAATAGACTTCGGTCTTCATTATTGGGGGAAGTTTCCAAAACGGATCATAGATCCATTTAAGGTTGTGTAATTCTGTGCAAATGTTCTGTTATCTTACAAGAAGCAAATGGTAAAAGTCTGCTTAAAAAAATATAGAAGTTGGAAATAACGTAAAATCAGATTTAGGAAAAGGTTCCTAATCTTTGCTTCTTGCCTGAATGTTCTCTTGTTGTAGGATCTTACTTAAAGCACTAGGCTTTTAGGGTATATGCACCCTGGTGTTGTTAAAATACAGTATTCCAAAATGAGGGTGTAAATGGTCGTGATTCTCTGATATCATCAATTTAGGAGGTTTGACTGTAACTTAATTGGTGGTGTTAGGGTCTGACTTGGATCACAGAAAGCTCCATGGACCATGCTGCCCCTGTATATTGCAAACTCTTGTCCTCCTGATGCCAGTATACGTTTTCCTCTGGGTAGATGTCCCTGTGAGTTGCCTGCATGCTCTTGGGAAGGATTACTTTAGAATCCAGGTTAGGGATAAGTACAGAATTAGGATTAGTTCAGTTCTGATGAGGTTGTACTAGAGGTGTTTGGAATAGATTTAGGGTTCGTGATAAGTATCTGAAGCTAGTAGTACATGCTCGAAAATATATTGAATGTGAGTAGAAAGTCATGTACCAGAGTCAGAAGATTGATGTGGTTCTGACTCTTCCACAGATTTATTTGTGACATTAACCCTCTCTGCATTGAAGCCTTCCCCACTGTAAGATGAGAAAATTGAACTAGGTGATTTTCAAGGACCCTTTTAAGTTCTAAAATTCTAGAATTAAGATTTGATTTCTTCAGAGTAAGATGCTGAGAACATTCATTTTTTTTATACTCAGTTGATTTCGAATTGATGCTGTGGACTCCAGAGGAGAAATAAAAGTTGGGTTTTGCTGATAAATACATTATAGTCCTTTATGTTAAAAGGCAAATTGTGGAAAGTCTTCAGATATTGAAAGAAGTGATGTGTTTGCTGTTTCCTTCACAGATTCCTTTAAATATCACATTGTTAAACATATCTTCTCAGGAGGAGACCAAACTTTTGTACTTTGCTCCAAATATGAGGTAAATTTTTTATTGACTACTATCATTTGGGGGGAGGGATTAGTAGTATGGTTATTTTATGAGCTGATGTTTTTTTCACAGATGATTCCATAAGCAAATGATGTTACTTTTTGTATCTACCACTATTAAGTTAGTCTTATCCCATTAGAACAAACATGTCAGAAAGGTATCACTGAGTTCCCAAGTCGAGTTTTAAGTAAGGATTTTTTTTCCCCTATTATTTCAATTAGAAATTGCCAGAAAAATACTTTGGCATTGTCTGAGTTTCTGCCTTTCCCCTTTCTGGTTAAGTAACTTAAAATGCTACCTAGATGCAAAGTTATATTCTTTCTTGTTTAACATGGATTAGCATAGTTATTATTTTGTGACATCCATAAATTTCAAATAGAGGCACAGATGGGTAGAGGCTCCAGATTGAATAAGTGCCAGTGCCCAGCCTCCTGCAATAATTTGGAACCTTTGCTGTTCTCCCTCACTTAAGTGTAGTTTTATTGCAATCAGGTTCCATTAAGAAGTAATACAGAAAGAAATGAAATCCCTGCAGGTTAAAAAAAAAAAAAATCACGATTTTTTTCTCTAAGGGAAACTTTATTCAGTTACCAAAGATCCTGGCCAGAACAATGTGAACCAATGTGAACCATTCTGTTCCTGAAATTCAAGTATGTAGAACATAAGCTTGATGTTTATATTCTTCTTGTAAACATTCCATTTAGTATATGTACACATAATCTGTTCTCTGTAGTGATTAATCACTATTAATTGAGATTATTAATTTCAAGTGTGACTTGAAAATGACAGAAATGAAGAGAAAATAGATGAGTGTTATAGAAAAACTGTAGGATCAAATGCATATAATTAGAATAACAAACATTAGGCAACTTATTAAAGTGAATCTGGTGAAGAGAAATAAGAGAAAAAAAGGTGCCCTGTCTTAGGAAGGCTAACTTTCTCCTAAAAACTGAAAATTTTAGAGATATTTTGGAACTATTAATACAGTTTTTTTACCTACATATGCTCATACATTGTTTTGATCCCTAAATCTATGTTAAACTTTATAATTAACCAAGGAGTTTACATCCTATTGGAGAATAATCTTATTTTTCTTACAAATTACAATTCAAAAGAGAAATCTTAACTTGCTAATAATGCTTGTGCTTTAGGCAGGTTGATGCTGAGTTTTGCTTTTTTGGTGTTGCACCTTTTTTTTGTGGGTGCTAAACATAACTGTTCTTTCCCCTTCTTTCTTCATCCCTTCCCTTTGACCCCTAACAGTTCAGCATTTAGGTAGTTCTTGTTACAGATTATTCTCCTTCATATTTGCCTGAATCTCTCCTTTACTTCTCTGATGTTTGACCTTGTACCATCTTTGTTGTATACGTGTCTTAGTGCCCTTCCTGTCTTATGCTGTAAAGATCCTCTAAGCCATGTGTCTCTTTTCATCTTTGTAATTGTAGCGCTTCATATGATGCCTTATACCTAGTGGGAGTCTAATAAATGTTTCTTGAATTTGATTGGGAGAGATAGAAAATTTAGACACAATATTACCTGATCTTGATGGATCTTAGTCTAATAAACCTAGTCACAATTTCCCTTGGAGATGGAGAGGGCAGGGAAGTGTATATAATTTGTAACACAGAAAAGTTTGTTTAGGTCAAGTAAGATTCTCCCCTTCCTCTCCACATCAGTACCTACTTACAGAATTACCAAGTGTTAGAGTTATAACATAGATTCTTTTATGCAAATCCCTCATTTTGTAGATGAGGGAACCAGAAAGGTGAAATGACTCACCTTCCAGTCAGTCCCCAAGAATTGACATGCTTGCCACATGTTCAAGGAACTTAGATTCTTCTGGAGGGAGGCTTTGCAATATAAGAGGAGTTACAGCAGTAGGGACAATTGGAAAGACCTCATATAGGCTGTGGTGGAAGGAAGGGAGGAGAGTGGGAGGGTTTAAGAATCCCAGGAAGAAGGGATAACATATGGAGATGGAAGATGGAAGTCATAAAACTATTAAGTGGCAGAGTTAAGATTTCTGTCCAAGTCTTGTGACTAAATATAACACAGTTCCTACTATACATATCAATTAAAATACACAATTACATTCATGTTTTCCCTAGTAGAAATCATTGTCTTTGGCCTTTATGCTATATTAATTGCAGTAGGTTGTAATGTTAATAGGATATAAGATCTTCTCTACCCTTTAATAGGCCTCACATGGAGCCCATTAAGGGAAGCTTGCTTAGGGGAGGGAGGCTTGCATGTAGGAAGGTTTTCACACCTTTTGCTAATTTCTAATTAGGCACTGAGTCACCAAGGGTTGTGATGCCATCTGGCTCTGAAAACTGAAAAATACCAACACTGAGTTGTTATTTTGCTTTGGGGGCTCACTTATGAGAAGGATCTTGTGATTCTCTGGTCAAAATTCTGAGTGGCCATTTGTTTGGAGCTCCCTGACTGCTCAGATGTAAATTTAGGCTTTCTCAGTCCAGGGATGTAGTCAGAGCCCTGTCTGTTGGTCTTTATTTCTCTGCTTGTATTTTCTCTGTTTGTATTTTCTCTGAAGTTCAGGGTGCTGACTTTCCCCCTGAATGTAATTTAATTCCCCTAATGAATGTAATTAAAAAAAAAAAAAGATTGTTGAGCACATCTAAGAACCTGTGCTAGCAGCCATCCTGGGTATTCCAGTGTGGTTGCCACTATACCATTTCAAGGAGAAGGGAAGCGAGGAAGGGATAGAATTTAGAACTCAAAACTTTTAAATAAAAGTGTTAAAAAAGTGAAAAAAGTCATAGAGAGGCTTATCAAGTTGGCTTTGGGGTGATGAATTTTTCAGCCATAGCTACTCTCAAAGATTATCCATATCAGTAGAGGAAGTACCAAGGCCAGTGAAAACTCGTACATCAAATAGATGGTGTTTCACATTTGCTTATAGAATATGTAGTTAAAATTCAACAAAATTTTATGAATGACATTGTGCTCTAGATGTTGGGGATGTAAGAAGCTTGAAATCTAAATAGAAGGAATAAGACGTGTACCTAAATAGATAAGACAAGACATAATGGGAGAAGTATAAAGGAGAGATCAAGGCAAGACCTTGTGAGAAATTGGAGGTTGGAAAAAATAGTCACTTTTGATTGGGATAAGGAAGTCTTCAAATAAAAAAATGTCTGCTGAATTGGGCCTTAAAGAAAGGGAGGGTTTTCAGAAGGCACAGCTCTGGGAAAGATCTATTCCAGGGTGTGAGGGGGTTTGCATGATCAAAGGAATAGAGATGGGAGAAAACAGGACAAAGATGGAGATTGCATAGGCCAGGTTGGCTGGAAAGAGAAATGCACAAAATGAGGGTGCAATGAAATAAAGCAGGTGGAGTAGGCAAGCAAAGAACAAGGCTGTTGAGAACTTTGAATGTCAAGGTAAGAAGTTTACGTTCTCTATGGTAGGGAGTGGGAAGCAATGGGATTTTTGAACAGCAAGTTGATCCTTAGAACAGTGCATCAGAAGCAATGGCATGAGAGATGGGTTAGAGAAGGGGCAGTCTAGACATAGGAAAACTTGTTTTGAGGCTGTTATAATAGTTCAGGAAAGAGATGAAGAGGACTTGACCTTGGGTGGTTGGATTGGGAATGTACTGGTGGGGACAGGTACAAGAGCTAGTGTATTGGTTGAATTAACAAGGCTTAGGAACTGATCAGTTATGGGAGCTAAAAGTCAAAGAGAGGAGTCCACAAAATCCTATTAAGAACCAAAAAAACAGAAAAGACTAATTCTAGGTGTTTTGTTAGGATAGTGGTGCCAACACTTGTAATAAATAATCCCTTTAGAGAGACAGGCTTTGGGGGAAGGTGATTAGTTCAGTTTGGGATATTTTTGAGAAGGCAATCCAAGTAAATGTTATCTCCCAGGCATTTGGAAATAGATGCCTATAGCTCTAAGGTGAAACAGGGCTAGATTTAAAGATTTAGAAAAGTGTGTGTGTGTGTGTGTGTTTGTGTGTGAGATAGTCAAGGAAAAGGGAGAAGGTGGCCCCTCATGTACATTCATATTTAAGTAATGGAAAAAGTAGGGTGAGCAGTCAGAGAGAAAGCCAGGTATTGGTTCACAGTGTCCAAAGCTGCAGAGAAGTCAAGGAGTTTGAGGTTTGTTGGATAAGGAAGTGACAATTTTGGAAATGGTTTTCCTTTGGACTTTTACTAATTTCCCTGAATAGGGAGAAGATAACATCTGGCGCTCTTTGGTATTTTGAAGGATATTACTCACGTGCTCTCTGTATCCCCTTCTCCCGTGCTGAACCCCATTTCTTGTAGCAAACTCAGCACTGAGTGGTAGAGATGAAGGATTTGTGTCTGTAGAATCCACAAGGTTTCTTTCTTGTTATATGGTGACTTCCTTTATTCTGGAGGAAGGAGGTATGATCAAGATTACCGAAACAGTGAGGGATGTGAAGGAGAATACCCCATTGTGTCAGTAAAGCAAAGGGAATGGAAAGATGTGAATGTGTTAGATGCAAATAAGAGAAGAAAAAGGGAGAGAAGAAAGAATGTGAAAACATAATATGGCGTTTCTTGTTATCTTGTATGTATTACAGAATTCCTCGCCTGCAGATGACTTCAGGATTATGAATCAAGCACAATATACCAGTTTAATAAATGATGAAACTATAGCTATTTGGAGACAAAAACTTTCAGAGCATAGCAACTCCAATTCAGTCAAGTACATGTTTCTATCTTTTCTTTCCTTTTTCAGAGTATATTTATTATCTCTTTATTTAGTATTTATTTCAAGGCGACAGGAACAATGAAATTTTACTATTTGGGGAATGACTTTTTTATACTAATTTATTACTAAAATAGAAAGACTTTACTGGAGTTTTCCCCTAAGTCATTTAGCATTATTCAATTTTGTCTGTCACCATTCACTACTCAGCTGGCCCAACTACTTTTGTTCCAGATTTGGTAATGGCTACAGCCAACTTACACCCACTGTATGTTTCTTCACTGCCCTTTGGATCATCAGAAACTTTTGTACTTCATACTTTGTGGTGTTCCATGATTTGTGGTCATGTAGCATCACCAGAATATCATTAGAATATTTATATGTAAATTTTGTGAATCTGTGAGCAGGTGAATGAAAACTAAAGCTGCTAATAGGAAAAATATGAACTAAATATCTATTATATTACTGATAATTCATGGCCACAAAGTAAGTTATAATAACTAACACCTTTTACCTCTTTTTTACTTTAAGCAGTGGTGTTCTGCAGATATTGTCCTCAGCTGCCTGCTGGAATGGAAGTTTCCTTGAAAAAAAGTAAGCGTTTTAGAGATTTGAAAAATGTATGTGAAGCAGACAGTCCTGAAAAGAATTAAGGTTAATGTGGTCCATTTTATGGTAGGATTTGATGCGAAGTCAGTAGAAAAGGGGATGATCTTACATGACAGTTGGGCTGCCCAGTAATGTGAAATACAGACCATCAGAGGAGCAGTGCTGATCTGTGGATGCCTAAAAGAATGACTTTTTAAAGCTGTTAGTATATTAGAACATCTAAAGTTAGTTTTTTAAGAGATTCTTAATCATTGCTTATAATTGGTTTTTTTTTTAAAATAATGCGGCAAAAATAACTGCATGAAAAATGTAGCTTTTCGTTTCTTTCAACATTAATGTTGATTAGAGCCATAGGACTTGCTAAGGGATTCAGAGGCCATCCAGCCCAACACATGTGTGAACAAGAACCCCCTCTATATCCTACCTAACTAGCAAGCACGTAGCCTTTGCTGAGGTTGAGGGAAAATATACTGCCTTAAGAAGAAACACGTTCTGCTTTTGACTGTGATCCTGAGGAAGATTTTTTGACTTCTAAGCCATTTTTCTGCTTTCTAGGTGAAACAGAGCAAGCGTAAGGCCATTTCTAACATTTGAAGACAGATATAATTTCTTTTCTGGGCAAAGCATCCCCAGTTCATTTCTTATGCCCTTAAATATGAGACCTTCACTATTCAGGCTGTTCATTTTTGGACACTCTAGCTTATGAGCATCCTACACATCTAGCATTGTTTCCACAGCACCACATTTACTTCTTTGCCTAACAGTCTGAAAATGAGAAACTTTTTGCTTTAAAAATTAAAAGTATTCTAAAAAGTTCAGTGAATTGATTGGCTTCATCATAGGGATCTAGCGTTGGAGAATGGTTTACATAGATAGTTGATCTAATTTGACAAGCCAATAAAAGAACCAAAGTGATAAGATTGGATCCACTATTTTGGCAATCATTGCTTGACCTGAAATTGATGGAATCATCTTGCTCCATACATCTAGGCTTGTGTTAAATTTTTATGGGGTCATTATATAGATATATAGTTTTATTTTTAATATATAGAATAAAGCAAGCATTTCCATATCATAATACAGTTAAAAAAAGACAATTGTTATATAAAACTGCAACTCTACTATGCATAACTTGCTATTCCTTTGAAACATACAACAAAATTCACCTACTGATTACCTATTGAAGATGCTCCTCTTGACATAAAGATTTCACTAAAATTGGGGTCATCTGCAAAGTTGGCTCCACTCTGACTCCTGCAAAATATCACTTAATAGACCCCTTCACAGCTGAACTAAGTGTGGAGTCAGACCCAAATTCAAATCCAGCCTCAGACACTAGCAGTGTGACTGGGCAAGTCACTTAAATTGTTTGCCTCAGTTTCCCATCTGTAAAATGGGGCTGATAATAGCACCTATCTTTCAGAGTTGAGGAGAGGATCAAATGAATTAAGACTTGTAAAGAGTTTATCTCAGTGCCAGGTGTATAGTAAGTACTTTATAAATATTAACTATTATTATAAATGTTAGTTACAATTAGCTATTACTATTTTGTCTATAATATATAATGTATGTGTGTATATGTACACATTTATATATAAAAATATGTATTGCGTGAATTAAATTATATATATACATACATATACATATATATGCCTAAACACATACACACACCCCACTGTGAATATTTTGAAAATTTACTGAGATCATGAAATAATGAAACTATTGGAAAAAGATAACCTGAGAAGTTCAAACTTGCCTAGCTTCACTGACTTGTACCTGTTTAAGTTTTCTTGCTGTGAAGTGGTCAGTGTATTACTTAGAGCGGCAGTTCTCAACCTGAGGGTTATGTTCAATTTGTAACAATGAAAATACATCCTGCATATCATTTTACCTTACGATTCATAACAGTAGCAAAATTACAGTTATGAAGTAGCAACGAAAATAATTTTATGGTTGGGGGTCACCACAACATGAGGAACTGTATTAAAGGGTCGTGGCATTAGGGAGGTTGAAACCACTGACTTAGACTGATGTAAAGCAGTAATCTAAAGCAAAGTTGCTCTTTTGTCTTTCTAAATCTTCTATAAGAGTGAAATAATTAATGTGATGGTTCATCCCTTCCCTGATGCTGGAAATTAATTTTAGTGTAAACAATTCCCCAGATCCTACTGTTGTAGAACAGTGGTCCTAAAATGCATTGCTTTGTGGAGAACTCTGTTAATGAGAGAGCTCTCACAGACCCGTATTAGTTGACTCTTGCTCTAATAGAACTCCATGGACCAGGGCTTTTTCTTCAGTTCCATTCTTGGATACCTGGCCAACATTGTCCTCTACGAGGTAGGTCGGTGGAGTGAAGAGAGTCCCAATCTTACAGTCGGGAAGATCTGAGTTTAAATGTGGTCTCATACATTTATTAGCTCTGTGACCCTCAGTTTCTCACCTGTAAAATGGGAATAATTATAATAGCACTTCCTAGGATTATTGTGAGGATCTAATGAGATAGTATTTGTAAAGTACTTAGGACAATGCTTGACATAGAGTGGGTATTATACACATACTTATCCCCTTTCTCCCTCATCTCTACTCTGGATCTAGGTAAGGTTGGGACTCTTGTTAGGTTACAGATAGGAGAGAGGAAGTGGCAGCGAAGTCTAAGTGTTGGTGAGTGTCTAGCAGTAAGTATACATGCAGTGGACAGTCTCTTCAGCTCTTTCTTTTCCTCTTCAAAGCCTTTCCTGATCTCCCATGCTGGTACTGGCATTCACCCTTTTTTTGTGTCTCCTAGGCACTTAGCATGGAATATTTTACTAATTACAGAACTCAGTGTTGTCTTATCCTTCCATTAGATTCGCCCCGTCCCGCAATAAGACAGCAAGGACAGGGACTTTGTTTTGTCTCAGCTTTGTTGTTTGCCCTCTGCCTAGCACAGACTAAATATGCAGCAGACATTTCCTAAGCATCTGTTGAATGTGTGAATGAAGGGGAATTTTATGTAGACGTAAGCCCACTGTAGCCTTCGGATTTTGGAAGAGTGCCCTAGTTATCTGGAAAACGTTTGTGTCTCTGGTTAAAAAGAATGTTATTATTCTTATATTCATAACGCCATTCTGAGTGTTTTGGGTCCTTTTCAGCACATTGTTTTCTTTCTCATATGTACGTTTGCCTGTATTCCTTGTGGTTCATTTTAGAATTGATGAGCATTTTAAAACTAGTCCCAAAATTCCAGGGATTGACCTGAATTCTACCAGAGTGTTGTTTGAGAAGCTAATGAACTCTCAGCACTCGATGCTTCTAGAACAGGTATGTCCTTTCCATTTTTCAAGTGTTCTCTTTTTCAATCAACAGTATTATGTATATTAAAAAAAATAATTTTATAAGGAGGAGCCACGTGATGCAGTAAGTAGAGAGCTGGCCGTGCAGCCAGGGTGGTCCAACTCTTTCATACTGGCTTTGTGACCCTGGGTAAGTCCTTTATCCTTTCAATGACTCCAGGCCTCTTTCTAGGATGATCAGTTCCAGAAGTTTTACATGCACTCTGGTAGAGAAAATTTCCTTACTGGGAGTTCCCTTTGCAAATGAAATCATAAATCATAAAAAGTTTGTGAAAGAAAAATACAACAAAAGGAAAATAATGATTTTTGTATACTTTAAAATTTTTTCCTTTGAATTTATAACTTTAGAAAGTCAATTTCATCTTTTCATTTCTCTACTTACCTAGTTTTCCAAAAATCCACCTCTCTGCAATGATTCGGAGTAGAATTTAGATCTGAGTTAACCATATTCTTAAATACAACTTAGTATAGTATGTGGAGAAGGAAGGGCAAAATTGAATACAATATCACACACAAATGTGTTTACGTTTAAGATGTTTAAAATAAAATAAATGCTTGCTTACTTGTTATAGTATTTTAAGGTTGGGAAAGCACCTTACACAAAAGCCTCGAGGTATTTATAATCTGGTACTATGATAACTTTTATGGCCTCATCAAGAAGTCAGTGGTTTTTTTAAATCTTGATTTTCAACATGTTACATTTTTGGAACTGTTAAAGATTTTAAGGCTGCTAGTTTTGGTAATTATTCCAGAAATTATGTTAATGCTTTTATCATTTTGTATTCTCTAAATTCTGTGTACTTATATATATCTATATAAAATAGAGCTATTTTTAAGCCTTCTAAGGTATGGGCACATCATTTTTTTGCATTTATGATGATATCTGATAGGTATAAAGATTGCTTTGCAAAATGCATTCATCGTATTCATTTGAGCCCCACAAGCATAATGCCCTGGTAGTATAGTGATGATGCTTTATAGTTGCATTGTGCTTTACCATTTATAAAGTACTTCCAGATCATTTTCTCATTTTGAATTTCTTACCTTTGTAAGGTAGGTAGCATAGATATTATCCCTGTTTTACAAAAGAGGAAACTGGAGCTCGGGTGAGATTTAGTGATTTTCCCAGTAATCATGATGTAATAATGAATAATAAAATAACAATGAAGAATAACAATGAATTTCTTTCTCAATAAATAGTGAAGGAAGGATGCAGACCCACCTAATTGGACTCTGTCTTGTTTCAGTCACTTCTTTTTCAGCCATTTTTTATTTCTCTAGGCCATTTCCTTTCAGCTCTTTCTTCTGTTGTATTTAAATACCTTCCTCTCTCACAATTTGGATCCATATCAACCTCATCTACTTGATTTTTTTTTTTTTTTTGCTGCTTTCCATCCTTTTGTCTTTTAATTTCGGGATCTGTGCTTTCATTTTCCTTATTTCTTTTTTCTCTACCCAAGCTTGTCTTTGAGTTTTTTTTTTTCTTTTTTGTGCACTTTTCTTCCTGAGGAAAATAGAAATCAAGAACATACTTAGGAAGGAAAGGAGAAGACTGAAAGCAAAGGCAGTCCAATGAAGAGGTAGAAAGGAAATGTTAGTAAGGTGGCTTCTTTTAGTCAAGATGTTCCATATGTTCAATCTGTTAATGAATGCTTAAAAATCTATGTTTTATTCAATTTTTTTTAGCTTTTTATTTAGTATTTTATTTTCCCCAGTTACATGTAAGAACAATTTTAACATTTGTTTTTAAAACTTTGAGTTTCAAATTCTCTCCCCAGCTACCTTCCTACCCACCCCCTCCTCATTGAGAAGGCGAGCAATTAGATATAGGTTATACATGTGTAGTCATGCAAAACATTTCTCTAGTAGTCATGTTGTGAAAGAAAAAATAGGAAAAAAAAACTCAAGAAAAATAAAGTAAAAGAAGAGTATGCTTCAGTCTGTATTCAGGTACCATCAGTTCTTTTCTCTAGGGACAGATAGCAAAAAATTAATATTTTTTTAAAGAAAAGGGTAAGTGGCATCCTCATTTTTTCATATGGAAAAAAGTGAGGGAGAAAGAATTAAGAAAAGTTAATGTTAAGTTAATCTGTCATGGTTGAAGCTGGAATTTAACCTTCACTCCAGGGTGCTTTGTAGGATTTGAATTTCAATCCAATTTTCTTTCTATGTGATGGTCTTTTCTCCTCCTTCTTGTCTAATATCTACCGGATTGTATTCTCTCTTCAAGGTTGATCATAATTCTAATAGAAGGTGTTCTCTTCAGTTGTCATTTGTTGCACAATAGCAGGGAGGGAAAGCTGTTAGGATTGAAGGGTGGGTGTACTGTTTGTGCATCACATCCTCATACAGGGAGGTCCTAACTTTAACCTAGTGAGCCCTATACTGTCAGCTCTCATTTCCATCTTTCCCCCTCACCCCATATCTTCCATAGTCATTATTGTAAACTCTGCCAGTGCTTTAACTTTGATCTTCAGGTTATATTTACTCTCAAAGCATGCCTTGTGGTACTTGTAGTTACTACTCAAAACCAAGTCAGGAAGACATTATTTAAACTATTAATACCTGGCTTCCCAGTACAGCTAGTATCCTATCAGCGGTCACAGGTGTAACATCTTTCAAATGTACCTGATTGATCTTAGGTTGTAAAGTATGGAATGGTAGAGCTTAAGGCTGAATAGATAATTATAATGATATTTACAAAGCATTTTCCTCACAGTTCTCAAGAAGCATGTGTTATCAATGTGACCTTATGCACATATGTAAATACAAAAGGTATAGTGGGGAAATGTTAGGTAAATTTTAGGGAAGAGGGTACTAGCTGTTGGAGTGATCAAGTCAGGCTTTATGGCAGAGGTAACTTTGGAGTGATAAATGCAAAAACATTATTTCACTTTTGTGGAAGAGGAAATTTTATCTCAGAGAAAGCAAATAATTTATCCTAGGTCAAAGAAGTTAGGTAGTGAGCAGATTCCATCTCTCTCTCTCTCTCTCTCTCTCTCTCTCTAGATCTCTCTGTCTCTCTCCCTAGATCTCTCTCGATATATCTGTATGCATATATGTGCAAATGCACACACACGTGTATGTATATGTGCATGTATGTGTATATATGTATACACAATGCATATATACATACACGTGTATATGTATATATTTAAGACTATATCTTGGGGCAGGTAGGTGGTGCAGTGGTTACAGCAACTAGCCCTAGCTTAGGAGAAACAGAGTTCAAATTTGCCTTCAGACACTGGCTAGTCATGTGATCCTGGACATGTCACTTAACCCTGATTGCCTAAAAAGAAAAAAACTATCTCCCTACCTCAACTTGGTTCTAAGTACAGGGTCTACTCATGAGCCTGATCCTATTCTGTTCAGCATGATCGCTTATATTTCTGTTTTTGACCTGTACAAGTTTGACCCTCTTTAGCTTATCTTATGCACTCCCCTCTCCTCCCCCCCATTCTTGGGGACCAGTGATGGTACTGTTGAATTTAGCGAGGACAGTTGATTGACTTCAGGTCTACTGCAGCTCAGAACTGGCAAGTTCAAGATATTTGCTATTCCCCATAGCAGAGACTACAGGCTTTTGCCTTCTTTGTTCCAACTATGTATTCTTAAATAGGAAGAAATTGCAAACTTGACATATTTTTAAAAAGCATGAATGGGAAACTTTTTAATGTTTATATTAACAGTGACCCATGGGGAATCAGAGTGAAAAGTGATTACATAGATGGAAGTGGCAGTCAGAAACCTTTCAGTGAATTTGGCAAATGACAGTTTTGTGAATTTTTTTCCCAACATCACTCTCTCCCATCTTCTTCTACACCCTCATAAGTGATGTACAGTTAAGCAAAACAAATACGAGTCATAACCATATGTAATAAAGGATGCCTTATTCTGCATCTATGTCATCTGCCACCTCTTTCCTAGGAGGAGAGGAACATTTCACCTTCAGTCCTCAGGAATCAAGGTTGGTCACTGAATTGACTAACATTCTGATGTTCAATTTGGTTTCCTTCGGATCATTGTTTAACATCTTTCCTGCTTCTGCTTACTTCCTCTGCATTAGTTCATACCGGTCTTGACCGAGTTTCCCTGAATTCTTCATATTCATTGTTTCTTATGGCACAGTATTATTCCATTACATTTATATACCAAATTTGTTCAGCCATTCCCCAATTGATGGGCACCCTCTTTGTTTCAGGTTCTTTGCTACCACAAACAGTGTTGCTGTAAGTATTTTTGTATCCATGGCACTTTCTTTCTTTTATCTCTGACCTCCTCAAATCATGATCCTAGTAGTGGGATCAAAGAGTGTAAACTAGTACCTTTTCTAGTATAATCCCAAATTGTTTTCTAGAAGGGTTATACATAATTAGCATTAGTGCCATCTTCTAATAGTGGTCATTTTTGTCTTTTGTCATCATTGGCAACTTTTCAGTATGAATGAGCTGAAACCCAAGAGAGTTTTTCCTTTATTTGTTTTTTACTTCTTTGTTTAATGGTTCAGGATTTCAGTAAATCTGTGAGTTTGGTTATTTCATTCAACGACAGTGTAGCAGAGTCCTGATAACAGAGCTAAGCAGTAGAATATTATTATTTTCTGTCCATACCTTTGATTTTATTGGTGAATGACATACACAGTCTGCTTTACATTTTGTTAGAGAATTGCCTTGGAACTCTGAGACCCTAAGGTGACCTACCCAGGGTCACATAGTTCATGTCAGCAGTAGGGACAGGGCTTGAACTTAGTATTTCTGAATTGGAGGCTGGTTATCTATTCACTCCACCATGTTGCTTCTCCCTTGTGAAGGTAAAAGGTTATATACAAAGTTCCCAACCCTTTCCCGAAAGTACTTTGGGTACAGCATGGCAGTTTTGATGTAATAAAAAAACAGACTTCTTGTGTAGAAGCATGGATTTTGATGACAGAAACATGCACAGTTTCATTTTCTGTTTTAACATTCTGAGGTAAGGCTGTGGTCTATTATTCCTTCAGTGGAGTCATTTTTCCTTTTTTGTTGACTTCCTATGTTTGACTCTGTTTGTAGCCTTCATGTTTTCTTTTCTTTTCATTTGTTTTTCTCTGTTAGGATTAATTTCCTACAAAATGTGCTGTTGGGTGTGAATGAAAGTGAGTGTATCTATACACTGCAGAGAATCCTAGAGAATTGTATTTGCAGTTGGAGACATGGATATCCTACATAAACACTGGGCAAGAATTAGACCTTGCTGCGTGTGCTTGAATTAATGTTAGTCTTGGCTCCCGACTTTTTTTTGTATTTTTTTACAGATTTTAAAAAGCTTTGAAAGTTTCCTGATTCCCCAGTTGTCCAGTTCACCACCAGATGTTGAAGCAATGAGAATCTATTTAATACTTCCTGAATTCCCTCTACTTCAGGACTCTAAATATTATATAACGTTAACCCTTCCCCTGGCAATGGCTATTCTACGGCTGGATGCAAACCCTAGTAAAGTCTTAGGTAAATTCTGCAAGATACTGTAACTGCTGCATTACTTTCTGCCTCTTTTTTTTAATAACATCATAAGATTTAAGAGACTTTCAAAAACTTGTAGTTCTATACTCCTGTTTTGCTAGAAAAGAAAGTGAGACCCAGGGATAGTAAGTGATTTGACTGAGGCAACACATGTAGTAAGTATCAGAGCTGAGATTCACACCCAGGTCCTTTGACCCTGAATGTATTAAGTTTTTTGGCATCAGCACTTAAATTAGACTGAGATTCAGTATCCATTTTTGGAGTATTTACTGTTCTTTAAAATCTCACCTTTTTACTCCCTTGTGTAATTTATTTTAGTTACCTTTGAGTCATGCTTTATGTAACATGATTCATGAGTGGAGTAATTTGATAATTCATTTAGAAGCTGTTTGGAATAGTTAGCTTTAGATGAATGTTTCTTGTTCTTGTAGTATTTACAAAATTTTGTATTTTTCATGAGCTGGTAGTAGTAAATAGTGCCTCAGAAAGTTAAGTGCTGTCTGCGTAGCTTTTTTCACCCACCTAATTTTAGGTAGAGGGGTGACATAAAAGCTCCCATTAAAGAAGGGATTGACCACAATGTAGACTATGACCACTTTGCGATGATACTCTTTCTCAGCGAATTGGAGAGTGTTGCTCATAGGAATGACATTTGAAATATGTTTAATAAAATGCAGAAAGTCTCTCTCCTTTTTTCATTATTTTTATGTGTTAATTACTTAACACTTAAATAGTTTTAAAGTGTCAATTACTTTATTAATTAAATGCTAATTAATTTTAAAGTGTTAATTATTCTAATGCTTCTGTGCTTCAGATGAGCTGTGATATTGCTGGAGTTCAGTCACCATATGAAAAGAAAATGTTTGTAAGGAGGGGGCAAATGATTATAACTCCTTTTGCAGAAAGACTAACAGTAACAGTAATGAAAACACCCCAGATATTGTAGTTTATTTCTTTAAGGAACTTTTAAAAGAAGGCTTCATCGCAGCCGTTCCCACAAGCCTACAAACTAGGTTTCTGTCCTTCCAACTTGATCCTTAGAAGGGGGGGAGGGGGGGAGGTGAGAGTTGTGGTCAGAAATTCACTCCTGTGCTAAAGTTGGATAAATACGAGTTTCCGGCAGAACCTCATTTTAGCAGGTTGTGGTGTCAATGGTAGGACTAACCTTTTGATCTGGATTTTGCCTTGCAATAAGACAAGCAGGGATGCTAAGGTTGGCTTTGGAGGATCCTTTTTGGCATTTAGTCTTATAGCAAGAACTGAAATAGTTTGGGGGTTAAGATGATGGAGGAGGTAACAAGTCCAAAGAAAATGAACTGCCTTCTGCTGCGATCCTCCAAAAGCCGTTATGAGAATATTGCTTATGTTTTGGAGGAATCTAGTGGACAGTTTAAATGTTTATATATTCTAAAGTAGTTTATAGGAGACACAGCATATGAAAATGCAAATAGTTAGGTTCCAAGGAGCTTATACTGCTAGTTTTCTAAAACAAGATCCATTGTGATTAGTTAATACTTTCTGAGCAGTTGGACTAGTTGACCTCTCACAGCTCTTCCAACTCTAAATTTCTATGACTTTGATTCTCTGGATTTAGTTTTAATTCAGTAATGTTTTCTTACCAGGGCAGCCTCTTCTAAACTCATGAGCAGCACAGATACCGGCTATTTAGTTAAAGATGACATATTTAATTTTTTCTTTATTTTTTTCTTTAAAGATAACTGGTGGTGCCAGGTATGCCCGAGATATTTCTTGAAGCTAGTAGACCTTTATAAAAGTGCAGTAGTTTACCTCCTGAGTGGAAGAAAAACGTTATTGATTCCTGTTCTGTTTAGCAGTTATATAACAGCAGCACTCAAGCTATTGGAAAAACTGCATAAGGTAAGTATGAAGTGGGCCTGCCTTGCTAGAGAGAGAGTGAATGGGTGGTCTACCATGGCTGAGATTGGGCTTTTCACTGAATAATAGCAAAGAGTGATAACAGGCACACACCACCGACTGACTTGAATGTAATTGAAACTGGTTTACAGGAGAGCTAGGTGGCAAAGTGAATAGAGCACTAGCCCTGGAGTCAGGAGGACCTGAGTTCAGATCCAGCCTCAGACACACTTACTAGCTGCGTGACCTTGGGCAAGTCACTTAAGCCCAATTGCCCTGCCTCCCTCCCTCCATAGGTGCTGGATAGCACCTATAAAATGGCCAAGATCCACATCTGAAATCAAAGGGACCTTCCATGAAGATAGATAGAGTACTGATCTAGAAATGAAGATAGATTTGGGTTGAAAATCCTATTTTTGATGCTCATTAGCTGCGTTACTAGTCACTTAATCTACCTCAGCCTCAGTTTACTAATCTATAAATTGGAAATAATAATAATAATGGTGTTATATTTACCCAACAGAGTTGTTGCGAGGATCAGATGGAGGAATAATAGCTGATGTGTGTTATAAAGTGTGTGAAGCTCCTGTGATCTCATGTGAGCCTTGCAACATTCCTCTGAAGGAGGAACTAATACAAAAAAGGTGTTTTGGAAGCTTGGGTTGTAGTTTAAATGTCAGTAATTGTTATTGTTGTTAGTAGCTTATTCTCATCTTTTTCAATGTCGTTGAGATAGAGATAGTCCTGGAAAAAGTTGCTCCCTTACTATTCTTTTATAGTGAATGTTCTATGGACTATTGCATTTTAAACATGAATAAAATGATCAGAGTATAAGCTCATCTTCTGTAAGGCCACTGAAAGCATCTTTGGAAAAAATCCAGTGGTAGACAGAATGGTGCTAGATACCTCACTTTGTTACTACGTGTTGTAATTTGTTTTCTTAATCTCTGTATTTTGAAAACTTTTCATTCCACATAGTTTAGCAATTATGAATATTGGCATATTATGCTCTATTAAAATATTGTTATTAAATTTTTATGTATTAGGTTATACCTTGGCAGATAGAGGCAGAAGTTTTGTCTGAGACAATCCTCTGGTTGGGGTATAATTTGTTCAGTTCCCAAAACTATTTGGGGGTTTTTATTTGAAGTAGGAAAATTTATTATCTATTAGTTTGCCGAAGACTGTGAGCTTCTGAGGCACAATTCCGACCACAAGATTTCGTTCTGTTGCTATCTGGTGTTGGTTATTAAGTTTTTACAAACTACAATGACATACTGCTCAGTTGTTGTTTTTTAACCATTTCCTTATATAATCTTCATTGTTTGATAAATACAGGCACCTTAAGTGTAATGTATCTAGAAGTTCTAGTGGAAGTTACCTGTTCTCTGTCATTTCTCTAATTTTCTCCCCATTTGACTGTAAGCTCTTTGAGGGCAGGCCCTGTCTTTCACCTTTCTTTGCATCCCAACCCTTATCACGGTGCCTGGCACATAGTAAATACTATTTGTCTGCTTCATGTCTTTAAATAGCTCTACATGGTTAAGCCATTGCTTAAGCCTTGCTTCTCTGTTGACACATTGTTTTCTAAGTTCATTGCCCATGGAGGGTTTTTTGATTCCACCTTTGGACCTTAGACTTTTCATTGACTCTATCTGGTGGTAAAGTAATTTTAATTACATTCAACAAATTTGATGGCATGTACCTGTTATCCAGCAGTGTGTGGGAGCCAGCTTGAACCAACTCATGGGGACTGATTGCTAAATGTTCAGTGTGAGCATTTATATCTCAGAAATTGGTAAATGCTAAGGATCAGAGCTTGAGCTATTGTTTTGATTACCGAGGCTTACAAATATGATGAAGAAAATATAAATAATGCAGATTAAGCCTAAAAAGAATGTCGTGTGTTTATTTTTTTTCTTATTAAATATTTACCACATGTTCCTACTGCTCAGGGAAGGAATGTTTGTTCCAAAGCATCTCCACTGGCTTTTAATGTGTCCTGAGAAGGCTGTTGATTGTCTTCTTCCTTTTTGTGGTTATGATTATTGTTAATAATAAAAATTCTTCGATAGTAATAGAGTTATCCTCTCTTGTATTTCTTCTTATTCATCTCTAAGGTAAACCAGAAAGTGAAACATGTGGAATATGATAAATTTTATATACCTGAAATTTCCCATCTTGTGGACATTCAGGAAGACTATCTCATGTGGTTCTTGCATCAAGCAGGAATGGTAAGAATTTGTGTAATATGTGTCTTATTAAAGCTGTGGCCTCCTCCATTCTTTGATTTGGTCCCTCTCTGCCATGTACTTATTAAAGAAAAAGGACTTTTTCCTGTATCCTGTCTTTGACTGGGGCTAAGATACAATTTAAATGTCTTACTTGGACTTTTTCTGGACACTTCTTCCCTTCTTGGAAATATAAAACCCTCAAGCAGATGAAATAGAGTTGTTACTGTAGTATGTATGAAATTGTGATAGCCCTTCCTGTGCCAGAGAAGTGCTAAGAGGTTCAACTGGAGAAATTCCATAGCATACTTGCTTCATAGGAGCTTTCAGTCTGGTGACAAGATTTTCCTGGGTTTTTTTGTTTTGTTTTGTTTTTGTTTTTGCTTTTAGCCTATGTGTGCTAAGATCACAGAACACTTTGTAAGGATAGTCTGGGTTCTCCTGCAAGGTTTAACCTGTTCTAATGTAAATATTTCAGAGTAGGCTAACTCTAAGTTTCTGGTTAGCTTCATGTTAAGGTTGATTTTACTGCTTAAAATAATTTTAATTTATCCAATTTTTACTGAACTCTTTTTTTTTTTTTTTTTGCTTTTTGGAGGGGGGAAGGTAGGGCAATTGGGGTTAAGTGACTTGCCCAAGGTCGCATGGCTAGTTTTGTGTTAAGTGTCTGAGGCCATTTTTGAACTCAAGTCCTCCTCACTCCAGGGCCAGTGCTCTATTCGTTGCGTCCTTTTTTAGCTTTTTTTTTTTTTTTCTGAACTCTTAATGTAAAAAAATTAAAGTAAAATCAATTAAAGAACTTGGTCCACAAAAAAAAAGAAAGAAAATATTGGCCCAAAACAAATTGAAAGTAACATATGGGCTTTATAAACTTATCTATTTTTGATATCTAAAAGTCATTTCTAATTTCTCAAATGTCATGTGATTATATATTAAAATTAATATATCATGATGACATCTTCAATTTGAAACAAAACAATCTCATGTAGGGTTGTTTAAAAGTTTAAAATCTAAAATCTTTTAAAATCTGATTTTTAGGACTATTTTTATATGCCAATCGCAGCTCATATTGAGTCTCATAAAAACATGACATTTACATACATTATTGAGGCATTAGATATGTTTATTTTCTTAGAAGGCAGTCATCATTGCTTAGTGTCAGTTTCATACCCAAGAATTTTATCCTAAAAGGACCCTAAACATAGTTATGGGGCACACAAAATCGCAAGTAATGAACATAAACTGCTCGGAGCATTTTTAGAAAGAGTTGGATCTCATTGCATGCACAGTAAAGACACATTTAGTACAAAGGAGAAGTGCTTTACCTCACCTGTATAGGTACTCTGTATCATGATAGAGAATCCCAATTGAGACAGTGTTGCACTTGGCCTCAGCATCCAGTCAGAAACAGAGGGGATAGATGGAAGGAACGGTCAGGCAGTTGGGTTTGAATTTAAGCAGCTACCTAAACTCAACAGGTGTTGGTATTTATCCCTTTGGCACATGGCATGGAGCCAATCCTATGCTCCCAGAGACTATGTCAATGAAGTGTAAGCTCTGGCAGGTCTTTCCAGGCTGGAAAGATTTAGATTATGACCTGGCAACAGACTCTGTCATTCATGGACCAAGTTGGCTACAAGGTAATGAGCTTTTGGTGACAATGCCTTGTGAAAATCATCACCAAAAATAAAAAGAAATGGATAAAAGCAAGAAGAAACTTTATTTGGAGGAACAACAGTATCTTAAATATTGAAGGAAATAAAGGGGAAACAAGAATAAAAGGGACTTTGTGTCACTAAATCTCCAAATAGGTTACAATGTGTTCATCGTAACTACTATTTAGTAGTGGTTAAAAATGGAAAAGCAAGTTGCTGAAGTAGGCTAGACAAATGTGACCTACAAGCAAACAAACATAGAAAGCAAACAGATATAAACTACTAGGGGAAGGACATCCTTTTTAATAAGAATTGCTGAGAGAACTAGAAAGCAGTTTGATGGAGAATTGATTTAGACTGGCATTTGTTACATTTTATGAAATACGTGATTTAAATATGAATAGTCACATTCTAAAAATCTTAAAGAAGGCCAGAAAGAGGTGCATTTAGGAACTATAGTTAAAGGGAGATTTCATAACCACATAGGGAGTAAAGTGATTAAGAGAAACAAAATTAACGTAATTTGAGTAAGTAAAGAAACTATTGATTCACATGGTTGGGAGTGAGGAATATGAATACCATACATCAATTATCCTGAAAAACAGAGTCAGCTATCCAAAGAAACATACATGCAAACATATGACTGAGCCATTTTTTCAGATGATAGTCAAAGGATATCAATAATGGCTTTCAGAAGAGTTGCCAAACATCTAACCTCTATCAAATTGCTTGCCTTCTCAGTGGGGGGACAGGAGAAAGGGCAGGAGAGAATTTGAAACTTGAAATTAAAAAAAAGATGTTTAAAATTGTTTTTACATGTAATTGGGGAAAAAGAAAAATTTAAAAATGTATAAAAGAATTGCCAAATTAAAAATGGAGCGACTTTCAAATACAAATGGATTTCAAAAGAATTGCTAAGTGAAAGAAATGCAAATCTAAGCAAATCTAGTTTTATTTTATCTGTCAAATTACAAAAATAATAAAAGCTGGAAGTAGTGTTAGAGGGACTATGAATTAAAAACACATTAATACACTCTTGATGAAACTATGTTAGATCCAGCCATTCTGGAAAACAATTTGGAATTGCCTAAGGAAAGTTACTGACCTGCTTATTTTGTCCCTCCTTGATGCTTCGTGCACCCGGAAGGAAGTCAGAGATACATGGAAAGTTCTTAAATATATCAAAATATCTGTAACTATATTTTTTTTGGTAGCAAAAACTGGAAAATTGGATATTTATTGATTAGAGAATGGCAGAATCAGTTGTGATGTGTGAATGTAATGAAATAGTATTGTACCAAAAGAAATGAAGAGTGAAACAAAATGAAAAAATGAACAATTTAGAGAAATATGGGAAAACCAATATGAATTGATGCAGAACAGAGAAAGTAGAACCAGAATAGTACACACAGTGAAGGCAGTAATGTAAATAAAAACTACACTAAAATGCGTGACCCATTTATGGAAGATACTTCTGTCCTCAGAATAAGGGGATAGGAGTAAAATGGATGTGTATACTGTCAGATCTTTTTTACCATTTGGTTTTAACTATTTACTTTTTGTTTGAAGTGAGGATTCTGAATGGGGAACTTTATTAGGAAATGACTGGTATTAAAAAAAAAAAAACAACAAAGCATGAGTGCAATTTAAGAAAAATAATTCCTGCTACCAATGGTTCTCAGCCTGTGGGTTATGTTCAATTTAAATATATCCTGCATATCAGATATTTACATTACGATTCATAACAGTAGCAAAATTACAGTTATGAAGTAGCAACAAAAATAATTTTATGATTGGGGGTCACTACAACATGAGGAACTGTATTAAAGGGTCGCGGCATTAGGAAGGTTGAGAATCACTGTGCCAGACTAACCTTATCCCTCTCCCTTTTTCTCTCCCTTTCCTTCCCTTCTGCCCCTCTCCCCTGCCATATGGGTTTATTAGACTGGCATTTCAGGGAGGAAAGACTGAATATACTTTCATTTTAGTAGGGTTTGGCAGTCTCTCTCCATATTCTTCTGGACAAGATGGTAGGATGGTTTTATGAATTTGGAAAACAGCTGGACCCGGAGGGTTGATTAACAGTCCATATCAACTTGACCAGGGCAGACTCCAGTGGTATCTGTCAAAGATTTTTTTCTTGGCTTAATTCTGTTCAATGTATTTATCAATGACTTGGATAAATATTAATAAAAATAACAGTAATAATAAATAGCATTTATATAGTGCTTACAGGTTTGCAAAGCACTTTACAAATGTTACCTTGTTTTATTCTCACAACAACCCGGGTAGGTAGGTGCAATTTTTTTACTGATGATGCAGCTGAGTTGAGCAGAGGTTAAGTGACTTGCCTAGTTCACACATCTGCTAAGTGTCTGAGGCCAGATTTGAACATAGTTCTCCCTGACTCCTGGTCCAGCATTTCTGTCTATCCACTGTGCTCGTAGCTTACAGCAGGTTTGCTTTCCTGACAGAACTCTATTGATTCTCCTCCTACTTGTCTGAGTTTGAACAAATCGTATAAGAGCACCCAAAGAAATAAAATTTCATGGCTAGATGGATTTAAATAAAACTTGGAAATGAAGTAACATTCAGTATTATAGATGACTACTTGAATTTATATTGTATTTTTATTTAAAGAAGGCAAAATGTTTTCTGAATTATTGTTTTTTTTCTGAGCAGAAACTTTACTGAAAGTTTTAAATCCATTGTTGGTATGTTTCATTTAATTCATCTCATCCAAGTTTACTCATCAAAGTTAAGTGCTACTATACCTTTACCAAAGTAGATTGTAGAATTTTTTTTTTTAATTAAGTTTTGGAAAAGAAAGCATTTCATTGGTTGAGAGCGGTAAGTATCTGATTGTGGTATAGGATTGGTCAGATAGTTTTTGCCCTTTTTATTCCTATGATCTTCCTTTAGGCAGCTTTGTAATACCCGTCTCCTCAACCAGAAATTCAGACAGTCGTTCAGATGCGTTATTTACACAGCCAAATATGCAGTTTGACTAAGTGAATAACTTTGTATGTATGTGACATTGATGACATTATGGGGGGCAGGGAGTGCTCGGTTTCAGAAAACAAGAATGATATTTTGTTTATTATTTTTCTTTCCACAGAAAGTTAGACCATCAATAATGCAGGTACATAATCCCTCTTTTTTCCCCCTTTACTTCTTGCCTTTTTGACATAGTACTTTGCACTATACTTTAAATATTGCCAATAACAATGTGTTTCATTCCAGGATGCTGTGACTCTCTGTTCCTATCCATTTGTCTTTGATGCTCAAGCTAAGACCAAAATGTTACAGACAGATGCTGAGCTGCAGATGCAGGTATCACTTTTAAAAATATCTTCTTGCAGTATAGAATTCTGTTGCAATTTTTATATGATAATAGAAAACATTAGGTGCCAAATTCCATTATAACATTAAGCAGTCATCCAAATTACTCTTTTATGCTGGAATTTTATTTTGAATATTATAACATAATTCTTAGATTGAGGCTTGGAAATTTTCATTTGTTCATAGAAGTGTGAATTTATAGGCACCTCTTTTACAGTCGTATTTGCAAACACAATAGAGTTAAATAATTTGATTTAACACTGACAAAAGTATCCCAATTCCTATCCCTTCTTTATATTATATTGATACTATGGGTGTTTTCATCATGGAAGTTGCACGATACTGATACAGGACTGACAGATTTGAGGTAGAATGAACTATAGTTTTCAGAGAACAGAAATTGCTATGTGAATAGGTTTCTATTTGAAATTTTTTTTTTGATGCTGATAATCCTGAATGTGTGTTATTTTAGACTTTAATCACTTTATCTCAAATTAGCTTAGACACCAGGTTTTTCAATAAGTACTTTTAGTTGTTCTAAAACAACTCTCGTTTGTTGTACTTACATGAGAAACTGCTATAACAATCGTAAGAAAAAACCAAACCAAGCTCTTATAACACCATTGAGGTCTTTATATCTCTGCTTTTAGGTATTCTCCAAAGAAGTTCTTTATGGTCATTTTTTTGGCACCATTTTCTAGGTCGCTATCAATGGAGCAAATTTGCAGAATGTGTTCATGCTCCTCACGTTGGAGCCTCTGCTGGCCAGAAGCCCATTCCTTGTCCTTCATGTTCGCAGGAGCAACCTTGTGGGAGATGCCCTAAGAGAGCTGAGTATTCACTCCGACATTGATTTGAAAAAGCCTCTGAAAGTGAGATTCTCTGATTTATCCTTTCTAATTGCTTTATTGATTTTCCCATCAGTATGTAGTAAAGTACTTAAGAGAAATGTCTGCTGTAGTTTGATTGTTGTGTATAGTCATTTTGAGAACTTTTCTGTGTCGGGCTCCATTTTATGTTCACATAATTGACTAAAAGGTCTAGGGATTACAAGATGCTCTTACTGTTCATTGACTAATTCGGTCTGCCAACAATGTGTCTCCATTGCATTTGTCAGAATCTATAAGATTCCTTGAATGAGATAAAAACAGCAAGACATTTGTTCAACAACTCTCCTGTAATCAAGTAAGTCATATAATAACTGTACATCTGTCCACAAAAGTTATTTGCCACTGTCATGGAAGTTATCTATCTCAGAGTCTAGACCAGGGGTAGAGAACTTGTGATCTTGGGGCCATGTGTGGCCTTCTGAGTCCTTGAGTGTGGCCTTTGACTACGTCCAAGTTTCATAGAATGGATCCCTTTGTTAAGAAGTTTGTTCTGTGAAGTTTGGACTCAGTCTTAACTCATTATTAATATCAATATTAAACAAATGCACCAGATGTCATCAAAATGTCTAAAGGAAAAAATAACACATTCCTAAAGGAAAATTTAAATAGGTTATAGGGAAAAGAAGATAGCAAAACTATAATGGGGGGGGGAACTTTAATTTACTTCTCTCAGATCTAGAAAAAAATATAACAAAAAAATGAAAGCCCTGAATAGATTTTAAGAAAAGTTAGATGTCTGAGAATATTCAGTAGGAAAAGAAATGTTATCTCAGTTGTGCATGACACCTTTACAAAATTGATATTAGGGTTAATTAGGGCATAAAAACTCTCAAACAAATGCAGAAATATTACATACATTATTTACTGATCATAATGCAATAAAAATTACCTTCAATAAAGGGCATTTGAAACAAAGATTAAAAATTAATTAGAAGTTAAATAATTTAAATTACTTGTTCTAGGTGAGTCTAAGAAGAAATGATAGAAACAGTAATTTCATTAAATATAATGAGACAACATTCCTAAAAGTCGGGAAAATCAGCCAAAGAACTACTTAGATATTTATGTCCACAGATGTTTTCCGAAAGAAAGCAGATCAACAAAATGAGCGTGCTAGTAAAAACAAACCTAGAAACCAACAAATTAAAACCTGCCAATTAAACACCAAAATAGAAATGTAAGTTGAATTTCCATTTCAAACTCATTGCATTAATGTAAAGTTGACAAAAAAGGAAAGTGGCAAAAGTTGGAGGGACTATGTGAAAACCAGACATAGTGTTGATGGAGCTGTGAATTGGTTCTACCATTCTGGAAAGCAATTTGGAGCTATGCCAAAAGAGTAATTAAACTGTGACCCATTGATAACTCTACTAGACCTATATGCCAGAGATATCAAAGCGGAAAAGCAGTGATATGTACAAAATTATAAATAGCACCTTTTTTTTGTAGTAGAAAAGAACTGGAAATTAGTGGGGTCCTATCCATTTGGGAATGACAGCAATTATGCAATAGAACTATAATAGAATATATTGTGCTATAAGAAAATATAAGGAAAACAATTTCAGGGAAACCTGGGAAGACTTATCTAAACTTATGCAGGGCGAAGTGAGGAGAACCAGGAGAACAACTTACAAAGTAACATCAACATTGTAAAAATTAGTGATTTTGAAAGATTTTAAAATTATGATTAACTATGATTCTGGAGGATGTTACCCATCTCTTGACAGAAAGAGAATACACTAATTGCAGAATGAGACACAATTTTTTGGAAGTAGCTGATATTGAGATGTGTTTTTGCTTGACTATGTTTATTTGTTCAAGAGCTTTGTTTTTTCTTTTTTTTTTCTTTTCTAGTGGGAGAAAAAAATTCTTGATAATATATTTTAAAAATGAAAAAAAATTTTAAATCAAATAGAATTTAATAAAAAAGTTATCATAAAAATATGTGGTTTCAAAGACACTTGACAAGGCCTGTATGAACTGATACAGACTGAAACAGAAGCAGAACATTTATGCCCTATCAACAGTATTGCAAAGACAAAAAACTTGTTAAGATTTTGGAACTCTGGTCAATGAAGTGACCAATCAGAATTGCAGAAAACTGTAGATTAAACAGGCTCCCCACCTCTTTATGAAGAGTTTACAGATTCAGGATAGAAGAGACATACATTTTTGGACATGGCAAATACAAGAATTTGTTTTCCTTAACCAAACATATTTGTTGCATAGGTTTTCTTTTTCTGATTGAAGAAGGAAACTAGAAGGGATAGAAAGTAAATACTTATTAATTGGAAAAAATTAAATAAAAAAAATTAAACCCTTCTCAAGGGAAGGCTGAGCCAAGATGGTGGAGTAAAGGCAGGGACTCCCTTGAGTTTTACCAAAGTCTCATCCAAACAACACTAAAATAGCACCTCAAATCAAATTCTGGAGTGGCAGAACCAACACAAGGTCAGGATTAAACACTTTTCCAGCCCAGGCCCATCTAGGAGTTCTGCAGGAAAGGTCTGTCTCAGTGAGGTGGTGGTCAGACCAGGAGCCCAGCATAGATGCTACTGCACTGGGGTGCCAATAGCAAGCCTTAGAGGCATTTCATTTCGTGACTTCCAGAGCTTTGGATGCTGTAATGCCAAGCAAAGGCAACTTTCAAGGTTCGTATTACCAACGTAGTAAACCCCGTTTATTTAGCAAACATTCACAGAACAGAGAAAGTCAAAATACAGTGTAACTTGTTCCTTTAGCACATAAGTTCTCAATTCAATCCAGGTACTACTCCACCCCTAGACAGTACATTCATTTAGTCAGTCAGAGTCTCTTCTCAAATGGAGATCAGTTTTCAGTCATAAACAAAGTATATTCATTTGGTCAATCACGCAGCACATAAAGGCCAAAGGTTTCCCACCCCTGGACACAAAGTAATTACAATACTATCCATTAACACCAAGCACCTTCTCAAAAGGGAGCAGAAGAGCACAAAAGGCCATCCACCCTTAAGCTATAACAAGGTTAAGATATCATCTCAGCATTGAATACCCAAGGAAAGGCCCTTCTTTCATCTTGACTAGAGGCAAGCCCTCAGCAATCTCAGTTCCTGGGGAGACAAGGCTTAACAAAGCCATAGCCAGTGTCCTTATCGAGTCACTCTCTGCCTGTAGAACAGTCCCAGAACCCCTGAAAAGGGGTTCTATTCCAGGGCCCTATTCCAGGATTTCTGTGCAGGTACCACAAGAAAATCCTCCTTCAGGGCTTCTGAACCAACAGCCAGGTTCCAGGACCTCTGCAACAGCAGCACTGTCCTTCACCAGCAGGTGAATCTGGCAAAACAACATCAAAACAGACAGACAAAATACTGGCATCACAGCTATGCCTCCTCAGTTCTTGGCAGCTCCAGGTGACAGTTCTCAAAAGTCCTGGGCAGCTCCAATGGGCTCTCAGCCATCTTTCTCTCAGCAACTCAGGCTCCATGATACTGGATGCTGCTCTCCAAAAGTCCTTCTGGCCTTCTTTTTCTGATTGAAGAAGGAAACTAGAAGGGATAGAAAGTAAATACTTATTAATTGGAAAAAATTAAATAAAAAAAAAATTAAACCCTTCTCAAGGGAAGGCTGAGCCAAGATGATGGAGTAAAGGCAGGGACTCCCTTGTTCTTTGGCTTGGGCCAAAAAGGCCAAAGGCTTGGGCCTCTCTCCCAGTTCACAGCTCCTCCCAGTTTAGCCCTCTCTCTTCATGTCAACAAGTCCATCCCACTAGTGGGATTCACAAGCTTTGGGTTTTAACACTCAACCCCAAAACCAAGCCAATACAGGGGCATCTCCAAATTCTATTACCATTATAGGTGCTCTCAACCCAAAAATGTTAAGGGGGTTGGAAAACTAGTCAGAAAGAGATTACATGGAACCCTTTGCTGCCACTAAGAGCAGGACTCTGTGACATTGCCTATACACAGTTCAAGTCAGTCACAGAGCTAAGAGGAATACTTGCTCACTAGTGCTTATGGCTGCAAGGGTGCAGGGGTCCTGGTCACAGTTTAAGGATAAAGAAGAATGCTTGTTGTCACTCATAGATCAGAGCAAAGGCCAGGAGATCATTGAGCAGAACTTGCCTTAGATTGTACCACGTTGGAAGAACCAAAAACCTGCAGACTTCCAGAACTATCTCTGAAAATATCCGCAAGAAAGGCCTGAAGCTTCGGCCAGTGCCCCCTCTATCCGGGGAACAGAGCCCAGCTTTAAAATAAAGTTACAAGTCAAGAAATGACTGGAAAAGGGAGCAGAGCCAAGATGGTGGCATAGCAGCAGCAACATAATGCAGCTCTCACGTAGCCACCCCAAAATACCCATAAAATAGGACTCTAAACCAATCCTAGAACTCCAAAATGCACACAAAGATACTTCCCACTAAAGTCAGCTCAGCTACGAGGAACCATATCAGCACTGCTAACAGAAACCAGCCTGGCCTGAAGCCGCTGCTGAGCCCCGGGGGTGGCCAGACGAGAGGAGCGGTGAGCGGATTAGCGGCAGCTGCGAGCAGTGTTGAGAACTAGGTCAGTGGGAATTGTGAAAGCAGGAGAGAAAAGCAGTCCGGCCCAAAGGCCTCCAGAGCGGAAAAGTGAAAGGCAGAGGTTTTGCACCCACCTCCATGTTGCAGCTTCCCGCCCGTGGCCTGCAGACAGCAGTGGGACTACGATTGTTCTGAGGCCAGTGCTCTCGCGTTGAGCGGCCTGGATCCGGATCGCCATCTTGGGCCTCGGTCTTGGAGTCTTCATTATCCAGTGAGCCAGAAGTAAGTAGGAAGGGTCCCAGCACCTTCCTGAGAGCTACGGCAGCCGGGAGGACCCCAGCGATTTGGGA
>CM053592.1:21538975-21647353 GCA_028646515.1 Pseudochirops corinnae
GATACACAGGCACTGTGGTTGGGAGATCCATCCTGCCCTACCGAAAAATGACATAGGAGAGAATAGACTGGGGGAGGAGGGACACACTGGGATGGGTGTTTTGGGGTGGTGGGTAGGGGAAAGAAGGTGAGAAAATATGTAACTCAAAATCTTGTGGAAATGAATGATGCAAACTAAAATAAAATTTAAAAAAAAAGGAAAAAAAAAAAGAAAAAGATAGTTCCTTCTTCAGCTGAATGTTTTTCTTCTGATTCTTGAAATGTTATCTTAACTAGAATTATTCATTTTTGGTTTAGACTTTGATTTTTTTTCTCTTGGGATTTTCTTTTCTTGAGATCAATCTACTATATTACATAGGATTCTAAATGTGTTGTGTTTGTGAATACAGTTGATTATTGTTGTATTATTAATGTTACCTACAGTAGTATTACACTGTTAATCACTTCCGCTTGGAGCTAATTTAAAGTAATATGGATTATTCTGATAAATAAATATGGCATTTAATTTAGTGAAAGTATGCTTTTTCATATTCAAAATATAAGTGCATGTTTCTGTTATCATTATGATAAAATCCCATATATTGTTTGAAAAAAAAAAGAAATGACTAGAAAAATGACCAAACAACACAAAAATTTCTGATGATAGAAGGTTACTATGTAACAGAAGATACAAACTCAGAAGACAATTAAGTCAAAACAGTTCCAATCAGAGCTTCAAAGAAAGATGTGAATTGGTCATAGACTAAAAAAAATAATTCCTAGAAGAGCTCAAAAAAGCATTTTGAAAATTGAGTAAGAAATAGAGGAAGATTTGGGAAAAGAAATGAAAGTGATGCAAAAAAAATTATGAAAAGAGAGTTAACGCCTTTGTAAAGGAGATACAATATATTACTGAAGGAAATAAAACCTTAAAAACAGAATTGGCTAAATGGTATAAGAGGCACAAAAATCCACTGAAGAACTCCTTAAAAATCAGAGTTGGCCAAATGGAAAAAGAGGTACAGAAATTCATTGAAGAAAAGAATTCCTTGGGGCGGCTATGTGGCTCAGTGAATAGAACACTGGCCCTGGAGTCAGGAGGACCTGAGTTCAAATTCACCCTCAGATACTTAACACTTACTAGCCATGTGACCTCGAGCAAGTCACTTAAACTGAATTGGCCTGCCTTTCTCCAAGAAGCTAAAAAAAAAAAAAAAAAAAAGGAATTCCTTTAAAAAGTAGAATTGGCCTAATGGAAAAGGACGTACAAAAGTTCACTGAAGAAAACAATACCTTAAAAAGTAGAATTGGGCAAAAGGAGGCTAATGACTCCATGAGACATCAAGAAACAATAAAACAAAGTCAAAAGAATGAAAAATAGAAGAAAATATGAAATATTTCATTGGAAAAACAACTGATATGGCAAATAGATTGAGAGAAATAGATAGATAGATAGGTAGATAGATAGATAGATTGATTCTCTGAATTCCAGACCTCCCAGGTCAAGGAGAAGCTATCAGAAGTAGCCAGAAAGAAATAACTGAAATATTAGGGAGTTACAATCAGATTCACATAAGATTTAACAGCTTCTACCTGAAAGGAGCAGAGGATTTGGAATGTGATATTTTGAAGAACAAAGCAGCTATGATTACAACCAAGAAAAACCTACCCAGCAAAACAGAATATAAGCTTTTGGGAGGGAGAAATGGATATTTAATGAAATAGAGGACTTTAAAGCATTCTTGATGAAAAGACCAGAGCTGAACAGGAAATTTGACTCTGAAAAACAAGACTCAAGGGAAGCATAAAATTGTAAACATAAAAGAGAAATCATAAAGTATTTAATAAGGTTCAACTACATACATTCTTACATGGGAAAATAACTGTAACTCTGAAGAACTTTTTCATTATTAGGACAGGCTAGAAGGAGTATCCATAGAGGCACAGGTATGAGTTAACTATGTTGGGATGATCCCCCCAAAATAAAAATAAATGAAGGAGTGAGAGAGATGAATTGGGAGAAGGGGAAATGGAGGGATAGACTAATATGGTAAATTATCTCGCATTAAAAAAGGCACAAAAGGAAGAGTTTTTTACAGTCGAGCAGCTGATGGGGGTGTTGGGTAATGTGTGAACCTTACTCTCTTCAAAACTGACTCAAAGAAGGAATAAAGTATATACTCAGTTGGATAGAAATTTATCTCGCCCTACAAGTAAGTAGGAGGGGAGGGCACCAACAGGAAGGGAAGGCAGATTAAGGGATATAGTAGTGAGAGAATGAGAATGAACAGGGGGAAATAGGATAGAGAGAAAATAGTTTGTAATCATAACTGAGTGTCAGTGGGATGAGCTCACCCACAAAAAGGAAGTAGAAAGTAGAGTAGGTTTAAAAAAAAAGATGATGACAATGTATTGTTTACAAGAACCACCACATTTGAGGCACAGAGTACAGATAAGGAGCCGGAGGAGAATCTGTTATGCTTCAGTTGATATAAAAATAAAAGAGCAGGAATAGCAATCTTGATCTCAGACAAAGCAAAAATAGATCTCATTGAAAGACTACATATTGCTAAAAGGTACCATAAACAATGAAGTAATATAAATTCCAGACATATATGCACCAAACAGTACAGCATCCAAATTCTTAAAGGAAGTCAAATGAGTTACCAGAAGAAAGAGACAGCAATGCTGTACTAGTGGGAAACCATAACTTTCCTATCTGTGAACTAGATAAATCTAACAAAAAATAAAAAAAGAAGCTAAGGAGATGAATAAAATTTTAGAAAAGTTAGACATGATAGACCTCTGGGGAAAACTGAATAGGAACAGTAAGGAATATACCTTTTTTTTTTTCAGCTTTGCATGGCACCTACAGAAAAATCGACCATATTATTAGGTCATAAAAGCCTCACAACTACATGTAGAAAAGCATAAATATTAATCATAATACAACAAATTTACATTCAGTACAGGGCTGGAGAAACATAGATTAAAGATTAATTGGGGGGAATCTAATCCTAAAGAACAAGTAGATAAAAGATTATAGAATCAATCAGTAATTTAAAGAGAATTACAACAATGAGAAAACATACCAAAATTTATGGGGTACAGCCAAAGCAGTACCTAGGGGAAAATTTATATGTCTAAATGCTTACTTCAATAAATTTGAGAAAGTACAGATCAATGAATTGGGCAGGCAACCACAAACCTGAAGAAGAACACTTTTTAAAATCTCTAAACACCAATTTGGAAATCCTGAAAAATCAAAGATGTATGAAATCGAAAGTAAGAAAGTCATTGAACTAATAAATAAAACTAGGAGCTGGTTTTATGACAACCCAATAAAATGGATAAATTATTGATTAATTTGATCAAAAATAGGAAAAAACCCAAGTTATCAGAATTGAACATGAAAAGGATAAATTCACCACCAGTGAAGAGGAAATTAAAGCAGTTATTAGGAGTTATTTTGCCCAATTACATGGCAGTCTAAGTGAAATGAATGAATATTTGCAAAAACATAAATTGCCCAGATCAAGAAGAGGAAATAGAATACTTAACCCAATCTTAGAAAAATAAATTGAATAAGCCATTGGTAATCTTCCTAAGAAAAAATTCCCAGGGCCAGATGGATTCATAACCAACTTCTACCAAACACTTAAAGAACAATTCATTCTTGTTATCTAAACTATTTGGAAAATAGGCAAAGAAGGAATCCTACCAAATTCCTTTAACGACACAAACATGGTGTTTATACATAAACCAGGAAGAATAAAAACAGAGAAAGAAAACTATAGAACAATTTACCTAAAGAAGATTGATAACAACAAATTTAAAATAGTAAGGAGATTACAGCACTATATCATGAAGAGTATAACACTATGACCAACTGGAATTTCCACCAGGAATACAGGCCTGGTTCAGTGTTAGGAAAACTATCAGCGTAATTGACCATATCAATAACAAAATCAACAAGAAACGTGGTCATGTCAATAGATAGAGGAAAAGCTTTTGACCAAAAAAGCCCTATACTCAGTAAAATCTCTAGAATCAGTGAAAGAATAGATGGAGGTTTCCCTTAAAATGATAAATAGTCTATGCCTAAAACCATCAGGAAACATATGTAATGGGAACCAATTAGAAGTCTTCTCATTAAGGTCAGGGTGAAGCAAGGATGCCCATTATCACCACTATTATTTAATATTGTACTAAAAGTGCTAGGTATGGCAATAAGAAAAGAAAAAGGAAGGAATTAGAATAGGCAGTGAGGAAACAAAACTATCACTCTTTGCAGATGATATGATAGGATACTTAGAGAATCCTAGAGAATCAAAAAAACAGTTGAAATAATTAACTTCCGCAAAATTACAAGGTATAAAATAAACCCACATAAATCATTAGCATGTCTGTATGTTGCTAACAACGTCCAACAGCAAGAGATAGAGAAGTTCCATCTAAAGTAATTGTAGACAATATAAAATACTTGGGAGTCCACCTGCTAAGACAAACTTGAGAACTATATGAACACAATTAGAAAACAGTTTCATGCAAAATCAAATCTAAACAATTGGAGAAATGCTAATTGCTCATGGATGACAATTCTACCTAAATTTATTTATTCAATGCCATACTGGTCGCGCTACCAAGAAATTGTTTTATGGAATAGAAAAAAATAATACATTTTAGCTTGGAGATCAAAAGATCAAGAATATCAAGGGAATCAATGAAAAAAAAAGTCAGGAAAGGTTTTCTAGCAGTACCATATCTGAAACTGTGTAACAAAATGGTAGTCATCAAAAACAATCTGGTACTGATTAAGAAACAGAATGGTGGACAAGTGGAATACATCAGATACCTAGAACATAACACGAAATGACCGTAGTAATCCAGTGTTTGATAAATGTGAAGATTGAAGCTTTGGGGACAAGAAGTAACTGTGACAAAAATTGCTGGGAAAACTGGAAAGCAGTTTGGCAGAAACTGGGTAGAGACTAACATCTCATACTGTATACCAAGATAAGGTCAAAATGGGTACATGATTTGGACGTAAAGGGTGATATAAGCAAAATAGGGGAGCTTGGAATTTCTTGTCAGATCTATGGATGAATGAATAATTGGACAAAACGAGACAACATTACGGGAAGTAAAATGGATAATTTTAATTAAATTAAGAAGAGTTTTGCATAAACAAAATCTGTGCAGCCAAGATTAGAAGAAAAGCAGAAAACTGGAAAATAATTTTCCCCAGCAAGTTTCTCTGATAAATGTCATTTTTCAAACATATAGAGAACTCAGTCAAATATATAAGATTATAAGTCATTCCCCAACTGATAAATGGTCAAAGGATATGAAAAGGATGTTTTAAAAATAAGAAACCAAAGCTATGTGTAACCATACAAAAAATGCTCTAAATCACTACTGATTAGAAAAATTTAAATTAAAATAACTCTTAGGTCACACTGTAATAGTTAAAATAAGGTCAACTGGGACACAAAGTTTCAGGCATGGTCATTTTATTGGTATAGCATGAATCTACCAATCAATAGGATCTCAGCTTCCCAAGTAAGCTAAAAATCTTGAATGAATCCATCTTGCTCATTTTATCACTTCAACACCTGTCTCATTGGCTAATATGACAGAAAGGGAATGTGGAAAAATTGGGGCACTGATGTACTGTTCATGGAGTTGTGAATTGATCTAAACCTTCTGGAAAGCAATTTGGAACTATGTCCAAAGGGTTATCAGATTGTGCATACTCTTTGACCAGGCAATACAGCTACTGTCTGTACCCTAGAAAGATTACAGAAAAAAGAAGAGGATCTCTATGCACAAAAATATTTATAGCAGCTATTTTTGTGGTGGCAAAGAATTAGAAATTTAGGGATGCCCATCATTTGGAGAATGGCTGAAAAAATTGTGATATATGATTGTGATGGATACTTGTTGTACTATAAGAAATGATGAGGCAGATGCTTTCAGAAAAACATAGAAAGACTTATATGAACTGATGCAAAATGAAATGAGCTGAACCAGGAGAACACTGTACACAGTAACAGCAATATTGTACTCTGATTAACTGTGATTGACTTAGCTTTTCTCAGCAATAGAATGATCTAAGACGGTGGTTCTCAACCTTCCTAATGCTGCGACTCTTTAATACAGTTCCTCATGTTGTGGTGACCCTCAACCATAAAATTATTTTCATTGCTACTTCATAACTGTAATTTTCCTACTGTTATGAATCATAATGTAAATATCTGATATGCGGGATGTATTTTCATTGTTACAAATTGAACATAACCCACAGGTTGAGAATTGCCGATCTAAGACAACTCTGAAGGAATTGATGAGAAATGCTAACTCCAGAGAAAGAACTGATGGAGTCAGAATGCAATTCAAAGCCTAGATTTTTTTTTACTTTGTTTTTCTTGTATGTTTTTTTTTTGAAACATGGCAAACATAAAATATATTTTGCATGATTACACATGTATGATCTATTATGCAGTAGTACATGTTCAGTTGTTTTTCAGTCATGTCTAATTCTTTATGACCCAATTTGGGGTTTTCTTGGCAAAGGTACTGGAGCAGTTTACCATTTTCTTCTCCAATCCATTTTTCAGATGAGGAAACTGATACAAAACAGGGTTAAGTGACTTGCCCAGGGTCATACAACTAGTAAGTCTCTGAGGCCATATTTGAACTCCAGAAGATTCTAGGCCTGGCACTCTATGCACTATGGTGCCTCCTAGCCACCTTTATGTTAGTAGGGATTCCATTTTGATTTGATTTGGGCTAAATAGCTGCTGAGGCATCTTCTAACTTTCAAATTCTGTGATTATGTAAATGAATGGAACATCAGATTACATTTTTGATGCAATACCCAAAAATGGGCAGTTTCAGGCACAGTAATACCAGTGTCATCTCTTTCTTCTCCATTCCTAACCTTTCCCCCAATAACTTCAAAGTTGTATCAGAGTTCGTCTTACACAGACCTTACTTTTCAGGTAATCTTTGATGGTGAAGAAGCAGTGGATGCTGGTGGTGTCACAAAGGAATTCTTCCTTTTGCTCTTGAAGGAACTGTTGAACCCTATCTATGGGATGTTTACCTATTATCAAGATTCAAACCTCTTGTGGTTTTCTGACACGGTAAGTCAGCAGTGTCGCAGTAAAACAAATGGTAGATTCAACCAAAGTAAGGCGTGGCACCATTTTTGGTTTTTCTCTTATCAGACCATTTTGTCACTCCTTGGTCTGGTGACCTTGACCATGACAAAAATGATAAGGTTACAAACTATAATATTCTCAATATCTCTGTACTTTAGAACTCAGAGGAATCCCTCATTCCTGTTATTATAAGAAATGATGAGGCAGATGCTTTCAGAAAAACATAGAAAGACTTATACGAACTGATGCAAAATGAAATGGGCAGAACCAGGAGAACACTGTACACAGGAACAGCAATATTGTACTCTGATTAATTTAGCTTTTCTCAGCAATATAATGATCTAAGACAGTGGTTCTCAACCTTCCTAATGCCATATTATGTTATTAGCTTATTAACATAATCCCACATTATGTTATTAGCTTTCCATAAATGCTCAGAGTCTCAATTCTGTTTAACTGTTGGGGAAACTGAGTCAGAGCCATGAAGAGATTTATTTAGTAGAGTGCTAAAAATATGCCTTTCGATTAGCCAAATGTACTACTGGCTTTACTCTCGTTGTCTTGTCCCTCACTTGGTTGTACAAACTGATTTCTTAACTTAGATCACATAACATCACCTGGAAGATCCTTTAATAGTTGAGACTTTACTTTAGGCAGTAGTTAAATGTAAATGAGGCTTCTTATTAAAAAATTTTTTGAGGTAGATGCTGCAGATTTGAGAGCTTCAGACATTGCTTTTTAAAAATATATTAACCTTTATTGTTAAAAGTGTTTTGTAGAACACAACTGGTTTCACCTGATTGGTATCATCTGCGGCTTAGCTATCTACAATTTCACTGTGGTGGATCTTCACTTCCCCCTGGCTCTCTACAAAAAATTACTGAATGTAAAACCTGGCTTGGAAGATTTAAAGGAGCTGTCGCCTACTGAGGGAAGGTATAAAAAAAACATAAGTAGGGTATGGGGGTTAGTTCTTGCTTTTGAAACTTGGATCGCCATAGGTCAGTGGTTCTCAACCTTCTTAATGCCACGACCCTTTAATATTTGTATGTGGGCATATCTGCATGTGGGTGGATCCGCCTGGAGATGGATGGAGGAGCTGTGTCTCGGTTCCTAAGGCCATTGGAAATGTGTTTTCCAATGGTCTTAGGCGACCCCTGTGAAAGGGTCATTCGACCCCCAAAGGGGTCGCGACCCACAGGTTGAGAACTGCTGCCATAGGTGAAAGTGAAGATGTGTTGGTTGATTTCAGTTTATTGAACTATTTGTTCTCTGTGTTTGGACTCTGTTGTATGGCATTATACACGCTATACTACTATACATGTTGTATGTGCATTATACACAGTATACTGCTATACATGTTGTATGTGCATTATACACAGTATACTACTATACATGTTGTATGTGCATTATACACACTATATTACTATACATGTTATATGTGCATTATATACACTATACTACTATACATGTTGTATGTGCATTATATGCTCTACACTACTACTAGCTACAACTAACCAACAACCATATCGACTCTTTTTAGAGAAGAAGAAAGAACAAAAGGGAACTAATGGCTATCTGGAAATGGAGAATAGTCTCTGATGTTTCTTAAAAGACTCCAATAGGGAGCGATTCATATGTTCCTTTGGCTTTGGTTATGAGGTGTAGGATAGGGGACAAAGCTGTTCGAATGCTATTGCCTTTTCAGTCCTCAGTCTTCTGCTCGAGTCATTTTATTGATTAGAGATTTCCTACATCCAGCTATGTAAAAAAAATAGCAGGGTCTTAGCCTGGATAAATTATCACCTTAATTCTTTGTGAAAATAGGGTTGCTAGTCCTGGTCCTTACCAACAAGGGGAACTGATTTTAAGGAAAATGTTGAAAAGAAATGACCCACTGGCCATGGTGTATGTCTGTTATCCCACTGTTGAAGAAGTTAAGACTTGGTAGATCATTTGAGGTCAGCAGTTCTGAGATGCAGTAGGTTTCAAGCCTGTGCTGAAAAGTTCAGCACCAATATGGTGAGCCTTTGGGAGCATGTGCTACCAGGTTGCTTAAGGAACAGCGAACTGGTCCAGATTGGAAATGGGATAGGGCAAAGCTTCCATGCTGCTCTGTAATGGGATCAGGCTTGTGGGTAGCCACTGAGCTTCCAGTCTGGGAAAGATAGGAAAATCTAGTCTTCAAAAAAGAAGGGGAAGAATGGAGGAAGAGAAGAAGGGAAGAAAGAAGGGAGGAGAAAGGAAAAAGAAGAAAGAATCTAAGAGAAAGGGAAAAAGAGGGAAAAAGTTATCAGTTGCTTCTCTATGGAGGATCATGATTAGACCTGTGGTTTTATTTTTATAGGGAACTTCCAGATGAGGAAATTCCCTCTACCAATGCAGGTTGACACCTTCTCTGCAACATTTAGTCTTAGAAAGTTGCTTAAAGCACTGAGAGGTTGAATAACTTGCACCAGGTATGTGGCAGGATCTTAACCTAGCTTTTCCTAGCTCTGAGACTGGTTCTCTGTCCATTAGAACATGCTGTTTCATGCCCCATTTTAAGCTGCACAAATTGAAAAGAATGAAGAATAAAGAGTTAGGATATTGTGTTAGAAGAGATAAATGAAAGAAATATAAGAAATATCAAATGATGGTGAAGCAAAGCAAGTATTAGAGATAGGAAACTATTTCATAACTCAAAGGAAGAGTCATTTCCATCATGTCCAACTCTTCATGATCCCATTTGGGGTTTTCTTGGTGAAGATACTGGAGTGGTTTGCCATTTCCTTCTCCAGCTCATTTTACAGAGGAAGCAACTGAGGCAAACAGAGTGAAGTGACTTGCCCAGGGTCACATAGCTAGCAAGGGTCTGAGGACAGATTTGAACTCAGGAAGAAGAGTCTTCCTGACTCCAGACCCAGCATTCTATTCACTGCAGCACCACCTAGCTCTCCCAAAGGGGAAGATAGAGCCTTATTTAGAAATAAGAACGTTTTATGTAAAGAGTTTGTATGTAAAGATGTGAATTTTGTAGGCCAACCTGCAGTATATTTAAATAAGCTCTATTTCAGGTATAGTTCCTGATCAACTACTGGCAAGGCCTCAGAGTCAACGATTAAATTAAACATAAGAGTGTGAGTGAAGTGGGGTTGCATATATTCTTGTTTTTAAAGTATTTCTTATAAATTTTATTTGAAACAACTTTATTTCCATGCTTAAAAGAATAAAAGGAAATGAAAGTACAAGACAGTTACCTAAAGGTTAAAATTACTTATTTGAGAATATGGGATTGAAGAGCTAACACTCTCTGGAGTTACATATATTCAATAAAAAAAAACCCCTGAATTATCATGTACATCAGCCCCATTTGATTCCTCCTCAAGAGTTTGTTTTTCCAGGCTCTTGTTGCAACTTCCCATGCTGTGCCATAGAGGATTGACTCTATTAAAAGCCAAAGTTATTCTAATGCAGATACATAGGATATTTCTCTATATGTCTATGTCTATGTGTATATCTATATCTATCACGTATAAATGTCTTGGGAGGATTCCTTCACTTTTTTATGTAGAGAAATTAAGTTTAGCCAAACCATAGTGTTCATGAACATTTGTGTCAGCCAATATTTTCACTCTTAGCCATTCACACTCAGCAGTATCATTTAAGCTCTCTCCTCCCTTCTGGTGACCCTAAAGCCAGATTAACCAAGGCGTGTGTGTGTGTGTGTGTGTGTGTGTGTGTGTGTGTGTGTGTGTGTGTGTGTGAGAGAGAGAGAGAGAGAGAGAGAGAGATAAAGCAATTCAAAATTTTCCCTTGAACCTAAATTGCCATGAAACTGATAAGAAAAGACATTTTAGATCTTAAGCTTTATTTCTTCTTAATTCATGAGTTAATTTGTGTGTCTGGATTTATCTGCCTTTTAGCATCTTTTTTTTTTTAAACTATTTTCTTAATCATAAATGTAATTATGACAGGAATACTTTTGGAGTTTCTGACCATTCTCCTTTGCTCTGTGTCTTTCGTTGTTAGGAGCCTCCAGCAGCTTCTCGATTACCCAGGAGAAGATGTCGAAGAGGTTTTCTGTCTCAACTTCACAGTAAGGACCTCCAGACAATATTTGGCTCCCAAATTGTGTGCCTAACTGTGTGTATAGCATATAGTGCTTGCTTTTTATTACTCATAAAGGCTGTCATAAACATTTTTAGGTGGTTCCAATGGGCTTCAAAACCAGGACAAATTCAAGGATTTGTCCTTCCAAAAAGGACACATTCAAGGCTTTGTTGAAACAAATGCCATTCAGTAATGAGTGCCTTGCCCTTGACCCATTTCTTTCCACACCTTTTCTTTGTCATGAACTTATATATCTGTGTTTGTGATTTATCCCTATACTAGACTATAAGCTCTGTGAAGGCAGGTTTTAATCTTAACTTTATATCTCTCTCAGCCCCTAGTATAGTGTTCTGTGTACAGTAAGTGATTAATAAATGCCTGTTGAATTGAATATTTGTTAAATAATTTAATAATAAGTAATTTAATGTTAAATAAAATAATTAATTGAATATTTGTTAAACAGGTAAGTCATAGATGTTAGTTCAGGAAGATAGCTTCATCTGCTTCAGAACAGATTCCTCTGCTGGAGGAAATCACATGACCATGCTAAGTGGGCTCATTATGTATTTGTTATCTAATAATTTCTGGGTACCCACTATAGCAAAACAACCCTTATTCTTTTTCTCAATCAGCTGTCACATCTTCCACACCTCTTCTAAACCCTTTCTAGGTGGCATACTGATTAGAGTGCTGGGTCTGGAATCAGGAAGACCTGAGTTCAAATCCAGCCTCAGACATTTACTGAATGACCTTGGGGAAGTCACTTGATTTCTTTACCTGTAAAATGGGGATAATAATGGCGCCAACCTTTCAGGATTACTGTGAGGGTCACATCAGATAACCCTGAGCGCAGTGCCTGGCACGTGGTGGCAGTATATAAATGCTAGCTAACATCATCATCCTCAAGCCTCCCATGCCATCCTCCCATTCAGCAGTAGACCTGGTTTAATATTTCAGAATCCTAGATCTGGAACTGGAAGCAACATTGGAGGCTGTCTAGCCCAACCCCCTCATTTTGCAGATTAGGAAACTCAAAGCTTAAGTGACTTGCCCATAGTCACACATGGAGCAGGTGGCAGGGCTTGGTTCCAGACCAAGGTTTTCTGGCACCAAATTCAGTACTCTTGGCTGATGCTTCTTTATCTCCAAACCCTTTAACATCATTCTTCATCCTCTATTCCTTCATGCTAGCCTTTGATTTAGGCCCTTGTCACCAAGGCCCGCCTCTCTGCTTGTGTCCTGGATCTTGTCCCCTGCTGTTACCTCTGTCAGCTCTCCCCTCCTTTCCCACTCCCCCCGGTCATCTCTGTACCATTCTCCGATCTTCAATATCTTCTCTTAAGGATGAAAGAAGATACTTGTAGATCATTCAGCACTACCATTTCCTTGGCTCTGGTAGGCAAGGCTTGCACCTCCACGTGTCTGCAAGGGGGCTGGATGCAGTGGCTGCCTGAGGGTGAGTACCAAGTCCGCCCTTAGGGAACCAGGAAGCAATATCAGCATGGCTAAAGGCTGTCAGGAACCTGCATCTAGTGATACACAGCTTGAACCTGAGCCCCTGGGCCAGTCAAGCCCAGGGAAGCTTTATTGCCTCTTAGGGAAAAAAACATAATCTATATTACTCAGGGAGGTGGAAACCTACCCTGGTAGGTATTGGTGGGTCCTGTCATGTCTCTCTTTCTACTGACTCTGCCGCAGTCCATATAAATACGTCCAAGTCTCCCCATCCTTTAATTACATTAAAAAAAAAAAGAAAACCTTTTCTTCTCTTCTGAGATTAGTAGCAATTACTAAATGGCACAAAACAAACAAAACTTTGACGTGACTTCCTTTTTCCCTCTAGTTTTCATCTAGTATATATTTCTTCTGCTGTTCAGAGACAAATTTCTAGCACTAAAAAATACCGATTGGTTATATCCACTTCCCATGTAACAAGAAGTCAGTGGACTTTGCAGTCCTGTTCAGTCTGCTTTTGGTCTCATCACTACTAGGTCCAAGGTTATCTTAATGGTCAGATCTAATACTCTCCTCCTAGTCTTTAACCTTCTTGGTTAATGTGTTGTATTTGTCACTGCTGACAGCCTCCTCTTCCTGAGTATGGATACTCTTTATCCCCATCCTGGCTTTTGGTGATACTTGGTTCTCTTGTTTCTCCCACCTTCCCTCCTATCTTCCTTCTACTTTCCTATGTGACCGTGAGCAAGTCACTTAAATTCTTCTGCTGTCTCTTTGGCCATTCCTCCATCTACTTGGCTGGATTACCATCCGTGTGCTGTACCCTACATGTAGGTATACATCAGAACTGTGCCCCGGATCCTCTTCTCTTCCTTCATTCTCAATGGGAGCTTATCAGCTTCTGTAGGTTCACCCATCATCGCAGTGCTGATTATTCCCGGATATAGGTATAGATAGTGATGATACAAATATAGATCTATCTTATAACCTAGCTGCCAACTTGTTATTTCTAAAATTCCCGTGAACGTGTCACTACCTTGATCAAGAAACTTTCAGTGATTCCCACTTGGATTGAGGGTAAGACACAAACTCCTGTGACATTTAACACCCTTTACAATCTGATGACAGTCTCCCTTTCCAGGCTTGTTACGTGTTACACATGCATGTGTGTGTATGTATGTATGTATACATACATGTATATTTATATTTATTTATCTGTGTTCATGTCATTCCTCTCTCTTGCCTCCCACCAACTTCCTATAGAATGTTGTTTGCCTGAAAGCAGACATTATTTCATTAATTTAGTTTGTATCCATGCCTATTAATACGGTAGGACTTAAATAAAAAGCTAGGTAGTGCCATAGTGCCTAGAGCACCAGGCTTGGAATCAGGGAGCCTGATCTGCCTGAGTTCAACTCCAGCCTCAGAAACTTACTAGCTGTGTGACCCTGGGCAAGTCACTTAATCCTGTTTGCCTCAGTTTCCCTATCTGTAAAATGAGCTGGAGAAGGAAATGCCTTAGCCAAGTAAACGCCCAGAAGAGATCATGAAGAATCTGACATGCCTGAAACAACTCACCAACAACAAAATAAAAATTAAAACAACAGCAATAATAATCATAGCTAACATTTATATGGTACTTTAAAGTTTGCAAAGTGCTTTATGGAATGAATGAATGAATGAATGAATGAATGAATGAATGAACAAATCTACACACTAGGTATCTGTTTCCTGTAGTTGGTATTTCCTATCTCCTAAATTTCTCCTTTTGCACTATCTTTTAAGGTATATACTTATATCTTTAAGTGATATACTTATCTTAAAAGATAGCTCTGCAAGGAACAAGGGCAAGTCCTCTGAAACAAATATCTGTCTTGTTTGCTAATGCAGGTTTCTCTCTTTTTCTGTTTTCCTGTTTTGCTTCACTCACTATTGTTCTGGAAATGGACGTGGAATAAAAGAATGATTTTCGTTTTTTCTTTAAAATAAAGATATGCAGAGAAAGTTATGGGGTTGTTGAAGAGAAGAAACTTATCCCCGGAGGAGACAAAATGCCTGTACAGAAAGACAACAGGTCAGTTTTGTTAACTGTCCTTCTTTGTGTCCTTAGCAAACAATGGATTTCATTGCTTGGAAGCAACCTATTGTCCTTTTTTAGAATAAGACTGATGCCGAATTCTAAGTTCTGTTGTAGGAACTATGTTATGCTGGAGTCAGAGAATGAGGGAGGGAGGTCTGTTTTGTAAGGTGGTCATGGATGTTTTTTAGCTGATTAAGAAAATGGATACTGGCTTTGGATTTGGGTGTTCATTCTCATTTCTAGTTTTTGATATTCATTCTAGTGAAAATTGCCTTGTATTTTCAAGTATAGCTGATGGCTGGCTTCAAGGTCTGGGTCTGTCTTTTTAGAAGGAATTACTTAATTAAAAATCATCTGTTAAGGAGAGCTCTAAAAACTCAATTTAAGTTTGAATAATTAAAGTCACCTGTTTACTTACAAATCCATCACATTTTCAGTGTCTCTCTCATCATGTTCACATTTAATCTTCCACGTGACCTGTCTTTTGATATTAAGATAAATTGGAGGTAATTAATGGGAAAAATAATAGATTGGAGGTGGTATAGTTTCATGGACAGAACTTTGGGCTTAGAGTCAGGAAAACTAAAAATAGTAGCTAGCATTTCTATGCTATTTACTATCTACCAGGCACTGTGATAAGCACTTGACAATTATTATCTCATTTGATACCTATAATAACCTGTAATAAATGGAGCTAGGTGCTGTTATTATTCCATTTTATATCTGAGTAAACTGAGGCAAGTAGAGGTTAAGTGACTTGCCCAGGGTCACACAGCCAGTAAATGTCTGAGGCCATATTTGAGCTCAGGTCTTCCTGACTCCAGACCTGGCACTCTATCCACGGCACCACCTCCTGCCTCTAAGAAGCCTGGAGGAAGACGGTGAAATGCAACTTCAGCTGCTTAATTTCTCTGTGTCTTTGTTTCTTCATCTGTATAATGAGGGGATTGGATTTAGCCTCCAGAGGTCCTTCTAGCTCTAAATGTGGGATCCTATTCTCTTAAGACTTCCCTCTCTTTCTGTAAGGAGATAAGCAGCAGGCACTGGAGTCTAAGGTTTACTGATCCTTTTCAGTCCGGTGAGACACCGATGATAGAGGAGTTAGTTTTCAGTGCCAGGGTCAACTGACACTGACTTCACCAGCCCGATAACCAACATAAATAGCTTCTGCTGATGAGATTATTTTGACTATGAAAATGAAAGGCTAATCTTGTGACAAATGTGTAATCGCTGCCTGACACAGTTTTGGAAATATCTTTAGGAATGGAAAAGTAGTGACTTATTCATTTCTGTTATAATATGCACACACACACATATTTGTATGTATGTGTGTTTATATATGTACATACACATATATGTATGTATGTTGTATGTAAAATTAGCATCTGTAACAGAGGTTAAATGACTTGCAGCTAGCAAGCCCTTGATGGTAGATTTTATATAATAAGTCACCCCGCCTCTGGCATCTCTCTTGTCACTCACACTGGCACTAGCGGGTTGGGTCCCCAGAGGTGTCACTGCTTTCTTGGCTTCTAGGAGTGAACCCTTGTGTGATTACTTCTAACACTATAGTTCGTGAGTCTCTACCAGTTTGTTTCCCACTAAGAATGGCTGATTAGCCAATGGTCTGGATTAGCTTTTAGAAAAGCCATTTACTCAAATGGCACAGTAAGAACAGTGGTTAGAAGTCATTTCCCCTGGAATGTTGGGATGTTCTCTCCTAGGGGAGGAGGGAACATAAATGTAAAGTACAGTGTTAGTGTGTGTAGGTAACACGTGGCAAAAGCAGCTTGCCAAAGGTACCATGATTGCCTCTTTCTCTGAAGGGCCTTCTGAAGTTCACTGGGGGGCTGTTGGTGTTAGTAATGGACAGGCCACCCCACTCCTAAGATGAAGTGGCTCCTCACAGGGCTCAGGGTGTTTCCCGATCCATGGTGGAGCAGGCAAGAAGCTCAGCTGCTGGACTTTTCCCGGGGCTTGTGGTTTCTGTATCCATTCACGAGACCTATGGGCTCCTTGGACTTCATTCTTCCATGGGCAGCTGCGGTCTCTACCACCTCCAGCCTCTGGCATGCTCTTTCATATAGGGCAGCAGCCAGGATCACATAAGGGCCTGCATGGTCTCCTGGATCCAGAGTCAACCTCGATGGCAGAAGGACCTGCTTTTTAACACACACACATACACACACACACACACACACACACACACACACACACACACACACACACATGCAGTGTGACCCAAGAAAAGTCATTTAACCTTTTGGTGCCACAATGACAAATTGCAGAATGGTTGCAGATCTATACTGATAGAGACACTTTTTTTTTTTTAACTGGAATTCCCTACATTGATGTAAATCCAAAAGTATGCTCCATTTTGCTCTATATGTTTAATTGAGTTAACTTTTGAAGTAGAGTTTTATTTTTAATTTAGTTTGTCTCTATAGGTTTGGAAATTGCTATGTTGAAATGAGGAATGATTTTGTTGGCCCAGATGGTTCCCTTATCATCTTTGATGGCTTACATTCAAAGAAATTTCTTCTTTTTTTCTAGCTGAATATTCCTGTTAAATTTACTGACTTAATCACTTAGTTCTTTATTGAGTATTGTTATTCAGTCTTGCCTGATTCTTCTTGTCCTCATTTGGGATTTTCTTGGCAAAGGTACTGGAGTGGTTTGGCATGTCCTTCTCCAGCTCATTTTACAGATGTGGAAACTGAGGCAGATGGGGTTAAGTGACTTGCCCAGGGTCTCACAGCTAGTAAATCACTGATGCCAGATTTGAACTCATGAAGACAGATCTTCCTGGCAGTCTATCCACAGTGCCATCCAGCTGCCCTTTATTGATTATACCCTGGCAATCTTCAATGAATAGGAGTCACTGCTATCGAGAGCTAAAAGGGACCAGAGAATCATCTCATCCAGCTCCCTTGTGACAGTGACAGTGCTGAAAATGAGAAGCTAATGACTTGCCCAAAGTCACATACATAGTAAAGAGCAGAGCCAGAGTCCTCTCACATTTTCAGTATTGGAATCTTTTGCCTCTAAAAGTAGTCTTTTGGGTCTTTATAAACCTTTACGGTCTGCCTCTAGCCTTGATCCCTGGGTTTTCTTTCACTTACAAGCTCAATGGTACAGTCACAATGTTTGGAGTTGTGATGAAGTGAGAACATTCCTAGGTCATTCCACAGTTAGCAGATCTAGCCACATCATAGAAAAGACACTTGCTGAAGCTGTAGCCTTCAGCTGAGGTAGAAGCACATAGAAAAGCATGTGGTCAGCAGGCAGAGCAGTGCTTTTAGGTGAATAGAAAGCCCAAGCCCTAGCTCAGTCAGCCATATCCCAAGGGCAGCTTGAATGCTTTTTAAGGAAAAACAAACCTAACCTGCTTGTAGCAAGGTGTTAGGAAAATCTAGCGCAGACCCCATAGAGGAAATATGGAAGGGACCTCCTCGGCTTTTTGTAATCTCACCCCCCACCCCAACATTGCTAGAGTCTCCTCTTTAATTACTTTGCATTTCCTGAGTATACATGTGCTGTTTACTTATGTGTACTCATGTTTCTCTCATAAATCATATGCAAGTGTTAAAGATGTTTGTTGACTGACTAGGAGGAAGGGCAACTATATGGAGACTTTCTGCCTTTAAATTAGGAGACCGTTTAAAGTTGTAGGATAGTGTTGTAAGTATCTCTATTACATACCCCTATATTCATTTTATAGTTGCTTCTTATTCCAAGGAAAATTCAGGGTTAAATCAGTTATATGATGCCTTATTCTCCCACCATCTGCTGCTTTCTCTCCAACCCACATGTCGCTGAATAAAGCTGGAGAAAATTACAAAATTGTGCTGACTGGGTCCCCAGCAAATTTATGTAACAATCTCACCTGGACTCTTACTGTAGGCAAGGCAATGCATTTATACTTCCGTAATAAATTTACTATCCCACTCAGTTTTTAATACCTCCTCTAACCTCCCTTGGCTCCTCATATCCCCACTTTCTTTAGCAAAGAACTTTACCTCATGTTTCACTGAAAAAAAAATTGAGGTCTTTTACCAAGAGTTCCCTCTCCTCCTCTCAAATCACTCAGATGCCTTCTGCCACTGTCTCCTCCTTCATCACCATCTCACATGAAGAGGTGGACCTTTTCCTTGCCAAGGCAAATATCTTATGTGTTCACATGCAATCCCATTGCCATCCTGTTCTCTCCAACAGATTTCCCTGACACTCTCTTTAATCTTCAGTCTCTCCCAGAATATTGGCTGCTTCTGAAACATACCCATTTCTCCCCCATTCTCAAAAAACCCTCACTTGATTCAACCATTCTTGCTAACTCCTCCTTTCTAAATAATTGCTTCCTTTGAGATATTCTATGCTCATTAGGGTTGTCTTCATCCTTAGAGGTTTTTTAAATTTCTAATTCAAATAATATACAATTTGTTATTTGATCATGCTATTAAGAGTATAAGGCATGTACTACATATTTAGAGGTATACTATAAAGTCAGTATGTGTAGATTTATGCCTTTTCTTCCCCTTTAAATATGTGTACTTACAAGTAAATGCAGCTTAGGAATTATCTAATGTCTAGCTAGGGCTTTTAAAGTAACAAAAGTATCACTGTAAAACAGATAATTTGTTTTGCTATGGAAGTTGTCACCTGTCTTTATTGCAGCTTGCTAGTCTGTGTTCTGGTTGGGGCTGGAGAACATTGGATAACGTGTGCCATAAAAAGAAGACTAAAAGTATTCTGGAAAAAATGTTAGCTAGCATTCAGAGAGCAAAGGTGATGGTGGGATCCCCATTCCATTGTTTCTGTCAGATTCTTCTCATCCTTTCTTCTCAGAAACTCTATTTGCTGTCCTTAACATTAGTGAATTTCATGATAATCATGTGTAGGGTGTGACCAGGAGTAATTTTTACCTTCAGCTATGAGCTTTGTGTTGACTTATCTGAATAACAAAAAACCTGGTTGTTAAAACTGTCCAAAAGAGAGCAGGATTATGTGGAACTTAAATGGATATGTGTGATGGTAATGGAATTTAAAGATCCTCTTGTATTGGCTTGGTTTTGGGTTAAGTGTTAAAACCCAGAGCTTGTGAATTCCACTTGTGGGATGGACTTATTGACGTGAAGAGAGGGCTGAACTGGGAGGAGCTGGTGCGGTGGATTTAGAGACAGGACCAAGCAGAGGAGGCCAGAACTTTTGGGGAGCAGGATCGTGGAGGCAGAGAAAGAGGAGAATTGCGGGGGGGGTGCATAGTTACTGAGAGAGAGAGACTGCTGAGGGCCAGTTGAAGCTGCCTAGGACTTTTGAGAACTGCCATCCAGAGCTGCTGAGAAGTGAGGAGGCACGGCTGTGATGCCAGTATTTTGTCTGTCTGTTTTGATGTTGTTTTGCCAGATTCATCTGCTGGTGAAGGACAGTGCTGTTGTTACAGAGGTCCTGGAACCTTGTTGTTGGTTCAGAAGCCCTGAAGGAGGATTTTCTTGTATGTTTACAGAAATCCTGAAAGAGGGTGTTGCTGATGTTTTCAGGGGTTCTGGGACTGTTCTGCAGGCAGAGAGTGAATTGATAAATCAGGACACTGGCGATGCATCTTGTGGCTTTGTTAAGCTTTGTCTCCCCAGGAACAGAGATTGCTGAAAACTTGCCTCAGGTCAAAGTGAAGAAAAGACCTCTCTTTGGGTATTAAATGTTGTGATGATATCTTTGTAGCTTAGGGGTAGATGGCCTTTTGCACTCTTCACTGCCCCTTTTGAGAAGGTGCTTGGTGTTAACTGATGATAATTGTTATTCAGTTGTGATCCAGAGTGGGAAACTTTTGACTTTTTTTGTGCTCTGTGACTGACCAAATGAACATACTTTGTTTATGATTGGAAACTAATCTCCATTTGAGAAAAGAGACTTTGTGATTGACTAAAAGAATGTACTGCCCAGGGGTGGAGTAGTAGTTGGATTGAATTGAGGACTTACTAAATTCTTGAATTACACATGGTGAATGCTGTATTTTGATTTTCTCTTTTCTATGAATGTTTTGCCTTAATTTGTCACTGAATAAAATGGAGAGTTACTATGCTGGTATTCTGAACCTTGGAAGTTGCCTTTGATTGGCATTACAATATGGAACTTTTTGTCCATATCCATTTTACAGATGAGGACACTGAGGAGAGAAAAATTAAGTGACTTAAAGTCACACGCTTTTTTTTTTTTGAATGGGGAAGGTAAGGTATTTGGGTTAAGTGACATGGCTAGTAAGTGTCAAGTGTCTGAGACTGGATTTGAACTCAGGTCCTCCTGCCTCCAGGGCCAGTGCTCTATTCACTGTGCCACCTAGCTATCCCTAGTCATACCCTGTTTTAGTCTGTTGCTAGGGTTTTAATTAAGAGGTGAAAGAAATGACCACATCAAAAACTTACTGTTAGGAGATGAACCAAGGTTTATTGGAAATGTGTATGGGTTCAAGTATCGTCTAGCAATCTCTTGTGTTAGTGGGTGTAACTTTCTATAAGTTATAGCCCTGCTACTTGCTACCTCTGTGACACAGGATACATTGCATAACCATGGTGGTCCTTGGTTTCCTCATCTATGAAATGAGGGTAAGAGGTTTGAAATAACCTCTGAAGATGACCTTCTAGCCTAAATCTGTGACCCTGGCTCCTTCATACAGTAGGTCCTAAATATTTGACTCAATCAGTGTATCTCCCTGAACCTCAGATTCCTAACTACTTGAGATGGTAATCCCCATTATTAACAGCACGGGGTGGAGACTGGACCTGTGATTTCATTGATATAGGTAAGGAATGATCAGGTGAGGAGAATCCCTCTACTCAGTATGAGTTGGTAGCTTTTCTGTAACATAGAAAAAGAATTGCCTAGAGCACTGAGAAGTTAAGTGACATGCCCAAGGTTATGCTGCCATTTTCAGTCAATAAGCATTTATTGAGGACCTACTATGTGCCAAACACTGTGCTAAGTTCTAAGGATGCAAAGACAGGCAAAGGACCCTCTACATGCTCCTAGTCTAATGGGTGAGACAATAAAAAAGCAAACTGCATACGGGCTATATGAGAAGTAAACAAGAGGAAAAGAAATGGAATTGAGAGGAATTTGGAAAGCTTATCTTAGAAGGTAGAATTTTTGCTGGCGCTTGAAGGAAGCCAATAGGTAGAGAAGAAGAAGGAGAACATTCTAGGCATGGGGAGAAACCAGGGAAAATGCTCAGAGTCTTGTCTGGAGAACAGTAGGGAGGCTAATGTCACTGAATCAAATAGTTCTTGAGGGATAAACAAAGATTGGAAAAGATGGGGGGTAGAGGGAACTAGGTTATGAAGGACTGTGAATGTCAATCAGGATTTTTGTTCATGGAGGTAATAGGGAGTCATTGAAGTATATTAAATGCACAGGTAGTGTGTGTGTGTGTGTGTGTGTGTGTGTGTGTGTGTGTGTGATAATTGGACCTTCACTTTAGGAAAATCACTTTGGCAGCAGCATGGATGATGGTCTAGAACAGTGGTTCTCAACCTTCCTAATGACACAACCCTTTAATACTTGTATGTGGATGTATCTGCATGTGGGCAGACTCGCCTGGAGATGGATAGAGAAGCAGTGTCTCAGTTCCTAAGGCCATCGGAAATATGTGTTTCCTGATGGTCTTAGGCGACCCCTGTGAAAGGGTCATTCGACTCCCAAGAGGGTCGTGACCCACAGATTGAGAACCTCTGGTCTAGAGGCAGGTAGACCAACCAGCAGAATGTTGCAGTAGTCAGGGTGTAAGATGAGGGCTTTCACCAGGGGAGTGTCAGTATGAGAGAAGAGAATATGTTTAGGAAATATTGCAGAGGTAAAATTGATAGGCCTTGGCAGCAGATTAGATATGACGAGTGAAAGATTGTGAGGAGCTAAGAAGGACACCTAGGTTGTGAACTTGGGAGATGGTGGTGCCCTCAACAGCAATGCAGAAGTTTGGAAGGAAGGAGTGTTTTTTTGGAGAAAGATAACTTCAGATTTGGACATGGTGTGTTAAGATGTCTTCAGGATGTCTAGTTTGAAATATCTAATAGGCAGTTGGAGATGTAAGACTAGAGATCAGCAAAGAGCTTAGGGCTGAATAAGTGGATTCAAGAATCAGCATAGAAATGACAGTTGAATCCATGGAAGTTGATGTGATCACCAAATGGAGTAGTAGAGAGGGAAAAGAGGGCTCAAAATTGAGCCTTGGAGGACAGTCTCAGTTAGGGGGCATGAACGTGAGGAAGATCCAACAAAGAAGACCGAGAGTGAGCAGTCAGAGAATCAGGAGAGAGTGGTGTCCTGGAAATCTAGAGGGGAGAGTAGTAATTGTTGATTATCAATGTCAGAGGCAATAGGGAGGGCAAGAAGGATGAAGATAGAAAAGGCCATTGGATTGGGCAAGTAAAAGACTATTGGGGAATGGAGACAAGATGTTGGAGGGAAGTTTGCATTTTGTGAAGCTTTCCAATCATAAGCCTCTAAACAACTTCAAAAAGTGTGTTAAACCAAATTAAAACCGGGATAACCATCAGAAAGTCACATGGAGCCCAGAGCAGCCTAGGGAGATAAAAATAGAGATCTCTAGATCTGGGGTGAGGGCTGGTCACACCAGCTGCTGGGGCAGCAGCATGGTGGTGAGAGTGGAACCAGGAGCACTAAGTGCCCAGGAGCAGGAAGGGGGCTGAACACCTGATCAGAAAGGAATTGTAGGGGATCCCTGTGCTAGCACTGGCCACAGGACTGGGTGCCATTTGGCAACTCTTGCCTATTACCAATTTCTGGGTTCCAGTTTCATGGTGGAGTAACCAGGGAGCAGGAGCCCCACCTGAGTAAAAGACCAGAGAGCAGACCAAGAGAGCAGTGTAACAATATGTTCTCTACAAGAAACACACTTGAAACAGGAAGACAAACACAATAAGGGCCGGAGACAGAATCTATTTTGCTTCAGCTGAAACAAAGGCAGGGGTAGTGATCATGATCTCAGACAAAGAAAAAGGAAAAAAAAAATAGAGATTATTGGTAACTTCCTAGAGAACAGTTTCAGTGGAATGTTAGGTTGGAAGCCATATTGTAGGAGATTAAGCAGAGAGTGAGAGCAAAGGCAGTGTAACAGACTGCTTCTTCAAAGCTGTCCATTTGGCTGTCCCTCTGCAAGTTGTCCTTCATAACCTGAGAGTTTAGCAGGGGAGATGTGAGGCAAGAGTTAGTGGGCTTAGAGGTATCAAGTCAGGGTTTTGTGAGGATGGAGGAGACATAGTCTTCAGTTTTATAGGAAGTAGGGAAATAGGAGACAGGGAAAGACTGAAGATTAGGGAGGGAGCAGAGATGATGGAGGGGACTTTTTACTGGAGGAGATGGGATGGAATGAGATCACATAAAGCAGTGGTTCTCAGCCCATGGGTTATATTCAATTTGTAACAATGAAAATTCATCCTGTATATCAGATATTTACATTATGATTCATAACAGTAGCAAAATTACAGTTATGAAGTAGCAACAAAAAGAATTTTATGGTTGGGGGTCACCACAACATGAGGAACTGTATTAAAGGGCCGCGAAATAAGGAAGGTTGAGAACCACTGACATAGAGATAAAGGGCTTTCTTTGGTAAACAGAAAGGCCACCTCTTCATGTGAGACAGGTGAAGGAGAAGATAGTGACAAAAGGCGTCAGGATGATATGAGATAGGATGGGAGAAGAGGAAGTTCTTGGTGAATGGCTTCAGTTTTAAAAATAAAGCAAGGCAAGGTTCTCACCTGTGAGAATGGAATGGGGGGGAGGGAGTAGGTAAGCAGGAGGGGTTTGTAGAGGAAGCACTGGAGTGACTGGGATAATAGTGAGTTATTTAGGAGGTTGTAGGATAGCAGCTGTGAAGGCTCAGTTGAGGTTACTCTTTACTCCTTTGTAGCATAATTTGAGATCTGGCAATAATAATTGTTACACTTTTATTTCATCATTTCCTTTGAGATTCCAGACTTTTTTGTTCTTCCAGATGAATTTCATCATTATTTTTTCTAGCTTTGAAAGATCATCCTTTTGTAATTTGAGGCATAGCACTCAATAATGTCATTTAAATTATATTGGCTTGGCTTGCCTGTGAATTCTTAGTATTTCTCTATTTAGGTTTATCTTTTTTTTTTTTGGAGGGGGGAAGGCAGGGCATTTGGGGTTAAGTGACTTGCCCAAGGTCACAGGGATAGTTTTTGTGTTAAGTGTCTGAGGCTGGATTTGAACTCAGGTCCTCTTGACTCTAGGGCTGGTGCTCTGTTCACTGCACCACCTAGCCACCCCTAGGGTTATCTTTCATATATATTTCTGTAAAGTGCAGTTTGTAGTTGCATTCATATAATTTTTGAGTATGTCTTGCTAGGTAGAATCCCAACAATCTTGATATATTCTGAATTTCTCTCTATCTTTTCTTCCTGAGTTTTGTTGGTAGTATACCAGAATACTGATGATTTATGTAGATTCATTTTCTGTTCTGTAAGTTGAATTTAACTGTTGTAATAATTTTTAGTTGGTTCTTTCAGGTTCTCTATGTAGACCACCGTATAACATGCAAAAAAGATCATTTTGTTTCTTGATTTTTTTTTCTTATTGCTAGAGCCAGCACTCACAGCACTATTTTAAATAATAGTGGTGATGGTGGAATCTTTGCTTTATCTTTGATCTTAATTAGAAATGCTGCTAACTTTTCTATATTTCCTATATGTGATCCTGGTTTTAGACAAATATAATTTACCATAATAAAGAAAAGGGGAACTACATTATGCTTAAAGGCAGTAAAAATAATGAATAAGTATTGGTATTTAATATATGTGCTCCAAATAACATGGCAACTGCTGTGGCAGCCCATGCTTTCCATGGTTATATTTAACAGGAAAGAGGTGAGCAGGCGTAGATTCTGTCAAATGCCTCTTCCCTATTTATTAATGAAAACCTGCTCTTACTCTTGTTAATACCATTTACTCTGTCATATTTTTCCTTATGTTGAACAAGCACTACGTTCTTGATAGAAATCCCAATCCAGTCATCATGTATAATCTTTTTCATATATTATAGTAGCCTAAATATTTTATTTAATATTTTTGTGTTGATGTTCGTTATGGATATTGGTCTGCAATTTTTTCTCCGCTCTGTGTCTTTCTGGCTTAAGTCTCAAACTCAAATTTGTACCATAGAGTTTGGAGCAGTCTTTCAATTTCTATTTTTACAAATTATTTAATATTGGAAATAACTGATTTTTGACTGTTTGATAGAATTCACTTATAAATCTATCTGGTCATGGATTTTTTCCCCTTTGGGAGTTCATTTGTGGTTTGTTCAATTGTGTTTCTGATGTTGGATTATTATTTCCGCTGTCGCTCTGTGTATTTTATATTTCTCTAAATGAATATTTCTGTTCATTTCATCTGCTGTATTGATTTGTTTCACTTAACAAAGTGGCTTATTTCCTTCTCAGTTACTGTTCATTCTTTTTTATTTGGGATATGAACAGTTTAATTGTCTCCTCTCTTTTGATTAGATTAGCTAATTGTTTATCTATTTCATCAGGTCCCCCTTTTCCCCCTGGAAAACTGACCAATTTTATCAGTTCAGTATGCTTTTTTTAATGTTTTTTTCTTTCAGAATTTTCTGAATTTTTAAACTTATTTTCTATTTATTTCTGTTTCTATGTATTTGTTATTACATTATATATAACATTATTTATATGTAATATATAACATTATTTATTATCTATTTTCAGAATTTCTACTTTGGTATTAGGCTGGAATTTAAACTTTTTTTCTAGTCTTTTACTTGCATGCCCGGTTTGTTGATTTGTTCTTTTTCTTTTGTTGATGAAAGTGTAGAGATAGAAATTTTCCCCTAAGGATTGCTTTAGCTGAATCCCATAAGTTTTGGTATTTAATTGTTGTTACTATCTTTAATGAAATTTTCGAATGCTTCTATGATTTTTCTTTGACCCAATTCTTCAGAATTAATTTATTTAGTGCCTAATTAGTTTTTAATTCTCTCTTCAAAGGGCCTTTGTTGAATATAATTTTTATTGCATTATAGTAGCAGTAAAGGGTGTGTCTAGTATTTTTGATTTTCTGCATTTCTTGGTCAAAGTTTTATACCCTAATACATGGCCAGTTTTCCTTAAAGTGTCATGTCGCACATACACACACACACACACACACATATGCAAACCCACATATATGGGGAGAGATATTTATATATATAAAGTGTATGTGTACACACACACACATACATACTCTTTTTCCCATTTATAATTGTTAAATGTCTTTGTATCTATTATTTCAAAACTTCTGTTCACGTCCTTATTAACTTCTTTATCTTTTTGGTTAGGTTTCTCTGAATCTCAAAGGGTATATTGTGATTCCGCACAATTAGAGTTCCGCTCTTCTCTTTCTCCCTGCAGTTGGATAAACCTTCTCCTCAAATAGTCATCATGCTATTTGGATCCTGTATATTAAGTACTGATACGGACTCATTATCTTTGGGGCCTTTGAGCATGATTTAGTTGCTCTGCTTATCTCTTTCTGCTGTCTGTTTTGATTATAGCTGTCAGAAATTCTTGCTCTTCCTAGGGTTTTGAGTGAAATTGCAACATAATAAATTCGGCTCCAGCCTCATATTTTAATTCTGTGGGGATCATCATGTTTCATGTATTTCTTATAAACAACATTTTTTGATTCTGCTTTATAATTGATTTGTTACCCTCTTCTCTTTTATTGGTACATTCATCTAGTTCTTGTCCATAGTTAGGATTTTTTAAATGATTTATTGTCCTCTATCTTGTTTTCTTGTACTTTTTCCTCTCCTTGCCCCTCCTCCCTTTACAGAAAAGGTGAGAAAAGGGAAATTGGCCTCACATTTGTTAGATACAAATGTATGTGTGGAGGATCTGAGCTTCCCTAGGCCTTAACATACCACCATCTCTATGTTAGTCTCAGCTTCTTTACAGGCTATCCATCTCCCACATCTAGAATATTCTCCCTCCTTAACTTCTTCTCTTAGACTCCCTAGCTTAAGTGTTTGATGACCTTGTGCAAGGACTTTTCTTTGACGACTTCCTCCCCCATTTTCGCCTTTAAAAAATTGTGAAAATTCTTATTTCCAGGTAATGATTCTTAAGTTTTTTGGGATCTTGGGATGATAAATTTTGCTTGGTCAATATTAAGGTTGACTGACCATGTGAAAATTTAATGCTGTTCTTGGTGAGGAATTTGAGTTCCTCAGATAAGAGACAAATTGAAATATCTTTTTTAAATCTTGGGAGAAGCATTTTATAGCGAACTAGAATCACCAATATCTGATATGAAATCTTATAGTTTAAACATAGCTAAAGGATTTAAGTTAAACATAAAGAAAACATTTTGCCAATTAAAATTATCAAACGTGGAGTTGAGCAACTGATGGTCTTGTTAGTGATTACATCCCTCCAGGATGTGTGTGTGTGTGTGTGTGTGTGTGTGTGTGTGTGTGTGTGTATGTTCATGTATATCTTCTTTGGAGACATTTTCAACAATCTCACAAGATTATCACATGTCTTAGTCTTTAGTATATTGGGACAGGGAGGGAATCTTCGTATATTTGGCGTCTATTTAGATTCCATGAGTGTTTCTTTCAGGGTAAGGTAGTCTCTCTGCATATGAATCTGATGAAGCAGGCCAATAATCACACTCCTTTGCCCCAAAGAAACTGTTTTAGGCACAAGATTTGCTTAGGTTCGAGGGTGGAAGAGACATTCACTTGTTCACTGGGAGTTCTTGTTGTTGAAATTCTACTGCCTATGGTTGTCTTTCTTTAGTAGGATTCCACTCAGTAGGCGTCCTCATTCTCAGTATGAGGTTTTATTTTGGGTTTCAGTAAAAAAAAAAAAAAAGACAAGTAGGGATTCAATACAATATTCCTTTATTGATATAAAACAACCGGAGCAGATTTCACTCAAAATATGACTATAGGAACCAAAATGATAATGAGAACTGAAAAGGAAGAAACACTTTAATGCTGAAGTACAGGGCCCTTGTTGACATACACAACATAACCTTAATGTCTTCTATTTTCTTGTCTTTGGGCAGGCAAGAATTTGTGGATGCTTATGTTAACTATGTCTTCCACCTGTCAATCCATGAATGGTATGCGGCCTTTTCCAGTGGTTTTCTGAAGGTGTGTGGAGGCAAAGTACTGGAACTCTTCCAGCCTTCAGAGCTCAGGGCCATGATTGTGGGGAACAGCAATTATAACTGGGAAGAGCTGGAAGAGGTAAGGAAATAAGAATGATGTTTTGGTGGAGAGAGAACAGAAGTACTCTGGGCTGGGACTGCTCTAAGCCTAGCCTTTTCTAGAATGTATTTATCTATTCAATAATGTAATATAATATATATTCAATAATATATCCCAGTTTATTAGGATTTCTCTAAACTTTAGTGGGATCCTTAACCATTTATTTTTTTCAGTCTTTTCCCCCTAACCATGTTTGCTTCCTATCTAGTCCCTTGGTTTTCTTGAATCTGCCCTTGCCCCCTCCTTCTTCTGCAGGTAATCCAGTGTTTCCCCAATACCAGGGACATCTTCCCCTCTGTTTTCATAGCTCTGGACACCCTACCTCTTGGCTCTCACTTCTTGAGGATAGATGAGCAAATGTATGAATTTTCTAAAGTTTGTTTGTTTCAATTATGTTGTTTGTTAGTATGTTTAGTGTCTGGAGGACAAGACCCTGATGGCTGCTATTAATTTTGTAAGTTCTTTGGACTTTTTCTTTAACAGAGCACAGTCTATAAGGGTGATTACTCAGCTGCACATCCCACAGTGAAAATGTTTTGGGAAACTTTTCATGAATTTCCATTGGAAAAGAAGAAGAAATTTCTTTGTAAGTTTTAATGAGAAGTATATCTCATTTCAGTAATTAAATAAGCATTTATTAAGTGCCTTTTATGTGCTAGGGATTCAAATTCAAAAATTGAACTGCTATGCCCATAAGGAATTTACATTCTGTTAGGCCCAGTGGTTCTCAACCCATGGGTCGCGACCCCTTTGGAGGTCAAACAACCCTTTCACAGGGGTCGCCTAAGACCATTGGAAAACACATATATCCGATGGTCTTAGGAACCGAGACACTGCTCCTCTATCCATCTCCAGGCGGGTCCTCCCACATGCAGATACACCCACATATGAGTATTAAAGGGATTAGGAAGGTTGAGAACCACTGTACTAGGGTGAAAGCATCATTTACCCAGACGATTAAATACAAAATATATAAATACAAAAAAAAAGTAATTGAGGATGGATGGTGTGCTATGTGTGTGTGTGTGAGAGGGAGAGAAAGAGTGAGAGAGACTAACAATTCAGGGAGAACAGAAAGGCTTCTTTTAAGAGGTAAAGCTTGAGCTGAGATTCTTAGAGGTGCTGGTGAAGAGAGAGGCATTCTCAGTAGGTGGTGCAGGTTGGACAGAAGCATAGAAAAAAGGAGAGTGTTTTGTAAGGAGATCTCCAAGTAAGTCAATTTGTCTGTAACATAAAAGATGTGGTGAGAGTAACATGAGACAGCTATTGGCCTAGATTGTGAAGGACTTTAACAAAGGCATTTCTGTCTTATCCTGGACTCTATAGGGAGCCTCTCAAATTTCTTAAGCAGGGTAGCAACATGATCGGACATGCGTTCTAAAAAAATAATCAATATGTCACTTGTATGGAAGATGCACTGGGGAGGAAGAAACTAGAGGCAGGGCAAAGAATTAGGAGGCTTGGTTTATGGGAATAATTCCAAGGACTGAAAAAGTACTTGGGCTCTCCCAACCCTTCTCCAACATTTGGCAACAAGTGCTCTCTAGATGAAGTTATGTGAGAAATCTTAACTCATTCGCTGGCTGCCATGACCAAAAGAAGAAAGCAAAACTCCAAGTATACCTTACATATATTTCAGTAGTATATATCAAAGGGTATCAGTTATTGAAAGAAATTACTTACAGTTGGCTAGAACTTGGGAAACGAGTGAATGCAAAAACTACCATGGATGCCTTGTACTACCAAGTGAAGGGCACACTCAATTGGGTCTATAGAACTTCCTCTTGTCCTCCAGCAGCCTTTACTGGAAGTCTTTGGCAACAATATAATTTGAGGCAGGACTGCTCCCGCTTATACATTTACCTTGGGGCTTTGGAGTTGAGGGAAGACAAAACCTTTTGCTGAATTTACAAGAAAGGAAAAGAAAACTCTTCAACCTTTGACAAGCAAATTTATCCAAAGAAGTAAAAACCATGTGGAAATAGGTCCATGTCACGCTGCCTCCTCCAATTGTCCTGAAGATGAAACTATAACAGCAATCATTAAATAAAAAAGGAATAATAGTGACATATGCTTACTGCTTTTCTCTGACCATGACAAAAATGTGAACAATGAATTAAGAGTAAAAATACTGATAACTGTGAAGAGAACTTTTGCTGGCTTGATCCATATCTTCAATAGCACTTTAAATGCTGAAATAGGACATGGCAGTCAAAACAAGGCACTAGCTAATGAAAAAAAGGGACCAGGCTGTTGTGATCCTATAGGGCAGAAGTGATCAGAACTGAACACGTGGTCGCCATGTCGGGAAATGAAAGGGATAGATGCAGGAGATACTGTGGAAATAGCACGGACAAAAAAATAGCAGCTTTTGGAATAAGCAGCTCACATTCTTTTTATAAAATATTTTATTTTTCCCCCAATTATATGTTAAAATAATTTTTTTTAACTTTCACTTTTTTTTTTTTTTCAAAAAGGAGCTTCCATTTTAATGGAGGGAAGGGTAGGAGGTGTTAGCTGCACATCAGATGGGAAGGCACTGGGACTTTTAGGGTGTAGAAACAAAGTAGTACATATTTTAAAATAATCATTTCCCACTAATAAAACACTATCAGTTTCTCATGAACCATTTGACAGTGCCAAGGCCTTCAGTTGCAAGGCGTTTCTTTTCCAGGTCTTTATGGCAGTTGGGAAGACCTGAGTCTGAAGTCTGCCTCAGAGGAATCCTACTTTTGTAGCCCTGAGCAAGCCTCAAATCCCTCACTAATCAAAGGAGATAAGAATGACCCTTCCCTTGATTCACTGAGCTATTGTGAGGGTTATGTAAAGATCATATGTAAAGTGCTTTGTAAACCTTCAAGTATTCTAAGATGCTCCTGTTAGTATTATTGCTAAGAAGGTAGAGAGTTTCCAGGCAACATCTCCCCAAGGGCTGTTTCCTTGGATTATGACTCCAGAGGCCATGTATGCTATAAATATATGTTATATTTATATATGTTATAAATGCTGGAAATCCAAATATAAACTGGATTAATTTCCTCCTCCTCCTCCTCTTCCTCCACGTCTGTGTTTGCTGTTCCTGGGGTTTTGGTGCTCACTTGGTCATTGATTGGTTGGTGAGCAGTTTTGACCCTTTTCTTAGGTGAGTTGCTCCCCCTCAGTAATGGTTACCACAGTTGAGTTGCAAGGTCCCTTGGCCTGGGTGTGGTTGGGAGGCTGGAGAATTGGGACTACTCTACTCAAGGCTATTGGACTTAAGGTACTAGTCTATCTCCATCAGAGTCTGAGGGGAGGTAGGGGCAGCTTCAGAAATCCTTAATGCTTCAACTAGGTGGTCTTGCCTGCTCTGTCTGTAGCACTTGGTTGATGGTGGTCATGGTGTGATGGTGGTCTGCTTCTCAAAGGGGCTGCTCCAAGTTCTGCCCTGGAAGGAGAGCTGTGATCAGGAAAGCACTCCTTTTCTCAGGGCTCCTGTGTTTAACCTGACCATCAGCAGTTGGTCATCTAATGGGGGAGGTAATGAATGTATGAGAAGGGTGGCCAGGAAAAATGAAGACGAGGGATGGTGAGTTCAATCATAGGACTATAAAAGGATTTTTTCCTGGAGCAATGGTAGAATTAATTTGAAGAAAGAAGGGGAAAGCTAGAGTGGGAGGTAGAGGAAATGTGCAGTGCAGCATGGCAGAAATATGGTATGTTTGGGTGACCAGGGCTGTCGACATCGTGAGTTCTTGCTGATCAGCATGGTCTTAGTAGAGAAGAAGGTAGAGGTCTGCTTGGGAGGGCTTGCACATCAAGAATCAGGGAGATGGTGAGGGGGCTAGATATGTAGATTTGGCAGTTATTTGCATAGAAATAAATGAACCTTGAACTAATAGCAGTTGATGAGAACACTGAGAGAGTATAGAGATGGGAACAGTCCCAGGGTACAACTGTGAGGTCACCCAAATATCAATGGTTGTTCTGCAGAAGAGATTGAGAAGGCTCAGTCAGACAGCTAGGAGGAGAACCAGGGGAACAGTGTCAGTGAAACTCTAGAAATGTGAGAATGTTTGGGAGGGGATGGGTGACAACGGCAGATGTTACATGGAGAACAAGAAGAGTGAGGACTGAGGGGTGGGAATTCCTCAGGGCATGTTGGAATCCAGTCCAAAGGAGTATGACTGGTGGGAAATTAAGAGATGCCAAGCCTTGGAGCCATAGATGCTTTGGGAGGAGTTCTTTTCTCCACCCTCCAGCCCTCCAATCAGATGAGGCTTCCCAGAACCATGATACAGTACTGTCCACACAAGTGCAGTCTTTAACCTGTATTGGTAGGAGTTAGTTTTCTCAATGAGAATTCCCTAAGCCAGTGAAATCACAGGTGTGGACCATGAAATCATGATGATTACCTTGTATAGGATTACTGAGTCAGTCAACAAGCTCTCTGCCAGGCACTGTGGCAAACAATGAAAGGCAAAAGATAGTCCCTGTTCATAAAAGGTTACTATCTTTTGATTGGACTAGATGGCTATGGATGTCCTTTCTCACTCTCAGTTCTGTTATCTGTAATGGATTCTGGAGTACATAAAAGGGGGAGGAAAGAAAAAGAAAAAAAAATTACATGATAACTTTATCATAGTTAAAAGGAATAGCAAATTGTACATAATAGATTTGAATTTCATGTGCAATCATATTTTTAATATACTATGTTATGGAAATGCTTTCATAATTTAAGAAAGAAAGGAAAAGAAATTTAATATACTATGTCATAGAAATGCTTCCATAATTTAAGAAAGAAAAGAAAAAAGAAATAATGGCTTGTTTTGCAACAAACCACAGTGTGATGTGTTTTCAGTATTAATAGAAGTGAATCAGGATGGAACACAAACACCAGTGGGGATTGTCACTCTTTGCTTGGCTGTGGTTTTAATACCTTTTTCCATTATTCCCAGTATTTCTGACAGGCAGTGACCGGATCCCTATCTATGGCATGTCAAGCCTTCGAATCATTATCCAGTCCACAACCAGTGGAGAGGAATATTTGCCTGTGGCTCATACTTGCTACAACCTTCTAGATCTACCCAAATACAGCAGCAAGGAGATCCTGAACACACGCCTGACTCAGGCTATTGACCACTATGAGGGGTTTAGTTTAGCCTGAGGCACCCCAGGTTCACCTGCCCTACCCCAGTGCCCACACTGGGCCTTGTGCAGAAGAACTCATGGAGTGATTTTTATTTTGGATTTGTGCAATCGAATTGGGTTGAAATATTTGAAGACTGCATCTCAGTGATATGTTTTTAGGGATATCAAAGCAGTGAAACTCTTAACGAATCAGCATTTGGGTTGGGGGTGGAGTGGGTTCGGGAATGGGGAATTGACTCTCATTTGGAGATTTTATAAAAAACTACCTTCTCAAATTCAGCCTCTTCCATTCCAGCTGTCCCTTGCACTTCTCAGTGTGGTTGGTGATCTGCTGGGTAAAACAGTAGTCACTTCCTAGCTGTCAGTTTCTAAATGCCTTCCCCCCTTTACAATTATTCCTCATCTAATATCCCATTCTTTCATTCTTCTAAAATCCCATCCTTCTTGACCTTTTCTTCCTTACCTAAGAATGTTGATTCATTCACTCTCTTGGAAGCCTTTGAAATTTTATTGGTGCATTTGGCTGGCTTTGACTCAAAGCCCCAACCATTGCTCTGACTCTCGGGAGGAAATGACTGTTTCACAGTTTTAAACCACTGGGTCTCAGTCTATGGCCTTGGTCTAGCTTTGAGAACTTACAATGAACCTTTGTATACCTTTTTTTTTTAAAGAGCTTCAAAGAAAAACAAAATAAAACTCCTTTTTTATGAATACGGCCCCTTCCTTTTCCTTCTGAAGGATTTGCAGAGTAGTTTGGCATTTCAGTGGAAAAATAGTAATATTTCTGCCTCTTTTAGGCATGTCCCTCTAAAAAAAGGTGTTTTTTATTTGCATTATCCTGCTTTCCTGGCAATTTTTGTTTTTAGAGTCTCTCTTGTGCCAGGAGAATGTAGCAATAAACCATATGTAACAGTGTGAAATCTCTAGTCAGTTTTTCCCTAACTTTCCCTCATTTTAAAATTTTTCTTCTTTCCCCGCCTCCTCCTATCCTCCCTCTTTTCCTGTAGAACTCTTCTTCTCCCCTTCTGTTTTTCTCTAGCTTTATTTTTTTCCTTTCTTCCTCCCCTTCAGAGGATGCATGTGATTGATTCTTTCGAAATTTACATTAAAAATGCAAAATTTCTATCCAACAGATTTTTCTTCCCTCTTCACTAAATGCTGGCAAATTAAGGACGTTCTTTATTTCAGAACTTATGTTTTACAAATTAGAAATGCTTGATTACGGTGGGAAATTATGTTTGAATCACATAGATGTTTCTCAAAGGAATGGAATTCTGCTACCTTCCACATCATGGAAAAATGTCCTTCGTGATCAAAGAATTCACGTGAATCTAATTTTAAAGACCTTTTAAGCTAGAGAAAACTTATTTATATAATATGCAGTATTTATGAACCACATGATATTACAGGATATTAAACTTTACACATCTCAACAAAAAGGATATAGGGTTTGGCTTTTGCTTTTTTTTTTTCTAAACTTCTCTGATTGCTACATTGGTAGTTTTTCAGTCTCTTTATAATACAAGGATATGAAATGTTTATTTTCTATGTGTGTGCATACTGTTCGGTATTATGCAATAAATCTGATGTTTTAAACTAGACTATTTCTCATTGTAACGACAAATGGATAATAGAGGGTCAGATTGGGTAACATGCTGAATTCTCTGCTAAAGAAGTATATTGTCCTTCCCAGAATACCCCCTTGAGCTTCCCAACCCATGGCTTATTGATAGCTATGAGTTAATCAGCCAACAAGTATGTTATCAGTAATCACTAGTGCTAAACACTGTGCTGGGTGCTACTGGCATTAAAGTGTATTAATAAAGCAAGACAGGGATTCAGTGTAAAAGATAATGCATAGAGGAACTCAACCACCAAAGCCATGAAGGGGTAAAGTGAGGCAAAACAGGGAGATTTGGAGTATAGCACAGACAGGATGAAGGACAGACTTAGGAGGAATGAAGCAGAGTAGAGGCAGGAGGATACTGCAGAAAGAGCAATGCGTTTTGGAGTCAAACTCGGTTCAAATCCCCCCCATTCTGTCTCTCTCCATATACATATATATGTATGTATATATATGTATATATGTACACACACATGCATGCACATAATCCTGAGTAAGTTACCAAGTTTCTTTGCTCTACCAGCTCTCTCTACTCTAATATAGTAGAGTTATACTAAGAGGGTCACTAAGATCCATTATAGCTCCAAATCTGTAATTCAATGATCTTATACAGGAATTCTGGAGTTTAGAATCATGCAGGTAAAATGTTATGGGTGATGGTGATATAAAGGTATGATCACTCCCATTTGTGGATGAAAAGTTAAGAAAGTTGATGAACCAGGAGGCCAGAGTACAGGATGAGACATCAAGATACATATTGAAATTCTCAAGAGTGAAGGCAAGGATTGGGGTGGAGGTTGGAACTTTGGGAATGGGGAATGACCTAGACATGGGTAGATAACATGGATGGAAAGATTGTTGTGTGGTGGTGGCAAAGGGATGGCTTGAGAGTGGGGTGAAGAATGAGTAGGCCTACTTCTCTTGGAGATAGCTAGGTTCCACAAGACAAACAAAAACAAAGAAGATTATAGACTGGAAGGGTACGATTGTGGGTAGGATCAGGGCACAAGCAAAAAGTAGAAGTAGTGAAGATTTTGCCTCAGCAGAGACTCTGCTCTCCATCTCATGGGGGATGACTTGATTGGCTTCCCTCCCTTCACCCCTGCCTTCAGAGTCTGGCAGTGACTTGAGAATGGGGTCAATGGGGATTTAAGCTGGCTTCTCGAGGCTCAAGATATCTTTTAGTTCTGTAACCAGGAAGACTGAAGAGGACAAAGCCAAAGAAATCTGGTGACCCAGGAAATGTGTGTGGGAATACATTTCCCAGAATTATAGGTTTTCTGGTTCTTTTGGCCTTGGCAGGACTTCTGTCTGAGATGTTTCTCAGTCTATAGGACAGAGTAATAATAATAAGAAGCTAGCCTGGACTTTGGAACGTCATCTTGGATTTGAAGGAGGCAGCAGCCACAAGAGGGGAATGCAAAGCCAAGCATTCTTGGCCAAAGGGGTCAGGAGCAAGACAAGCTGCTTCACAGTTTGTGGACCCCTCCAGCAGGGAGAAGCAAGCTCAGGATTGTAGATGAGATCAAGGCTTGGTAGACTATACTACCTATGGTGAGAGCTAAGCGTAGTCCATAGCTGTTTTCTTTTCTCTCTGCGTACTCAGTACATTAGAAAAATTCCCCCAAATGATTTAAATTTCAGTCTCCTTTTCTTCCATTTTCTTCATATCAACTGGAGGAACAGTAGGAAGGAAAGGGAAAATTCAACCCTGGCTATGGCAAAATGTTTTAAGATACCATTTTAGGGGTGGCTAGGTGGTGCAGTGAATAGAGCACCAGCCCTGGAGTCAGGAGGAAGTGAGTTCAAATCTGGCTTCAGATATTTAACACTCACTAGCTGTGTGACCCTGGGCAAGTCACTTAATCCCAAATGCCCTGCCTTTCCCCCTCAAAAAAAAAAGATGCCATTTTAATTACTGTTCACTTTTTTCTGATTCTGATATTATTAATAAATCATGTGACCATTAACAGTGAGTTGTTGAATCCTGTGAATTTGAAGGAGGTTGTTACTGAGGGAGGAAGACAGCCTATGACCTGGGGTTTAATGAGCTAATTGAAAGCAGGGATTGTTTCATTCTTTGTATTTATTTGTATCCCAGGGCATAGCACAGTATTTGGCACATAGTAGGTGCTGAAAAAGAGAAATAATTGTTGACTGATTGGGCATTTCTATTTTGGTAATTTTTTGAGTGTATTTCAGTCTCATGGACTACCATTGAATTGGGAAATGGGATGGGGAGGGGCAGTGTAGAGACTTCTTTGGAGTACATGGAACACCATCAGCAGCCAAACAAAAAAGATCTTTCCTCTCAACTGACAAAGTGATGGGTAGATCACTTGGTTGCCTGTTTTCTTGCTGGAAGAGCAGAGCAAGGAAGCAAGGCAAAGGACATTTGTGGCAGTCACTAAGTATACCTGTTTGGATGGCATAGAATATCACCAGCACACACACACACACACACACACACACACACACACACACACAATTTCAATTCTAAGATCCTGGTGGTAGAACAATATAGTTACTGGTATCCTACCCATCCTCTGTCCTGGGCTAGAGCCTCTTCCCAAGATGGGAGGAGATGAGTTGCTTGTCTGTTTCTTTCACTTATCCATGAAACTAAAGGAAACATTTAAATATGAAAAATAGGCATATGGGGTACAGGGGAAAAAAGGAAGAGGTTTTGAAGGTTAGATGGAGGAGGATGTTCTCCACTCTTCACATATTGGGATCCCTGTAGATCTGCCATGAAGTGTGGACAGGTCCTGCTGTGTGAAGCTGATCATATGATTTGACATTCATAGAAGGGGTGAAAAATGTCCCCTCTACACAGATCTGGAGCTCTGTAGGTGTGCAACATTGCATGCATTGTCAGATATGGTGGGTTTTCTGAACTGTTTTTTGTTTTTCTCTTTGGTAAAAGGAATGGCTTATTTTGGAAGAGATGAAAGGGAGAGGTTAACCTGATATAAAACCAAAATATATAAATAAACACATTTCAGCAGGGTTTTTTCCACCTTTTTTTCATATGCCTAATCAGTTTGGCAAGTTCTGAATAGAAAACATTTGAAAGCCTTTTTGATCAGTTCACACTGTACTAATAAGGCACAGAGATATACTTCTGAGTAGCTTTGCCAGATGCTTGCTAAGTAATTTGGACTCAGGCCTTCTCTTGGCCTCAGCTCATAGTTGAAACAACAAATGTTCCATCTAATTCTTTATTCCTTCCTCACTACGTCCTCCATCCTTTTCCATTTAGAAAGTTAATAGGATTTGAAGAAGTATGTAAAAGGAAACATTAACATTAGAATACCTTGGAGTATTTGGATATGGACTCATCTTCCTGAGTTCAAATCTGACCTCAGACACTTACTAGCTATGTGACCCTGGGGGAATCACTTAACCCTCTATGCTTCAGTTTCCTCATCTATAAAATGAGTGGAAGAAGGAAATGGTAAACCACTCCTGTATCTTTGCCAAGAAAATTCAAAATTAAGACATTTCCTCTGAATGGTTTAGGCTGGAAAGATAGGTTGGAGCCAAATTATGAAAGGTTTTAAAAGCAAAACAAAGCTGATATTTGATCTTAGAAGTGAGATCAATTGCTTGTAATGTTTTCAGGAGTGCTAAAAATTTTGAGGTTCATGATCAATGCCATAATTGACTACGAAAGCCTAGGAAGCAGAAGCAATTAATGCTCCCAATATTTCTTTTCAGACTTTGGTCATAGCTGTGGATAGCAGGTCCGTTCAAAGCTTGGAGCAGGTATGGCCTTTGTCACAAGCCCTTTGGATGTTAGGTCATTCTAAGGCATCAAAAATGCCTAGAAACAAGCCTGCAGTGAGATAAAGGGATGAACTTCATTGTCTGCTATCTCAGAGATTTCCAGATTGCCCATAACCAAAAAGGATAAGTGGATATTTTTTACTGACCATAAGTGTCAAGAGCAGTGGTCCTCAACCTGTGGATTATGTTCAATTTAAATACATCCTGCATATCAGATATCTACATTATGATTTATAACAGTAGCAAAATTACAGTTATGAAATAGCAACGAAAATAATTTTATGGTTGGGGGTCACCACAACATGAGGAACTGTATTAAAGGGTTGCAGCATTAGGAAGGTTGAGAACCACTGGTCAAGAGGGTTATGGACATCCTAAGAGATGTTCTTTTAAAGATAAGGTCAGAGCCTGGACTTATGATTTTGTTATAGGGATCTATCGAGAGAGAAAATGTCCTCTACCAATTCAGGCCATCCCTTTTATCTTAGTCTTGGAGAGGTTCCTAGAGCACCAACCCCGGCCATGACCAGAGTCACAGAATCAGCAAATACCAGAGACATGACTTGAACACATCATCCTTCCTCTTGAGATGGAGGCTCTAGCCACTGCTTGATGCAAAAAGCATCTTTTCATACCCACGAAGGAGGCAGCATCAAGAGGATTGCTCTAGAGTTCTCCTGCATACGTTTCAACCTTGCCCCCTTGGAGCCTTAAAAGAAGGCCTTTTTGGTGGTGGGCAAAGGGGTCAATGGTGAGAAATGCTGGGGAAAGTTTTAATTTGACTACTTGTCTTATGGGGGATAAAAATCTGAGTGGGTTTTAATAGGGAGATTGTTTTAGGAATTTTTTTATTTGGAATTATCACCTATGTCAAATCCACCTCTTATACTACCTATATAAATGTCTACATGAATACATTTGGGACTCTGATGACACTGTCTTGATAGGCTTGAACATGTAGCCTTGTCGTGGGTGATTACTAGCCTATTGACATCACTTTGAGGATACCTGATGGAATCATGCCTGGAATAGAGCTGAACCTCCATCTTGGATTTGACCTTTAAAAGGAAATATTCAGCTATGGAATAGAGTGGGATCTGAGCTGAACCTACAGACCAGACCACACAGAGAGAATGGCCTTGGGTCCCCTAAAAGGTGGGGAAAGCTGCTCATGCACACAGTCTCTTCCTCCTTGCCCTCAAGAGTCTCTGATGCTCACTATGCAAGTAAAACCTATGGATCTCAAAGGCAGGATGCATGAAGGAAGCCCATAGATGGCAATAGTAGAGAAGTAATGGCAGATCAGCAAAAGAGTTCCTGGAGAGAAGAGAATTACTTCCCGGACAATGGTAGATTCCTGAACTAAGCAAGAGTTGGAGCTTAGGAGTAGCAAGAAATGGAGTAAAACTTAACATTGTCCTCCACTAATAATGAGAGGTTAAAGGGGGTTGACTTTTTACTCTGATGGTCTATAATTATGGTCATTGTATCGATCAAAATTCCTAATTCTCTCAAAATTTTCTTTCTAAGATAGAGGGCATTTTCTCTAATTCCCATGATCTTAAACAGAAATTATGCTCCAAGGATAAAGCAACTTCAACTCTCTCCATGGTCTAAGACACCCAGAATCCTAAAGAGGGTTAAAAAAACCCCAAACCCAGGAATTGACACTCTACCACCCTGAGTTCACTTGGCACCCCTCCTCTATTTCCTATGCTACTAGCAGTGAGGCTATCCTAGAAGACCTAAGAACTTGACACATGGGTTTGGCCTTGAAAAAAAAAACTCTCACTCCCACACCCCGTACCTATCCCTATTTCCAATTATTTTACAACACTAGCTCTGGGTCATCGAAGTTTGCCTGGACCATGACAGTCAGTGCTACTAAAGCAAATCAAGAGCAAAAGCCTCCTGGGGGCTACAACCCCATAGCACCAACATTGTGAATCTCTGAACCACCAATACCAGGGTGGACAACCCTGTAGTATTAGTGCAGCAGTCTACTGCTGCCAGGCCAGAGAAATAAGGGAGTGGGACAGGATGCCAGAATGGGATATGGTATGGGAGGGGTGGGGATAGGGAGTATGAAGCACTCCACTGAACCTGAGAGAAAGAGTATAGCACTGAGCTGGGGCCGTTTTTGATTACTCAAAAGTCAGTTGGGGCAAAGACTGAGGCTGATTAACTTGGAATTGCCCAGTGTGGAAGGAGGCTCAGACCCTTTGAGATCCAGCCCCCAAGAAAACCATGCTCAGAGGGGAGGGAGTCAGAGAGTGAATAGGGGAAAATAAGAGGGAAAAATTATTGAAATTAACAAAGACCCCAGAAAGAAGAAAACTCAAAGACCTTAAATATAAATAGATAAACCAATAGGGAAACAAAAACATGCACATCTAGTAAATGAGTTCAGCCATTTATGTCTATGAATAAATACTGCAAAATAGAGGAAAATGATGCAACATTCACCAATTCAGAAGACCTTATAGAATGTGAGTGGTTCAAAAGAGAAATGAGAATTAAAAAAAACAGAATTTGTTGCCTGCAGAGCTAAAATAATGAGAAGAATAGAAAAACTGGTATCTGCTATGGCAAGTCTCACCAAAGAAACAAAAGAGAGAATAATGGATTTTGAATGCAAATACACAGATGTGGACATTCTACCAAAAAAAGAAGCAAAGCCCAATAACTTTAAAAGAAAATATGCTCACTACTCAAGTGAAACCTACGGATCTCAAAGGCAAGATGCATGGAGGAAGCCCAAGGATCATAGGTCTCCCAGAAGAACAGGACAAAAAAATCCTTAATATAATAATTCAGGAAGTAATTCAGAACTGCTCAGAACTTCTGAACACAGAAAATGAAATACAGTTAAAAGAATACACAGATCACCCCCAGGAAAAGAAACAAACAAGACTGCAAACTCTGCAATGCATGGTGGTTAAATTTAATGATTCTGAAAAAAAAGTCATAAACAAGTTCTATAAGAGATCAGAAGAAAGAAATTAAAATACTAAGGAAAGGAAATTCAAATAAGGTGAGACTATTCTGCACCCACCAGAAAGTGTAGGAGGGAACAGAGTAAGTAGTGTGTTTTGAAGAGCAATGGAACTCAGTCTATAGTCCAGGGTGACCTGTTTTGCAATCTGAGTTTAGCCATTGACTGACTCATAAGGAGGTATTTGAAACAGTTTTAGAGGAAAAATCAGAACTGAAAAGATTATCTGCTTCTGGAACACCCCAAACAACAGAAATGTAGGAATGAGTAAGTACAGTTGCTAAAGACAGCAACAGCAACAGTGACAGCTGAGAGACCAATAAAAAAATTCTTTCTAAATATATACAAGGAGAAAGATGAAGACAGAAATCTGGTGGAGGTAACAGGACATTATGAATAGAATATGTTGACACCTTGTCTACAGGCTCTTGCTTCATCTCATGTAAGATTTTGGTTGAATTTGTGCACAAGCTATATTTTCTTTCTTTCTTTTTTTCTTTCTCTCTCTCTCTCTCTCTCTCTCTCTCTCTCTGTCTCTCTGTCCTTCCTTCCTTCCTTCTTTCCTTCCTTCCTTTCTTCCTCTCTCTCTCTCTCTCTCTCTCTCTCTCTCTCTTTCCATTTGTTTCCTTCCTTCCTTCTTTCTCTTTAAAAAAACAAATTTATTATTTATTTAATTTAACCTTCCATTCCTTTTAAATTTTGAGTTCCAAATTCTCTCCTCTTCTCTCATTCCTCTCCTATCTACTGAAGAGGCAAGCAAAATCATATCACATATACATGTGAAATTATACAAAGCATATTTCCATATTAGCCATGTTACAAAAAAGTGAGAAAATCATACTTCAATTTGCACTCAGAGTTCACCCACCACTTCTCTCTCTGGTGCTGTATAGCAATTTTTCATCATGAGTCCTTGGAATTATCTTTGGTCATTGTATTGATCAGAATAGCCAAATCTTTCACAGCTGATCACCATTATGACATTGTTACTACTGTGTACAATGATCTCCTGGTTTTTCTCCCTTTCCTTAGCATCAGTTATATAGGTCTTCCTTTATTTTTTTTAAACAACCTCCCTCCCTTGTAATTTTTTTATAGCACAATAGTACTCCATCCCAAACATGCCACAACTTGTTCAGGCATGCCTCAAATGATGAGTATTCCCCCAATTTTCAATTCTTTACCACCACAAAAAGAGCTGCTATAAATATTTTTCTTTGACTTCTTTGGGGTATATAGGCTTAGTAGTGAATCAAAGTAGTAGGATCAAAGGGTATGCCCTTTGGGCATGGTTCCAAATTGTTCTCCAGGATGAGTGGACTAATTCATAACTCCACCAACAGTTTATTAAAGTACCTATTTTCCCTCATACCTTCCAGCATTTGTCATTTCTGATAGGTGTGAGGTAGTACCCTAGAATTGTTTTTATTTGCATTTCTCTAATCAATAATGATTTAGAGCATTTTTTCATATCATTACAGATAGCTTTGATAGGTTCTTCTGAAAGCTTCCTGTTCATAGCCTTTGACCACTTATCAATTGGGAAATGGCTCTTATTGTTATAAATTTGACTCGGTTCCATATATAGTTGAGAAATGAGGCCTTTATCAAAGAAAATTGCTGTAAATTTTTTACTATTACTTCATTGTCTGTGGTGTCATTTAACAAAATGTAGTTTCCCTGGTTATCTTTTAATTAGATCTATTTTCCTTTTGCTTTAAGATCATAATTACTACCCCTGCTTTTTTTTTTTACTTCAACTGAAGCATAATAGATTCTGCTCCAGCTTTTTATTTTAACCCTGTATTTGTCTTTCTATTTAAAGTATGTCTCTTGTAAACAACATGTTGTTGGATTCTAGTTTCTAATTTATTCTGCTTTATTTTATGTGAGCTCATCCCACTCACATACACAGTTATGATGACTAACTGTATATTTCCCTCCTATTTTATTTTTATACTTCTCTCTCTCTCTCCCTTTTTATCTTGTCCCTTCTCAAAAATCTGTTTTGCTTCTGAAGATTGCTTCCCTTACCCTGCCCTCCCTTTTATCATCCTTCCTCCCAATGTCTCTTATCCTTTTCCCCTCTTGTTTTCCTATTGAGTCAAATAGATCTCTATACCCAACTGTGTGTTATAATATTCTTCCCTCTTTGAATCAATTCCAATTAGAGTGAGGTTCAAACATTGCTCTCCCTTCCTCTCTATTATAAAGGCTCTTGCTTATATGCCTCTTGTATGTGAGAAAAAATGTAATTATCCTATCTCACCCTTCTCCATTCTCCCAGTTCATCCATCTTTCTCTTACATTTTTTTGAGATAATTCTAACATAATTGACTCACACTCATGTCCGTTGTCTATATAGACTCCTTTTCTTTTTTTTTTTTTACTAACCTAATAATGATAATGTTCTTAGAAGTTACAAGTATCATCTTCCCATACAGGAATATAATCAGTTTAACTTTATTGAGTCTCTTACATTTACTCTTTCATGTTTACCTTTTTATGCTTCTCTTGAGTCTTGTATTTCAATGTGAAATTTTTATTAAGCTCTGATCTTTTCTTCAAGAATGCTTGAACTTCTTGTATTTCATTAAATATCCATCTCTTCCTCCGACCCAAAGATTATACTCAGTTTTTCTGGGTAGGTGATTCTCGATTGTAATCCTTGCTCCTTTGTAACCCCTCCTCCCAAATATCATATTGCAAGCCCTCTGATCCAAGCTGCTTTATTTTGTGTTAACCTGACTATGGCTGCATGATATATGAATGATTTCTCCCTTATTTTTTCCTTGATCTGGGAGCCCTAGAATTTGACTAAAACATTCTTGGGCCTTTTCATCTTTCAGGAGGTGATGAGTGGATTCTTTCCATTTCTCTTTTACCCTCTGGCTGTAAGATATTGGAGCAGTTTTCTTTGATAATTTCTTGAAAGATGATGTCTAGGCTCTTTGTTTTTTAATCATGACTTTCAGCTAGGCCAATTATTCTTAAATGATCTCTCCTCAATCTATTTTCCAGATAAGCTGTTTTTTCCAATAAAATATTTTCTATTTTTAAGCATTCTCTTGATTTTGTTTTATTGTTTCTTGATGAGTCATGGAGTCATTAGCTTTCACTTGCTCAATTCTAATTTTTAAGAAATTATTTTCTTCAGTGAGTTTTTGTATTTCATTTTACATTTGGATTCTTCTGCTTTTTGAAGAGTTCCCTTCTTCAATGAATTTTTGTATCTCTTTTATCACTGAGTCAATTCTGTTTTTTAAGGTGTTATTTTCTCCAGAATTTTTTTGTGTCTCTTTTTGCCAAGCTGTTAATTCTCTTTTCATAATTTTCTTGTATCACTCATTTCTTTTCCCATTTTTTTCTCTATCACTCATCTCTTTCTTCAACTTTTCCAAGAATATTTATTGGACTTGGGTCCAATTAATATTTTTCTTTGAGATGTTGCTTGTAGTAGTTTTCATGTTCTTACCTTCTCTGAGTTTGTGTCTTGGTCTTCCATTCTCAGTAGTTTTTTTAATGATCAAGCTCTCTTTTTTTCTGTTTGCTCATTTTTCCAGCCTATTCCATGACTCTGAACTTTATGTTAAAGTTGGGTTCTGCCCACCTTGTGGTGTAAAGGCACTGTCCCAAGCTTCAGGCTTTTTCATGCTACTGTTAATAAAGCTAAGAGTCTGCAAATTTTTGGTGCTTCCAAGGTTGTGCGATGAAGGGAGAAGTGTGGTCAGTGCTCTCCTACTCTGCACTCTGGTCTTCATCCAGAAAGGGCCCCTGCTCCCCTGCAGCCACAAATACTAGTGCTCCTCTTGGTCCTGGAACTGTGACCAGGGTCCGTGCTTTCTTGCACCCACAGATGTTACTGCTCTTTCTTGCCTTGGAATTACAACTAGGATCCCTGCTCCCTTATGCCTGATCATAAGTGCTACTCTCTGCCCTGGAACTGCTATCCAGAAATGCTTATGGACTATAGAATTACCAATTACTGCCAGCTGCACCCAGGGCCAGCAAAAAGTTGCTTGTAATCTCTTTCTAACCAGTTTTCTGAACCCCTTACCATCTGAACTGAGAGCTCCCCAAACTGCTGTTGCTGCTATATGCTTATGCTCTGGACAGGTCTCCATACCCGTGTCACCGACCTTTCCTGCCAATGTCCTAAGTTGTCTTAGGCTGGAAAAATGTCTCATGCTGACCTTTTGTTGGCTCTGCCACTCGAGAATTTTATTTTAAAGTTGTTTGGAGGGGAATGTTGGGAGAGTTTGACTGAGTTGCATCATGTTCTTTGCCGTCTTGACTCTACCCTTATCCCTTATGTTTTTCTTTGAAACTTTTCTTATAGATGTTTTGAATCATTTTCTTCTTCCAAGTTTGTGTCTTGAGTGTCCCTGGTGCCATCATAGCTCTTTATAGGAGGATTATTTTTTTCTTTCTTTTCTTCCTTCCTCCCTCCCTTTCCCTCCCTCCCTCCCCCTCTCTCGCTCTCTCTCTCTCTGTCTCTCTCTCTGTCTCTCTCTGTCTCTCTGTCTATCTCTCTCTCTTTCCTTTCATTTCTTTCTATACTTCTTGATTTTGGATTCTGCCCACCTCTGGGGAGAAGTTCTAGTTTGAGTTTTGTCTTTTTCTGACTGTTTTTTGTACTCCAGCTGCTTTCTTGTACATATTGAGTATTATATTATTCCCAGGATTTCAGAAATAGCTCAAGCTGAGAATTTACAAACCTTCAGTACCCTCTCTGTGGTATGATCCAGGACAAAGTCTCTCATGGCTGACTCCTGGTCTAAGATCTATAATTTTCTGACCTGGATTTGGGTCTGCACGCCTGTTGGACTGCCCTCTGGCTTGAAGTTACAGTAGATTAATGCTGGATTGAGGCTTTCTCAACCAACTGGAAAGCTCTGCAGATTAAGAGGAACAGAACTGTAAATTCCCCTTTTGTCTGAATTCCCTGCCTTGGTTATTCTGCTGCAAACTTCAGAACTGGTCTTGAGACAGGAACTGAGACCCTGCTTCACTCCTGTAGTTAGAGACACACAGCTGCTGCTTGCTTCTAAACTTGCTTCTTACTCAGTAAACTGCCTAGGACCCATGACCACTCCTCCCCATGGAATACCACCCCTAGGTGCAGGCTCCCTCCTCAGTCGGCCCCAGATCTCTGGCCTAGAATTGGGTAGTGAATGATATAGAATTCCCAAATGTCACCTGCTTATAAATATTGCACAAGGTGAGGGCCCCACTTTATGGGACTGAAAACTTTTCTTTCTGTTGTTCACAGTCTCATGTCAGTTCCTAAGTGTTGGAATGCTCTCTGGGGGTGAAAGAATAGGATGGAGGGAAATAGTAATCATAACTGTGAATGTGAATGGGATGAACTCACTCATAAAATAGAAGAAGATAGCAGAATATATTAGAAACCAATATACAGCAATATGTTCTTTACAAGAAACACACTTGAAACAGGACCACAGAGTTAAAATAAGAGTTTGGAGCAGAATCTATTATTTCAGCTGAAGAAAAAAGGGATGAGTAGCAATCAAGATTTCAGACAAAAGCAAAAATGAACCTATTAAAATAGATAATTATGGAAACTACATTTTTCTAAAAGGTATTGTAGACAATGAATATCAATGCTGAATATGTATGCACCAAATGTCACAGTATCCAAATTCTTAAAGGAAAAGTTAAATGAATTAAAAAAGGAAATAGCCTGTAAAACTATAATAATGGGGGACCTCAATTACTCCTACTAGACTTAGATAAATCTAACCATAAAATAAGAAGTTAAGGAGATGAATAGAATTTTAGAAAAGTTAGATATGATAGATCACGGAAATAGAAGTACACTTTTTCTTAGCTCTATATACATGACACCTTCACAAAAAAGATCATGTCTCAGAGCATTTAAAACCTCAGGAAAAAATGCAGAAGTTCATACTTTTAGGACTATAATGCAATAAAAATTGCATTCAGTAAAAGACCTTTGAATCATAGATTAAAAATTAACTGGATAGTCAATAATCTACTCCTAAAGAATGAGTAGGTCAAAGAACAAATCATAGAAACAATTAATTATTTCATTAAAGATAATGACAATGTATGGAGTAAAATTCTACAAATTCATTATGTGGCCTCCATAGAATAAAAATTTCCCAAGAGAGAGAGAGACAGAGAGAGACAGAGAGATAGAGAGACAGAGAGAGAGAGAGACTATATATCACTTTGACCTGGAACTAATAGTATTTGGGGTGACTTAGATTCACCAGAACCATGGCATTAGCAAGGGCATGAATTAAAGGAAGGAAATTTCCCCCTTGCATAATTAGAATGTTTTCCCCCATCACACAATCCAACTTCTGAAAATTTGGAGATTAATAGCCCTATTTTCCCCCTTCTTGTCATCTACTCCTAAAAGGAGGAAGGGGAGCAGTCTACAGGGAAGGGAAACCTGGAATACAAGCACTGTCCTTTAATAATGCTGCTCCTCAATGTATCACTAACAACCAAGTATAAGAATGTCCATTTTCATTAGACTATTCAGAGAGCTATGACATTAAATAGTAGCATTTAGTACCTGCTCTGTGTGAGGCATTCTTTGAGTCCCTGGGAATACAGATACAGCATAAAAAAAATAGTTCTTGCCTTCAACAAGCTTACAGTCTATTCAGAAGAATATGTAAACATTTACAGAGACCTCAGGTCTAAGCCACAATTTATGGTTCTTAGGTATGAGGAAATAACATCACTTCTTCAAATATCCTTGATATCATCCAATTTCTAGATGCTCACAGAGGTAAAAATATTCTCTTTAATTTCGTACAAAATACAATTATGTACAAAAAATGTACACATCTTTCATTCAGTTTACATTTAGAAAGTACACATGGTGATTTCAAATTTCACATGTCACATAAATAGTTCTGGGCCCATATTTCCTAAAATTTTATCCTTTGTTCAGGTCATTATTTGCATGATAACATAGTTTGTTTTCAGATACAGAATGAAGTCTGCCAAACTAATATTACATATCTGTGCATCTAAGAGTAATTGACCTCTGAATTCTGGGGAGAAACATGAATATCTATATATGCCACTAGCATCTCTATACAAGAAAATGGACATATATATATGTATATATACATATATGCAGACACACATATACACAAACATATATATATATACACACATATACATTTTTGTATTTTACATTCATGCATATATAGACTAGTTTGATCTAATCTGTATCAGTTCCCATAGACCATCCTTATAAAGCATGTCCTCTGAATACATACAGATGACCACAGAGGTACAATGAGCACTCTGGAAGTGGGGAATCCTGGGGGACTTTCAAAGCTCAGGCAGGGTCATGGATCCTGAGCCACACATGTTGTATGGCTTTTATTATATTTTATCAGTCCCTTAAAAAGCTACCATTAGAAGAAACTTAGCAAGCCTTTTGCCCAAACCTTAGTTCTTAAAAATACATTGTTTGAGTTTGAGAAAAAAAAAATAGGACTTTAAAAAACAAATTGGGGGAAGGATGTTTTGACAAACTCAAGGCTTTATATAAAAATTATTACCATTCTGCAACAAGGTACAGTTATTTGTCTGATTGTCCCTTTTTCTCTGAGCTTGATGATGGGATACTGTGGCATTAGGGAGCCTGGTTTCTTTTTTTTTCTTTCTTTTAAAGCATCTAGCAAATACTCTTCTTTAGGCCAAATGGCAAAGCCAAGATGCAGTATATAAGGAAAAGGAAACTTTGCTGTCATAAAAAATAAGATTTTGTGCATCGGATTTTTATCAGATTGACATTTCATTCAAATAAACATTCTGAGGTACTTTTGGAAATAGTTCTAAAATAGTTAACTCAAGTTGATGATATATCAAATAGTCTAAACCAGAGGTTCCCAACCTTCCTAATGCCGCGACCCTTTAATACTCGTATGTGGATGTATCTGCATGTGGGCGAACCCACCTGGAGATGGATAGAGGAGCCGTGTCTCGGTTCCTAAGATCATCGGAAATATGTGTTTTCTGATGGTCTTAGGCAACCCCTGTGACCCTGTGAAAGGGTTGTTTGACCCCCAAAGGGGTCATGACCCACAGGTTGAGAACCGCTGGTAAACCTAGCTTAGCTTCCAAATCAGCAAGTCAATATAATAAATGATTTGTATGTAAGAAAAATGGCATCTCCAATATTAAAGGCATTCCATCTCATTGCACTGTATCCCAAGCTTAGCAATGATGACAACATTCTCATTCTTTCCTCACATTCTTATATATTTGTAATAATCTATGGATACTTTTATTTATAAAATAGGCATTGGATATGCAATCATACAGAAATCCCCTGAGACATGAATTTAAATTTTCTTTTTGTAACACAATTTAACAAGGCACGTAGAAAGCACAACAAATTCATCCTCATTAGAAAACTGAGTCCCTCGGAGGTCCAAATATCACACTCCACATAAAATGATGAGATATCTAAATACAATGCCCACCTTGTACCAACCATACATGGGCCCTCCTCTCAAGTACACACATACTTGCTATCTGGACAGTTTTCCAAACCCCATCTATATATACATATATATATATATATATATATATATATATATAGATATATATATAGATATAGATATATACACATATATAGATATATATACACATATATACATATATATATATATATACACATATGTATGTATATATATTCTTCAATTGGAGATTACAGATCAGGCCATGACTAACCTGTGAGTAACTACAATGGTCTTTTCCCCTTGTCATTTAAAGCAATGTCTTTTCATTTTGTTTTTCTAGTTTGGCCTGAGTTGGTGTTCTCCTGTACAAACCTTCTTTGAAGCTGACCAATGTGTATAAAGAGGGCAGGCTTTCCCTTTACAGACAGAAGAATATGTTCTTATTTCTTGATGTATTTTGAAACAGCCCTTACTGAATTCTTGCATATATTGGCTTCTTGTGAAAATTATAAGCCTTCTCCATCTTGAATTCTCATAATCAATCATTATTTTTATTTTGTTTTTTCTTTTAATTCTTATTCATGTTGAAGATTTTTATTATGTTGGCATTTGGTAATAAACATGCATATTTCCAAAAGGCAAAAGAAAAAATAACTCCCCCGTCCATTGCTTTTGTCCATGCAAAGTCAAATAAGATAACTCTTGTGTCATGATACAACTCTTTGCAAACTGTGTTGTAATAGAAACAAGTTTGTCTCATAGCTATTTTATTTACGTACTCATAGCATGTAACACATCTACCAATAAATTTTGAGCTATTTTAAAAAGTTTTTAAAAGTTGGGTTCTATAAGCTTACGTATTTGAATGACTACAAATTAAAGTGGCACTCAGAACTGAAAATGAGGATTTATTTTACTAACTTTTGGCCTACTTAATAACCAAATAAAAAATTGTTACTTTATAATGTGATTAATTTATGTCAGTAACATTAGTTTTCTCACCATTTGGTGTTTTGGGTTTTGTAACTTAGTTATATAAGGTTTTTTTTTCTATAGGTTTTCTTCAAAGATATTCTCAGGTATAATAAGTGAAACAGTAATATATTCTAATTGCTATTCCCTAGTATTTAAAGTTTTTTCTAGAGGCAAAATTTTTTTCTTTAAAAATACAATTTTTGATTATGTAGAATTCATTATTAATCACATTCAATTTAAAAAATAGGAATATCATTAAAATACATTATATCTCTTAAGCTGTAACTCTTTGGAGTTATAACAATCTGTCATATAAACAGTGAATCAAAGCATCCAGAATCATTATCTATGTCTAGTCGCATTTTTTAATTTAAAAATTCACAATTAACCTTTTGGCTATGCACTCTCATCGTATACGAGTTAAAATGGGGAAATTATTAGCACAGAGCTCATGCTTACATTCATTAAAAAAAAAAAAGGGATCCTTCCCTCCTTTAACACCCCTCTCCATCTTTTAGTTAATTCTTCGACTAATGGACAGAAATGGAGAAAAGCCACTTTGAGGTTATAGCGCCATTAATTGAAAGTAGTTTGGCAAAGTTAACATCAGAAATCCACCTCTGATACTTCAAAGCAATTAGCTTTAAGAATTGTTGTGTCAATTCAAAGGTCATCCAAAAGAGACAGGCACGTTCATCCAACAAGTGATTTCTTCAGAAGAAAAAACCTTAAGAAATCAGTTCGTGCATCAGAAATCTATTCTAGTTCTTCCAAAACACACTTCCTAGATGTGGAAGAAGTATGAACCATAAAGTGATCTTTGTTGATACGGAGGATAAGAAGAAAAGCTGATAAATCACGGTGAATTGTCCCACTTAAAATTTTTCAACTATTGAAATCCAATTCAAAGTCTTTGAATTGCCTGGTCCTAACGAGCCAGACAATGAAGGTGGCTTTATCAAACATTCTCCAACAGAGACAACCAGCAGTGAAAATGAATGTAAATGAATCAGCAATAGACTGTTTTCTACCTACATATTTTCATTGAAAATGACGTGAATAATATTCTGCCGTAGAGATCACCTTTGAAAAAATAATTTATTCTTCAGTTCCCAGCTTCCTGTTCTAAGCCCACGTTTGCCTTTAGCTCAGGAAAACAGGAACAGAGGCCTACCTCTTGTGTCATACCCAGTCACTGAAAATACGAATCCAGCATGTTTGTCTATCTTGTTTTTTAATCAAAAGAAAATAGCAAACATAAAGTGTAGTTGCTATAGGCATGTGGGTGGCCTGAGTCAATGTTAAATGAGAACTTCTCACTTCTTTAACCCATCACAGAAAGAGAAATCACTTTTCAGGTTAACACTCCAGTTACTTGAAGCCAGTACCACTACCATGACTGCCTCTGCTATCTTCTTTTCATCCTGTCTGGGCTGCTGGATACTGCCCAGTCACAGCCAAGGTATGAAATCTATTGCTCAGTTGAAGAAACATGAAAGAAAAATACTAATCAAGAGAGCTTTGTCATTCTGGTCTGAACTGCCCTCTACCTGAGCTGAAGTAAAAGCCAAGCCATGAACAAAGATGGCGGATGGCATAGTGCTATTTAAAATGTCACAATGAAAGGCAAGGCAGCATACTGGGCTAATTCACAGAAACATTTAACAGAACGGGATTCAAAGAGAACACAAGACTCCACAGCATGCAGATTCTTAGTGAATCAAAGTCCTGAGCTTATTTTTCTCGCAGTGAAATGGAACAATTCTTTATGTTTCTCAGAAAGTTGAATAACTGTGGGTCATGTGTAGGATTAGTGGTATCTAAACTTAATGATGGAATAGCTGATAATAGTAAAGCTTGCACCACAGTGAAATGTATGTGTATGTGTATAAATGTTGACTTGGATACAATGACATTCCCAAACAAAGGTTTCTTTCTCAGTAGACTATACATAAGTGAATGACTGGAGCACAGACCCAACAGCTTGTATGACTGGAGCTGTCCTTTGTACCCCACACCACTGGATTTCTTCGTTTCATAGAGAGTTGCTGACTGTCTTGTGAAGGATCTTTCAATAACTCAAGCCACTGAGTCTTTTTGGAAGAGATTTTTTACATGATCTTTAAATCAATGTCTCTCTTGCTGATAAGCACTTCCAAGAGCCTTATTTTTGCCTTCACATGTTTGTATTCAGTGTACTCTTCGGCCATTGGAGTGCGGTCTTCCTTCTGGACATTTCTGGTGGAAATACAAGGAGGAGATGCTATCGGTTTCTTTACTTTCTTCCCCACATAAAATTCTTTACTACAGAGGGATTTCATTTTATTTTACATGTCTTTCCAATAGTTAATGCAAATATGGGACATTTGACATTAAGCAAAGTTGCCAAGATTTTGGTTAGCTTGGTCTTGACTGAGTTTCATGTACAAATGTGTCTAAGATATCCTTTATCAAAAACAGAGCTACAATTTTAACAAACTTCCCCCAATATATAAGGCAGTGGTTCTCGACCGGTGGGTCACAACTCCTTTGGGGGTCGAACGGGGTCACCTAAGACCATCGCAAAACACATATTTCTGATGGTCTTAGGAACTGAGATACTGCTCCTCTATCTGTCTTCAGGCAGGTCTGCCCACATGCAGACATGCCCACATACGAGTATTAAAGGGCTCATTAGAAAGGTTGAGAACCACTGATATAAGGTCTTTATATCACATGTCAATCATCAGACTTTTGAAACTTTCCAAGATGTACCAGGCATCCCAAAAGTTTTAGCTAAGGCTTTAAACTGCACTAAGACTTTTGGGACACCCTGTAGATTACACAGTGTCCTAGGTAATAGTCCAAATGATGGTGGAAAAAACCTTTTTCTTCCCCCTTAGCTATACATACACCAGAGCTATTTCAGTGTTCTTGGTTTTAGAAGTTTTTAACACAGTATGTGGATTTAGAAGAATGAAAATGGGCTAGACCGTTCTGAAGTATTTAATAAGCAAAGACCTTGGCTCCCTTTGATTTTGGTACAAAGCTCTGAACTCCATGAAACTTTGTAAAGGAAGAAGTAAAGCATATATTGAGAGCAAAATAAAACTAAAATACTTAAAAAAAGAGAACATTTTGTTTACATTTGTACTTAGATACTTATTTTACATTTTACTTAGATAAATTCTCCCCTTGAACATTATGCTATCTACAGAATATGAACTCTAAAAATTTATATTTAAAAATATAATATGGCATAGAATATGAACCTTAAAATTGTATATTTTATAAATAAAATATGGTTTTTAAATTAAAAATGCAAATAAGCATAGTTGTTCTAAGACCATTTTCAATTATCTTAATTAACATACATTTTTATTATCATAATTTTCATTTTCTATTATACACTTAACTTCTTTAGGTCTCAGTTTTCTCATCTGTAAAAATGAGGATATTCCAAGGTCTCATCTATCTCTAACATTCTATGGGTATATTTTAAAAAATGTCTCCCCAAACTTTTTGTTACTTCTAACAGGTAGGTTTTGAAATTTCTGAATTTGAGGTGATTACGATGTTTAGCCTGGTGAATGAATAATCTATTTTAGTGACTGAAAATTAACTGGAAAGAAAAAAAGATCCAGATACCTTATTCAGTTTTGCCTTTGAGTTATTATGTGACAGGTATGAATGCCCAGTGAAATCTACTTTTAAAATGTGTCATAGAAATTGCACAAGGATGAAGTGGAATAATCCCTGTCAGCAAAAGAGAACAAAGTTCTCTCTCTTCTCATTACAGATAAGCTCTTCACTTGAACTATTAGCTGTATGACCTGGGCCTCACATGCAGACTCTAAAAATGCACATGTCATTATTATGTGGGCAGAGACAATACACTAGGGTGGAAAGAGTGTTGGCTCTGGAGTCAGAGGTTCTAATCCTATCTGATAATTTCTACTCAGGTGACCTTGGGAAAATCATTTAACCTCCCAGGGTTTCCCCATCCATAAAAGGAGTGGCTGTGTTTATGTGACCTCAGAGGTTCCTTCTGGCTCTAGGTCTGTGACACTATGACCTCATGATCATTTTTGTTCTAAAACCAACTCTGATTATTTTAAATTGATGAAATAACATTTTTATGGTGCTACTTTCTATTCTTCACTGTCCTTCATCTTCTCCCCCCCAATCTCAGTTGACTAAAAATTATTTCAAATCTAGTTACTCTGCTACCTAAAGAGGAACATGTGATATTTTACTTCTTTCTTGGACCCTAATTTTTCAGGAGATCATTTACTGAAATAACAAAAGACAGACTACTGAGAATGGGGGATCTTGGAATATAAGACTAAAGGAAAATAACACCATGAAGTTCCAGATGAGTATAAGCTAGATTAGAAAGAAAAGGGGGGGAAATACAGTACCTTGAGTTTTGTCTGAAAAAATTATCCTCAAAGTCACGAAGCTTCTTTCGAATTCTTTTCTTCTCTTCTTTCACTTCTTGAAGTTGTTCTAAGAGCTCATGTCTAAGGAGGTTAAAAAAATGAAAGAAAATCAGAATTAAACAACCCTTCCCCCACAGTAATGCAGTAGAAAGGAAAACCAATGGGGGCAGTTTTGGAGTAGTTATGAAAATAAAACTTTGGAGTCAGCAGAAGCAGATGTCATGGCAGACTGTTGCTATTTTAAGTGTCCTTAAGGCTTCTGAAATCCCATGTTGATCTTTGCCACATTTCCTTGACCAAATAGAGAAGATTCGTACTTGAGATGTATCAAATTGTAAAGGGCAGATTCATGTAGAGCCATTTATAAACATCTTCTTGTTGAAGCAGCAACTAATAAGAGATGTCAGGAGACTCTCCAAATTAATGAATTAAAAAAACAAACAACCTCACTCTTAACTCTGCATCCATCAAAGGACCATACATGGAGAGCTGGAAGGCCCCTCTGATGCCATTTAGTTTTAACTCCCCCATTGGAAAACTGAGGCCTTGGGAAGTCATACAATCAGTAATCATCAAAGATGATATTTGAACCTAGGTCTTTGATTGGAGGACCAGTGTTCCAGGCAGATATTTCCTGAATAAGTCATATCTTTTTGGTCTATATGTTTATCTTAATAAAGAAAAGCTGAAAAAAGTAGAATTTATGAAAGTAAAAAGCTATAAGAAGTGTGACATACATAGATGCAGCATGAAGGTTGGAGAGTCTCATATCCTGACTGCCTTTTGGAGGTAACTTATCATCCAAAGGGGAAACAAAATGTTCAACATTATCTTCCAGTTGGTCTAGAAAGCAGAAGTCAGTTTCTATGGGGATTGTGAAGTCTGGCTTTGTGTTACTGTCATCTTCTGAACCATCATCCTCTTCCTCCTGGAGAGACACATATCAGTCCTTTTCTTAATCTGGTTACTCTCATCAACACAAACATATTGAAGGAAATTTCAATTATCAAGACATCGTTTAGAAGTCCAATTCTGCTCAAGTCTATCAAAGCAAAGTCAATAACCCTGAATTGGGGAATGGCTAAACAAATTGATAATATGATACTATGAACTCTAAGAAATGTTGAATATGAAAAACTCCAAGAAACTTGGAAAGACTGCATGTGCTGATGTTGAGTGATGTGGAAGCAAGAACAGAAGAAGCTGTATAATGACAACAATGTAAAAGAATGGACAAAAAAGAGACTGGCTGCTAGTTGACAGGAATGACTCAGTTCTGGGGGAAAACTGAGAAAATCGGCTTTGCAGAGACTATGGGTATGAAATCTTGCATGTACAAGGTTGATATAGTGATCAGTTTTGCTGAGCTTTTTTATCTCTTCCTTTGAAAAACTTACTGAAAAATTACTTGTGGGTGGCTAGGTGGCGCAGTGAATAGAGCACTGGCCCTGGAGTTAGGAGGACCTGAGTTCAAATCCAGCCTCAGACTCTTAACACAAAAACTAGCCATGTGACTTTGGGCAAGTCACTTTACCCCAATTGCTCTACCTTCCCCCCCTCTAAAAAAAAAAGCAAAAAAAATTACTTGGGATAATTTATTGGATAATGGACATTAGAATATATTTAGAAATAAAGGCAGTGTAAAAACAAAAGAAATAAGCAAAAATAAAATAAAAAATGAAAAAATAAAAGCAGACAACCAAAGTGATTTGCTTTTGGGACAGTGTCAACTCTCAGAAGATGATACTGGTGATGATGATGATAGAATTTATATAATATTTTCAAGTTTGCAAAATGCTCGATAAATTCATTTCATTTTGTCCTCGTGACAACCCTTGGAATTAAACACTATTATTATCACCATGTTTCAGATTAGGAAACTCAGGCAGACAGAAATTAAGTGACTTATTCAGGGTCATGCAGGTAATAAGTGTCTGAGGTGAGATTTAAACTCAGGTAAGACTGGCTCCAGGTTCAGGGTTTATCCACTGAGCCATCTTGCTTTTTATTTTGAAGAACAAATAAGGAGTTGGCCATGTGGAAGTGCTGGGAAAATTGACAGAGAATGATATTTTGTGAGATTTCATAATAGCCAAGTAAGAGAACATTGGGCACAGTCATACATATATCTTAGACTTTAAGATACTCAGATTTCAACAAGTTTATAACAAAAATAAGTATGATCTCCATGGGGAGAAAAGAAAAATATAGTTTCAAGAGGTTACAGAATTCTGATTGTACAATCATTGTGGAAAAAAGGGAGAGCATTTGAAGAAATAAAAAAATACCAGGGGTAAATCTCTGATGAACTCACATTTATAAGAAACATGTGAAAAAGAGAGACCTCAGAAGCAATGTCTCTCACATGGCCAAGGATGACAGGTATAGAAAGAGTGCCAAGAAAATGTGCCAAAAAGCTCCTACTAGCAAACAATTACCAAGGAAGGAAAACAAAAATCCCTCCTTTCAACTGGACAACGAATGAGCCGGTGAAAGGAGACCGACATCTCACCATACGAGGCAGACTATGTAATATTAACGGGTAAGAAGGAGAAAGCAGAATTTGTAAAAGCTTCTCTGTTAAGAATTATCGACCCTTTCCACTTTGAAGAATGTTTTTAAAGGGCAAAGGGAAACTCAAGAAAGAGAAGACATAATAACACACTACCACTCAGTCTTTACAAATGAGGTCAAGTCTTCAGATTTGGACAAACTTACTTCCCAAAGTATTAAAAGAACTTGTCATGATGACTGAGCACCGTGATTACCAACCAAACAAAAATCAGTAGAAGATTGGAGACAGAAAGCACCCAATTTTCCAAAAGGTAGGTACTGGAAACCATAGACAGAATTCAGGAACTGATTGTTAAATGTCTCAGGACTACTTTTATCATTCTGCATTCAATCCCAGTTTGGGTTTTTAACAGCAAGTTATGCCAAACTAATTTCACTTGCCTTTTTTTGATATTGTTAATAGACAGATAGACCAGGAGAATTTGTATTTCATCACAGCATTTGGCAATGTTTCTCAAGATATCCTTATGATAGAGTGCTAGTTTTCAAATCAATAACACCTGACTTCTGATAGTAGCTGTGTGATCACAGGCAAATTATTTGACCTTTCTGAAACTCAGTTTACTCATCTGTAAAATGGAGATACTATTTATAGTGTTATTGTGAAATTCAAATGAGTTAATGAACATAAAATACTTTGCAAACTTTAAAGTATTATATGAATGTCAGTTATTTTGATAAGATAGAAAAATGTGGCCTTGATCCAGTATAGTAGATGCACAGTTGGTTGTATGACTAACAGATTACTATCACCCCCTACAGTGGTATCATCTGCCTCTTTCCCAGTAGGTCCTGTCTTATCCAACATTTTTGTCAATAATTCAGATCAGGGGTATCAGCTCAAACAGAAACAGATCCCTGCTGGTGGCAAATTGACTTAGAAAACCACCAATTAACATTATCTAATATTGTATCTGTATTTATTTTGTCAAACATTTCTCAATTACATTATAATCTGGTTCCAGATACAGTTGGCCCATAAGTCCAGCACTTGATTTAGAAGAAAGCATGTTTCTGGAACCTATGGACCTATGAATCTTGGCTTGATAAACTTTTAATGTGATCCAAGGTAGTATTAATGCAGATACATGGAATGAATTCCCTTACATAACACTGACTAGAAGAGGGTAAGATGATTTCAACTGTAGGGTAAGAACTTTTAAAGGTTTCTTTCTAATGACAAATTGGAAGTATGTTCACAGTTCGTGTGGTAGGACAAGTACTATCAGATTCTGAATGTTATCAAGAGCAAGTTTTCTTATGTAGTAACAGCTCTATCCCATGCGGATGCCAAAATAGTGCTCTAAATTTCATACACAAGTGTCCAAATTCACAGGAAACATAGTATTGGAATCAGCCAACAAATACAGTGATCAGAGTTAAAATACAACTATATCCAGCTTCAGATTTTCTCTGCAAAAGAGAAATGAAAATGTCTGAATCTGAAACCATACTAGTACCTGGGGCAGCCATGTGCCTTTTTCAAGAGTTGCTAACAGATCAAAAGTGATGAGCTTGAGTTTCATTTTGGAATGTGATATCTACAAAGTCAGGGTAACTTCCGCACTCCTGACCTAGACTGAACAACTGTACTCAGTGATGCAAATGGATGAAGAGGGGACTGGCTATAGAAAGTAGATAGTTTCTTGTAGCTCTGTCACTGCAACTAGATAAAGAATATTGTACTAGGGGTAGATCAGAACGACCAACTTCATATATGAAAAATATTGCAAAAAATAGTGTGTTTTTCTAGATATCTAGTTAGGAAGATACAGAGCAGGAGAAAAATCCTGGCACAAGCAGAAAAGTATGATCTCAGTGGCTAAATGGGCTGTCACTATGTAGAAGTTGAAGAGCTTTGGAAGGAAGAAAATTCATTCCAGAAGCTTTTGTTAATTATGAAATCAAACACTAAGATATACCAACAGTTCTTTATGGCAAATTTTTTAATGGAAATGAAGCAAAGGAAAGAAGCTAATCTATGATCAAAAGAAAAAATTGTTCAAAGTTGGCTAAATTCATGCAGTTAATGATTTTCTGGAGATATTACAGAGAAGTAACACTGGAGATCAAAAATCAATATAGTTTTCATTAATGTGAGGCATAGCAACTTGTCAGGACTAGCTATTAGCAGTTTTGTTTCTTCACCTTTACGTCCTTGAAGAAGGAAGCTGTTTCACCCTCGATAATTGGTTGTAGTAAAGGACTTCTCCTCTTGTTGGAAGGGGAACCCTGTGGCAAACATTAACAAGTATGTTACACTGTGAATCACTTTCTCTTCCTCCTTTCTGCCGCATCCCTCTCCTTTCTTTTATTTCAGCCACTAGTTTGTATATTAGCTTTTCTTTAGAGGAAAATAAGAATCATGTAGTATAACCCAATTATTTATTTGTTTGTTTAATTTAATTTTATGATATCTAGCTAGGGAAGAATCTTGTTGAAATGTATCTAAGGTAGCAGGTTAGATCTGATGTCTCCCTGGCAATTCTATTTTAATGAACAATTAGTCTATTAAAAGAAGTCCCAAAAAATGCAATCACAAGAATAGCAAAGGAATTTCAGGATCAGAATAAAACAAGTTCAATCACAACATAAAGTGACAGGATGTGTCATTGAGAGATGTTTTCAAAGACTGTTATGAACATATTAGTCAAACTAAAGGGGTTTGACAATAACAGCACTGAAATAGAACTGGCATTAGCAATGCCTTGGCTGACAAGGAAGGAGTTATCTGAGACATACAGGAAAGAGCAGCAAGTAGCTGTATTAATGTATGTGTTTAAATATGTATATATGTATGTCCTTCTTCTCAAGACCAAGGTACCACCTGTGTATACAGAACAGGATAGTACCTTCCAAAGCATTACCCTCAAAAAGTTGATAGTATGATATGAAGCTGGTCAACTCCCTTTCAATCCCCCACCTCTCTTGCTATAAGTGAGAGATTGTCTCCCTGAAGCCAGAATCCCAAAAAGGACAGATTCTTTCTTTGGGTAAAAGTTTTAGAGAGGTTGTGATAGGATTATAAACTCCCTTCTTAGGGAGGGGAGGCCTGGGGTCCTTACTAGCTCAGCTTTGACTTTGGTTCTGAGGGAGCACTGAGTACCTCTGGTGTTCCTGCCCAAGTCTGCATAGATACAAAATTTAGAGTGGGGACTTGAGGGATGTCAGTAGAATTATATCTGTGGGCAAAATACATGACTCAAAGGGGAAAGAAAGACCATAATCTAGAAGACAAAACTGAATAACTAAAGGTGATGATTAAAATTGGATTTTTACATTTAAATTTAAAAATAAGATGTAAAGGGGGAATCTGATAGGCTTTATTTGATCAGTTTTGCCCATTTGTGACAAATGTAGTCATAGATGTTTTAATGAATTTTTCATTCCTCCAATTAGCTGGCTAGAAATTTCTTAGGCCAACATATAAAGAGAGATCCTATCTGCATCCAGAGCAAGAACTGATAAATAGATGTATAGAATAATTTTATATATAAATAAAAAAATATATAAATTATATATATACACACGTGGTGGTGTATATGCATGTATAAATGTATGTGTATATGTGTGTTTGTGTATATGCATAAATATGTGTGTATATGCATTTATATGTATGTATGTGTGTACATACACACACATTTGTGTCTGATGGCAGTCATCTCAGGGGGTAGGGAGGGAATAAAAACAGGAAAAAAATTTACATGATAATTCTGTGGTATATTTACAGGGAATAGCAATCTGTACATTGGTAGATTTGCAGTTTCATGTGCAATCATCTTTTAAAATTGTACTCTGTTATAGAAATGCTTGTCTTGGTCCCTGAACTGAAAATAAAAGAAATTTAAAAAAAAGAAATTTCTTAGGCTGTTGAAAGATAGCAATGAGGTACAGAAAGTCACTTGTATACCAAAAGCTAGGAAAGTATTTTACTCACAATGCTGGGAATGGTGTTGGCCCGGGACAGGATTTGCTTGACCAGCCGATATCTGTCATACAATGGCTTCATAACCTGACGTTCGTGCTTTGTTACCTGAAAAAGAAAAACAGGACAATTAGTTCACCTTTCTCCCAGGTTTGTGATGCCAGCTCTCTTAGTAAGCAGATCTGCAGGGTTAAAGGATCACTGGTAAGAAGGAAAATTATTCAATACCAGCCATAAATCTTCTCTCTAAATAACCACTTATGTAAATAATACCATTTAGTCGATAAATCTTATCAACATTTAGGATAATATTAGTAAATTTTCAGGCTTTTAATAGCGTAATTTTCAAGCATAGGTTAACAAAGACACATGTGATACTCATGTACAAACACTCACGTGACCCTTAATTACTCAACTAACCTTGTAGATCCCAACAGAAAAACAGACTTAGCATTCCTGGCTGGGTTTGTCTGTACATGTCATTTTTTTATTTTATTCAGCAAAAAGGCTGTGGGAAAGGGTAAAGATTCCTATCTGTAGCAACCTGCCTCATGAGACTTTCCAACACTTCTTTAATGTTCCTAAGTAGAATACATCAGACTCTTCACTGCTGCCCAGTCAAGTTGGGAAAAACTTTAAGGAGATTGTGGCTAAGCATGGAGCTATCAATCAATCAGATAAGCATTTATGGAATACCTACTGTGTGCAGCCACTAGGAATAGGGTATAGGGAGTGGATCTATAATTTCACTGGTTTAGGGAACTCCCAAGTGGGGAAACTCCCTCTACCAATGCAGATCAGCATGTATATAAGTATAGTTGTGTCCGAGGTGGGGTTTAACCCCAGGTCATCCCTCTGAAACTGTTTCTGACTTCAAGAGATTTACATTCTATTGAGAAAGACACTTAAGGTCTAGTTCCTATGCCTAGTTGCCTTAATAAAAGATACTTCAGGTAGCAGGGGAATCCAGGATGTAGCACTGGGCTGAGCTTTGGAGGACGCTCAGGACGTTAAAAGGCAAAAGTGAGAAGGGAGAGGATGACATGTATGGGGGACAGACAGCCTGGAGAGAAAATGTTGTATATAAGAAACAACAAAAGAGCCAGTCTAACTGGACCAAAAAATGCATCCAAGGGATTAATATTGGAATAGAATGGAATCAGAGTGTGTCCCAGTTTTTAATCTAAGTATCAGAGATTGCATCATGGACTGAATACATTTCTCAGAGTACAATTCAAAGAAACCTCCATGGCTTTGAAAATATCTACCATTTTCTCTTATTCATGTCTCCTCTTCCATCATAAATGGGTGTTTGTAACTGCCTGGCTTCCTTGCACCAAAATGTTTTTTTTTTCTAATTTGCATTTGTAGGTTGATTGTTGATACATCCAAATCACATTGAGATGGGACACAGATATTTATTTAGGATTGGGAGTGGTTGTGGTGAGTGAGTTTGGGTTCCCCCTAGATTAACCTCAGGGTTATTTCCGTGGTAATGATTAGATCTCAAAGTCTACATCTAACTGAACTGTAGATACGTTTGGTGATCCTGAAAATTACTAGTTTAAAGTACCTAATTCAGATGTTTGATGTTAGCCTTTAAAGTCCTTTACAATCTGGATCCAACTGATTCTGCTGGCTGCTCTTATCTTGCTTCCTCTCCCACACTGGTTCTTCTGGTCACTGTGACCTCCTTGTTTCTCCCCTCCCATTGCACTCCCGTTGCTGCCTTTGGGTCACCTCTATTCCTCCAGACTCTCTCCTCACATTCATTTCTGGGAGTCCATAGCTCTGTTCAAAGATCAGTTCAAATGCCCTACTGACACAAGACCTTCCTTGATGTTCACTTCTCCCCACAATGATTCTGGGGTATACATTGCTTACTTCAGTAGTAGTATGTAAAATTCCTATGCCCAGCATAGTGCCTAGCTCACAGCAAAGTTACAGACCTGTGATTTCATTAGTATTGGGAAATCCCAAGTGAAGAAACTGTCTCTACCACTGTAGGTTGGCACCTTCTTAGTAATTTACAGTCTGAGAGAGCTACTTGGCACACTGAGGGATTAAGCTGACTAGCTAAAAGTCACACAGCCAATATATACCAGAAATGGCACTTGAACCTGGGTTTTGCTGGCTCTGAAGTCAGTTCTCTATCCATTAAACGTCTGTGGCATTGAAGTACTGGTATTGCTTGATTTCTTAGGTTAGGCAGCAAGCTAGAGCACACTTTTGCTTTAGAATCAATGAAGTACAGAAATAAAAACTTGGCACTGCCATCTTTCCAGCCCACAAATCAAACTTAAAACTTCTGCTGATTTTCTATTCTGACCTTATTTTCCTGCAATGTACCCATTAGATAAACATCACAAAGTCTGGAAAGGATGTCCTAATCAATTATCCACTATTTATTAACAGGAGAAGAAACATCACAAAGGCTGGATTTGGAAGCTCCTTATCTTCTGTGATTGATTTATCTTTCCCAAAAGCACTACACTCCCCCTAAACCCTGAAACAATACTTATTCTCTAAAGGATTTTGTTGTTTTTCAGTCTTATCCAACTCTTTGTGACCCCATTTGGAGTTTTCTTGGCATGCCATGCCATTTCCTCCTCCAGCTCATTTTTACAGATGAGGAAACTGAAGCAAATGGGGTTTAGTGACTTGCCCAGGGTCACATAGTGAATGTCTTAGGCCACATTTGAACTCAGGAAAATGAATCTTCCTGACTCCAAGCCTGACTTTCTATCTATAGCACCACCTAGCTAGGAATTAGTTTATTATTAAGGAATTAGTTTAAAATGTATGTTTATAAAAGAAATAAGTACTGATTTTTTTTTTGTGCTTATAAGGGGACACATCTTCCATGCTGTGAAATTGCTAAGTGCCACGTAATAAAGGCCTTACTTGTTACGTAGACTTGCTAAACATTTATACTTGTGTTGATCATCTTTCTGTTTTAAATAATAAAAGCTCTCAATTAGTCTTAGAGAAGGAAATGAAAGTTACCTATTTATTAATCTGTGTCCAACTTTTGCCATAATTCTGACAAGATAGCCCATATCATCTGGTACAGATTAGAAAATGAAACAGAAATCAATATTTCAAATGCCAAGGATTTTCTGAAGTAGAATGATCCACTAGCAATCACTTTCAGTGACTCATGATGGCATGGAAGTGACTTTTGGCAGTCCTACTTACTGACGAAAAATATAATAATAAAGGTGCCTGGTGGCCAAGAGGGATGAGTAGGGCAGATGGATAAACAGGCTCTATCTCAATTTGGGCACATATATGTACACTCTTTCACACTAGGACTGAACTTTATATATATATATAAGCAAGGTTGATGTAATGATAGTAAGAATGGTTTTTATGTCATGCTTGAAGCTTTGCAAAGTGATTTCTATGTTATCTCATTTAACCCTCACAAAACTCTGGTGAAGGAAGTGCTTATATATACCCCCATTTCACACATGCAGGCAGGAGTGGGGTTGAATCTGTCTACTCCTGTGATCATGGATTCTGACTGGTGAGCTTTCACCTTCTTCAAGGGGCCTCAGGCCCGCCATGCCAAAAGTGGCCAATTCTGCTGAGTGCATCTTTCCCCCCAACCTCTTCCAACTCTATTTCTGAAAACAGTAATCAAACTAGCATTTCTATTGCCCTCTCTCAGACCCTAATCACCATGTTCTTTGTCTTCTCCTTCATTGCCACCATTCTCTCGTATTTTTGTCTTTCTCAAGAAGCATAAGGTCTCCTTAAGAGTTGCTTGTGGTATTTGTACCTCCATCACTTAGCGTAGGGTCTAGAATACAGTAAGCCTATAATAAATGCTTTTTTGTTCATTTATTCCATTGGAGATATCTATTAAATATGAATTAAGCATACTGATAAACGACAAGAAAACCAAGCAAGAAGTTGAGCAGAAGGACTCAAAAGATGAAAAGTAGAGTCCAGAGGAAAAATAAACATATCTCAATATGAAGCAATTTCATTTGCCACTTGAGAATTTTGAATTCTGAAGTCTCATGGAAGGCAGAATTCACCCTGAAAGTGTCATTACATGTTAAAATATTTTTCTTTTTCTCTGGTTCAAATATTTAATTTAATTCCCTTAGAAGAAACAGCTTCCTACCAATGAAGATCTGTGAATGTTCTATAAGTTACAGGGTTTTTTTTTTAAGGGAAGTTTAGCCTTTATTTTTTAAAATTTATTTTATTCTGAACTTCAGACATAAAACGAGCATTTCCATAACATATTAGAATAGGAAAAAAAGATGATTGTTCATAAAACTGCAAATCTATTATGTAGAGTTTTCTATTCCTTTTAAATATATAATTTACAGTCTTAAAGAGTCACCTCAGGGTACTGAGGAGGTTAAGAGATTTGTCCGAGGTCAGAGAACTAGTATGTACCAGAGGCAGGACTAGAACTCAGGTTTTGGGGTGCCCCTGGAGTCAGGAAGACCTGAGTTCAAATTTGACCTCAGATACTTCACACACTTACTAGCTGTGTGACTTTGGGCAAGTCATCTAACTCCAACTACCCTCCAAAAAGGGAAAAAAAAAAAGAACTCAGGTCTTCCTGACTCTGAAGGCCAATTTTCTATTTGTTCCACCATGCTGTCTTTCAATAAAATAAATTCTAGAGGAAAAGATGAACTATTATTTAAATGCAGGACTATCTACTGTCAAAGAGTTGAACCAGAAGTCTTTCTCTTAAAGCCATTTAGTATTCTCAAACCCTGATTCACATTCGGACCTTTATCCATTCCCTAACCAATTTATCTCAACTGAACTCATATTTTTAAAAGAATATTTATAACAAATTCTGTTTGAAATAAGACCTGGAAAAAGACTGCCTTCTCGTTACACAAAACTCAGTTATAAAACTCATTGTCCTATGATGAAGTTAGCCTTGGGGATTGTAGATTATTCTCTTGGCAACATCATTGGATTATGGGAGCCTAAGACTGGGAAGAGAGAAACCATGATTACTGGCAAAGAAGGAAAAGCATTTTTCTGTATGCCTCAGAGTACGGAGGGAAGTGCTGGGCACAAAGTCTACAAGTCAATAAATGAAACAAGTCAAACTTATTGCCTTGGTGGAAAAAAATGTTTCCTATTATGAAAAAGAAAAAGGAAATCCCTGGTCAAAGTTTTTCAGACATTTATGAACTCAATTTTAGTTAAGCATTTTTAAGTTCATACTATATAACTGAATAATATGTTTGGCAACAGGGGAAGAAAACACATTGATAAGGCATGGCTCTTGCCCCAACACACCTGATAATAACCTGGTAGGAGAAAATGATTCATACAGAGTAACTGTAATAAAAAAAAAAATGATGATGTCTCAGTGCTTCCAAGATAAAAGGCTCAAGTGGGGGAAAGACCATTACTCCCTAGAAGGCTCAGGGAAGTATTCCTGGAGGATACAGAACTTGAGCTGAGCTTTAAAGGATGGTTCTAAAGGCCTAGGGAATAATCCAGGCAAAGGCCCAGAAGAGAAAAAATAAAAGATATATATTTATATATATATATTTCAGTCCTCCAAATTCAGCCACAATCCACTTCAGGATGCACATAGGGATGGGGTAGAGGAGGTGGTAGTAGTAGAAGATAGGAAAGGTAGAAAGAATGATGTCAGATTGGAGAAGATCTTGAATGCCAAGAATCTGTATTTTATTCACAGGCAAGAGGGAGTCAGGAAAGGCTCTGATTAGAGAAAAACGTGATCGCATGTAAGGAAGCTCAACCCAAGGGTAGTGTGAAGAACGGATCATTATCTCAAAAAGGCACTTATAGCTACTGTATCAACTTGAAACTTCATTTTCTCCATCTTCTCATTGGAAGGGACCATAGAAATCATCTAGCCTTATCCCTTTATTTGACAAATGATAATGTGTGAGATGAAAGAGTTCGATGTCTGAATCTAAGGTCAGAAAAGGTCTTTATTCTTTCTCATGAGAAAGGACTGTACCCCCTGTCGCCCAACATGGCGTCTGCAGGGAAAGAGCTCCAGGTAGAAGACAGTCCATGGTTACATAATCTTCCAATGCAGAACCCTCCCCCCCGCAACTGGCCTTAACTCTTATTGGTAGGGGGGCTGTCCCACAACCTAAGTGCCGGAATTTCTCTGAGACAAAGGGCCCGGAAACATGTGGGTGTCCAATGAAAGCAGTCTTAACCTTATTTGGCATATCTTCTGATGAATTGGCTCCAGGGGAGGGTCTCCATTGCTCTAAGCCCCAGATTGCTTGAAGGTCAGGTGACCTGACCTTAGGCCTAGTGAATACTGAAGCCATTCTAGATTTGATTGTTCAGAATGGGGAAACTTCACTATAAATTATCCCTCGCAATAACAAAGAACATGAGAGTGTTGGGTTGACCAAGCTGGATACAGATTGCCAGTCCAGACCTTCTCAGTCAACCCCATTGCTATCTGATTTTCATTAAGGCAGAGAGAATCTTCACATTACTAAATTTTACTGATTTTTCTCCCAAACTGAAAAGATGGGATAGTGTACATACCGGTCTTCCATGGATGCTCTCATAATACAACAAAGATTTCTGAAGAGCCACTTTCTCAATGGCAATCTGGTCTCTGGTCATGTCCTATATGGTGGAGAAAGGAAAGAAAACATAATTAATATTTATTAATATTTTGGTATCCTTACTTAAATGACTTCTCCAAATAAAAACTTGAAATACTTGGTATTTCATAGGTTCCCTTGTCTCATAGCTTATTCTGACATTGGCTACTGGTGGCCCCATGAACAAGATGCTGTCAGAATACAATAGCACCACAGTGTCACCATCAATAATGAACTAAGTTCTTAGGGCATCTAGGTGGTGCACTGGGCTTGGAAGCAGAAAGAATGGGGTCGTGAAGAGGATGATATGATTGAAATGACTCAAAAACAACAACAAATTGACAACTGAAAGTATCTCCACATTGTAGTGAAGAGTCAGGCACCTGTAACAGCCAAACTCTCTTAGGGTAATATTCCATTTCTAGTAGGAATGATTCTGCTTAAGTCAAAGGGTTTTGATGGTATTTATTTTATCACAGAGAATCACCAGTTAAGTTGTGACACAAATACAAACGTAAGATAATTGATCTAGACTTGAAATAATCCAGCCTTCTCATTTTACAGATGAAGAAAATGAAGTCCAGGGAGGTTACATGACTTGCCCAAATTCAGACAGGTAGTATTAGAGGTAGCATTCGAACCCAAGTCCTCTTGATTTCAGAACCAGAGGTCTTCCCACTGTATCATGCTGTTTCACTTAACCCAATGAATTTTTTTGCACAAAATCTAGAATAGCACTTATAAAACTATGAGTTGAGAAAAATTTGGCAACAGTAAAAGGTTTTTGAACATGCAATGACCAAAAATTAATTAAAAACCAAATGTGTAATGAATACGAGGTGTTTCTAGCAGCACTTGCCTTCAATGCAGCCTTAATTCAAAACACCTCACTTTGCACCACACATGCCCTCAGGCCATGTGACACCAACAAATGTGAAAAGGGGTCAAGAGTGGAAAAAGTTTAAGAAGCCCTGATCTAGAACACAATTAAAATCAGCTAAAGTTATGGAATTAGTCAAGTTAAGAAGCATTTATTAAAGTGTCAGGTATGGTGTAAAGTGCTAGGGGTACAAAGAAAGACAAAAAAGAAATCATTGTTCTCAAGGAATCACAGTCTAATGTGGAAGGACTAGGTTACATGGTAGCTTGTATAGAAGACCTATACATGAATAATCATTCTCTACTTACTACCATTTCTCTTACATCTATCACATTTTTAAGGTCCCAGCATTTAAGACTCTACATTATGGAGTACTACAGAATACCACTGGTAAGACCATGTAGTAGGGACTCAATGCACAATTTTTTAATAAAAGCATGATTTTCCCCCTTCACTCCCATACCTTAATGTCCTCAGGATGGTTGGTCTCCATTCGCTTCTCTTGTAGCTTCTTCTGAATAGATTCCAGGGTAGCTTCAACACTAGGCTTCATTGCTTTATCTACCAGGTCTCGCTTTTTATCATCCTTCTCCAACTGAGAGCCAAAACTCTTGGGGAGCGTGTTGCTTCGTTGGCGCATCTGGGGAACTAGTTCTTCTTCAGATATCTTTAGCTTTGACTCTAGTTATCCAAAATCAGTGAGAGGCACAGTCAAGATGGCAAAGTAATGTGAAGAAGTATAGCCCAGCTTCCCACCTTACCTTTTCCCTGAACCCTAAAAAAATCATAAACCAGAAATAATCCTGATTGGAAAATTAAAAAAAAAAATCACAGTAAGTCATTTTTTCCAAAGAAGGTTAGCACAGGGAAAAAGATACAGAGGTTTGTAGACATTGGAGATGGCATCTAATCAGGAATGTACAGCACCCAGCACCCCAGGACCAAAAGAGGACCAAGTTGTGGAAGAGGTTACAGAGGGCCCTGGAACTAGTGTAAATTGTATGAATGAGTGTTATCTTGCAGTTCTGTCACTTACTACTCATTTCTGGGAAACAGGTCCATGGTGGACTGAGTAGGGGAATTGTATCCAGGGATGGCAGAATGGCCATGGGCCCTAGCTATGTACTGAATGACAAATAAGTCAAGCAAAGAATAGCTTTGTGAATCTGACCCTGGAAGCAAAACAAAGACTGAGTTCCAATATCCAGCCTCATCTGAATTTTATAGTGAAATACCCAAGGCAGAGATACCAGACCAAAGGGAAATCTGCAGTTCTGCTGCTTTGAACCTGTTGAACTTCCAAGAGGGCTGGGCTGAATTCAGCAGTGACCTACTAAGACCTCCAACTAAGGGACAAACCAATAGTTCTGCTGAGACCCAAAACTGGGTTAGGAACTTGTGAAGCTTAGACCAGGAGTCTAATGAAGCCTGCCCTAGACCGCATCACTCTGGAAACACTAAAACTTTTCAGGTCCCCAGAATGAACTGTCCCTGAGGTCTTGGAATAACACAATTCTCAAAATCCCAGAAAGCAGCAGAAGGACTGAAGAGGGCAAAAGTTCAGCCCAGACATTCCTCTCAGCAATTTGCAGAGCCCACGCCTGAGAAAAAAGTCCAAAGTAAAGAATTAGGCCATAAGAAGGAGCAAACAAACAAAAGCCATCCCACCATAAAGAGTTGTTATGGTAACAAGGAAGCTTGACAAACCTAGAAGAAGAGAATGACTCCAAAACATTTCCAAGCAAAGTCTCAAAAACACAGCTTGGGCAAAATTCAATGGGAATTCCTAAAGAGATAAAGCAAGATTAAAAAAAAAAAAAAAAGCTAAAAATGATTTTAAAATCAAATGAAAGTGGGAGAAGAAAAATTGGGAAAAAATAAGAGCTATTGAAAAAAAAAATAGAGTTTGTTTGCATGTTATCTCTCCAATTAAATTCTAAGTTCCTTGAGGGAAAGGTCTATCACTTGCCTCTTTTTGTATCCTGATGGCGTAGCATAAAGTTTGGTACACAGTAGAAACTTTGGAAATGTTTATTTCAAAAATAGCTTGGAACACAAAACTCTACCTAAGAAAATTGAAAATCAGAATGGACCAAACAGAAATACCATGAGACATCAAGAAATATCAAAAGAAAGTCAAAAGACTAGAAAAAATGGAAGAAAATGTATATTGTATCTCATCACAGAAACAACTGACCTGGAAAACAAATTGAAGAGAGATAATTTAAGAATCCTTGGACTATCTGAAAACCATGATCAAAAAAGAGAAACCAGACATCATATTTCAAGAAATCATAAAATAAAACTCTTAGAACGAGAGGGTAAATAGAAAGAATCCAGTGGTGATCTCTTAAAGAAACTCCCAAAATAAAAACTCCCAGAACATTATATCCAAAATTCAGAGCTCCCAAGTAGAAGAAAACATTCTATCAGCTGCCAGAAATAAAGAATTCAAGTACCCAAGCCACCATCAGGACCACACAAGAGTTAGCAGTCACCATCATCAAAGGAGCAAAGAGCTTAGAATGTGATATTCCAGAAGGCAAAAAATCTAGGCTTGCAGGTAAGAAAAAGCTGAATACAATCCTGCAGGTGAAAAAATGGGTCTTTAATGAAACTTCCAAGCTTTCCTGATGAAAAGAACAGAGCTACATAAAAAATCTGAAGCGTAAACACAGGGGTCAAGAAAAGAATAAAAAGCTAAACATGACTGAGCAATCATAATGGATTAAACAAAGATAAGCTGTTTACATTTTTATACGGGGAGATAACACATGTATCCTCTCAGAACTCTGTCATCATCAGGGATCACAGATGCAGGCTAACTAGACAGAAGGCCTGGGAGTGGTTTTGTTATGTTTTGATGATCTTAAAAGAAGAATGGAAAGGGAAGGAAAGAGGAATGCATTGGGAAGATGGAAGTGAGAGAAAGAATGGGGGGGAGGGGAAATTATCTCACATAGCTGGGGCACAGAAGTAGAAGAGTATACAGCAAAGAGTATGGAGTGTGTGTGTGGGGGAAGCAGGAGATACTTGAACTTCACTCATCTGAATTGACGAAGGGAGGGAAGAGTTCACAAACACACCCACATACACACACAGAGTTGAGCACAGAAATACATTTCACCAAACAGAAGAAGAATAAGGAAAGGGGAAAATAAGAACAAGGAAAGATTAAGGGAGGGAGTAGTCAGAAGTAAAATAAACTTTTAAAGGGGGAAGGTCACAGAAATAAAGAAAAATATAAGAGAATAAGACAAGAGGGAAATATACAATTAACAATCATAACTGTGAATATGAAAGGGATGAATTCATCCATGAAACAGAAGAGGATGTCAGAATGGATTATAAACCAGAATCCAACAATATTTATTTACAAGAAACACACTTGAGACAGAAAGATGCATGCAGAATTTTAATAAAGGGCTGGAGCAAAATCTATTATACTTCAGCTGAAGGGTATTAATTATGACATCAGAACAAAATAACAGCAAAAAAGAGACCAAATTAAAAGAGATAAATAGGAAAGTTACATTTTGTTGAAAGTTACTATATTCAATGAATTAATATCAATACTAACCATATATGTAAGTAAATGGCAGAGCATCTAAATTCTTAAGGGAAAATTTAAATGGGTTAGTTATAAGGAGAAGTAGATAGTAAAATCTTAATAGTGGGAGATCTCAATTTACCCCTCTCAGATAAGTCTAACTAAAAATAAATTAAAAACAAAGGAAGGACCTCATAGAATTTTAGAAAAGTTCAGTATGGAAGATCCCTGGAGAATACAGAATTGGAATAAAATGAAGTATGCCTAATCTCAGCTGTGTCCAGCATCTTCACAAAAAGAGACCATGTATTATGACACAAAAATGTCACAAGTGCAGAAAAAGATAAAAAGAGACAAGAATGAAAAAGAAATAATTTCTACGGACATGATTTCTCTCATGTTAGCAGTTGTCCTGGCTCCATTTCTCTTTCTCAGGCAATATCTAATTGCAAGATTAGGCTGAAAGGCTTAGATTGAATAACCCAGATAAGTAAATCCTTGATAATGAAAAAAATCTCTTGGATTATTTGATTTGCATTGACATGAACCTCTGATGTAGCTTTAGTTAGCTCAACCACTACATATGAGTTAAATATCCTAATATTACTTCAATATTGTGCTGATTCCCTCCCTCTACTGCCATAGAACATAGTCATCTATAACTTGGTAAAGTGTCTCTGAGTTGTAGCTGTAGCTAAAAAAAAAAAATATTCCCCTGTGATCAACCTAGCAATGAGTCCTTTCAAAATAAACTATGCTTATTGCTAGATATCAGATGGTTAATACCTGACTGAGACATCACTTGAAGTTTTTTCTAATTTGACATGACCTTCTAGAGCTTAAATTCTCCTGGCACAACCTTTGAGAAGTCAGGTAACCATGACAAGGCATAGAAGTAGGGTCCTAACAAAGACCTGAGTAAATTGTATGTCTTCTTTGGAATTGACCATTTTAGCAGACTTATGTTTTCCTGTGATTGGGCTTGCTTGGGAAAATATGGGGGGAGAAGAATCCATGATAGAAATATTAGCAGTATCTTTCAGGAATCCTGACTCTCCAGTATATCTTTGTTTCCCCCTCCCCCAAAGACTGAGTGAATAGCATGATTCCATACTAGGGTAGCTATATGGTTTGAACTTTTACCTTTCAGCTGTTTCCGGAATTTTGCAAGATCATTTGTCCATTTCAAAACCTCTGGATTGGCTGCTTTGTCACTATGGGAAGGCTAAAAGAAGAAAATCTAGATTGAATATTTTTGTGTTGGAAAAAGAAACTGTTTGCTCTATCCATTGCATTTTAAAACGAAGAAGGCAGCTAAAGTACATTTACAATGCAGGAAATTATATGTGATCAAATCTAGAGCAATAAGAGGCTCTTCTGGCATCTTAATGAGCTATGATTCACCTGGCTGCCCTTTAACATAACTATTTTATGATCCTTTTTATCTACTTCTCTAGAGCTATGCTTCTCATTCTGTATGACTGTGTTTCCTTTGTAAGTCATTTTCAGCCTTAATACGTTTCCAAGTGTTTTGGTCTATTTAAGGAAGCGGCAAAATACAGATCAAAATCAAGACAGCTACTTTCCTGTGTTTATCCTGGTGATTACGAAAAAGACTAGAGCTAATAGTGCTACTTTTTGGAAAATGTACTCTATAAATCTAAAAAGAAGACAATATTGCATTGTTTTAACTAAATATGAGATTTTATTCAGTTATATTTTTACTAACTTGTCACTTTTGGATTCTCACTAACAAGGAATAAAACTTCTAGTTAGCTCGTGGTGCTTTTGAGAAAACTTCCTAGGAAAGGCTGATGCATTATACATTGTGTCACTAGTTTAATAAGAGTGATAGTTGAATAAGTCAATCAAGCATTTCATTCCACCCCACTTAAAGCACCTACAAGATACCACACTAGATACTGTTGTCAGCTAAGAGCACACTTCAAATCAATCAATCACAAATCTGAACTAAGTTTCATCAAGGCATTTCAAATGGGTATAACAGGAAGTCTGTTAGGATTTGTTTAGGATAGGAAGGACTTGGTTATACCCTATGGGGCTTATATAAAACCAAGAAACTATTTTGGATTCAGAGATTTTAGTGTCTAGCAGCTTAGTGGTGGAAATCTCTAGCAAAACCTATGAGAAGGAATTTCTTAGTGAGTGCCTTGGCTTCCACATCACCTTGGCTCGAAGAAGACCTTGTGAACTTTGGAGGATCAGAGGTTTTGAACTTTTCACTGGTGTACTAGAAACACAGTGGGACAGAAATGGTTGGTGGCAGCATTCTCAGAAGCTCAGCACATACTGGATTTAATCAGTAAAGCCAGATTTAGGACAAAAGCAGAAAATCTACACCATTCCCCAGGGGAATGTATTAAGGAGCTGTGTCTAAGTTTGAGTCCAATTTCCCTTGTTTCTGTATTTATTGGTGGACGAATGTATCACACACTTTTGGGTGGATGTTTTATATGAACTGTTCTTACAAAAGCATCTTAGTAGATACTGCTTTCTGAAAACTAATTAATCTAACTGATATCAACTAATAATTGTGGAAGGGAAGCATGTCAGGCAGGACTCAGCCACGGCTGAAGAAAACTGATCCCTAATCCTTCAGGCTCACCCCTAGAACTCTGAAGGGAGAAGTAGCAACCTGGGGCCTGGCTAAGTGGCAGTTGGAAGAGTAGCTCCAGACTATACACTTACACTACTGATTTTCTATTATGAAGACCACTAAAAATCTCCCTTATCGTTTTTGTTGTTGTTACGTCTTACTGCTGTCAACAATGAGTTGGGGAGGTTGAGAGGAGGGAGAGGTATATGTAGAATCTTACCCTATATTTCCTTTCTTCTTCAAATCTGTCTTCAAACCTTCTGATCTTTTTCTTAAGGCTTTGAATCCGCCGAGTTAGCTGTGAAGGTGTTAGGTCTTCTTGGTCATCATCATAAGATCCCAAAGAAGAACTCCTTCTCCTATTAGGAACATGACAAAAGGTTACATTTGGGGGTGCTGAAATTTACTGAAAAGCCATGTGGCATATATTCAAAGTCCTACTTTTCTCTGTTCCCTTGAAAGAAATGAAATTAATTATTAACTGTGCGGCCTTAGGTACCATATTTCCTACTATTAAATGGAGATGATTGCCGTTTTCATGCCTTCTTACCCTGTCTCACAGAGGACTTGGTGGTGCTTTCTCATTTTTGCTTGGGTGCCTTCTTAGGAAAAAGAGGTATTTAAATCAAACTGTGATGATTGCTACTGGCCACATTCCAACCTGGTTCTAAAGGGTTGTGACTCTAATAAAACCTATGTTCTCATGGGGGAAGGGAGGTCAATCTACCGGTGTGAGACAGAGTCTAGTAACGGGCTTCATTAGGAAGAAGGGAAAGAACAGACCACTTTTTCTAAACAAGGAAATGAAGAATTCCACATCTGATTTTCAGGTTAGCAAAGACTTTCTACATTTTCCCTATTTTTATTAATATTTACCAGTCACATTTTAAAAACCTGCGTCCCCACCCTTTCTAATGTTGTCGAGATGATACATATGGTCATCAGCAAACCAAAGTATACCTCATGAAAGAATGTGAATTGGGGGGGGAAGGAGGCACTTCTGTGTCATCCAGGTACTGTTGGCTCTGCCCGTAAGCATAGAATCGAGGGGACAGCATGGGATCGCTGTCTTCATCTAGAAGCTGGTGAATCAGGCGCCCTGCCTGTGGGGAAAGGCGTGCTTCATCTGAATCAAGGCTGTCACACTGCCATGAGGAGAGAGTAGGGATAGGCTCTGAAAATGAACAGGGGTACTGGGTTACATTTTATTTTAAGAGTATTTTTTTCCCCATGTTACGTCCACCTTGTCTGCCAAAAACAACTGCCTACTCAAACAACTGATTCACTTTTAGAGATGGTGTTCAGTAAATGCTAACCCAATTTACTGTTAAGCTTAATACCTTTCACTCACCTTTCACTGTTTTCAGAAAAGGATTTGAAAGATCTATTTCATAAACTGGACTAGTTCATTGATCCCACATTATCTCACGGAGTCCAAAATTCCCATAGCAGCACTTTTTGTTATAGCAAAAATTAGAAACAAAGTAGATTTCCACTGATTAGGGAATGGTTGGAACAATACTATACTATGATAAGTAATTAACACGAAGAATTCAAAGAAGCATGGGATGACATATGAACTGATTCAGAGTGAAGCAAGCAGAATCAAAAAATTATATACACAGTGACTACAATAGTGAACAAGAATAAAAAACCCAGACAGAGCAAATCTGTACAACAGGGCCTGGATTTGTAGTGATTTTACCCCTGTGAATTGACTTATTCTATGTCCCCATTTAGAGAGTGGAACTCTCTAACAGTGAGTTTTAGCTTCCAGACCCTCTACACAGTAGTTTTCAACCTGTGGGTCGCGACCCCTTTGGGGGTCAAATGACCCTTTCACAGGGGTTACAGGGGTCGCCTAAGAAACATATTTCCGATGATCTTAGGAACCAAGACACCTCTCCTCTATCTATCTGTCTCCAGGTGGGTCTGCCCACATGCAGATACACCCACATATGAATATTAAAGGGTCATGGCATTGGGAAGGATGAGAACCACTGCTCTACTAAGAAAGACCCCCCTCTCTTCTGATCTGCTCTGATTGCTCTCCCAGGATAGCAGACAACTTAAAGACAAGATCAGTCACAGAGGTTTATAAAATTAGTATTAAAAATCTGGTAAATGTAGTCTTCGAACAATATTTTTGAAAAACACAATAAAGTAGGAATAAGGCGGAGACAGAGTAGAGGTCACCCTTTCCTCCTGTTTGTTTTCCCTCCATACTCCTCCACAGTCAGGAACCTCTCTGCGTGTTCATGCAGAAGTTACTTCTCAGAGCTCTTAAAAAAAACACAAGGAAATGCAGATAACCTGGTCACTGGCTTCCCCAGTTGCATTACTGCTGAAGTCCTACACTAACTCACAGATTTCTTCTCTCCTTATGTCCCTTGTGAGTTATAGCTGTCCTCTATCAAAACTCTGTCTCCTCCCCTATTCAGGGGCTGATTTTCCATTAGTTTATTTTCTCCCCAAACTGGGAAGAACTACAATTCCCAGAGGGTTTAGTGGTCAGCCTTCCCTTTGCCCTGGATGATCATTTATGTAATTATAATGGGGGAGGGGTTGAGAAAATGCATCTCCTTCCTTTCTTTGCAGAGGCTGGGGAGTGGGGGATGGTGGGTAAGGAATAATGCATATGATGTTAAAAATGGTAGCTATACTGGGTTGGTTTTTCTGAGCTGTGCTCTCTCTCTTTCTCTCTCCTCTTCTCTCTCTCTCTCTCTCTCTCTCTCTCTCTGTCTCTCCCCCCCTCCCTCCTTTCAAAGGGACATGTGACCTCTGTGTAGACCATCCTGGATGAATTCTTTGAGACCTGTGGCAGCCTCATTTCTCTCAGCACAGACAAAATGGTAAAGAAACTGGAGGGCATTTTCCAGCAAGAGCTTTTTGTACCTTCTAGAAAAGAGTTAGGTTAGCAGTTGATCCAGTTGTACCAATTTATGCCAGGCAATGCTATGGTGAGAGGCTTTCATGTGGCTTATATTACCATGAACATGTGCTGACTATGATAATTTGGGTACCTTTTATGTGCAGAATATTCACAGAAGTGGTTTAATGACTCAGTGATGAATATGCATGTAGACCTGGTAATGGGCACTGTTCCAGAGAAGGTTCTTCTCTTCAACAGTTTCTTCTATGACAAACTCTGTACCAAGGGTTATGACAGAGTGAAAAAGTGGACCAAAAATGTGGATATTTTCAATAAGGAACAGCATCCCCATGCACCAGGAATTATACTGGTCATTCTTCTCTGTATTGTGAGGCAGAGGACTATTATCGATTTTGACTCACAGAGTACCCTCAACTGCTAATGTCCTAAGCATATTGTCATGTACCTACAGGCTGAGGAAGTGAAGAAGGATCAGCTAGATTTCCACTAGGGATGGAAGGGTTACTTCCAGATAAATATGGCCAGATAAAATAATGATCAGGATGTCTTTGTATTGCAATATTACCAGTACTTAGCACTGTCATAGCCCTTTGGCTTCACACAACAGGACATGCCCAAACCTTGTCAGCAGATCTACAAGGAGCAGTGTCTCTGCAAATTCACTGTGTGAGCCTTAAATCCCTAACCCCCAACCCTATGTGAAGATTAGAGAACATCTTTCCCTTCTCTGACCTGCAAAAACCTATTCCTTTTTCTTCCTAGATTCCATGCTTCCCTCATACACTTGCTTGTTTTTCATATTTAAATGTTACCCTTGGTTTCTTACAAGGGATGGTTCTTGTTACAAGGGATGTTTTCTTTTTTACAAGAGATGGTTCAAAGAGGAATGGAAATGTTCTGAAATTAAAGTGTCTGAACAATATTATAAAAATAATAATAAATGACAGATAGCATAGAATGTTGGATAGAAAATTGACCTCAAAATATGGAAGACCTCAGTTCAAGTCTGATATCTCATCTATACTGACTCTATGATCCTAGGCAAATCGTTTAACCTCTTAATGACCCTTCTTTGACATATACTTTTTTATTTTTTATATATACTTATCTACATACCATAAAAATGATCATCAACCACCCTCTTTTCAAAAAATCATATGGTGTGCTAGTTTTTAATGATTGATAACCTATGAAATATAATGACTTCATAAATTTGAAATGTTCTATATGCATTTGTGAATGTGACCATAGGACTATAATTCTTTTACCCTGAATTTCAAATTGTTTTTCAAATCACAGAAACATTGTACTTTGGGCAACTTTGATGCTAACAGATTCCTGAAATGCACAAAAGATTTACTCAATAAGAACACTGTTATTATAACTTGTTTGGAAAAAATAAGTGGTTTGCTAAGTATAGAGTCCTGTCTGTTTTGTAAGAGGAGACTAAAGTAGACTGTAGTATTGGATATATATATGTGTGTGTATACACATATACATACATACATACATATATATATATATACATATATATATGTATATGTATATATATATATATATATATATATATATATATATATATATATATTTCTTATAAGACTCACAAACCTGTGACTAATAAGGCATGGTGTACATGAGGCTTATTTCTGTTGTAGACTTTGGCCTACCATGTAATATGATGCTCCAAAGCATTACAGACCAAAGTATAAACAGGTCAAAACTGGGTAAGCTGGTTTTTCATTCTTGGTAAGTAAGGTATTTTTTAGTTTCCTTCTTGAAAACAAAGATGATACAAAAATTTTAAGTTGCTAGATTTAGAATTATCCAAGGAACGCATGAATACTGGTTCATCTGTGTATCCCTCAATGCCTAGCACAGTGCTTTGCCATTGGAATGCTCGAGAAAATGGTAGATCATTTGAAGGGGAGTAAAACTTTAAGAGGAAAATGAATGTTTCAGGAAAAAGAACTGTTAAAATTGGTCACTTCTTCAGATGTATCTAAAAATCTTTATAGTCAATAATAAGGCATTTTGTTTCAAGGAATGCAATACAGAGAATGCCTAATCAGGAGGAAGAAAAGGTTAAATGGTAATGAAGCAATTACTTAATTCCTGGGCAGTGCTGGAGCAAAACAACCTGGGGGCGGGGGAAGAAGTCTATCAGGGACACAGGGCACTGGCAGAGGAGAAGCTGGGTGTTTGCATTGGCATGTGGACATGCCAGTTGGTTTAAAATTTCCACTTAATAATGCTCAAATTATTAGTGTTGAAAAAGTTCTTACATCCATATCCTAAATGGGGGGGGGGGGGGCAGAGAGAAAGAAAAAAAGAGAGAGAGAGAGAGAGAGAGAAAGAGAGAGAGAGAGAGGGAAGAAAAAAAGAGAGACAGAGATAGAGAGTGAGACAGAGACAGAGAGAGAGATAGAGAGAGAGATGGAGAGAGAGGAGAAGGGGAGAGAAAGGGAGAGACAGAGACAGAGAGACAGAGAGACCTAGAGAGGAGGATTCAATCATGTCAAGATACATGATTATCTTAAGTTATCAAGAGAACCACTTTAATCAAATGATCAGACTAGTCTATATGCTGCTTTTATAACTAAGAAATTGTTAAGGGTAACTAGGGACCACCTATTTACCATTAATTGGATTTATTCACAAAAATTCATTCCATTTACTATAAAACAAAAATTTGTCTTTATGCTGCCTCCTGTAAGGTCTAAGATAAGCTATGCCCAGCAGTCAATTCTGGACACATGGGTATATTTATTCACAAGGCCTATCATATCATGAAGGTATCATAAATGAAACTATCTTCTTAAAAATAACATTACCAAACTGTTATGTTTCTCAGTTATAAGAAACAAGAACAACTGTTTTATCATTAATCAGCTTTGTAGACCAAGCATGAAAAGTCCATCTGCTAAGCAGTATGTATAACACTGGAAAACTGTGAATCAGAACACAAAAACTTGTACAAGCACACTCTCCTCCTTTTAATCTAGATATGATTTAATAAAGACTCACATGTTGGTTCTTACTTAAGGGGAAGTTTCCATATCCCAACCTAAATTAACTAATCAACTTGAGGACATGATGAAATTTTGAATGTATAAACAAGATAGGCTATACCCAGTGATCACTTTACAAGGTGTAAACTTCTTTGTTTATTCAAGAAAGAAATAACTGATTAGGTGACATAATGGACTGGCCCAGTGGGCGGGGAACCTGCAGCCTGAGGCCACATGTGGCCCTCTAGGTCCTTGGTGTGGCCTTTTACTGGTTCCACATTTTACAAAACAATTACTTTTATTAAGGGGATTTGTTCTTTGAAGTTTGGATTCAGTCAAAGGGCTGCACTTGAGGACCAAGAAGGCCTGTGTGATGTTGAGGCCATAGGTTCCCTACTCCTGAACTGGCCCCATCCCCAAGGGCTTAATATAACAGGAGGTTTGTTGTCTGTCCTTTTTGGAGAGGATCAATGGTATCACCAGATAAATTGGATTTAAGTGAGGCCAAGGTATGTGAAGTCCTCAACCTCATGTTCTCTTCCAGAATCATCGAAGACCAGTAGCTAGACAGAAGTCAGGACGACTGGTGATGGCCCAGGATGTAGTGCATGACCTTGGCGTTACTGATTCCTGACCAAGCTCTAAGGGCTCCACAGTGTTTACTTCAGCATCTGCCCGGCCCACAGCAGAAGTCTTCACACGCTTGGGATAGACATCCCCGTAACTCACCCACAGACAAGCTCTTGCTAGTTCTCCCTGAACACCCCATACACCCTATAACTGGGGATATTCCAGTGACAAAGTAGCTTTAGAGAACTCCGAATGTGGGAGACAAAGATTTCTGGGGGGAGTTGAAAAGGAGAAAGAGAGAGTTAAGGTTTCATATCATTGGAGAGACTGGATCATGAAGAGACAGTGAATCCATCAGAGATATGGAGAGTGAATACAGTTACAGACAGATACCAAAAAATATCCACTTGAGGGAGGTAGCAGCTTTGGAAAGCACGATGCCTTGCACCACAAAAGAATGCCAGGTGGCACCAGGAGCAGCGAGTTACCCCTTCACCACATGCATCCCAAACAAGGGCATCACCGCCATTGTACCTGGTTTTAGATAATTTTTCTATTCTGTTCTATTCATTTATATGTAATTGTGGAGGTTTGTAGCTCTGACTCTGTGGGAGGTGGTGAAGAACTTTTCTAACAATTGTTTCGACCATGCCACATCAGTAAACATGCTTTATAAAAGCCATTTCAGTGTAGCCCACCGATTTTCCTCCTTTTGGGGCTTACAAATCACAGTACTAGAAACCCAGCCCTTCAAGGTTATCCTTAGACTCTTGAAGAGGAATAAGTATCTGTCGTCTGGCCTGCCTATCTGAATGTGCTGAAAAAGAGGGGGTGTCACATTACATAACACATAGCTTAATCTAACTGAATGATACACTAAGATCATTCTCCTCCTGTCCCCTAGTTTCAAATATTTTAAGAATACAAAGCAATTTAATAACAGTTTTACACAGATGTTTTAACTGAGAAAATCAGATAAGGCAAATGTGGCCTGTGGAAGTACATACATTATATTGCCTGCATAAGATTTACTGAAGCAAAGATTTCTAACCCATTCATCCTACAGGATAAAGAGATTGTGACTTGTCCAGTGTCAGACAGACAGAAAATGGCCAAAGCAGGCTCCAACTTCAATTGTAGGGATATAGGTTAAGAAAAAAAGGGAAGGAAATAAAAAGGAAAAATAATTTATATGATAACTTTACTATATACTTAAAAGGAATAATAAGCTATACATAACAGATTTGCGGTTTCATGTGTAATCATCTTACTATACGATGTTATGGAACTGCTTGTTCTAGTCCATAAACTAAAAAATAAATATTTTTAAAAGCTACAAAAGACTTCAGAGACTATCTAATCCAAACCCCTTATTTCCCATAATGAAGAAACTGAGGCCCACGTGCTTAGCCAAAGTCACGCAGGGAATAAGGTGTAGATTTAAGCTCAAACTATATAGTCTTCTGACTTCAAATCCAGCATCCCCAGCTGTTTGCTACATTGACAGCCTTTCTGGGTCTCTTGCAATTCATTCATCAGTAAGTTTTCAAGACTTCTCTTATGGGTAAAATCCTATTTTAGGAATGGTATGTTTGTAATAAGGAACACAAAGGCATTCCAGGGAAATTATTTCAAAGTGGAATAGAGAGATTTTGAGCTTCAAAATGAGTTTTTATCTTATTTCAGTAAAAACCGAGAAATTTATATTTGGTTTACTATTTAGATCAGAATTCCTAAGTACATAAAGCTCACATTAGGAATTTGTTTTCCTTTTGATGTAGGAAATGTTTTTTACATTTAAAATGCATCCACCACCAAAAAAAAAAAAAAGCAAAAAAAATGCATCCACCTGACAGCAACAGCAGTAGATTGGAAAGAACAGAGAAAAAACCAATGAGCAGCTGGGGGAATTGCGATTTATCCATCCAACTACGAGAATTCTGGATTTGGAATCCAGGGATTATAGTTCAAATCCTAGATACTTGCATTATCACAACCTTTGACTGCTCACCAAACCCTCTGGGATTTGTAGTCCTTTTCAATCTGGGAAAAGAGATCGGCAAGACAAGAAGGGATGGAGGTCTGTTCATGTGGAGAGATGGGCGACTAACAAAAGGAGAAGGCAGAAGTGGCAGTGATCCCAGGGCAGTGGCGCAACCAGGCCAGCTGGTGCCAGCCACATCTGTAGTTCCTTTCTGTAATACCATGAAACATGCCTTCTGTCCAAATGGACAAGTGCATGGGCACCATGCGTTCTATTAAGGGCACTCACCCCAGTAGTAGCAGCACTGAGAGAAACCAGCAGGCTTTACCCTGCCCCAGCTTTTGCTTGTGATTTCCTTAAATTTATTGTTAAGGAATACATCTGCCAGATTCAATATTATTTTTCATAAACACCTCTGGTCAATCCTTTCCTTACATTACTAGGTATCTCTCTGCATCACGAGGGCTCAATGGGACCTACATCGGAGACTGTTAAAGAGTTTGGCCCTCAGTGGGGACATAAGCACAAACCATTTCATAAATATCCTTCTAGGTGCAGAATTATGATAAATTCTAGCCTATTTTATAAATTTACCCCATAGTCAGGAGTCAAGGTCAATAGTATGACTTTATATAACTTCTCTAGGGTCTCATTTTACCCAAATCAGAAGAGAATAAAGGAAGTTTTCATCCATTTTTTGAATAAGTGGAATAACCAAAGGCTAACAATTTACAATACAGTATTTGTTGCTGGATAAATTTCTACTTGGAATAATTGTTACATTGAGTGAATTGAAGCAGGCCTTATAGCCAGTTAGTAAATATTTTTAAGTCCCTACTATATGTTAGGAACTATGCTAAGCATTGTGGATACAAAGAAAGGCAAAAAACAAACAAAAAAATCTCAGGTTTTAAGAAGCTCATAATCTAATGGGAAGACAGCCAGCAAATGACTGTGTACAAACAAGCTACAGATAGGATAAATTGGAGATAATAAAATCTGGCTTTATCCATTTGATGTCTCATGATTGTGCTGTCAGTGCAGCAAATATCAGTGTAGACCAGATAGAGTGTATCAGTGTAGACCAGTCTGTAGGGCCAGACCACAGACCAGCACTTCCAACTATGCTCTGCCTCATGTAGAAAGTAGGGGGTTGCAGGGTCTCGAAGGAAACTAGAGAGGCTGGGAGATAGGGATGAAGAGGTTAAAAAAAAAAAAATTCAGGCACGTAGGACAGCAACCAAAAAATTTCTGGAGTCAGGTGAGAATGAGTTGTATGAGGAAGGGCAAGGGGGCCAGTATCACGGGACTGAAGAATATGTGCAAAGGAATGGAGAGGAGTAAGACATAAGGAAAATGGAAATAGGTGTGTGTGTGTGTGTGTGTGTGTGTGTGTGTGTATGTGAAATGTTATGAAGGGATTCACATGACAGGGGATTTTATATCTGATCTCAGAAATAACAAGGAGTCCCTGGAGTTAATTGAATATAGTCTGATCTCTGTTTTAGCAAGATCAGTTTGAGTGGAATTTGAGTGGAAGATCAAGCTGAGTGGAAGATGGACGGGAAGATAGAGACGTTAACCAGCAGGCTATTACAATAGTTTGGGGCTAGGCATAAGGTCATGAGGGCCTGGACCAGGTTGGTGCCAGTGTCAGAGGAGAGAGGGGGCATTTATGAGAAATGTTAGGACAATATAATTGACAGGACTTGGCAATTTATTGGAAAGGGATACGAAGGAATGCTTACTTAGTAAAGGATTCCTTATTTAACAAGAATTACTAGGAAAACAAGAAAGTAGTCTGGAAGATGTTAGGCTCATTTCATATTCCTGCCAGGACTGTTGTGAAGATCTAATGAGATGGTATTTGTAAAGCACTCAGCACACAGCAGGTACTATATAAGTGACACATAGTAGGAACTATATAAAAACTAGCTATGACTGGTAGTAGTAATGGTGGTAGTGGTGGTAGTGGTGGTGGTGGTGGTGGTGGTGGTAGTAGTAGTAGTTTTGACTTCCATGTTCTTCAAGGATCCGAGAGGCGGTTCGCAACAGGATGCTGAAAACTTTTAGCCCTAATCCAGCTGTCCTCCTAGACTGAACTTTTCAAGCTCCAGACCCCAAGGTTAGGCAACACAACCACAGATTTATCACTGGATGCTGAACCAGCTGACAGTCCATTTAGCTGGAAAGCTCTATAGGATCAGTATGAGAGAACTATAGGCCAATCCCCAGCCATACAATCCTAAACCTGGTTACTCTTCCCTAGGATGAATCATAATTATAGGTCCAGGCTCAGAGGGATAGAGCTGCAAGCTAACCCTTGATCTGAACTCTGGGGCTAAATCCAGGATTGTCCTCAGGGTTCAGAGCAACAGAGTTGTTGGTCTACTTGTTTCCTGGTTCCTGTCCTAGTTACCCGCTTGTGGGCTGAATTTGTGATCTTGGGCTGGAAAAATGACCCACTGTGGTTTCTCCTTAGATTGCCCAATCACTAAGCTTTCTTTTACTCTTCTAAGATTTATTTGGATTTGCTGAACTATATTTGAATTTCTTCCTCTGCCATTTTGTGGATCTCTGATTCAAAATTATTAAGTAAATCCTGCCAAAAAGAATACAGCAATTTATCTAAGAAATCCTTCATTATGAGTAAGTTCAATTTATACCAGGGATTTAACATCAAGGAAATAACTGCTTAATTAATTATATTAAAAATAAAGATATCTCAAACATGATTATCAACAGGTTCAGGAAACGCCTTTGACAAAATATAACACATATATGCTAAAAAATCTTACAAAGTAAAAGCACAGAGGGACCTTTAAAATATCATAAAAATATGTATTTAAGCCTAAAAGCAAGCATCATATATAATGGAGCTACCCTAGAATCTTTGACAATAAAGATAGAAAATCAAGGAAGCCGAATCTCTGCACTATTATTTGATAGAGTTCTAGAAATGTTAGCAATAAAAAGTAGAAATAAATTAAAGATTTTAACATGGGCAATTTATGATGAGGCAAAAAATAATTATTGATCATATGATACTCTACTTAGATATTCTAATCAGGAAATCATCTAAGAAACTAAATGAGACAAGTAATAGCTCCAGCAAAGTTTCAGGCTTAGAAGAGAAACACACAAAAGTGAACAATACGTATATATAACAAAATCCGAGAAGCAATAACAGAAAGGTAAACCCAATTCCAAGAACTACAAAATATATGAAATATCTAGGGAAAGGAGTAATGTGCTAAAGCAGATTAACACTAGAATAGAATCAATTACAAAATTCTCCTGAGGGGGGCAGCTAGGTAGTGTAGTGAATAGAAAACCAGCCCTAGAATCAGGAGGACCTGAGTTCAAATCTGGTCTCAGACATTTAACACACTCATTACCTGTGTGACCTTGGACAAGTCACTTAACTCCAATTGCTCCACCTTCCCCCCTCCAAAAAGACCAGAAAAAAAAATTCTCCTGAAAAATTTTTAAAAGTGAGTTTAATAGTTGGAAGAATATTCAGTACTTACAGATGGGCCAGGCCAATATAATCAAGATGGAAATACTAAAGTTGTTTTTCAGTTTTAATATGATAACCAATCAAACTACCAAAGGGATATTTCATAGGACTTGAAAAAATAATAATAAAATTCATTTGGAGAAACAAAAGATCTAGAATATCATGGGAAATAATGAAGAAAGGTAGGGATTGTGGGGGAACAGCACTCAAACTTTCATAAATCAGTAGTCATCAAAACCATTAGGCATTGATTGAAAAGGAGGTTAATGGAATCAAGCAGGAAAACCTAATAATTCTCTGAAAAATCTGAAAACATAAATTACTTAGGAAAGAATTCTTTATGGAAGCATATGGCATAAAATTTTAAGCTAAGCCTAATTAAATTCAAAATAGATACATGATTTCTATTACTAAATATGATGCTGTAAAAATTAGAAGAAAAATCATCTTCCCTTCATAGAGGTGGATATAATATTAATTTTTAACCAAACAGGGGACAGATTCAAAAGATAAAATAAGTATAACTTATTATGACTGAAAAGCAATTGCACAAACAAAAAAAATGCATCTAGCATAAGGGAACAAGTTGAAAGGGAAAAAAAAAATCTTTATATCCAATTTCTCAGATAAGGGTTTAGTAGCTAAAATCTATAGACCACTTATAGCAATATGCACGACCAAAAGCCATTCATCAATACATAAGTAGTTAAATGATATGAACAAACAGTGCTCTAAAAAAGAATTTTAAATCATTAATAACTATATGAAAGAATACTTTAAATCACTAATAATGACAGAAATGCAAATCAAAACAATCTTGAAGTTTAACTTCACACCCGGAAAAATTTGGCAAATATGACAAAAGATGGGACTATTTCAGGGGTGGAGAACCTGTGGCCCAGAGAGCCACACGTGGCCTCCAGGTTACAGGTTCCCCATCCCTACTCTAGTCATCATGGGAGGGATTATAAAAAGAAAGACATATTGATCGGTGCACTGTTTGCAGAGCTGTGTATAATCATTCTGTAAAGCAATTTGGATTTATGCAAATAAAATGGCTATGTTCATAACCTTTGACTGCGAAATTACACAACTAGACATATACCCCAAAGAGGTCACAGACAAAAACCAAGGCTCCACGTACAGCAAAACAGGCAGCTTGTTGGTGCAGCGCTGGGCCTGGAATCAGGGAGGCCTGAGTTCAAATCCAGTCTCTCGTACTTACTAGTTGTATGATCCTGGGAAAGTTACTTGACCTAAGTCTCATTGTCCTCATCTGTAAAGTGGTGATAATAATAGCACTAACTCTAAGGGTTGTTTTCAAGATCACATGAGATATGTCAAGCACTTTGCAAACCTTTAAAGTTCTATATAAATGCCAGCTATTATTATTTACAATAAAAATTATAATAAACATTTATAGTAGCATATCTCGTAGCAAAATATTTTTGGAAACAAAGTAGATGACAAGGGAATCGACAATGTCTAAACAGACTATGGCACATGAATGTCATGGAATATTACCGTGTTTCATGAGATAATGAACACAATAATACAGAGAACCATGGAAAGATTTATATGAACTTATACAGTATAAACTAATTGGAACCAAGAAAAAACGCACAATTACTATAATATTGAAAATGGAAAGAGCCACAAAATAATTTTTAAAAAGAATGTTGCGAAATTACAAAGAACAAGTCTGGCTCCAAAGAAGAGACATGAGAAGAGGCTTCCTCCAATTTCTTTGCAAAGTTGGGAGGAGGATGTTGATGTTTCGGTAGCTGTGGAAAACACACACACACACACACACACACACACACACACACACACACGCTCTATCAGATTTTGGGGAGGATGTATTCATTGGTTTTGCTGATTTTTTTCCCATTCTTCCCTTTTTCTTTATCAAAAAAAATTTATTTGCTCTAGAGGATGACTTTCTGGGGGAGGAAAGAGGAGAAATACAAGGAAAAATTCAGGTGATGTAAAAAAGTATTAATAAAATATCAGGAAAATTTCATTTTTAAAAAGCACAAAATATAAATAAATGGGATTGGGGAAAAAAGGAAGAAAGAAAGAGAACTGGTTCAAGAGTCAGAGGAATTAGGTTCAATAATCTCTGATTCTTACTAGCTGTGTTGTTAACTTGGGCAAGTCACTTAAACACTCAGCCTCAGTTCCTCATCTATAAAATGCCAAAATCCTTCTAGGTGACCTATGTGGTTTTCTACCTCTAGAGTCTAGATCAGTGATCCTATGATCCCAATGATGCAATAATGCTAAACTCTTTGTATAACATGATAAAGTCATTTTGGAAATAACCAAAGGTTATTGTCTGGATAAAATTTCATATTCTCCTCATATTGGAAGATCGTACAAGTGTATGCTTACCTTAAGATAAGGGCAAAGTAAATTGCATACAGTTTAGGAGGTGGGAAAAGAAAACACACACCCTCCTCTCTTCAGGGTGAATTATTAAGCCATGGTGATATTTGGAATCCAGAGAAAAAAATCCCATGACCCAGAAAGGCTTTCCTCCCCATCCCCCTTCATTCTAATGAAACAGGTAGATTATCATATTTTGGAGACTCCAAAACAAGACTTAGTCTGTTCTGAACGGTTTAATTTTTAGCACTTATTAGTGCTTTTACAGAGGAAACCTATTGCTGCTGAGGTTTTTTTTGTTTTGCTGTCTCAGCCAAATGAATGACAGGAAACATATCTGATTATTTCTAAATAAAATGCACTTTTACCTGGGTTAAAGAATTCAGATTCTGTCTGAGGGACAAAATGACAAAAGCCTGCAGTTTTTACTTCATCTTCAAAGTGTCAGAATCAGACTTCAGATGTGAGTACTGGTTAAGAGGGAAAGGTTACGTTTCTGAGAAGTAGAGTAAGAAGGTTTTTGTTTTTGTTTTTCCCTTTCCCACCTCTCACTTCAGTGAAGTCAGAGGTGTGTGTCTTGCTGCTTTTTCGCTTGGCCTGGCTCTGTTTTCAATCTTCTTTTATTCCATCTTCAAAGATAATTAACGTGTAGTACTCATGGTTGAATAAGGAAATAGGAGATTGAGGAATCATAACTGAGAGGGGCTGTTTCAAGTAATCTTGATTTGTAACGTATCTCAGTAATTCAGGTCATAACATATCACTCTGCTAGGTCATTCTTCTGACTGACACTAGCCTAAACCTTTCCTTTCTTCTTTTTCCTATTAAATATATATAACGTATGTCATACAAATTGAATTTTTTCATTCTGTGTCTGTCTCTTAGTCTGTGTCTCTTACATACACAAGCATATGTATATACACAGACACACACACACCACCACCACCGCCAAAACATATGGTCATATGCAAATTCCCCAACAGTTTATGTATAATTAAGGAGCCAGCTGACCTCTAATCCCTTAATATGAGCATTAATAATCACTTGCCAACCAAATTTAAAAATTTTACTACGATTTTGTAAATGAGGCATTTTAAACTCAGCATTGTATCCAATGAGTTGATGTCTGGTTATAAAATTAAACACTGAAGCAAAGGGAAAGTAAGTCTTTTGGACAGAATTTTAGATCACTATTCTCAAATGATAGTCATGGAGGAAAAGAGCTGGGATATGTTTTCTGAGAGAAGGAAGAAGTACCTTTCTCGGGCCAGTCCTACACGATTTGACCTTGCTCTCCTTAAACACTCTTTTGCTCTGTCTTGTAGTATTGCTAAAATGTGGAGTTCTCATGGATGCACAAGGCGAATGATAACGCTGAGTAGGATGTGCTTTTCTTCATTCTGATTTAGAATTCTATTTAAATTTGATTTGTTAAAAAAAGTCTTTGTTATTTTTTTTCCTGCTGTGAGTGGGGGTCTAACGATGATGAGGAAACAGTTTGCTGGAATGTGGGGAGGGAGAAAAGGCCATCCTATAAAAGGAATAAATAAACACTGGCTGCCTCCTCAGTATCCTGAGCTGCAAGACAGTACGTGCGAAAGAACATTTTTCAGAAGTAAAACGGAATATGCACATCATGCGATACATTCTTGCATTCCGACCGAGAGAGATTTTCTGTCATTTTAGGTAATTTAACATACGTGTGGTTATTCCACTGCAGTCACATCTGTGGTATGCGCACACTATTTCATAACAATCAAGAAAACCTCGCGCCACCTTACATACCTTCCCAGCTGTTCTCATTACACAGAGCGGTCAAGTCCAACTGAGGCATTTCAGTGACAAAGCTATCTTCCTGGACTTCCGTGTCCTGGCTTCTCTGGAGTTTCGTTTCGGGGAGGCTTGGATGTTCCTGAATCTTCATGCTGAAGATCTGCAATAACACCCACGGAAAATTGTAATGCACAAGGAAAACCCAAAGATGCCTGCAAGGTCTTTGCTGCGGGTTGGGAGCTTTCCAATAGTAGTTGCACGGAGTGCAAACCCCCAAATCCAAAGCCTTGCTTGATCAGCCTACTTCTAGTCACTTGTCCGCATAGCATGCACCCATATGCTTATCCTGGAACTTTTCCTTCCTTCTATAGCTACTACGTAAAGCTTCTAAAGGGAAAGGCAGCTCAAATTGATAGCTGAATGCCGCTGACAGTCATGAATATTGATTGGGGGGAAGGGAGGAGGGGAGGGAGTTGCTAGTTTCTTAACGGATGCCTCCCCTAGATTGTAAACAAACAAAAAAAAGAAACCGCTTTCACGGTTGCTAAGGCTGCAGCAGCAACACGGTTTCTTTTCCAAGCCGACTTGCTTGCCCTAAGATAAACAACCCCAGACAGCTAAGATCAGAGGCTGGGAACAAGAGCCTTCACGCAGGCCAAGCAGGCTTAGCTCAATTAGTGCCGGCGAAACTGCAGGCTGCCCATTCTCTGATTTCCTCTGCTTGTTTTCTAGCAGGGCGTGGGGAGAACAGGACTATTTATGGAGGAGCTCTGGGTTAAAGCGATGTTGCGCAAATGTAAATGGTAGTGGGGTTTGGCGTATCAGCTGGGAGCAGTGCAGAATCTGGGCAAGAGCCAAAACTGCAGAGAGGCCGTCTTTCCTTTTTCTTTCTTTCTTTCTTTCTTTTTTTTTTTTTTTAACCCCTTCTAATAAAAGTAAGGAGCTGTCAGGCCAGTGATGAATAATTTATTTCTTGCAACATGAAATTGTCATTTGTTTCCACTACTAGTCATCCTCTGAATATCCCATCTCTCTTACCAGCATCATCAAGAAAAACAATATTTGTATAGGAAAAAAAAAACCACATTAGATTTCTTAAGGTAATTTCTTTAAAAGGATCATAACCAAATGAAATCCTAAAAAAAAAAAACCAACAACTGGAAAATATAAAAATAACTCATTTGATAAATTTCATATATTTAAAATAAAACATGACTTTGTTTGACCAGCTACACTTAGTAATCATCTAATCGACTTTAGCAGTGCTAGCAGAGTAAAGGCTCTTATTATATTTCCAGGAAGTGATTCATGAGAAGTAATATTTTCTTTAGTGAACTAGACTATCATCAGTTCGTGTGAGAGAGAGGGAGATGAGACATGAAGTCTTTCGTAATTACTCCAGCCCTACTTCCCATCCTCTTTTTATACATTTTATGCATCCATATATGTTTATGGCCTCTAATAAGTAAACTGAGATAACTAAAGTAGGTCTTTTAAAACAGAATAATTTGACATAAACATTAAAGTTCTGCAAGATACAAAAGCATGACCTAACCGTCTCTCGGTCTTACTGTTACCCATCTGCTCCCTTCTCTTTCTGTACATCCTCTCTACACTTTCCCCATGAGCCCAATTAGACTCTCTAACCTGAATATCTAACCTTCATCTTTGTCTCTTGAGTGTCAATGGTGCATTAGCAACTACTTGCTGGTTATCCCCACCTGACTGGCATGTCTCAAATGAACTTCATTATCTTTTCCTCTAAATCTACCCCTTCTTAACTTTCCTATTTCTGTACAGGGTACCATCATCCTTCTAAGTACCCCAGTTTTCAATCTGAACGATTTCTTCTCCCTCCATCCTATCACTTCTCAAGTCTTGATTCTGTCTCCACATCTTTCCCATGTAGCCCCTTCTTTCCATTCACACAGCCAACAGCCTTGATCAGGCCCTCATCATATCTCAACAGCTCTATTGCAATAGGTTCCTAATTGGCTTTCTTGCCTCTAGATCTCTCTTCACCATAATCTATCCTCCACAAAGCAGACAAAATGATATTCCAGAAGTACAGGTCAGACCATGCCACATTCTTGCTCAAGATGCTCCAAATGATTCCCTGTTGACTCTGAAATGCAAACTTCTTAGTTTGGTATTTAAAGACCCTGGGAAAGTGTTGAATTTGGAGTGAAAGGACCTGAGTTCCAATCCCAGTTCTGCTGCTTATTAACTGTATGGCATTGGGCCACTCTCTTAACCCTTGACACTTCTATAAAGGAAGGCTTTGGGAAGCATTTAATTGCTCTGCTCTCCAGCCTTCCATCAGAGGGAAGAGGCAACTGAGGGAGGACCACATAGGATGCAGATCTTGGGCCATGTTTAAAGTATAATTCATCAGACAGGAAAATGCGATCAGACCTAACATTTAACATAATGCAAATTGCATAGGAAGTAGCAATTCATCATAAAGAGAAGAGGCAAGTGTTACCCTGAAGGAAGGAGAAACTCATGAGCTTCCAACACATCAAACCAGGAAAAAATGTGGAATTTAAGGTTTCAGAATCCATTTAAGACTGAACTGACTTGAAAATGGATCCAAATAAGGTAGACTCTTTTTCAAGTTCAATTACTTATCATCTAGCAAATTTCTAAACTTTGAGTATGAAAAACTAGTAGGTGAAATAATGGAGTGTTTCACTCAAACAAACATTTGTTGGTGAGTTTAATGTACTCCCAGGTATGAACTGTTGGGCACACATGATGTCCTTTATCAGTTAATTGATTTTTTTCTTAATCTTAATGGAAAACTCCTGAATTTCCTCTTTAATATCCAGGCCCTTCCCCCTTCAAGGAATCGTAAGGAAAAGAAAATAAGAAAGTCCTTTTCTCATTATGAATGACCTATTTGTTATGGAAAGTATATTTCTAAGCTCCTCTAAGCAATAGGCTTATAGAGGACAAGGAATGCAAAACTACTTTTTGAAGGAATTTAACATTCTCTTGACCTTGTCATTCCTATATAATCTGATCTCTTGGTTAAGGCAATACTTTTCTGTGCAGTTACTAATTTGTATTGACTTTATATTTCTTTATTAAAAAAACTGAGTTTAAAGAGAAAACAATTTTTAAAAGAAAGCTCAACTCTGAGGACCAACATCATTGGAGAAATTGTTGTTTAGTCATGTTCAACTCTTGGTGACCCATTTGTGATTTTCCCCACTAAGATAATGGAAATAACAATTTCATTCTGCAGCTCATTTTATAGATGAGGAAACTCAGTTAAGTGACTTGTCCAGAGTCATACAACTGTTGTCTGAAATTGAATTTGAACTCAAGGTCTCCTGATCTCAAGGTCAGCACTCCATTCACTGTACCATCTAGCTGCCCCTTTGGGGGAATTAGTAGGAATAAAACAAGAAATATTAGAAATATAATCTTACTATCTATTTCTAGGTAGCATAACATTGTCTTTTGAATTGTTGATTTTAAAAAATGCTTTTAGAAAGCCTTTTCTCCACTTTGCCCTCCTTTACTTTCTATAGGATCATAGATTTAACACTAGAAGGTATCTTAGAATCTGCTGAGTTCAGCCCCCTCATTTTAAATAAAATGAAGAAGGCTTAGGAGACAGTGAGGATCACATAGTACTAAATGGGAACTAGGATTTGAAATCAGGTCTTCTTGAAGCACCTTAACTACTGTACCATAAGATCAGAGATTTAGAGAAGGAAGGGACCTTCAAAGCCATAAAATCCACTTTACACATGCGGAAATGAAGGCAGAGAGATTAAGTGTCTTTCCCAGGGTCACAGAGGTAGTGTGTAGAACCCAACCTCAGGTCTCCAAGTCCACTGCTTTATTGACTAAGTATGCCACCCAGAAGCATCATTTTTTTAAGCTATGGGGGTAGAGGAAGAGGACTGAAAAATTAGAATTGGAAAATTAGAAAAAATAAAACTCCAAATGACATGTTTTAAAATATGAGCTTAATAGAAGAGCAACATGGTGGGGCTTTTGCTTTTCACTTTTAAATCACAGATTGGAATTTCCTGTCATTTTAGGATCACCTGTCAAATTATATGACTTTTATTGGGTGTAAATGTCTCATAAAACCATGCCAAAATTAGATCAACGTCCTCAGCTTGGCAGCTTGTGCGTTTCTGAGTGGGTCGGATCCTTTGGACTTGTGTTTATCTTCTTGTTTGAATTGTTATGATGAGGGTGATTACCAAATAATCTTTATACAAGTCAACATTGTGCTATGTGCTCTTGATTAATAGCTGTATTGGAGGATAGCGAATGTATTTAGTGGAAGGAATCAAGCTAAATTCCATTTTTCACTTGTGTGTGACTTCATTGGAAGCTGTCCAAGGAGTTCTTAGAATTGATTTATTTCAGTGTGGTCTCTGATTGGTTGTCTTTAGAATTTGTGAATTAATGTTATAAAATACCCCTAAAAATCCTTCTCTCTAGCCTTGTATCTAACAAAGTATGACAGGCATAAAAGGAAAGCACCGAGATGAGCTCTATCCAGAGAAGAAAGCCTAAGCAATTTTCTTTCAGCTAATGTGCAGTGACATGAGTAGATGCTTTCATGAGGGAAAAAGGACATATAAAGAAATGAAAACAGGTGGAAAATAAAACAATACTATGCCAAGCTGGAGATTCTACCCTTGAAGAGGCAAAGGATAAATCAATATGCTAACTGGGCCCCAAGGGGAAAGGAGGGAGAAATAGATGGCATAAGCTAGGAACACCAGTTGAAAGCCCTTTCCATCTCAAGATCTATGACCCTAACATTGTCAGTGGGTGAAACAGCTGTGAGATCTGTTTGGTACTCGCTGGCAGGGACACTGGAAAACAAATGCATCTCAAAGCAACTGTACAGAGGGAATTTTCAATCCCTGCCTTTCTACTGGGTCCTTTTGTATTGCAAGCAAACACGGCTCAGATGAGCCTCTCATTCTTTAAAAACAAACAACAAAAAAATTCCTCTTCATTTGAATCTATCATTTTCTGCAGCTACTGCCCTAGATCTCTCTTCTCTTTAGCAACCAAATGCTTAGAAAAAGCTGTCCACACTTCTTACTTAACATCTTAATTCCTTTGCAATCTAGATTCTGACCTCATCTTTCAACTGAACTAATCTAGCTAACTAAACTAATCTCTTCAAGAATACCAATAATTTATTAACTTTCTTCCATGTATTTTTAATTATTTGTTTAATATTTTATTTTCCCCAATTACATGGAAAAGATTCATTAATTTCCAATGGACTTTTCTCAATCTCTCTAAGAAGACCAATGATTTATTAATTCCCGATGAACTTTTCTCAATCCTTTTCCTTCTTGACTTTATTGCAGCATCTGACAATGTTCATTTCCTCAAAAACCTGCCTCTTGTCCAAACCTCCCAGTTTCTGCTGGGGTCACCAATGTCCTGGTTACCTGGGTTCCCAGCCTTGGAATGACCCTTGATTCTTCTCTCTGCCTTGTCTTACCTCTCCCATCCCAAACAGTTGCAAGCCTTCTCAGTTCTGCCTACCCTCTGCAGCTTTTGCCTATCCCCTGAACTAACTGGTTGCCTAGTTTCTACTCATTCCCCTTCTCAATTCATTCTCCATATAGTTGTTGACATGATATCATTAAACCACAAATCTGATCCTGTCACATTCCTTTTCTTCTTTCTATTTTCTTTTTTTCTTTGATATTTATGTCCTCCAATTACTTGTATAAACAATTTTTAATATTCTTTTAAAAAATCTTGAATTCCAATTTTCTCCCTCCTCTCTCCCCTGCCCCCCTCATTGAGAAAGCAAGCAACCTGATATTGGTTATACTTCACACTTCCTTTCAAGAAGCTCGAGAGGTCTCTTATTAATTCAAAGATAAAATGCAAATTCCTCCGGCTTTGAATGACCTTTATGATCTGTCTTCAACATGCTTTTCTAGTCCAACCATTCATATTTCTTGTACTAGTATTCCTCACTTAATAGAATACTTTAAGGAAAATTTGCAAGAAAGTGAATTTTTAAGTGATTCACATTCATTCTAAAACTGAGGATTAAATTTATTAGAAAAAAATATCTGAATTCTCAGAATAAATAAAAACATAATTAAGCTTACCTTTTAAAATCACTTATTTAGAGAAAAACTAGTTACTTTTTGATAAAATAAGTAGATATTATTCAAACTAATTAGTAGAAGTACTAGTCTCTTAAATATTACCAATATGCCTCCTTTCTGTCAATCACCAGCTGTCTTCACATCTTCATGACCTCAGACAAGTTACTTTATTTTTATGAGAGTTAGTTTTCTCATCTGTGAAATGGAGATAATACTTGCACAACCTTACTAATGCTGTGCAGAGGAAAGCACTTTGAATGACTTAAAGTGCTATGTAGAAGAGTGTTCCTGTCAGTGTATTGAGCAAGTGATGCCTGTATCAATGTACAGACAGCAATGTGACTTCAAGAAAATATTGAAGGAATTGGGTGTCTATTCTTCTTCTCCTGAATAACCTATATGATTAACCTGAGTGTTCTACTAAATACCATTTTTGTGGACTTAGGAGAAATTATCACAATTAAAAACATTCTATTTTTCTATGAAACAAGATGGAAAAAGGAGATAGACACACTGGAATTATAATCCCATTCAGTATGTGGTATGAAAGCTCTTAAGAAGTCTCTCTATTGCTCAATCATTTCCATTAGAAACATTCATTCATATTTCTAAAGTTGTATGGAACCCCAAAGACCCTTTAGAATAATCCCCTCATTTTGTGTGTGAGTTTACTGAGGTCCAGGAAGGTTAAGTGAATCACCCAAACTCATACCAGTAGTAAGAAGGATTTAAGTCAAGGCCCTCTGATTCCCAAATCAGTACTTCATTCATTCATTTCCTCAATAAACATTTATTATATATCTACTAAATAAAAGAATCGTGAATGATTCTTAAGGAGCCTTGTTAAAGTATAACTATCTCAGTGCTGATCTTCTAGTCAAGCATGGCCAATACTCACACTGATACACAATATACAAAGCAAAAGGATACTGACCTGAGAATGCTGTGGGTACTTCCTGTCACTGCTGTTTTCTTTGCTAAAAACAAAAAACACATTGCATTAAGTCAAGGCATTTTGTTTTATTACAACACTTCTCATCCTTTCCTCACTCTGATTTTTTTTTTCCATTTCAGACTTCTGGTGCACTTACATTTCTATGCAGTAGCCAACTTGAATGGTTTTAAAAAAGAGAAAAAATATACACAACTTGAACTATTGTTGCTAGGAAAGAGAAGTTCCTTCACCTGCACTTGTGTATCAGCCTGGCCACAAAAGGTACCAGTGAGAAACAAATGGGGTCCAAATATATTTCTTTATTTAAAACAATCAACTAATTTAAAAAAAATAAGTTTTTATCAAGCCTTTTTTTTTTTTTTACATTATAGTCATTTCTAGATATAGTACTACTTCAGAATGGAACCTTCCCTGTTAAGCAGTTAAGGAAAACAATGGATATGGTAAAACAGCTGACAATGTATGTAATATTCCACCTGAGGACTGTCTCTCTATTTCATTATGTTTTTTGTTTTACAGGATCACTACTATTTAAAAAAAAATTACGCAGGGTTTGATTTCTTTTTAGTGATCTCTTCACTTATATTGTTGTAGTTACTGTCTACATTGTTCGTCTGGTTTTGTTAAAATGATTTCTTTATCCCTCATTTGGATTTTTTTATGTCAGAAAATAAGTATTTTAATATAGTATATATTATATAAAAATAAATAATAAATAAACAATAGTAAATAAAAAAAATAATAATAAATATTATATATATATATATATATATATAAACTGAGAGAGACAGAGAGACAGAGACTGACTAAATTATTTAAACCTACAAAAACTTATTCATGGTCTCATGAACTTTTCAATTTACCTTTCATCAGACATCAGTTCCAGGATAGCATCACGTCCAAGTCTCTCTTGAGGTCTTGTGGAATTAATGCTTTCCATAGTCTATAAGGCAATATGCCATTATTAAACAGGGCACTGCATGTAAGATGCAGATGTTACATTTTATGCACAATTTGATTCTAATTTTGCTATATTTAAACTATTAGAATATATAAGAAACTCTTTACAACAAAATGGATTTATTTTTTGTGCTAATATAACCCCTTTTGTGTAAGAATTCAGAAAGCATTCTGGAAATAATAATTATATCTCTAGCATCCTTGTTAGGTATTTTCTGAATTTGATAGATAGTTATAGTGAGATGCAGAAATTAAAGACAGTGTTATTAAAGGGATTGTTTGTCATTATTTAGAAAGGAAAGTAGTGATCACTAAGAGACAGTACAGCTTCCTCAAAAATAGGTCATTCCAGACAAACTTTTTTCTTAATATAAAGTTGACATAAGATCAAAAGAATGCTGTAAACATAGTTTACCTAGGTTTCTAGCAGAGCATGTGACAAAACCTCTCAGGCAAGATGGAGGGATGCCAGGTAGAAGACATTAATACAACTAGGTCAATTCATAACTGATTGACTAATTCTGTCTGAAGAGGAATTACTAGATGATTAATGTAAGCTCAGACAGAAGTCTCTATTGGACTGTCCCCAAGGATCTGTCCTCAGTCCTATGTTATTCAACATTACCAATGACTTGGGTAATAACAAAAATATCAAATTTTCAGATAAAGAAAGCTAGGAGGGATAGATAATGCAGCAGATACAGGAATCAGAATCCAAAATAAATTTCAAAGGTTAGAAAATGTGCTGAAAGGTGAAATCCAATGGAGATAAAGGTAAAGTCTCACATTTGACTTACAAAAGAAAAATAAAAAACAAAAACCAACTTTGCAAGTATATACTGGGTGAGGTAAAAGTTAATAAGAAAAAGATCTGAAAAATTTAGTAGAATGTAAGCTCAATAAAAGTCAAGTGAAATAATGGTTTTCTTTTTAAAAAAGGGACTATGTTTTCAAGCTATTTTGAGCAGTATTGTGTCCAGAATTGCTCCATACCATGAACAAACCATCACCTTCAGAGTATGATGTTTAGTAGTGTGTCACAATTTTAAAAGGGCATCAGTGAGTAAACACTATGTCATAAGAAGATCAGTTGAAGGAAATGGGGATGTTTAGGAAAAAGAAGAGACAACAGGAAGGGAAAATGATAACCTTCTTAAGGTTTCTGAAAATATTGTCATATGGAAGAAAGATTAGACTCCTTCTGAATAAGTCTCTCATTCAAGTTTTCCCACAAAGGTTCAGAGAGTAGAACATGGAACAACTGTTAAAAGTTGTATAGAAGCAAACTCAGGCTTGACATGAGGAACTATTAATAAATAAAATGGGTTCCCATGGGAAGTGATGGCCTTCACACTAGGAGCTCCTTTTAAAAAAAGTTATTATTTTTAACTTTTTAAAAAGTCAAATAGCATTTATTTTCTGTCCTTCCCACCCCTCCCCCCATAAATGAAAACAAAACAAAATAAAATACTTGTAACAAATAAACATAGTCTGGCAAAATAAATTCCCACATTGGCCAAGTCCAAAAATATGTCTCATTCTGCATCTAAAGTTCTTCAGCAATCTGTTAGGAGGTGAGTAGCATGCAACATCATTAATTCTCTGTCATCACAATTAATTACTGCATTGAGAAGAGATCTTAAGTCTTTCAAAGTTTTTCATTTGGTTCTACTAATTTTGCTGTGTATCAGTTCATGCAATTCTTCCCACATTTCTCTAATGCTGTCCCTTTCATCAATGTATTATGGAAGAATAATATTCCTTTACATTCATATGTCAATTTCTTTAGTCATTTCTGCCTGATAGTAAACCCCTAATATTTCAGGTCTTTGCCATGATTTTGTGTAATTGGGTTTCTCTTCTCTTTATTCCTTTGGTATATAGGCCTAATTGTGCTATTGCAGGGTCAAAGGGCTTGTACAGTTTAGTAACCTTTTAGACATAGTCCCAAGTTGTTTTCCAGAATGGTTGAACCAATTAATAGCTCTGCCAATAGTGCATAAATGTGATTGTCCTTCCTCATCCCCTGAACGTGTCGTTATTCTTTTCTTTTTCTTTTTGGCCAGTGCTGTCAGTCTGATGGGTGTGAGATGAAACCTCAGAATTGTTTTAGTTTGCCTTTCTCTAATTATTAGTGAATTTGGAGCATTTTTACCTGGCTATTGATAGCTTGGAATTTTTGTTCTGAAAATGACCTGCATATGTCATTTGGAGAAGGGCTCTTGTTCTTATGTATTTGAATCATTTCCTTATAAACTTGGAAATGCAACCTTTTTTCAAAGAAATTTGTTGCAAACCTCCCCAGTTAAGTCTAATTTTAGCTGTATTGGGTTTTTTTTAATGCAAAAACTCAATGTAGTAAAAAAAAATAATACACTTTATCTTCTCTGATGCTCCCTGTTCCTTGCTTCAACATGAATTCTTCCCCATTGATACAAAAGGCAATTTCTTCCTAACTCCTTTAACTTGTTTATAATTTATCCTTTAGGTCTGTCTGAGTCATACACCAGCCAGAAGTTTCTCTTGGTCTGTGATATGAAATGCTGGCCTAAACCTAGTTTCTTTCACACTGCATTTTGGTTTCCCCAACAGTTTTTGTTGAATAGTGAATCCTTGTCTCAATAACTGTAATCTTTGGGTTTGTCAAAGGCTCATTCTCTACTCTGCTATCTTGTTATCACATACATAATCTGTTCCATTTATCAACCTCTCTATTTCTTAATTGGTACCAAATTGTTTTGATGATTACTACTCTGTAGTACAGTTTGATATTTGTTATTCTTGAGATTTTTGACCTTTTGTTTCCCAGATTTATTTTGTTTTTATTTTTTCTAGCTCTAAGAAAGAATTCTTTAATAGTTTGACTAGTATGAAACTGAATCAGTAAATTAATTTACATAGTATTATCATCATAATTACGTTTGCTCAACCTATCCATGAGTAACTGATACTAATTCATTTATTTAGAGATTTCTTTATTCATGTATAGTTTAATTATGTCATATAGTTCTTATGTGTGTCTTAGCTGGTAGATTCCCAAGCATTTTATATGTAAACTATAGTTGTTTTAACTGGAATTTCTCTTTCCATATCTCCCTGTTGGATTTTCTAGGGAATCAGAAATATTTGAGTTTCTGTCCCACAACTTCACTGAAGTTGTTAAATGTTTTAATTATCTTTTTAGTTGACTCTCTAGAGTTCTCTAAGTAAACCATTATATCATCTTTAAAAAGTGATGACATTCTTTCTTCTTTGCCTATACTTATTTCATCAATTTCTTTTCCTTCTCTTATTTCTATAACTAGCTTTTCTAGCAATATTTTGAATAGCAATAATGATCATGGATATCCTTGATTTACCCCTGATTTTACTGAAAAAGTCTGTAGTTTATCCCTAGTACAGATAATGCTGGCTCTTGATTTTAGACAGGTACTCTTTAGCACATTAAGGAAAGATCCATTTATTGTTATGCTTGCTAGTGGCTAGTGTTTTCAACAGGAATGAATATTATATTTTGTCAAAAGCTTTTTCTGAATCTATTTATATAATCATGTGATTTTTTGTTCTTGTTAAAATGGACAATTAAGTGTTTGGTTTGGTTTTGTTCTTTAATCGAACTAGCCCTGAATTCCTGGTAAAAATCCAACCAGGATATATTTTTTTGTGAAATGTTGCTATAGTCTCCTTGTTAATATTTTATTTTATTTCATAAATTTGCATTAATATGTATTAGCATTATCAGTTTATAGTTTTCTTTCCCTGTTTCAACTCTGCCAGGCTTAAGTATCATATTTAATATGACCTTTCCTTTATTCTTCATCTTTGCAGTTCTGGATTGAAAGATGAGGAAAGGTGGGGCATGATCACCTCTTTTTTGGCTTAGGTTCCCTACTCAAGAAGTTCTAGTAGCTCACTGTTGCCTCAGGATTAAATAGTAACTCCACTGTTTGACACTTAAAGCACTTCACAGGTTGGGTCATTCTTTTTGAATGATTTCACATTGCTTTCTGCCATGCTTTCTATGTCCTAGGTAAACTAGCCAGTTTACTACTCTTCATCCCAACATTCCATCTTACTCCTTGGTGCTTTTACATAAACTATGCTCCGACGTGAATGAGTTCTCTCATCACCTCTCCCTCTTGGAACTTCAAGTTCCTGTCAAAGACAGTTGAAATGATCCTTCAGCTGATGTGTCCTCTTCTTTATGCCCTCAGTATATTTACTTTGCATTTTTTAAGTGACTTATTTGTTATTTTCTTTTTATAGAAGGTACATTTCTTATGCTTGCCTTAGGGGGAAGAAGTTAAACTCTCGAGACCAGTAACAAATTTATTTTTACTTTTTTGTCTCCAGTGATTTGTGCACAGTAGGTATGTAATAAATATGTGTTGAAGGGCATAAAAAGAATATAAAACACTAAAAGATCCGATGAGGACCCCTTCCAGATAAGTGGAACAGAGAAAACTTAGAAGAAAAAGTAGCATTTGAGGTCGATCAGTAGGTCAACCTATCGCAACAGGCAGAGAGAACTTTAGGGAGATAGATAGGTTTGTGTCCATTGAAATAAGTAGGACCTACAAAGCTTTACCAGTAATGCTGGTTTTTGTTGTTCTTTTCCTGAGGGGGGAATGCTTTACCCCCTGCAAATGACTGCCTGTTGTCTAGCTGACTTCAATTCCAAAGTATAGGTGACTGTCTATTAAATGCAAACCCAATCAATTCTGGAAAAGCACATGTTGTCCTTGCAGGCCATTTTATTTAATAAAGTTATGAATATTCAACATGCTCACATGGACCCGTAGGACAATGTCATCATTAGAACAATTTTAATGTTTAAATCAGAAACATCAAACAATATAAAGAAATCCAGCTCTAAAAGGTAATTGTTGAATGCACTCCAGCACATAGAAGGTCATGCGCTACCTCTCCTTATCCTTTCAATCCAAAATCACAAAGATTTTTAAATTTTAATTTAGAAAAATAATCTCAAGTCTAATAAAGCTAAGGGTTTTTTTAGGACATCAACTCTTAGATTGTGGAAATTATTTCCAATTTCTTTTTCCTTTTGTTCTCTGAGTCTTGTTACTAAAAACTAAATATGAGATAATTTGACCATAGAAGCATTTAAAAACACTCAAGGTAAAAAATATTGTTTAAAATTGTAAAATGCCAAAGAATCTCTTTTTAGAGGGCATGACAAAGTGAGTTTTCTTCTTACATGAAACAAGTTAACCTCAGCACTGCTCTGCTAGTCAGAACTGGTTCACTGTTCTAACGTCATATAACCAGAGGAAAATGAGCTTCATAGCCAACAAATTCTCATTAATACAAACTAAGGGCAGAGTTAGACTTCTTACGTGTTTCATTCCATACACTAATACACTGAGTAATCTATGATATATTGTCAGACTGGGGAACTCCTGGTCTGGAAACCCCTTCCACCAAATGAAGGGCACCCTCTATCTGTGCCTGAGTTAAGAAGTCCTCCAGAATTACCTGAGGTTCATAGAAGTTGATGATTTGCCCAGGTTCATATAGGGGAGGTAGGGATCTCCTTGACTTTCAGCTCAGTACTCATGGATACAATACTTCCTCTCTTTCATGCCATATTGCTTGCAAATGTATTCTTATTAAAACATTAAAAAAAGTACCAGAACTACTTTTTCAAAAGTAAAGTAAAACTCACCTGAGCTTTAACCTCAAAGCTAATTTTTTCTCAGTCTCTTCCTTAGCCCTATAAAGTAAGAACTCCCCTTGTTCATTTTCTCTCCTCTCATTTTTGTGATATTCTCTGCTAATGTTGAGAAATGACTCTAAACTGACAAAAGAAAATAAAGGTGTCTGTTAACAAACATTTATTAAATGCCATGTTCCAGGCCCTGTGTTAAACACTGGGGATAAAAGAAAGATAAAAAAGAGTCCCAAGTCTCAAAGAGCTCACAGTCTAATGGGGCAAAAATATGCAAACAACTATATAGAAACAAGTTATTAGAAGTAATCAACAGAGCGATGGGGCCAGAATTAAGAGGGCTCAGGAGAGGCAGAAGGGGTGTTAGCTGGGAGGTAAAGGAAGCCAGGAAAGATAGGAGATAAAGGTTAAGAAAGAGAGCATTCCAGGGGTGGGGGCAGCTGAGGGATGGAGGGTCTTGTCTGAGAAACAGCAAGGAGGCCAGTGTCACTGTAGTCCAGGGCAGGAGAAGATTGTACACATGTGTGGCAGGCTGTGTAGGAAGGATGTATAATGCCAACAAAGGGTTTTATATTTTATTTTAAAAGTGATGGGGGGGGGGGAAGTCAAGAGGGTGGCATAGAAGCAGGAGAACCCTGTGAGTTCCCCCCCATAACCACCTCAAATACCTATAAAATATGACTCTAAACAAATTTTAGAGCTCCTGAACCCACAACATCACAGAGAAACAAAGCTCCCACTGAAGGCAGCCTGGCAGACAAACAGGAAGGGCCCATCGCAGCATGCTGGGAGCCCAGACCAGCACCACATGAACCCAGGGCTGGAGCGCTAGGATGGCCAGAACAAGCCATGGCTGGAGCTTTCAGGAGAGTGGATCACAAGCAGCTGTGGCAGTTTCCAGAACTATCAACCCATAAGAACCAAGGACAAAGTGAAAGATCAGTAGAACTCAGCTAAATTTGGGGGAGAGGGTCTGGCCAACTGCCTCCAGAGCTAGAAGCAATCTGAAGCAGCAGCCTTGCAGCCAGCTCCACACGGCTGCTTCAGATCTGTCCCAGTCTGCAGGTTGCAGGGAGGCCAAGCAATCATTCAGAGGCTAAGTGCTCTTGCCTGAACCTGCCTGGTTTGAGATCATGGTCTTGGGTGGTGGTCCTGAGGTGCATTTTCAGTGAACCAAAGCTGGTGGGGGCTGCAGACACAGTGGCCTCCTAATAGCCCCAGCTGCTGCGAAAACCCCAGAGATTTGGGACAAAGCTCTCCCCTCTGAGACTTGTTACCAGAGATCCACAGAGCTAAAAAGTCAAGTAATTGACTGGCACCATGAGCAGGCAAAGGAAGAAAAGCAAGAACAACAATCCAACTCTAGATTACTTTTTTAGGGACAAAAAGGTTCAAAGCATGAAACGGGAGGAAGACAACACAGTCAGAATCCTGTACCAAAAGCTTCCAAGAAAAATGTATACTTGTTACAGGCCATAGAGGAGCTTAAGAAGGATTTTGAAAACCAAATAAAAGAAGTGGAGGAAAAATTGGGAAAAGAAATGAGAATGATGCAAGAAAATCATGAAAAGAGAATCAACAACCTGACTGAAGAAAATAACACCTTGAAAAAAAATTAACTCAAATGGCAAAAGAGGCCCAAAAACCAATGAGGAGAAGAATGCCTTAAAAAACTGAACTTGCCAGATGGAAAAAGAATCTTGAAAGCTTTCTAAAGAGAATAATTCCTTCAGAATTAGAGTGGAGCAAATGGAAGCAAATGACTTTATGAGAAATCAAGACACTATTAAACAGATCCAAACAAATGAAAAAATAGAAGGCAATGTGAAATATCTCCTTGAAAAAAACCACTGACCTGGAAAATAGATACAGGAGAGACAAT
>CM053592.1:21647853-21669589 GCA_028646515.1 Pseudochirops corinnae
TAAAGTTCTAAAATCAAATGTTAAAATATATATATGTATATATATATTTTACATATATAGGTATACGTAAATGTATATGTATATATAATTATTTGCATACAACTGGGAATTAAGATATGCAGGCACTGGGGTAGGGAGATCCATCTTGCCCTACCAGAAAGTCAGAGGGGTAATGGGGGAGGATATAGGAGAGAGGAGATTGGGGGAGGGGGTAAACATGGGATCGCTGTTTTGGGGTGGTGGGTAGGGGAAAGATGGGGACCCCCAAAATCTCATGGAAATGAATGATGTAAACTAAAAATAAACAAAAGTTAATTTTAAAAAGTGATAGGGAGTCATTGGGGTTTACTGAGCAATTCTTATTTATTTTTACTATATTAGGTGATATTGTGGTATAGTGAACCTTTTGTATCTTTATCTTTATCTATCTATCTGTCTATTTTATCTATCTATCTGTCTGTCTATCTATCTATCTACCTGTCTGTCTGTCTGTCTATCTGTCTATCTATGTCTGTCTGTCTGTCTATCTATCTATCTGTCTATCTGTCTGTCTATCTATCTCTCTATCTTATCTATCTGTCTGTCTGTATGTCTATCTGTCTGTCTATCTATCTGTCTATCTATCTATCTATGTCTGTCTGTCTGTCTATCTATCTGTCTATCTATCTGTCTGTCTATCTATCTATCTGTCTGTCTGTCTGTCTATCTGTCTGTCTGTCTATCTCTCTCTCTATCTATCTATCTGTCTGTCTGTCTGTCTGTCTGTCTGTATGTATGTATGTCTATCTATCTAATCTACCTTGAAGCATTTGGGGTTAAGTGACTTGCCCAGGATCACACAACTAGTAAGGTCTGTGGCCATGTTTGAACTCAGGTCTTCCTGACTCCAGAGCCAGTCCTCTATCCCCCGCACCACCTAGTTGCCTCATTTTTTAAAATGACATGGTCAGAACCTATACTTTAGGAAGTTCTTTTGACAACTCAGTGGAAGATGGATTAGAGTGAGGAGAGGTTTGTGGCAGGCATACCATCATCAGACCATTGCCAGGCATGAGATGAGAACCTATAGCAGGGTTATGTCAGTGAAGAGGGGAGTGTAGGAGAAATGTTAGAAAGGTCAGACTGACAGGCCTTGACCTGTTTGGATTGGAAATGGGGTAGGGGCCAGAGAAAGAGAGGCATCAAGGACTATGTCTAGACTGTAAGTCTGAGTGACTGTGAGGATGATAGTGTCCTTGGCAGTAATAGAGAAGTCAGAAAAGGTGAGGATTTTGAGGGAAAAATAGAGTTCTTTTGGACATGTTGAGTTTAAGACGCTATAAGACATGTTGCGTTGGCTGGTGGAGGTGCAAGATTGATGGTCAGCAGAGAAGTTAGGGCCAGAGAAGCAGATTTGAGAATCTACTCAAAGCAGAATTTGAGATTTGAGAGGTGATAATTGGGAGCTGATGAAATTAAAAGTGAAATAAAATAGAGGGAGAAGACAAGAGGTCCCAGAACTGAGTCCTGTGGGATACCCACAATTAGCAGGTGAGGTCTGCGTAAGTTACAGCAAAAGACTCTGGTAGGAATGTGTCAGGACTGTCTTTCAAGATAAAATATCAAGATGCCAATGCACATTTTTCTTCATTCAGGTAATCGATGCTCTAACCACATGGGTCTTCTTGCTGGAGGAGCTCAAAATATTCTATGTCCTGTCTTTGTACAAACTGTCCAACATACCTGAAACACATTCCCTCCCCAGCTCTACCTCTTAAAATCTCTAGCCTTCAAAGCTCAGTTCAAACGCCATCTCCTACAAGAAGAGGTTTTTCTTTCTAGCAAAAGCAATAGCCTCATATCCTGCCCTAAAATTACCCTTTATTTTTTTTGTATTTATTTTGTATAGACTTATACATCTGCATATAATGTAAGCATCAGGAAGACGGAGACTTTTGTCATTGTGGCCCTGCTGCCTAAAATGGTGCCTGGCACAGGACAGACTTTGATGACTGATTGCTAGAATTGCACAGAGTATGTAAAAATGGTGGGCATGCTATTAAGCACAGTAAGATGAATTTTTTAAATTGGAAAAATGTGTTCAGTTTCTTTGATTTTATTTTTAGATTAAGGGGGTTTGCTCAAAAGAATCCAATGCTTTTAGTGGTACTTTGTTAAATGATTGGTTTCTTAGTGTTGAAACTGCTTAAAAGAAACATTTAATTGCCAAGTTACATGTAAACTATATACCAAAGGTACAACTTTAAACCGATATGAATGTTATTGCCAGCTTAATTCTGGGATCTTTGTTCTTCTCTAAAAGCTACTGGTTTTTATTCTCCAAAATAATGAACAATAAAGCAATGGAGGGTTTATGAAATAATTCACATAATGACAATTGAATGTAAAAAGTATTACTACATGGAAACAAAAATCTATTAAAAACAGTGGTATTAAGAAAGAAACTGAAAAAAATAATAGAATGATATTTAAAAGCTAATGATATAAGTAACCATTATCAAAATGGTTCTTAGAAGAAATATTATAACTGTGCCTATATCAATTACAGAAAATAAGACTAGATGAAAATGATCTGTACCTAAAGACACTAGAAAAAGGGGATGGGAATGAAAATCTAAAACAACATAAGAAAATAGAGCTGATAATAATGAGAGCAGAAGTAAACAAATAATTGCCCTCATTTTATGGATGAGGAAACTGAAGTAATGAAATGACTTGCCAAGGTCACACAGCTTAATTAGCCTCCAAGCCAGAATCTAAACACAGGTGTTCTCATCCAAGCCCAAGGCTCTTTCCACCTGAATCCATTTATTTTAGGAAAGTGGGTGAAGGATGGTGCCTAGATTTAGTATGGAAAATACCTCTTGTCTAGTTAAGTTATCACTTTCCTCCATCTCCTGAAAGGATGCAGGGCTGGGGAACCTGCGGCCTCAAGGCCACAGGTGGCCCTCTAACGTCCTCAAGTGTGGCCCTTTGACTGAATCCAAAGGATGAAATTTCAAGTTTGGATTGAATCAAAGGGCTGCACTTGATAACCTAGAAGGCTACCTGTGGCCTCGAGGACACAGGTTCTGCACTGGATATTGAGGAAAGGGAAGAATTTTCTGCCTCTGTCAATTCTCCTTTGACCAGCTAGAAAGGAGAGCCCATGAAGGACATGGTGAAACAGGATTGGGGGATGTTAGGAAAATGATTCTCCATGAGTATGCCTGAAGTCCAAGTAGCATTTTTTTCTGTTTGATAAAGCAAAATATGAATTTTTACCTTACCCTGAGCTATAACTATATTTTATAAAATTGTGAAAGTTTCCTTATTTAAAATGTGACCTCAAAATGACTTGTGTTAGAGAGATATGTGAGACCATGATAGGATTCTATCATTTCTCTCTTCAAGTAGAACAATGCTTAGATTTAGGTGAATATAAAATTAATAAAAAGTTATTTCTTGTGGCTAATGGGAATATTTTCCTTGATATCTTTCTACTATAATAAACTTTTAACTGTTAACAGCCTAATAATAAAATTAGGGTTATTCCTTGACCATGAACATTGGTAGTTATGGTCCTGAAGCATGCAGATTGGCACAGGAAGGATAGACTGGGATAAAAAATTAATCAGAGGTCAAAGTCACAAATTTAAATCTGAAAGAAGTTTTAGACATCATCTAGTCCAATCCTTTTTTATAAATGAGGAAACCGAAGGTCAGAGAGAATCAAACCAACTTGCCCAAGATCACACAGGTAGTAAATCATACAACCAAGATGATCTCCAAAATGGATTCCAAATACATGAGAGGTAATATTATTAACTGTCCTTTGATGATCTCAATATACATACATATAATTTTTTTCTTTTTTATATATTTTATTTTCCCCAATTACATGTTAAAACAATTTTAAACATTTTTTAAAAACAGCTTTGAGTTCTAAATTCTATCCCTCCTTCCCCTTCCTTCTTCCTGAGACAGTAAGCAATCCGATATAGTTAATACACGTGTGATCATGTAAACATTTCCATATTGGTCATTTTGTACAAGAAGACTCAAGAAAATTTGAAAGGCAGCATGGTGTAATGAAGAGAAAGTTGGTAATAGAATCCATAAGATCTTGGTTCAAGGTTCACCTCTGATGTATCGTGTCTATGTGACTATGCAGAAATCACTCAATCTTTTAATGTCCTCAGGCAAGGTGCTGTGCTCTAAGAGCAAAACAGAATTGAAGTAGCTAAAAAACTAAAAACCACGAGATGCACAAATTTAGAGAATCCACCCTAAGTGTTCAAACAGACTATTTGTGCCCAAGCTGTGGTAGAACATCCTGAACTTGGTGGTTTGATCAGAAATAGTCGGATGCATTGTAACTTGACTCTAACATGGTGATGTCATTTTGGTCCTCTTCAAGACGGGAGGACAACAACGGTCCCTAGGCAACTTTCTAAGAAAACAAGTTGCAGATGTGGTGCTGTCCTGAACTGGTAGAAGGAGTTTCCTTAATGGAATTTCTCAAATGCTTAAAGGAATTTTCAAAGAAACCATAAGTCTACATTTAAATCCTCCACCCACTAAAATGATATAATTTATCTTCTACATTTCTACATTATTTTTTTTACAAGAATGAATTAGGAAGCAAGTATCTTGTAGGAGAAGAAACTGAGGCACATAAATGAAACCTAGGTGTACAATAAACTTTAAATAAATATTTCTTTGTTTAAAGTGATTTGCCCAATGATCCAAATACCCTATCAGTGGCACATATAGGTCTAAACCAGTGGTTCTCAACCTGTGGGTTATGTTCAATTTGTAACAATGAAAATACATCCTGCATATCAGATATTTACATTACGATTCATAACAGCAGTAAAATTACAGTTATGAAGTAGCAACGAAAATAATTTTATGGTTGGGGGTCACCACAACATGAGGAACTGTATTAAAGGGTCACGGCATTAGGAAGGTTGAGAACCACTGGTCTAAACTGTTGAACTGTGGAACATCTTTTGAATAAATATTTTAAACCAACGTTTTATAATCAAAGAGCTTGATTATGATAAATGATTCATTTACCAAGTATATACTATATGCCCGATACTATTCTAGAAATTGAAGATACAAAGACCAAAAGTGATTCCTGCCTTCTAGGAGCTTACTTTTAACTGGGAGGTACAGGATAATTCTCTCTCTGTGTGTGAAATATTTTATTTATATCTAAAATACGTTTTATATATACACAATGCATATAATGCACAATATAATATATAATACACATATATACATCATATATAATATATACATATATGTATGTATATAGAGTATATACTTGTTCTATATATATATGCACAAGTGTATATATGCACATACTGTATATATTTTATTTATGTATATATACACATATACTTTGTATATATTTTTATTTATACATATAGAGTACACACATACTTTTGCATGCACAAATACATTTTGGTTACATGCATGCACAACATATACACAAAGTAATTTTGGTAAGAGGGGGGTCCTCAGCATTATCACTTCTTTTTATTCTTTTTTAAGTTCTATGGGACAGTAAGATTAGGGAGGGTTCTAAACCTGAGATTTCGTTAGAGTTGGGAAGTCTTGGTAGGGGAAATCCATCTTCAATTGCAGGTTAGCACCTGCTTTGAAATTTACTGTGTTTGAAAGTTACTTACATGGATGTACTGAGACATTGGGTGGCTGGTCTGGATCACACAATCAGTATGTATCTTGGGCAGGACTTGATTCTAAGACCAGCTGTTTTTTCTTCATTATGCCATAGTAACTGTCTTTATTCATTTATTAATGTATTTATATGGCTTCAAATATGATTTTATTCTGTTTTGTTTTCATGGAGATGGTTATTAAGTTGGTAATAAAATTACTTTAAAAATAATCATACTATATTAAAATGGTGGTCTGCCAACAGCCTCTCCAAAAAGGAGGAATTTGGACAGAAGCCCAGGGGATGAACCCTGGAGGGCTAGAAGGCAGGAGGCTTTGAGAGGAGCCAAGCCAGGGGACAGGGAGTGCTCTGACTTCTCCTTTCCAGGACACTGGAGCTTTTGGTCAGACCGGACAGCAGCAAAACTGACTCATGTGCTGGCCACTTTCTTGTCTTCATTTATTTTTTAAAAAATGTAAACTGTGAGTTAACACTCAAAGCATGGTATGGAGATGAGAAAAGACATCAACTTTCCTTGACTAAAATCTAACCTCTTTCAAAAATATTCCAAAGGCTATAAAACCCAATGCTCATTTTGGTTCCAAAAGTTCATACCAATGCTATCTTGGCAAAAATTTAACCTTTCTCTATCTCTGGTTCTCTATCAGTAAACAAGTGTTAAATTACATGATTTCAATGGCTCCTTCCATCTCTGAAATTCGATGATTCTATGAAATTGGGACCAAAATGAGTTTTCATGTTTTGTAATGTTGAGTAGAAAGAAACGATCTTCCTAAACATGCTGCATTTCAGTATTTTATAGGAAAGCTTCACTTACCACATGATTATCTTGGTTGTCTTTAATCTCAGAAAGTCTGATACTGGATTTCTGTCGTTTTGGTTTGCTGTTTTCTTCGGTATATACACAGTTGTTTTCCTGGTATTTTTCTGCTTCCTGTGCAGTCAAAATACAATCCTCGAGGCTGCTGAACTCAGAAGGAATATTTTCTTTGTTGATAAGTGCCCTTCAATTTAAAAAACAAGCATAATTTTTTATGCCTAATTTTACTGATAGGAGAAAAGACCAATGATTGTAATCACAGCTCACTGAAGAAAGACAGATGAGCATCAGGGATTCTCAGGTCTCATCCTGAGAATAAAGGCAAAAGCAGCACAACTCATGAAAAACAACCTGTGCAAATCTGTATGCTAAATAAGTTACTTATTTTGCAAGGCAAGCTATTCCTGGACACGAATTTGCAAAGGCTACTCTACAATGTACAACTTTTTCAATTGTAGTCAAAATAATTTGTCTTTTTTTTTTTTTTAAAGAAGAAGAATTAAAAATTCAAAAGAGGTTTCTGGTATATAGGTTTGGAGGGATTTATTTTTTTGGTTATAAAGAGAATCTGAAACCTGGGAAAGGAAATTAAATGTCCTATTATAAAAATATGATAGATTTATCACTCCTATAGGAAACATTAAACAAAATTAGAAAATAATATGTTTTTTTCTTCTCCAATGCATCCCGCAAACTTCCTAGTGCCACAACTAATGCATTAGACAAACTGAAACCTTAATAAGTAAGCTAATCAACAGACAAAGTTTCAATTAGATCAAAGTTTAAAATTTAAAATGCAGTTTGATTTCTTTTATGGTCATGCAATATTAGAAACTAGTCTTATAAAAGGATATAATAACCTAATTTTATGAGTAGATAAGCATTCTTTGAAATTAGCGTAGTTATTACAGGCAAACAAAACTTCTAAATTTCTTGAAAGTAGATCCGTTTAAGTAGCTTAAATATACTCTCATGAAATTTTATTTAAACTACAAATTTATTTAGCAAATTTCTTTCCATAAATAGTGGAAAGGTAAGCACAGGTCCAAATTACGTTACCTAGTATGGAAGAAAGCAATGAAGTAGCTTGAATAAACTATTATTGTCTGCAAATCCTGCTCCTTGGGAAGCTAAGACTTGGTAGATCTCTTGAGCTCAGGAGTCCTGAGCTGCAGTGGACTAAAGTTCAGTGGGTGGCCTCACTGTCACCAAACTGTGAGCTCACAGGAACAGAGAGGCCCCAAGCTGCCTAAGAAGGAGTGAAACTGAGCTGATCAAACCTCCTAAGCATATCAGTAGTGGTCTAGGCCCCTGTGGGCAGATGCAGAAGAAGAATCAGTAGAAGAGGGAGGAAGAAGGGGAAGAGATCGAGGAAGAGAAGGAGGAGATGGAGCAGGGAAGGAAAGAGGAAGAGGAGGAGGAGGAAGAGACAGAGAAGGGTAGAGGAGGAGAAGGAAGAATAGGAGGAGAGTGAGGAGGAAAGGGAAAAGGAGATTATAAAAAATGATACTTATAATCCACATTTATATAACAATGATGTAATTTCATAGCGCTTTCCTCACAAACCTCTAGAATTTATTCAAATTCAAATATTATTTTTTTCCATTGAAAAGATGAGGAAACTGAGTTCCAAACACATTGAGAGGCTTTCCCATGTCCCAGTTGGTAAGTAGGAAAGTCAACATTTTAACTCGGTTCCGTTAATTTCAAATATGCTGCAAACTTTGAACTTTTTAAAAAATTCACAGCTCCCATGCCACTTCTTTCCTCCACCTAGTGAACATACCTGCATAATGGCTAAACAAAACCATCTGACCATTGATTGACTGATGGGTTGATTGAGAGCATATGCTCCATTCTGCCCATGTCTACCAAAAAGGGAGACATGCATTTCATCATCTGTTTTCCAAATGGTCACCCAGAACATGGCAACTGCAGTGATTATGTGTACAGTTCTCATTTTCTTCTGTATTAGTTCCTACAGGTCTCATATATCTCTTATCTTATGACACAATATTTCATTACATTCACGTATCATCCCATCAAAGCACCCACTTTGTTTCCGTTTTTTTTGGCATCTCTAGGTTAAAGGCCATAAGTATGTTAGTGATTTTTCTCATATAAATTTAAATTATTTTCTAAAATAGTTGAACCATTTCAGTATTCCACCAAAAGTGTGACTTTTATCAGGAGCCCCTAGGTGGTGCCATGAATAGAGCATTAGATTGGAGTCTTAAAGACTTGAGTTCAAATGTAGCTTCAAGAAACTTTCTAGCTGGCCAACCCTGGCCAAGTCTCTTAGATGCTGTTTGCCTCAGTTTCCTCATCTGTAAATGAAGGATAATAATAGCACTTACTTTCCAGGGCCTTTGTAAGGAGAAAATGAGATAATAATTGTAAAATGCTTAGCACAGTGCCTGGAAGATAGTAAATGCTAATGGTAACTATTATTATATCCCTGAGTAACCTTCAACATAGAACTGTCAATCTTTGTTAATCTTCTGGCTCTGAGGTATAATCTTAGTGGGTTTTATTTGTATTATTAGTGTATAATTTTTTATTAGTGTATTATTTTTATTAGTGTATTATTTTTTTTGTATTATTAGTGATTTGGAGCAATCTTTAGTTGCTGATAGTTTGCAATTCTGTTTTTGAAATCTACTCATATCTTTTGACAGGTGTGGTGGGTATCTCCAGTCCTCCTGATCTATATCTTGCCACTGGAACCAGATGGCTCTGGAGGAGAAAGTGAGGCTGGTGACCCTGCACTGTCTCCCTCACTTAAATCCAATTCACTTGCAAGTCATTTCATCATCTTCCTGATGTCACTGTCCTCTTCGAGAACAAGGGACAAACAAGAACAAAAATATGTTTTGACTATTTAGCTACTGGAAGGAACCTTATGGACCATCTAGATTTTGAATTTTAGTGCCATCTCCTTATTTTTAGATGAAGAAATGCAGACCTAAAGCTGGTCAATGGGCAAGTCACACAGGTTACAAGGGGCGGAGCCACGATGTGTAAACCACATTCTCTGACCCCAAGTCCACTATTCTTTCCTGTATACCAAACTGCAATTTTTGTGTTTAAATGTTAAAAACTGTAAAAAAAATAAAAAAGTAATGAAGAAAATTCCTTCACAATTTTTAGCACTTTATACAACAAAACCTATTAAAATAAACAAAATGAGATGTCACCATTATGCTTAGTTTAAGCAGGAATTTTGTTTTTTCCTGCAGAAAACATAGTTCTTGTGGAGAAGTCATTAGGGTGAACAAATACTCAGTCACGATGCATTCAGTGCATGAGGACTTGTGTGAACTGTCTCAAAATTCTGTGCTATGTTTGCATTCAATGTGAGTTGTGGTTGAATAGTTGAACACCGATATATATTTTTTTCCCTCATTTGGTTTGGCTACAGGTCATATAATCAGTTTCTTTTTTTTTTTTTCCACTTCCTTTAAGCTCTGCCATGTTGCATTTTTTTCTCCAACTGTGCACTATGTCATTACAACGTTCATAGGAAAATAGTCTTCAAATTTCCAGGTATTTTGTTTTCATAAGTAATAATAAAATCCTGTTCACATTTCTTTATCAATTTTTACAAGTAAATTGCCACCTAATGACAGAATGTTAAGTCTGATTGCTGACCTACCTAAAAGCTTCTCAATTAGGTATAGCAGTGAAAACAGCCTTTAGTTTTTCTGACAGACTTAGTGGAACTTTTCTTGTCTCTTTACTCTTTATTTTAAATATTTTTCCTTTTTTTACTCTATTTTTCATTTTAAATGTACAGATATCTCTTCCATATTGTGATTTTCCCCATCATGGTTTGGATATATCATGGGTCGGCATAAGAAATTAAAAGAGAATTTTTTGGGAATTTTGTGGGAGCTGCAGATGATACATGCAGGCTAGTAGATGACACAGAAAAAGTTCAGAAACTCAGAAATGCATTAAGTATATGTATAGTATTGTATAACATCATAGTATTATATAACACCATAATAATTCAGACTTCTTCCCTACTATGAAGGGAGGGTCAAAAAAATTTTACATGGGTTTTCCAGATTGAGGGAGTGTTGCCTCCCTAATCCCCAGGATGGAAGGGATATCAGTATAGCATAAAGGGAGAGTAGTAAATGGTTCCATCTTCATCTACAAATTTAAAATATACTTCATTCAATCAATCAATAAGCCTTTATTTAGCTATGCATTGTCTTAAGTATAAAAGGACAAAAATGGAGTAGTAGAACTAACATTCTCTTGGGGAAACAAGATGTGCAAAATTAGGATAAAAATAGATTTAAAGTAATTCTAGTAAATAGCAGTAGAGGTTGAAACATGAGGAAAAGCTTCCTATAGGAGGTAGCCTTTGATCCGAGCTTTGAAGGAAGCCTGGGATTCTATGGGACAGAGGTAAAGATGGAGGGCATGTCCCTCATGGAAGATGGCCTGTGGTTTTCAAAAACTCAGGCTTGCCTCTAACCAGTTTATATATTTTCAGGATGGCAGCTACTGGGATAGGTAGCAATGTTTGAAAACAAAATAAGAAAATACTAATATATAGGAATAATAAAATATTTTTCTTTAGAGTAAAATAATCATGATGACAGCAAGCTAGTCTTTTCTTTTACTCCTGTTTTCTTTTTATTAGTAAGACATCCTTCTCTCTGTATTTTCTTCATACTTCTGAGAGATAATCTTCAGCATAGATATAATATTACACCTACAATGGAAGCCCTGTCCACTGACACTCACCTTTAGGTTGTGTACGTGAGTGCCTTATGCCTGAGACCTTAATGAAAATGAAATTTCTTATATATTTCCTCCGTTAATGGTATCCAAGTTGGAGCTGCCATATGCTAAATTCTTCTCCATAGTCATAATGTTATAGTGACATTTAATAATGACAATAAATGATATTTCTACAGTGCTATAAAATTGGCAAAATACTTCAAAAACACATCTCATTTTATGCTCACAACAGGCTCAAAGAAATTAAGTGATTAATTTTAATTAATAAGTTTATAATATTTATAAAATTTATAATAATAATAATCACTTAATAAATTAAGTGATTAATCACACAGCTGGAATGTGTCAGAATAAGGATTTGAACTCAGGTCCCCTAACTCTTAAGATCAGTACTCTTTCTACTACTCCGGTACTACTTTTCTACATTTCCTCTGGCATCATTACCTCTTATGAAAACAAAATACCTGGAAATTTGAAGACTATTCCTATGAACGTTGTAATGACATAGTGCACAGTTGGAGAAAAAAATGCAACATATTTTGTAGGAACCTATTCAGCCCTCCCTCACTTAAATCCAACTCACTTGCATGTCATGGCATCACCTCCTGGATGTCATGGCTCTCTTCAAGAACAAAGGACAAGCAACACCTCATTCATGAGCTAGTCTAAGAGTCAAAGGGATTAGGCTTCACAACCAAAACCAACACCGATGCTCGGTATTTTATAAATACCGTGTCATAGGTCTGTTCTCCTTCCAAAGGGTTTACCATTACTCAAAAATAAGTTGTTAATGGAGAAAACATTACTTCTAACTAAAGTCTGAACAGATTTCTACCATGAAAAGTGAACATTTTTATCAATCAAAAAATGGTTCTAAGTACCTGAAATTTATTTTTATTGTGGCTACAAAGATATATCCAGTCACCATAGCTGCATCACAGTGGTGTTTTAGGAATGCATATATAGTTACAGACTTGTATATCTTTATATATGCATGAACACAAAAGGGCCATTTCCCATCTTACCTTTCTCTGTTATGTCTGATTTCATTTTGATCCTTGTTATGCCACCGTTTCTGCCTGGCAGCTGCTGCAGAAGAAGCTGATGGTCCTCCACATTCTGAATCTTCTGAACTTTGACCCCCAGAGTCCTGAACATCAAAAAGATGCTGTTCCACCGTTGACCGGATTGTTCTTTCTAAGAATCTAGTAAATAAAGAACACATTTGGTCAACCACAAGTTTTAGCCTCTACAGAGCGATTGCCATTAAAACATCTCTCCATAATCTCAAATTTTTTTCAGCATCTAGTAATGAACTTGTGGCTTTGGTATGTCTGTCTCATACCAGGCAAAGCATGTGATTTTAGCCTCCATGTGTTTATGTAACACATTATCTTATAAACAAAACATTTCATTAGTTCTTTGCATGTGTTCTGAGTCTTTGCATGGTATCTAAAGTCACAAAAAACGTGTAGAGAAAGCAAAGGAAGGATGACAGGAAGTATTCAGGAAGCAAGTGGCATTTAAAATAAAGTGGGATGAGGAAAGAAAATTTTTCTTTAGAGAGCAATAAATAGATCTAGTCTTAAAAAAGCAGGCTTCCTTGAGGTTCATAGAGGAGGTTAACAGAAAGAGATAGCAGGGCTTTTCTAAGAAGCTAACGAAAAACATCAGATCCAATCTTATGTTGCCTATTAAACTTGGCAATGTCTCTTTAAGAAAAAATAAAAAAAGAAATAGATGGATAATTGTCATTCCTTTCCTTGATCTCTCTTCCCAAAGGTGCAATTATCACTCATTACAGCAAATCAACATGATCCTTCCTTGAGTTCTGCTCACTTTAGACATGATGTATATCATTGATTTCCTTTAAATACTCACAATATATCAGCTAAAATGTTAGTTTTACTTTGGTTAAAATGGGTAAGATAAGCAGAAGAAAAAGACAAAAAATGTGCATTAGGCCGTCTAGAAGGGGCTTGGTATACATTTTGGGAGGAAATATTGACGGTGAGGAAGAACAGAACTATGTCGATAAACATATATGTATGTTTGGCATATATACACACAATATGCATATGTAAATATATACATGTATGTGTGTAAACATATATGTTTATAGACATGCTTCTGTATTATATCATCATAGATATTTCTATTACAATATATATCTAGATACATATATTGTACTATATGTATATGTACATATATATACACATACATATACATATGTATATACATTTATATATTCTCTTAAAAAAATTTTTTTATTGACTTATTTACTTTTAGTTTACAAGATTCAGTTCCATAGTCCCTTGAGTTTCAAATTTTCTCTCCTCCCTTCCCTCCTCCCCCCCCATGGTGGTGTGCTACATTTACATAGTTTTATTTTGACTGGAACTGTCATTTTATTGGGCTAGGGAACTCCTGATGGGGAAATTCTCTCTACTAAAGAAGCTAAGCAGAACATCATGTATATTTTACAATGTTAGAGCCTTGTCTGGGGACAAGGAAAGGCCGAATCACTTGCCCAATGTGTCAGAGAGGGAGACTTCCCCTGGTCTTCCTGGATTAAGGTGAGCTTTCTATCTATTACCCCATGCCACTTGATAGAAATAGCACAAATGCACAAATAGACTTATTATCTTGTGTATCTAAGCAGTAAAATAAAAACCAATATAGTAAGTTAAAGGATATTCATCTCAGATTTGGAAGACCTCAACTCAAGTTTTGCCCCCTCACTAGCTGTGGGCCAAGTTTCTCTACCTTTCAGAGCTTCACTTTCTGCATCTATAAAAATGGGATTAATAATATTTACATTTATTTCACAATGTTTTAGAAGGAAAATGCTTTGTAAATCTTAAAGTAGTATATAAATGTAAATTACTGCCATTATTTCAAGTTATTTGTGTGTATTTCTGTATTATATCAATCGCACATTTGCAGTAGGCCATTTGGCCCTAGGCAAGTCATTAACCCAATGCTCTGGGCAACCACCTCTGTAAGACTAAACCAGAGAAGACGTTGACCAACACTGGTAGAGAAAGCTTCACATCAAGAGACTTCACTATAGCTATGAAATTATGGCTCCAGTCCCTATCCACAAATTCAATATCTTCTGTCTCTCAATAAAGTTGCTTTTCTTGTTTGTTTTTCACAGGGAGAGAATTAGAATAAATAGATATGAATTACTTACTCTCCAGTTGTTGGAACATTCTTGACTTGGGACACAGGAGCACTGGATAAAAAACAAAACAAAACAAAAGTAAAGATCAGAGATGAAATATCTGAATAAGAATCAGAAGGACCTCAAGAAATCATCTCTATCCAAACTATCCTTAGTTAGATCATTGTATGGTATATACATATATATGTGTATATATATTTATATTATATTTATGTATTATATTATATTACATTTATATATATTATATTATATATATCATATATGTAATAAATTTAGCTCCTAATGAAGATGAAGAAGGTGCTTACTACAATGTTTAATTAGTCTTATAATCAATAAGTTTTTTATATCTAATAGAATATTTTCTTCTTGCAACTGTAAAATTGCAACTGTAAAAAAAAACTGTAAAAAAAATTTCTTGTTGCAACTGCAACTTTCCATTTTGTTAAGGTACTAGAGGAGAAAGATAAATGATCAGTATTTTTTTCAAAATGATTTTGTATCAAATTGAGTTCTCCTTTAATTCCTTCCTGAAATTTTTCTCCTTTCTACATCTAAGAGCTTGAAAAATCCAGGAAATGCTTCAAAACCCAAATATGGATAATGAACTTATATTGATAGATTTTTATCCTTCAAACTTTTTGTCTTTATCAATGCACATGACTGTGCATTTAAATTATTTTAAAGCAGTGGGGTCAAACTCAAATTGAAAAGGATCCTTGGGGGCCATATACTGACAACATTATATTGCTTTGCATTTTGCTTTTTTTTTTTTGGAGGGGAGAAGGCAGGGCAATTGGGATTAAGTGACTTGCCCAGGGTCACATGGCTAGTAAGTGTTGAGTGTCTGAGGTTGGATTTCAACTCAGGTCCTCCTGACTCCAGGGCCAGTGCTCTATTCACTGTGCCATCTAGCTGTCCCTGTATTTTAAAAATTTATTTTAAGTATTTTCCAATTACATTTTAAATTGGTTCAGCCCCAGAGAGTTTTGTTGGCCATTTTGTGGCCAGTTGCAGCTTATGGTCTCCTAATTTGACTCCCCTCTAAAGCATTCTATTGCTTAGCATTCTTTTTGGTCTTTCTTATGAATATGGTTTTATTTTGAGCCAAAATTTAAAAGTGTTTATATTTGAAAATACCAAAAGATTTGGTTTTTGTAATCTTCAAGATATGACAAAATATGGTTCTTTCTGTAATATTTCTTTCTTGGCTTTCAGATGTTTGGTTTCTTTTTTTTTCTTTCTTTCTCTGAATGCCCATCTGTGTCTTTTTTAATCTGTCTCTTTGACTCAAAGATCACTCCAGATGGTGACTGTAGCCATGGAATTACAAGCTGCTTACTCCTTGGAAGGAAAGCTATGGTAAATCTGAAGAGAATACTAGAAAGCAGAGACACCACCTTGCCAACAAAGGTCTGTGGAGTCGAAGCTATGGTTTTTTTTCCCCCAGAGGTAACATATGGTTGTTAGAGTTGGACTGTGAGGAAAGCTGAGCACCACAGAATTGACATGTTGGAATTGTGGTCCAGAGGAAGAATTTTGAGAGTCCCTTGGATAGCAAAGAAATCAAATCAGTCAGTTCTTAAAGAAATTAATCCAGACTATTCACTAGAAGGTCAAATATTGAACTGAAGCTTAAATATTCTGGCCACTTAATGAAAAGACAGGACTCTGTAGAAAAGACCCTGTGTTGGGAAAGATTGAAGGCAAAAAGAAAAGATGATGAGATGGATAGAGGGCGTCATGAAAGCAACCAACAGGAGCTTGGACAGACTTTGGGAGATAGTGGAAGATAGAAGCCCTGGTGTCCACGAGGTCACAAAGAGTTGGTCACAACTGAACAACAACAACCGCAATATCAATTAACTTAATACTTGAGGGAAAACCATTACAACCTAATATCCTTTTCAAGAATTCTTGTGGGACTACTTTTGTTGGAATCCTTTAGCTGTGTGGGTTAAACATTTTAGCAGCTCAAGTTTCTCTTTCCCCAACCCATCTGGTTCTTATGTTGACTTTTAACAATGCAAAGACAATTGACTATGTATAGCTATTATTCATTTTTTTGGTAATGAAAGGTCCCAGCCAGGAACACTGACTGCTCTAATCATATTGTCACCACACTGACAGGTAACATTTGATGAGCATGCTCCAGAGAGTTACAAATGCTCTATAGTCATTAAAATCAGTATGAGGCAGCTAGGTGGTGCAGTGGATAGAGCCCTGCCCTTAAGTTAGGAGGACCTGAATTCAAATCCAGCCTTAGACACTTACTAGCTTTGTGACCCTGGGCAAGTCACTTAACCCCAATTGCTTTAAAAAAAACAGTATAATGCAAAGAGAAAAGCACTTTCAATCAGGATACAGGTTCTTGTTGTCATTCAGGGGCTAGCTCTGTGATCTTGGGCAATACATTTGACCTCTCTGTATTTGTTTCCTTTACTAAGGAAAATAGGGAGTTGGACTAGATTTCTAAAAGGTAAGAGAATCATAGAATCTTAGAATTAAAAGGGGCCTCATAGGCCATCAAGTCCAAGTCCCACCCCTGACCAAGAATCCCCTTTTGCCAATAGATAGTCATTCAGCCTCCACTGGAAAACTTGACTCAGTAGTCAGAGGTCCTAGTTTCAAATCTTGACTCTAACACTACCTGTATGACCTTGGGAAAGTCACTAAACTGCTTTCAGCCTCAGTTTCCCCATCTGTAAAATGAAGGAGTTAGACAAGATGGCTTCTAACATCCTTTCCCTTCTAAATCTGTGATTCTGTGAGACTGTGACCTCCAGGGAGTGGAAACTTATCACCTCTGAAGTTGGCCCATTCTATTTTTGGATAACTCTAATTGATTCCTGACATTCACAACTCACATTCCTTGCTCCTTGATCTTCCCTTTGTCATCAAACAGAACAAGTCTACTCCCTTTCCCATATAAAAACCATTCAAACACTTGAAAACATAGCCTGGATAGTCCCCACCATTGCCCTCCTTTGCTCCTATCCACGGTCTGCTTTAATGGAGTTGTAGAAAGTTTCCCAACAGTGCTAAACTGGGTACGTTATAAATTCAAGTTTTCCAACTCTAACAGGGCCCTCATTGACACAGGGCATTTCCTGTATTCTTTCCTAATTGATTCTCTGTCTCATTCCCCAGAGAAGTGACTCCAAATCTCATCTTCCCTCCTGACCTCTCCTTCCCTCTTCACCCCACTTCCCTTCAGCTGAGGACCTGGCCTCTTACTTTACCAAGATTACTGAAGCCATTTCACATCAGTGTCCTCTTCTCCCTTTCTCTTCCTCTGCTCTCTCATGTCCCCAGTCTCTGCCAACTCTCCTGTTCTTGATCCCATCCTTACCTAACTTCTCCAGCAGATTCTGACCTCAATCATCCCCCTCTCTCTTAATCTTCAACCTCTACTGATTTCTTTCTCATTGCCTTTAAGCATAGCCAAATATCTCATCCTCAAAAGAAAAAAAAGATTCAAGACCAGACCTCTAAGCTATCCTGTTCTATCTCTACACCTTTTCTCAGACAACCTCACTGAAGAACCTGCATATACTTACAACCTCCATTTACTTTTCTCTTAATGACTCCAAAATGTGGCTTCCAATCTCATCACTCAACTGAAATTGCTCTTTCCAAAGTTATCAATGATCTCTTAATTGCCAAATCTGATCATGAAATTATATCTACAGATTTTTATCCTTCGGACTTTTTACTTTTATCAGTTCACTGTGTCCTTCACGTATCTGTATTATTTTAAAGCACTGATGTCCAATTCAGATTGAAAAAGCGTCCCTGGGAACAATATACTGACTTTAAAAAACACAAATAAACATTATCTATGTTGCATTGTGTTTTTATTCATTTTGTTAATTATTTCCTAATTACATTTTGATCTGGTTCAGCACTGGGGAGTTTTGTGACCAGTTGCAGCTTGTGGTCTCCTATTCTCACCCCTCTTGTTTTTGCATCTATCTTCTTTACTTCATACTGTCGATCACTCTCTTTTCCTGGATATTCTCTCTTCTCTAGGTTTTTGTGACACACCTCTTTCATGACCTTCCTTATATCTGTCAAACTCCTCCTTTCCCATCTCCTTTCTCTCACCCATGTCATGCCCTCTACCCCTAAGGACTAAGCCCACTTACCCTTCTTCAACATTCTCATCAGCTCCTTTGAATTAATGATCACCTCTGAGCAAAAGACTCAGAAATACATATTTTGGTTTCACTCAGCCAGAGTCTCTCCCACATCACCAATCGCCTACTGAAAATTTCAAGCTGGATGTCCTGGAGACATTTCAAACTCAAAGTGTCCAAAATTTGTCTGTTATCTTCCCTCCCAAATCCACTTCTCTTTGAGAATTCCCCATTTCTGTCAAAGGCACAGCTATCCTCCCACATGTGTAATTTGGCATTATGAGTTATACAGACTTATGAAATACTAACATTTGTAACAGTCACTAATAGCCATTTTGACTAAAATGAATGAATATGCCAATTATTCTTCCCTGGAGTTCATCTGGTTACCTGATAAAGACTGAATATATTCATTGACAAGCTTTTAAGATAGAGTCACCTCTTCCAAGAAGTCTTCTTAAATTAACTCTACTCCATTCATCACTCTCTTTAGCACTTTGTTTTCAAAATGCAAGAAGTAATTTTTTAAAATTTAAGTCTCTTGAATAATTCTAGTTATTTGAACTTGTTCTAGAAGTGCTGGGAGAAGGAAAATAAAGAAGGAACAGAGAGGAACAACTTGTTTTTACCCCTTTAATCTGGGTCCTGTCCCTACTTCCACTTTTCCCCAAGATGTGAAAGGAACATTGGAGAGAAAGATCCCCAGCTGCCCTGGTGCATACTTACTCCTGTGGACCACATGAGGACAAACTTGATATGCTTTGTAGTTACCCTCTTTCCAAGTATGTATATTTCATTATACCTTGGAATTTTAGAGTAGGAAAGACCTGATTTTGAATTTTACCTCAAATACTTATTAGCTGTGTGATCCTGACTTTCTATCACTTTCTATCTCTCAGGCTTGGTTTCTTCATCTGTAAAATGGGGGTAAGGATACTATCTAGCTCCCAGGGTTGTTATGCGAATTACATGAGATAACAAATATAAAGTATTTTGCAAATCCTAAAGCACTATATCAATGTTAACTATTATTATGTGGAAGAATGGTGATGCCTTCCACAGACATAAGGAAGCTTGGAAGAGGGGAGGCTTTTGGGGAAAAGATGAGTTCAGTTTTAGGCATGTTAAGTTTGAGACTTCTCTGGGATATCTGGGTCATGTATCTATTTGGCACTTACTGTAATGTGAGTTGATAGTCTAACCTGATTTCAGCCAGACTGCTTTCCAGTTTTCCTTGAGGTTGTTATTTAATAAGTAGTCCTTCCCCAAACAGCGGAAGGCTTTGGCTTTATCAAACACTATGCTGCTATCTTAATTTCCTTCTGGATTGTATCTAATCTCTTCTATAGATCAAATGTGAGAAGTGATTATTTCTGTTGTATTAATAACTAATTATTGTATTAGGGCCAAGGCTTTTTCCCCTTTTCTACTTCCTCACCCAGAAATCCACCAGTGTGGGAAATCTCTCTCAAAGATGTACCCAGGCCAAGATCTAATCAAAGACATTCATAAAAGAAATTCTAAGTTTGGGCTAATGGGTGCATTTCTGCTCATTTTATTTGCTCAGACAAGTTTGGGAAAATGTGGATTCTCCCTTTTGTCAGACAAGTGATATATGGAAGTTGATAAGTCTCTTTGACCAAGATTTGAGTGATTGTACCCCAAGACCCTCCTTGTAATATAGCCATCCTATCACTGTAATATTCATTTTTTTTATTAGTTGTTAAGCCATCAGAGTTGATCACCACCCGCAGGCATATAAACTGCCATGAGGAGTCTTTAGTTTAAAAGAGACAGCCAAATGACCATTCTTTTATTAATAAGCATACTGACCTTATTAATAAAATCATTAAATTACCTAGAAACCATGTTTCTCAGGGCTTTTTAAAATATCACACAAGTTTCTATTTTTAAAAAAAGTCAATACCAAACAGGTTTGATTAGTATTTCTTTATAGTATAGTTCAAGATCTGGTACTGCTAAACCTCTGCCCTTCCAACTTGTAAAAAAATTATCATTTTCTTTGTATGATAGCACAAAACTATTCCTGAGACCCCTCAGCCTGAGCTTCTTTGTATAGCTTCCTGGTCATCTAGAGTCATAAAAAGTCAAAGCCTCAGACCATGCAAGTTGCCATGAGTTTTTCAGACACAGATGGAAGAGAGTCAAGTTAAGAGAAGCTAAGTGTCCCCATATCTTTGTATGTTCTTCCTGTCTTTGGGCAAAGTAACTCCCCTTTATTAGATGTGCCACAACTTACAATTTTCTCACTTTTTCCCAACAAAATCTGATCTAAGAGGGTGCTGGTGGTATGACCATGTCTCTGATATTGGGTATAGTTATACGATGGGGTGGTGAAGTGGTCTTATAGTTGAATTGGGGGAAGAACCCTATAAATACAAAAGAGAAAGAGGTAATGGTATGGTAGGACCCTGCAGGCCTCCTTGCTGCCAAAATCTTCCTGGTCCTGTTTGAGGAATCCTCTCTGTGGAACAGGGAGCAAGCTCTGCACTCAGTGGCTGCTGAAAGAGGCTGCCCTGAGCATTTTCATTTGATCTACCAGATTTTTTCTCTTCTGCCTTCTGGCTGCCTTTGACTTGCTTCAAGTCTCAACAAAAGTCCTTCCTTCTGTAAAAAGACTTTTCCATTTCCCTTAAGGCTAGTATTTTCTTCTTGAAGTTGTCTCCAATTTAGCCTGTATGTAGGGCTTTTGTACATACTTGTTTGCATGCTAGCTTTTCAATTAAACTGAATTACTTGAGAGCCAAGACTGTCTTTTCACCCCCTTGGCACATAGTAGTATATAATAAACACTTGTTGACTTGACTTGTCTGGAAGTTGTCATATTCCATTCAGCTTGCTATGGATACTGACTAAAAACTTTTAAGACTCTGCTTACTGCTTCTCAGGACTAGTTCTTTTCCATTTTTTTCCTTGTCTTCAGTAATCATAGAAAAGTCTTTCCAAAACACATTGTACTTATAAGTTCCTCACATACTCTTCATAGAATCTCTTTATAGATTTCTCTCTGTAAGATTTTTATTAAATTCACTTAAGATAGTTTTCACAAACAAGATGTCTATCCTTACTTCCTCTTTTCTCCATGGATTCTTTTATTCAGTACTGATATTATTCAGATTTAT
>CM053592.1:21670089-21702898 GCA_028646515.1 Pseudochirops corinnae
TCCTGGTTCTGCTCTTCTCACTTAGCATCAGTTTATATAAGCCTCTCCAGGTAAATATGAAGTCCATCTCCTCCCCATTTCTTATAGCACAATAGTATTCCATTACATTCATATACCACAGCTTGTTTAGCCATTCCCCAATTGATGGGCATCCCCTTAATTTCCAGTTTTTTGCAACCACAAAGAGAGCCGCAATAAATATTTTTGTAAATATGGGTCTTCCTCCCACTTCTGTGATCTCTTTGGGATACAACCCCAGAAGTGGTATTACTGGGTCAAAGGGTATGCAGTTATTTATAGCCCTTTAGACATAGTTCCAGATTGCTCTCCAGAATGGCTGGATCAGTTCACAGCTCCACCAACAATGCATTAGTGTTCCAATTTTTCCACATCCTCTCCAGCATTTGTCAATGACCTGTTTTGTCATCTTAGCCTATCTGACTGGTGAGATGTGGTACCTGAGTTGTTTTGATTTGCATTTCTCAAATCAATAGTGATTTAGAGCATTTTTTCATATGCTTATAGATATCTTTAATTTTTACCTCTGAAAATTGTCTGTTCATATTCTTTGACCATTTATCAATTGGGAAATGAGCATCTTTTGTTTTAATGTTATTGCCCTTTGCTTCTATTATTCCAGTGTCCTTCATTTTTATATATTTGCAACTCCAGTTATCCTCTCTTTTATTTCTTTGCTGAGAGTTGCCAAAGTAGATTCAAGTTTTGCATTCTCCTAATTATTTCTGTTGTGCAAGCCATAAATCCTGATTTCGGGTTTTTTTCCCCCCCTTTTTATTCAAGAAATTCTTGCTTTGGTTTCATACTCTCTTGGGAATCTTTTGGGTCCTCAGCCTCAGCATGTGTTGATTAATTTTCTTTTGTCTTGTAATATATATTCATAGATACTTAAACTCTTTTTCTCTGATCTGCAGACCATTTCCCCATGTTCTTCCAGCATCTTCCCTCTTGGCTTATCTCCTTATACTCAAGATCTTTAAATGAGTTTTCTTCCTCCTGAGATCTTTAATAATTTCAGTCTTTTAGGAAAAAAAACTCCCCCAGTTGCTCACTTTCTACTTCCCTCCCGTTTGATGGCAGTTTCCCTGGAGACTAGATCTCAAAGCTGTCTCATCCTCTTTCCATGCTACAACAATCTAGGTCTCTGCTCTGTGAGACTTCTGGGTGGGCAGAACTGGCCCTAGCTGGATGTTGGCATCTTTTCCTCAGGCTTAGTGTGACACATAGCTCCACATCTCCCCGCCTCTCCCAACATACATTTGTTCTGACCCAATTCCCTTTGTTGCTCAGTTTTCTGGCAGAACTCTTTTGGGGCATAAATTGCTACTGTCACACTCCTCAATGCTATTTATAGCTCGAGCAAATTTCTGTCATTTGGATCTTGGAGGCACTGGGAGGTTAATTTGAGTTCTGTTGCAATCTCATGCACTGGTTTGTTGTGTGTGAACCTAGTAGGGGTTAGAGATTAGCTTTCTCCACTGTTAATTCATTGGGTTTTTATGTTGTTTGGGTTCTTGGTATACAAGAGCACGGAGACAGCTGAAATTGCTTTATCTCTGGTGCAGAATTCCTATTTTTGAGAGGTTTGAGAGATTGTGAGCATCACAGAAAATATCTAGTTGGTCACAAAGCCTGGAAATTATTGAAATGTCTTTAGTGACCATCAACAATCAAACATTCAGTACTATGTGTCAGGTATTGAGGTAAGTGCTGGGGATACAAAGAAAAAGCAAAAACAGTGCCTGCTGTCCAGGAAAAATAGAACGTACATAAACTGGTACATATTATATTTCCAGAACAGATAACCTATTTCATACTTTCATTTATACCTGCAATTAATTGTTGAAAATGACTTTTCATGAGAGAAACTCAATATTAGTTGATAAAACAAATACTTATCAAAAGCCAGCTGTGACCACGTGAAGATGTGTTCTAAAGTAGTTGGCAAGTTATGGCCCATGGGTCAAAAGCCATCTAGCACCAGTTTTTGTACAGCCTGTGAACTACGATGGACTTTTATGTTTTAAAATACTATTTTATTGAATTTTAAAATGCAAAACCATTTTTAGCTTATAGATCATACAAAAACAGGTGGTTGACTGGATTTGGCTCTTGGTCTTATAGTTTGCTCTAAATCAATAACAGAAAGAAAAAACTCAAAACAACTCTAGGATTTCACTTTACATCTAGCAAATCGGCAATGATAACAAAAGATATAAATAGTCAGTGTCTAAAAGGTTTTGGGAAGATAGGTACATTGATGCACCGTTGGTAGAACAGTGAAATGTTTTGTATTTCCATATGTAATTCTTTTTATTTAATTTTGAAATCATGTAAGAAAAAGGACTAATTTGTCCATACCTTTTGACCCAGCAATCTTACTAGCAAAGTCAAAGGTCCAAAATGAAGGTCCAAAAGATACCAACATCTTTTGTGGTAATAAAGCACTGGAACAACGCAGATGCCCAACATGTGGGAAACGGCTACAAAAATGGAACATAAATGTAATATAATGACAAATATGATGAATGCAAATAAACTCATCAAATTACTCAAACTCTGGGCAATTAAAAAATCAATAAAGTCCGATAAAATTAGATAATGAAACATGCCTCCTTCCTTATGTCAGAAAGACAGGAAATACTAGGGCAGAATAGATGTGGTCAGTGTACTAAGTGCTTTCGCTCACTTTTTTTTCTTTCTTCAATATGGAAAGACAGAGTTGAAATGACTGTACTATAAAGACAAAACATAAAACATGTTTTCCAGCCAGTTATAACCTTAATAAAATATAAGTAATGTAAGAAATTTCAGAGCTCTCAGTTCTGGGCTTCCAGAGACCAAATTTGATTCTGGGGGATGTTCTCCCCAAAAGATACTTTCATTGACCCCAAAGAGACCCCACTTAGAGTTCCCTTTCAAATTTCAGAATATACCCACATTCTTAGTCTTCACAGATATGGTTAAAAGCCTTTATAGACCTTTTTAAAAGACCTTTTATAGGTCTGATGCACTCAAGGTAATAATGCATTTAATTTAAATTAATTAATGCAACCTTTATTTTTCTCCACAAGAAATGCAAACAGTGGAAGAACCCAAAGAAGTCTACAAACTATATGGAAAACACAAAACAGACTTACAAATGCCTATGAATAATTAATAAATTCTAGTCTCTCTTATGGGTCCTATTTTTCTCTGGAGTTTTTAGAAGTCCTCTAAAGTGAGCAAATCAGAAAGGAACAGACTTTGGGTTTGCCTGAAGGTGAATCCTCCTACCACGTATTTGTTAGTCCATCTTTTCCCAGATCAACTTTCTACACAAAAATCCCATGTAAAGAAATGGGAGCAATAAAATTTTTTTTTAGCATTTTCATGATTATTAACAATGAGGATTCTACTACATCTTTCTCAGTTCTTAGCATTCTATTTCCCATATTGAAATGATATTTATTAGATCCCATAAACTTGCAGAAAAGAGCTTTCTTTGTACTGGTGTTATGGAGATGAAGAGACAAGGCTTATCAAAATCTAAAGAGGGAGTCTGGTAAATGGAAAGTATGGGGAGTTAAATCTTGACTCTACTGCCTTGGGCAAATCATGTAAACTCTAAGCCTCAGTTTGTCATTTGTAAAATAAAGGGTTTTTTAAGAATTGACCTCTTAGGCCCCTTTCAGCTCTAAATCAATGATATTGGTTTTTTTTTCTTTTAAATTATTATGAAATATGGCCCCCTCCATCTTCTCAAAATCTTCATTCCCTAAACTATTATACCAATCAAAAGGAAGTGAATTGTGGTTCCTTTAAAGGACAGGGGCTTTCCTCTGCAAATGAGATTAAGATGCTGTCATCTTTTCCCCCTTTAAGCTAAGACTCTTAAAAGGGTAATGGGGCATGAAGGACTGAGAGTATACAATTCATCTCCAAGTGTTTGCTCTTTCAATAATTTCAGGAAAATGCAAGTAATTCCATTTTAATGGGAAAATGTAGCGTATGCACTAAAGGAAAAAAAATGCATGCTTTATTTTCCGTCAAACAGAAGCTCATGTTTATTACAGGATTCTCCCAGGTTTCACAAATGTTCACTTCTAATTCTAGGAACACTGACTCAATCCTTCGCCCACCCTCACTACCCCACCAGCAGCAGTAGCAGCAAACTCCCCGGGAAACAGTATCTCAACACTCCATTTTGCCAACAACCCTTAACATTTCTGGGGAAGTAAATGTTAAAGAGATACTTTAGGTAGCTGACCTAAATAAAATCCCCGGATTTAATGCCATCACCTGGGGAGCCTTCCAAAGCTCTGCATGCTGCGCCCATGCCCAAGTGCACAAGGCTGCAAGCCCACGCTTCTAACGTGGACCCTTCTCCCTGGCCGGGCTCAAGCTCCGCGGATCGCAGCAGTGACCTGAGGAGGGGGCAGTGTCGGGCCTCGAGCCTCTGGCCAGAGCCCTTCCGTAACCGAAAGCACGGTCCACAACAGATGGCATCTCCCTCTATTACAATCTATAGAGTCTCCGAGCTCGCTCTCCGTTCTTAGTCAGTCTGGAGGCGGCCTGCCTGGGTGCTGAAAGCACGGGGTTTTTCGGTTTTGCTTTGTTTCCTCGAAGTCTCCAATGAAAGGAAGAGGAAGCCAAGCCTGGCAGAGTTGTTTGCAAAGCGCAGGGACGTTGCCCAGCCCGCCTCCTGAATGCATGGGAGGGGCTGCACGCTCCAAGGGGGTCCCCAAGGGAGGGCCGTGGAGAGTGTCCGAGACCCTCTCCGCTCTCCCCCTCTCATTTCTGGCCCACTCTCTAACACTTCCACCTCTCCGTTAGAGAAGCTGAATTAGGGGCTTACATCCCTCTGGTTGCCTTCCACCCTTCTTCCTACTCCGCTCCAGTTATTATCTGCCTTAACCTACCAAATGCCACGAAAACCCAAAGGGGGGGAAAAGGCGGAAGGAATGAGGCCTCATGCGCACGCGCACCCCCAGCCCGCCGGCCCCGCCCCTAGGGGACGTTATGTTACGCTCTGCCCTCTGCCTAAGGGCGGTCGCGTGTCACGCTCGCACGCGTTGCCGCCCAACCCGTACGTCTTTGAGATCACCTCTTCCGCGTCTCCCCATCGGGATGCGCGCGCGTTGCCTCCTCCTCGCCCCGCCCCTTCGATGACGGACAGATATGGGCGGGGCCTCCAGCCCGCCGTAGGGAGGCTAGCTGGCCCCGCCCATTTCCCCGCCCCTGCGTCCTCGGGGGCGCGCTCCCCTAATCCAGCGCCTTCCGGCTCCGGCGTCCATGTCGAGTTTACGTCAGTCCTCGCTCCTCCAGAGGCTGAGCCTCCATTAGCCCCCGGTGCGCGGAGGATGCAGAGGCGCTCCTGCCGCTCACCGGCTTCCGGGGCCCCTCGTTCCGGGCCGCCTCGAATTCACTGCGGGTCTCCGGCGTCCGCGGAAGAAGACCGTGCCTGCTCCACCCCCACACCCCTCCCCCAGCCGGCGGGGAGGCGGGGCCCCGCAGAGCCGTTCCTGCGCTCCGGGGGCCAGCCCTGACCTCTTCTTGGCCGGAGGAGTTAGGCGCCCGAGGCCCGTCGGACCCGCCGTGCCCGCGCCCGTGCTCCTGCCCGCGCCCGTGCCCGCGCCCTCAGTCTGATGCAGGCATCAGGCTGGTGAGTGTTGTGCTTTGTGCTTCCCTTAGCCCTGTACTTGTGCACACAGTGATGATGACCCCGGTGATGCTGCTTACACTGACATTGAACCATGTTTTTGGTGTTTTTCTTTAGGTCTTGGAGGCTCAGAGTTTGTATTCAGCATCCCCTCACTTGGCCCACGGAGGATCACCTTTCTCCTGGATCTTTGTAGCGCTTTCCTCACTGGTCTTTCCATCTTTCCCCCCTTCCCTGCAGGTCCCGTGCCTGCCACCAAACGCGCGTGCCCATGTTGCCAGGTGACACCCACCACCTTTCCCCGCTTCCTCTCCTCCCACCTGTCCTAAGCGCCTGGGTGCAGGTCACAAAGCCTCTACTTGCTTCTTCTCAACTGTCTTATTTTTAAATGTTCCTTCCTCACCCATTCAAATAACCTTTAAGAAACATGCTCTGCGTCCCATATAATCTTATACCAAGCTATATCACCCCTGCAGGAATCCCATCCTCCCTAGGAAGTCTTTTCTCTAAAACCCGATAGACCTTTAGATCACATAGAAACATAAGAAGATTCTCCCAGCATATTTTGAATTTTATATTCCAAGTCATTGTCCCAGCCTCTCTAAAACTTTCTATTAGATTAGGTTTTTGTTAGGGAAGGGAAAACCAGCATGAACTCTTTGTAGCAGAAAACGGAAAAGCATTATTATTTCCAAATCTCTTTCCTCTCCCCTAACCCCCAGGCCAGAAAGGTAGCACATGCTGAATTGAGAAGCAAAAAGGTACCAGGTAGAAGGTTTGGGCTATAATCAAAAACTGGGAACATTTTTAAAAGAAACTTCTTTTGCTAAGAGATAGCATTTCTTACCAGTTTCCTTACTATTGGGCTTTGAGAGTAATTTTCCAGCCTCAGAAAATATTTTCATCAAAAAACATTTATTAAAAGCTTGTATATATCTCACTACCCCACTGAGTCTCACTAGTGAAGAGGAGAAATACAAGGACTTTAAAATTCCATTAACTGCTTTATGCTGCCTTAGAAGTTCTGAATTGCCAAGAACTCAGGAAATAAGTAAAGTCAGGATTCCAGCTATTCATTGTATAAAACATACAGTTAAAATGTCTGGAAAGCGTAAGCGTGTAGTATTGACAATTAAAGATAAACTTGACATTATAAAGAAACTTGAAGAAGGTAATTCTTTCAAAAGACTTTCAGTTGTTTATGGGATTGGTGAATCAACAGTTCGAGATATAAAAAAGAACAAAGAGAGAATTATAACTTATGCAAATAGTTCAGATCCAACAAGTGGTGTATCCAAACGTAAATCTATGAAGTCATCAACATATGAGGAACTTGATAGGGTTATGATAGAGTGGTTCAACCAGCAGAGGAATGAGGGCATTCCAGTATCTGGAACAATTTGTGCAAAGCAAGCAAAATTCTTCTTTGATGCTTTGGGGATGGAAGGTGATTTCAATGCATCGTCTGGCTGGCTCACTCGTTTTAAACAGCGACATGGCATTCCGAAGGTTGCTGGTCAAGGTACAAAGTTAAGTGGGGATGAAACAGCAGCCAGCGAATTTTGCTGCAACTTCAGGGAATTTGTTGAAAAAGAGAATCTTCAACCAGAGCAGATTTATAGTGCTGACCAAACTGGATTATTTTGGAAGTGTTTACCATCAAGGACATTAGCTTTTGAAACGGAACACAGTACTTCTGGGTACAGGTCAAGCAGAGAGAGAATCATCATTATGTGTTGTGCTAATGCCACTGGTTTACACAAACTTAATCTTTGTGTTGTGGGGAAAGCAAAGAAACCCCGTTCATTTAAAGGAACTGAACCTTCCAACCTCCCTGTCTCTTACTTCAGTCAAAAAGGTGCATGGATAGAACATCCTGTTTTCAGGCAATGGTTTGACAAAAATTTTGTGCCACAGGTAAGAAAGAATTTAAAATCCAAAGGGTTACTGGAAAAAGCAGTATTGCTTTTGGATTTTCCACCAGCTCATCCAGATGAAGAAATCTTGAGTTCAGATGATGGTAAAATATTTGTGAAATATTTGCCTCCTAATGTGACAGCTTTAATTCAACCTATGAGCCAAGGAATTTTAGCCACAGTGAAGAGATATTACCGAGCAGGACTTCTTCAGAAGTACATGGATGAAGGTATTGATCTTAAAATGTTTTGGAAGAACCTAACTGTATTAGATGCTATTTATGAGGTGTCGAGGGCATGGAATATGATAAAGTCAGTGACCATTACCAGAGCATGGAATAAACTTTTCCCTGGTAGTGAGGAAAATATAGGCTTGAACTTTGATGAAGGAGCGATTTTAGCAGCTAACTTAGCCACAGTTTTACAGCATACAGAAGGTTGTGAAAATGTTGATATTGAAAACATTGAAGACTGGTTTGAAGCTGAGAATACTGAACCAAGTTATGATGTATTAACAGATAGTGAAGGAACTCAGGGTCAGGTAGACCAAGCTGATCATTCAGGTAAAAATGAGGAGGTAGAGGAAACAGAGCTCATTTCACAAAGGCACATTAGCCATAAATCTGCTCTTGAGTGGACTGAGAATTTACTGGATTACCTGGAACAGCAGGATGATATGCTTCTGTCTGACAAATTGGTATTAAGAAGGCTTCGAACCACAATAAGAAAGAAACAGAAGACCCAAAATAATAACAAAAATCAGTAGCAATGTTTTTAAGTGTTTGTGACTTTGTGACTATTGACTTGCACTGAAGCTTCGTTATTTAGTGTTGTTCATTCCAAAGCCAGATACATTTTATAAATGAAGTTAGGATTAGCAATGCCACTGCTTTCTTCTAGTAACACTGATAATTAAGAGTTATTCTGTAACCTTCTTACTGTTTCTAATCTTTATTGTATTTTAGATCATGCGTCTCATGAAGCCAGTGATGGTGTGTCTTGCTTTGTACCCAAATGACTTAGAGTCTAATATAGAGCCCATTTGGCTTCTCAATAAATACTGACTGAATCATATATTCACTGACTTCAGTGAACTTCAGTTTTAACATATAGGGTAAGTTTCTTATTCCCATGACATTTCTTTCTAGGAACGCTTCAAACAACTCCACAAAGATTTTGCTTTAAAATGTTTACTATTGTAACAACTGGATTAAAATAGTGGATAAAGGCTGAAGCCTTCAAAATATGGGAAGACTGAAAAAGTGGTATTTAGAAAATCAGTAATCCAGCTTTGATGGTGGTGAATGAAGAAGCAAGATCAAAATGTCCCTTTGTTGAAATTGTTTTCATCTTTACCTTTGAGGGGGAGCTCTTAAATTATCCTGGGAATTCTCCTTTATTTTGTCTTACTGATCATACAGAATTAGTTCCTGAAAACTGGAATTGGAAATAGTATATTATGGATATATGGACTGGTAGGAGAGAAAAAATTTGTGACAAATTAATCAGGGAACATAAGCAGAAATGCTTCATTCATAAGCAGATTAGGCCACCACACGTTCTCTTGTCATTTTTAGGCCTCTCACTCTTTAATATACCAGGCAACTGCTAATCAAAAAGTTAGGGTAAATTGTATAGGAAAAACTCTCAGGAGAAAATGGTTAACAGTTGACAGATCTTAAGAGGGCTTCCACTTAGACTGGCAAAGAAGCTTAGCATTCAGTGTAAAGAGCCCTAGATTGAGGAAAAAATGATTTTGGTATTAACTTTCTTGCCAAGAAAGTCAACATAATTCTATTTGAAAATTGTATTTCCTGTATGTAGGGAAATTTAATTTTTTAGTGATATTCACAGTTTATTAAGTTGTTTAGTCTTTATTTATTTTGAGTTCACTGAGAACCCTGGGAATGTTGGTTGAAATTACTTTGAGTCAAGTAGATCGACATCTTGTTGGGAAGGCAGTAGGACTGGAGCTTTAGGATATGGGGAAAGGAATACATTATGGAAGAAAGGAGGAGAAAAAAGCTTAGAAACTAGTAGGTATGATAGTAAGGGCTGGCAAAGTCTACAATTCAAGGAGGAAGCCATTTCTTCATTTTGCAATTTGAGAGTATCACTGGGCCCCACTTGTGCAAAAAAAATCTCCTTCATCAACATGCTACTTGTGGCTAAAATTTTCACCATTAATTTACTGCAAAGTGAACTTACTAATGTCATTTAAGTGTTAGACTTAAAAAAAAATGGAACTGCTTTGAGTTACAAAACTTTTCTGTATGGCCACTGGTAAAATACATGTTATCTAAAGATAGGCATTGGCACAGTTTCGCTTATCATATTAATTAGCTGTTAGGAGTCTGGAAGGAATGAAGCACAGGACAGGTAAGGTTTATGGGGAAAGGGATTTAGAAAAGGCTCCAAATGTAGATAGTGATGTGAAAGACCTTGAGAAACCCGAAGGGACTGGGTCTGTGTCGTAAGGGTTATCAAAAATAAGGCAAACTTATTTCATGAATTTTCCTCTGATAGTAGTAGCAGTATCTGACAGCCTGTTGATTTTATAGGGTCAAGGGACATTAATATAAAATGTTGCTGTTTTTAAAGTATTTGCATTTAATAGCTTAGTTCATCTGATTTAGAAATACTAAATGGAAATACATATTTACAAACCAAAGAAGGTGGTCTCTGTTATTGAGACTTGTTCACAGTTTATAGTGGTATTAGTAGGAATTTGTATGGAGAATTTCCTAAATCTAGGTTTGTGGGACTAGGAATGTGAGATGATTTCTGTTATACCAGTACTCGGCTTCAGAGGTAAATATTTATCATATTAGTCGAAGACTAATAAACTAGAAAAACAAAAAACCGTAAACTGTATTTATGTTTGAAGTTGACTCTGAGGGATCATAGAGCTGTAAGTGACCCAAAGATCATCTAGTCCAACCCTTTGTTTTATTGATGAGAAAGCTAAGTTCCATGGAGATTTAAGTGACTTACATAAGGTCACACAAAAATTTCAGGTAGAATTTGAATCCAGGCCCTCTTATTGCAATGCCTGTGTTTTTTTCTCTATAATCTTGCCCTCTAAGGAGTAATACACAGGATATTTAGAAATGGTTACTTTGGTATACCTGTTAAAGAAGTAGCCAAGTGTCATAGTGGAGTGAGAAATAGACTTGGAATCAAGAAGGTCTGAGTTTTAATCTTGCCTTTGACTCTTACTGGCTGTTTGACCCTAGGCTAGTCACATAACTTTTTTTGACATTAGTTTTCCCCAACTGTAAAATACAGTGTTATGCGTATCAACTAAGATAATATATGTAGGTCATTTTGCCATCTTTAAAGCACTAGGTAAGTGTTAGCTATTATTACTATTAAAACCCCAAATCTGAACCAAATTCAGTGTTTTCAAAACATCATTTCACATATTAGTTCAAAAACGTGCAAGTCAGCTATAATTGGTGTAATGTTTTATTATAATTTTTTAAATGTAACGGTAGTTTCGATTGGTGTCGCTTGAATGTTTTATAGGACAGAGCGGTGCTGGTACATGAACCTTTTTTTGAAGATTACAAATTGTAATAATTGCTAGCGTTTGTATAGTGCCTTAAAGTTTGCTAAGCACTTTCCGTGTGTTGTCTCATTTGATGCTCTCGACAACCCTGTAGGTTAGTGCTGTTATTATCCGTCTTTTACAGACAAGGAACAGGTTGTGAGAAGTGAAAGGACTTGCCCACCAGTCACACAACTAGTACATTTTGGCTAGGATCTGAATTAAAGTCTTCCTGCCACCAAGTTCAGCTCTCCTGTAGCAGCCACCTGCCTCAGACGGAAACGTGATTCTATTTAACCCATCACTGGACTTGTAATCAAGTGACCTTAAGTCTCTTTTAAACAAAAATTTGCTACATAACCCTTTTCCGCATTTCACATCAGTCACATCTCAGAAATAAGGTGAGGCAACCAAATGGTACAATGAAGTAGAATTTGGGCCTGGAAGAACCGAATAGTTTCAGAAGAACCGAATTCAGATTTGACCTCAAATATTTTATTAAGTCACTGAACTTCTGACAACTTCAGTTTTGTCATCTATAAAATGGGGATAGTAATAACACACCTCTCAAACAGGGTTGTTTGGAGGGTACAAAGAGCATAATTGTAAAGTGTTTTGGAAACCTTAAAGCACTTTTGTGTTGGAGAAAAAAAGCTGTCAGACAATAGCGTCGTAGCCGTTAAGCCTTGTTTTCTTGGCTAGCAGTATTTGTGTCAAGGATAAGCAACCCAACTTTGGATGGTGATATAAATTGCTAATGATGGAAGATATTTGCCTGGTTTTTAAAAAACTCTTTTTTGGCTTAACTAAATACACATATGTGTCTGGAAATTCAAAGATTGTATTCTATTGACATTTTAGTATTTAAATGACCTAATTCAAACTGCAGCATGGTATAGTAGGGTCAGGAAGACCCGTCGCTGACATATGTTAGATGTAGGTGATCATCAACAGATTATTCAATTTCCAGTGCCTCAGGCTACTCCAGTACTGTGTTGTATATAAGTTGATGATTATGCATCAGCGAAGAGGAATCTCCCCACACTGATAGCATCTTCAATCTGAACACTGCCCTCCCTCCTCAACCCGCTAACCCCCCATCTCATTCGGACTGTATGTGTGTAGACTTACCTATAGTCCAACAATACAGATATTACACGATGACTTTGGTGCATTCATGTTTATTTTAATTGTGGAGTTGGAGTCAGCATGGTACAGTGGAAAGAACCCACAGGAATTGTGTGCAAGTTTTCAAGATGCTACCCATATAATTTGGGGGAAATCACTTAACTTCTGGGAGCCTCAGTTTCTTTACATATAAAACAAGGGTGTTGGATTAGATGACCCCTGGGATCCAGCTCTTGGTAGATCTTATAAAAGTCTCTGATCCAGTTCTACTTTCAGCCTAGTAGTGGGATAAGCCACCTATAGAATAGGACAACTAAATTACTATGCTACATTATAGTAGGATATTCACCCTACTATGAACTAGGATTTTTGTCCCCTACATTAAGCATATAACTACAAATTTCTACTAAAATGGCTAAAGATAGTGTAACGGCGTACCAGTGAAAGTAGCTAGATGGCACAGTGGATAGAGCACTAGGCTTGGAGTCAGGAAAACTTGAGTTCCAATCTGACCTCAGATGCTTACTAGCTGTGTGACCCTAAGCAAGTCACAGCCCTGTTTGCCTCAGTTTCCTCATGTGTAAAGTGAACTGGACAAGGAAATGGCTAACCACTCCAATATCTGCCAAGAAAACTCCAAATGCTATCATGAAGTTGGACACAACTGAAATGACTGAACAAAGACACCTCATTACAAGTCATTTAGCTATTTAGTTTATAAGATAACTTTGATACAAAGAAATTTCTTTATTTGAAAATAAAAAGAAACCTTAACAGAATTTTCTTTTTGCATATTTGATATGACCTGACAAAATGGTTGTAGTGCAAAACCCTTTTCAATTTCCAGAATTAATTTATTTGTATAGACAGATATGTGTATGATAGTAAAGTCTTGCTAAATTAGAAGTTCAGAGAAATAGAATCAAAATGAATGAAATTTTAGACTTTTTAAAAAGAAATACAGTTTAATTGCTTTCAACTATTACAAATAAATTAAGATCTAACAAATTATGGCAGGTAGAGATCTTGCCTGGTCCTTCCCCTGATATCACCCCTCCTCTGTCTCCATCCTCCCCCTGCCCCATTCTTTGTTTCATTATCCTTGGGTGAATATCTTAGCTATTTGAGACACTTCTCTCTGCTAATCCATCTGTCAGTATTGCAGACAAGTTGAGGAGCACAAAATATTGCACCATTTTTTTTTTCAAGAGACAGTTGCTGGGCAACACACTTGTGAAAGTCAGTAGAGGCACATGGCCACTGAGACTACTGATGAACTACCCTTTGTTAACAGTGTCACCCACACAAACAGAAAACACCCTTTCTCATCAGTGAAGCTAACAAAGCTTCATCCAGTGTTGAAGGAATGGCAGCTGTTTTAACCACAGAGGACTTTGTTTAAAGCAAAGGGGAAGGAAAAACATAATCTGGAAAAGAAAAGAGGAAGAGCAGTAGAATGAGAAGCTATGAACAGAAAAAAAACAAGTTTTAATTTTGTCATGGAAAATTGCAGTTCGGGGTTTAAGGATCTATAACAACTAAAAGAATGTACGCAAAGGGCAAAGATGTTTGGGGAAAAAAAGGAAAAGAGAAAAAGACAGAAGGACCCAGAGAGGTAAAAAAAAAAAAAATGGGAGAGAAACAAGTTTTAAAGATGAATGAGTCAGGAGAAAAAAGAGGATCAGAGGGCACAGTCTTGGGTAACCTTGGGAAACTTCAAGAGGTCTTAGTATTCACTAAGCCATCAGTCTAACATTTCTCAGTATTCTGGCATGTTATTGGAAGAGCAAAGTGGTGATAACTAGCTAGATATTGAGGAACACTTCCTTATACTAACTGATTTTGCTTATTCACCACTCGTAGAGCCTGTCACACTCACATTCTGACCCTAGTTCTAACTCCAGGTAGTAGAATCAGAAATTTTCTTTACAGTTGTAATGGGAGAGTCATAAGACAGATGGGGGAGAGCAGTGGCAGTATGCAGCATAATCCAAACAGAAAAGGAGTGTGTTTTCCCCAGAAGATCCAGCATGCTTCAAGGGAAAGTGGGAGAATTAGGTCCCAGGGGACAGCCACCAACACCTTGGAAGTGGTGAGTGCTGGGAGATCAAGTGAGGGAAGAATGTCATGGTCCAATAGGAGACCTTGGGGGCAATAATCTCAAGACTACCTTTGGGATTCCACATCACTCCCGTGCTAAATTCTCTGGGGCAAAGTCCCATTTACTCCCAGAGTTACCACTGGTGGGCAGGAAGTATAATGGTGCTATGCTTCAAAATGTTACCTCATCATCAATGTCATTGCTTCTTTTTTGCATGTCCCATCCAAAGGTGCTTTCACTGTCCTCCTTAACCATATTGTCTGTCCTTGGTTCTGATAGTTGTTAATTTTTGTGCCAAGGCACCGTTCATCCTAATTTGGCTTCTGGTTCCTACAGGATAGGTTCTCAACACAATAGGTAGGATTCTCACCCAGGCTTCCTACTTGGAATCCCACTACCCACCTGTTTAATTTTTGATGTTTTGTTAATATCACAATTTCTTAACAACACCGTCTTCCATTGAAACCTCTATTAAAGCTAAGAAAATTGGTTAAGCAAAATCAATTGACAAGTATCTGTCTAATAGAATATCTGCACTGTGTAGTTACGACTTTGTTTTTGAGAAGAGACAAGTAATATGCCAACCTGTTGTTCCAGACAACAGTTGAGCTTCCTGACCCTCGACTCTGCGTTTCTACCTTAACTTCAATAAAGATAAATATCTTTCCCTATTCTTAGGGTCATGACCCCTTGCTATCAAGGTTTCTTTGGTCTCGTTAGAATTCAGCAGTTCTCAACCTGTGGGTCGCAACCCCTTTGGGGGTCGAACGACCCTTTCACAGGGGTTGCCTAAGACCATTGGAAAACACGTATTTCTGATGGTCTTAGGAACTAAGACATGGCTCCAGGTGGGTCTGCCTACACGCAGATACACCCAGATACTCCCACATACGAGTATTAAAGGATCATGGCATTAGGAAGTTTGAGAACCACTGAATTAGATGCTTAGTTGAATCTCTTAGCCTGGCCTATTTTGCTGTCCCCCAACTCAAGAAGTAGTTTAAAGATATTTTTCAGGTATAAAATTGAGAAGAAAAGTGATTCAGTGTGTAAGTTGACTTTTATAGTAAACATTTATGCTTAGCTAAAAGATTTTCAGATAATTTTTTATATAAATTAGTCATTTGAATTGGGTCCTTAGGGAATATTGTTAGTTTGGAACACTTAAATAGAAGCTAAGAAGAAAAAAAAACTGGCAAAAAGTACAAAATAGAACTAGGTGTTTTATAGGAAAAAACCCAGTAACTTAATATCCAATTAAGATTTATGAGACGCAGAATTTCTAAAAAGATATTTAAAGCATCTTTTCTTTCTGGTAGGAAAATAAGGCATATATTTTCTGTTCTTAGCATGAAAATAGTCATGACATTTTATATTTTTAAATTCTTGAACCTAGTAGTTTCATAGTAATTTGATGTTTTTAGTTTTTTGTACATGTTTCTTTTCATAGGGACTTATAGATGCATCCTCAGAGGATGTTGGCTTTTTGGAATATGATTATACAATCCAATAATATTAATTAATCACTACTGGGTGCCAGGTACACTATGCTCAGGGCCAAAAATATGAGAATAAAAATTAAATGGTTCCTGTTTCATGGGAAATAGATACTGATAAATAAATGTAAAATAGATATATGAAATAAAGTAATTTTGGGGAAGGAGAGCAAACAACTAGAAGAATCTAGAAAGGACCCTTGTAGGAGGTGTCACTTGAGTAGAATTCAGTCTCTAAGGCAGGAGTGGGGAGCTTATGGCCTTCTAGGTCCTTGGGTACAGCCTTTTGACTGAATCCAAGTTGTAGGAACATCCTTTTATTAAGGAGATTTGTTCTGTGAAGTTTGAATTCAGTCAAAGGGCTGCACTTGAGAACCTAGAGGGCCACATGTGGCCTTGAGGCCATAGGTTTCCCACCCCTGCTCTAGGGGTTCTAAGATAAAGATGGAGGATAAGCATTCCAGGCATGAAAGTGTGCAAAGACAGTGGTAGAGATGAAATGTTATATTTGGGAAACAGTAAGCAGGTTAGTTTGGCTGGAACATAGGGCTCATAATGGGGCATAGGTAATGTGTATTCCAATTTGAGCTAGGGATAATAGCAGAAATGTTATAGACTGGTAGATTCACCAAATTATTGCTAAGGAAATTTTAAGAAATAAACTTTAAAATGGTAGAAAGGCATTCCCTACACAGCCAAATTCTAGGATAGTAAAGTTCTCCCATAGAATTCCTCTCCCTTTACCCTACCAAATACACAAGACCACACTCCCTGCTGTATCTATAGTGTATATTCTCCATTCTATATATGTATATATGTTAGGGAATTATGTACACATAATGTATATATGTCTATATAGTGTGGAGGATATAAATACTCATTGCATATAAGATACAGAGTATGGAAGGATACTTGTATATGTCTGTGTGTATATATACTTCACCTGATAGGGGAGTGGGGGTGGAGGATGAATGTTAGAGAACTCTCCGATTCTCCATTATCTAAGGATAGCATCCTGGAAATTATTTCCCATGTGCCTAATTTCCTAGAATTTATTTTTTATCACCAGAAACTTAACATTCTGCTAGATGAAATCAACTCAGAAACTCAGTTCCTTAGATTATTTCCCACCCTGGCTGCATGACTTCATTCCCTTGAGAAGAGTCACCTTCCTCCCTTCTCCCTGCCCCCAGCTTTTCAGCTTCTTTTTATATGTTCTTTCCCCCATTAGATTGTGAGCTCCTTGAGAGCAGGAACTGTCATGCCTTTCTTTGTATCCCCAGGGCTTAGCAGACATGCATATGCACACTCATATATATGTATACGTATATGTATATGTACATATATAATCACCTTAGGAACCCAGATAATAATTTGAAATCTAATACATTTCTGGAATATTTAAGAACAATTGACTCTCCCCTATTTGGTCTGTATTCTGAATGGAGAGGAAACTTCTATTTCAGCCTAAGGCAACAAGCCAACACATTGGATAGAGTGCTGGGCCTTGAGTTTGAATACCTGAATTTGAATCTATCATCTGACACTTACTAGATATGTGACCCTAGGCAAGTCACTTGACCTTTCTCTGTTTCAGTTTCATCATTTATAGGATGGTGCCTACCTCTCATGGTTGTAAGAATCAAAGGACAATTTATCACAATGCCTGCACATAGTAGATATTTAATAAATGCTTGTTCTCTCCCCTTCCCTCTAAAAGCTTACTTCAAGAAAGTGAGATATTGAAATCCAGTGGAGGTATAGGCATTAATATCCAGTGATGGATTCCAGCTCATTAGATTGTAGGCAGTATATGGAATCTAGAAAATCCTATAGAAAAAGCCCAAAATTATATTTAAGAACTTAGATATATAATAAGCATTATAGTATTTAATGGTGAGTATATTTTATGTTCTAGAAGAGTCCAGCTAATTTACTCACATTTACTTTATGTTGATTTGAATTTATATGATAGCTCTATTTCAAACTAAGACCATCAAGCATTACTTTAAGAACCAGTATCTCATATAGCTGAAAGATCCTTAAATCTAATGTAGTTACAAGAGCACATAGGTTCAGTGTCCACTGGAGAGTGCTAGTTCATGTTAGATTGTTGCCAGTAGCTGGAATCCAAAAAGCCCAGCAGCAAAAGAAACTGATTATAATCTTTTAGGAATATAACTGTGTTATTCAAAATCTGGTACATTCCTGGAATGCTTGGCATAAGCACAACTGTTTTACAATCCCATTTAATTTTTATTCTTTATGCAAAAGATAGTTATATTTCAAGCTAAGGTTGAAACCCTGTATAACCCATAGGAACTTAGATGTGCAGTGAGAAATTTGGTACATTCCATGGTATAGGAAGTAGTTTTCCATTTGTCTTGCATTCTTCTGAAAGACAGGGATAGCACTGTTAGTTGGGCAGTGAAAACTTGGAAAGAACCAAGATCATGAAATCCAATCCAAAGACACCGATTGAAGAGTTCCATTTCATGTTGGATTCCCTACCAATTACTGGAATGCTGAAACTCCTGTGGGAGAATCCCAATGCAACATTTTAGAAATCCAGATACATAATTTTTAGTGGCACGTTCCCTGGAGATAATATATGATCTAGAGAACAATTCATTGCCATTTGGTTTGAATTTCAGACGATGAAAGTTTGTTACTAGAAATCAAGGTGCTGAGATCCAGTACAGGTATAGGAAGATACTGAGTCATTATCCAGTGAAGAGTTCCATATAGTTCTTAATAAAGTGCTGCCAGTAGTGAGAGTCCTGTAAACACTAGAAGGAGCCAAAAATAACTGAGAAATGTAAATACATGACTAGACATACAGTACGTACTTTGAGTTTGCTATTTGAAAATCAATTTATTCACATTTGATTTGTGTAGTTCTGAATGGAAAGCATAGCTCAGTTTCAAACTAAGGAAATGAAAACAGTCCTGGGAACCAAAATACCTAAAACCAGTACAATTAAAACACAACACTGATCAGATACATAGGAGAGTTCCAATTCATATTAAATTGCTGCAAATTGCTAGAATCCTTCAAACGAGTCAGTAGAAAGTAATGCAGCCTTTATCAACTTAAATTTTTATGTAACACGAGTAAAAAATTGCATGGTTTACTCCCGTTTAGTATATATTACTCTGAATTGAAAGGATTGTACTACTAAGGCCTTCAAAGCTTCTAAGAACCAAGATACATAAATCTAGCACGATTATCACAGATTCAAGATGCTGCAAAGAGATTCAGTTCATGTTAGAATGATGCCAATATCTGAAATACTGCAAAACGTGAAGGAGAAACACAATAGTTATAAAACTTTAAAAACCTAGATATGTAATAAGATATTCCTTGAGAATGAAACAGTCTGGAAACCAGTATATTTCACTTGACATTTTTTCCCCCTGAGAATCAATAGTTCTATTTCAAACAAATCCAGTGAGTGTTTACTACTAGGTAAGAAAGTAGTTAAATTTAATTCTGTTACATGAGAACATTGATCTAATATCCAGCGAGGAGTACCAGTTCAAGTTAGACTGCTGCCAATAAATAGAATCTTAAATCTAAGGGAAAAGCCAATATCTTTTAGAACAGGGATAGGGAACCTGTGGCCTCAAGGTCCTCAAGTGTGGCCCTTTGACTGAATCCAGACTTCACAGAACAAATCCTTTTATTAAGGGGATTTATTCTGTAAAACTTGGACTCAGTCAAAAGGAGGTACCCAAGGACGTAGAAGGCCACATGTGGCCTCAAGGCCACCAGGTTCCCCACCCCAGTTTTAGAATCAAAATTTGTTACTAAAAATTGGTAATTCCTTGAGTATAGCATAAAAACAACTGGCTTTTTCTTGTTTACTTTATATTACTCCAAGTCAAAAGGAAAACTGTAATTCAAGTTACTTCTAGGATTCAAGATATTAAAATTCAATGTGAATATAGTAGGATAGTGATCCAGTATCCAGTGGATTATTCCAGTTCATATTAGATTCCTGCCAATTGCCGAAATCCTGAAAATATTTCAGAAAAAACCAAATATATAACATTTAGAAACCAGCTATGTGACTCAAAATACACTATAGTCTTTCAATATTATACATGGTCTAGTTTTTTCTTAATTTATTTTGCTTTGCATCAATATGATACTTATAGGACAATTATTTTAGATTAAGGTAATGAAAGCTTAATATGAGGGAGCAGAATACTGAATTTCAATCCAGTTACACAAGTACATCAATAATCTTTAATTTGACAATTCTCAAAATAAGATATTTCTGTAAAGTGATCAGAGTGGATATATTGTTGAGCTCAGTCAGTCTAAAAGCATTTAATAAGCATTAAGTGCCACAAACTATGCTAGTCCCTGGAGATATAAAGGTTCCTCTCTCAAAAACCTTGTATTCTAATGGTAGTGACACTGTTACAAACTATGCACAGATAAGAAACATACAAAGTAATTGGGTGAGACAAGGCATTACATTTAAGGGGGACTAATAAAGGGTTCTTGCAGAAGGACAGATTTTAACTGAGGATCAAAGGAAGCCAAGCATGGGAAATAGTGAAAATGCATGGAGTCAGGGTACAAAACCTTATGTGAGTAAAATCACTAGCAGGCCAGTGCCCCTAGATCATAGAATACATGGAGATGAGTAAAGTGTATAAAGACTGGAAATGTAGAAAGGACTTAAGTTATGAAGGGTTCTGAAAGCCAAACAATTTTATATTTGATGTTGGAGGTAATAGGGAGCCACTGGAATTTATCAAATATGGATTAGGCATGGTTACACTTGTGTTTTAGGAAGATCACTTCTGTAGCTGAGTGGAGAATGGGCATGAAGGCAAAAGAGCTAGGTTTATAACCAGAAGTCACCCAGCAAAACAGCATAATCCTTCAGGGGGAAAAAACTGACATTTATTGAAATAAAAGACTTTCAGGCATTGTTGGTGAAAAGACCAGAGTCAAATAGAAAATTAAATATTCACACACAAGACTCAAGAGAAACATAAAAAGGTAAACATGAAAGAGAAATTACGAGAGACTTAGTAAGGTTGAACTGCTCACAGTCTTTTATGGAAAGATGATACATGTAATTCTTAAGACCTTTTCATTATTAAGGAAATTAGAAGCATACTACGTTGAGGGCACAGGTGTGAGTTGATTATGTTGGGATAATCTCCAAAAAAAATACACTGGGAGAAGGGGAAAGGGGAAGGAAGAATGGGAAAAATTTTGTCACATAAATGAGGTGTACAAGGAAAGCCTTTTGCAGAGGAGGGGAAGATGGGAAGGGGTTGTGGGTAAGACTTGAACTTCTCATCAGATTTGGTTAAAAAAGGGAAGAATTCACATATACACATAGACACACTCATTTGGCCATAGGAATTCGTCTTGATCACCTGGGAAGTAGGAAGGGAGGAGAATAGAGAGGATAGATTAAAGAGAGAGACAGTGGCCAGGAACAAAACAGACTTTTGAGAAAGGATGGGATAAAAAAGAGGGAGAAAGATAAATAGAAGAAAATGAATGGAAATACACAGTAATCCTAACTGTGAATGTGAATGGGGTGAATTCACAAAATGGAAGCAGATAGCAGAATGTATTAGAAACCAGAATCCAACCACATATTGTTTGCACGAAAAACACTTGAAAGAGAGAGACACACAGGGAGTTAGAATAAAGGCCTGGAGGAGAATCTGTTATGTTCTAGTTGAAGCAAAAAATGCAGGGATAATATTCATGATCAAAGAAAAAGCAAAAGTAAACACTGACCTACTTAAAAGGGATACACAGAGAAATAACGTTTTCCTAAAAGGTACCATAGATAATGAAACAATACCAATAGTAAGTATCATATATATGTACGTATGTATTCATGTATGTATATGTATGACATAAAACTGTATACCCTTTGACCAAGTAACTAGATCTGTGTCCCAAAGAAATTAAAGAAAAAGAAAAGGGATCCATATGCTTCAATATGTATAGCAACTCATTTCTTGGTAGTAAAGAATTGGAAATTGAGGGGATGTCCATCAATTGAAGAATGGCTGAATATATGATTGTGATATAATATTATTGTGCTATAAGAAATGACAAGTGTGATAGTTTCAGAAAAACCCAAGAAGACCTATATGGATTGATACAGAGTGAAGTGAGGAGAACCAGGAGAACCATTGTACATAGTAACAGTAATATTTTAATGATAATGAACTGGGAAAGACATAACTACTCTGATCAACACAGTGCTCCAGGACAATTCCTAAGGACTCATGATATAAAATGCTAACTACATTCAGAGAGGTAACTGATGAACTCTTAGTGCCAGTTGAAAGCATACATTTTTTCACTTTTTTTTCTTTTTGTAATATGGAATTTTTTTTTTTTGCATGATCACATGTATAATTGATAGCATATTGTTTGACTTCTCACTGGGTGGATCATGGGCAGGAGAGAGGGAAGAAATTTAGAACTCAGATATTTAAAAATGAGTACCAAAAATAAATAATAACCCCCCCAAAACAACAACAACAACAACAAAGTGTGATTGAAAGGATCTGGGGACTGTTTATCGTTTAATGCTATACCCAAAGAATCTTCTAGCGTAAATAAAACAAATTATGTGGGGATAGTATGGTTTTCTCTTATATGGTTGTTTGGATGATGATTCTATGTTATCATAACCCCATTTTGCCTGCTGGGGCTTCAAGGAAGAAAGTTCTTAAATTGCTGGATAGTGAAGGAAATCCTTTGGAGGATATGAAGATCACAAATGTAATATTTTGGGTACTGGGATTTTGAAGAATCAGTAATGAAATCCTCAAGAGAAAACAATGGTAAATATGACTTACTATGTCTAAATGCCTCTGTGAAATAAATGAAAACAAGATCATACGATATTGCAAAAATTCAAGAGTGAAGCATATTTTGAATAAAATTGTGTTATAGTTGTAAAAGTAAGGCCTCAAAGCAGTGGCAAAGGCATTTCCTAAAACCAAAATTGGTTATTTGGTTAAAAAATTTTATGCAAAGGGAGAAGACCAAGGCCAAAGTCTCTGGGAAAATCCATGACAAATAAAAGAAATATTAACTGAGCTACAAGAAGCCATAGAGAGTAACACAACAGTGACCAGAGATTTCAGTATCTCGCTCCCTCTCTTGGTTTTGGATAAGTCTAACAATGATAAAAAGGAAAATATGGAACTGAACAAATTGCTGGAGAAAATAGCATGAAAATCTTATGATGTTGTCTAAATGGTATTGCAAAAGAATGTACATATTTCTCTGCATCGTATGGAACTTCTAGAAAGTTGACCTTATATCAGGGCACAGAGATATTGAAAATTAATGGAAAATGAAAACATAATTACTATGTCCTTTACAGAACATAATAGTAAAAATAGACACTCGGGACCACAAACAAAAGACACAGACCCAAATGGACATTGAATAATGAAACCCCAATAATGAGTAGTTCAAAGAACAACAACAACAATAAATATAGTAACATTGAAATTATCGAGATAAAACAATATACCAAAATTTCCAAGATGCAGTTAAAGCTGTCCTTGGAGGGAAAATCATATATCTACAAATATATTTTAATAAAATAGAAAAAAGAGAAGATTAACAAACTCAATGTGACTTTTAAAAATTATAAAACCAATAAATCTACTTAAAATAAGCATAAATAAAGAGATATTAAAATTAGAAAAGAAATAGATAAATTGGAAAATAAAAAAATTGAAAACTGGCTCTTTGAAAAGGCTAGTAAAATTTATTAATTGAGCCAAATTTAATAAAAAAAAAGAGGATAGAAAATTAAATCAATTAAAATAAGCAAATGAGCAAGATAAAATCACAATAAAACAGAAGAAATTAAAAGGATAACCAGAGCATTATAAATACTTGTATGCTTACTAAAATGAGAACAGAAAAGAAATAGAAGAATACTTTCAAAAATATAAAATACCCCAACTATCAGAAGGCCAGAAGGAAATGTTAAGTAACTTAATCTCAGAAAAGGAAATAGCTCTAGCTGTAAAGGAACTACCAAAGGAGTGCTGGTGGTACAGAACCTCCTGGTCAGAATGAATTCACAGGAGAATTTTTTCTTAACTTTTCAAGAACAATTAGTACCAATACTTAACATGTTCTCAAAAATTGGGAAAGAATTAACACTATGAAAACTACTTAATGGTTGAAGGATAAAGCACAGAAGAAAAACTATTGGCCAATATAATAAATGAATACTCAACAATTTTGAAGAAAATCTTCTCAAAAGGGCTATTGTGATATACCCAAGAAATCACTCATTATGACCAAGTGGGATTTATACCAGGAATGGATAGGAAAACTATTGACATAATTATGTTAAACACCAAAACATCCCAGACTGTCTTATCTCAGTTGATGCAGAGAAGCCTTTGACAAAGCACAGCAAACTTTTATGCTAAAAACCCTACGATTATATAGAGGCAACTTCTTTTAATATCATGACAGGCATATAATGAAAACCCAAAGCATGCATCATATACAACATGGATACGCTAGAATCTTTCCCAATAAACATAGGAGTAGAGCAGATATCCACTCTCCCAATTACTATTTGATAAAAGTTTTGGAAATCCTAGTAACAGAAATAAGACAAAGGAAAGGAAAGATCTAGAATATCAAGAGAAATGATGAAAAGAGAGACATGGGGGAATTAGCATGTCCTCTGTATTATAAAACAGCAGTTATTAAAAGCATCTGGTTTGGTTTAAAAATTGAGAGTATACAACAAAAGGTAGAATCATGAACAATGGAACTCAATAAATCGGTGTTTTACAAATTACATAGGAAAAATCTTACTTGACTAAAAAAGTTGCTAAGAAAACTGGAAATCAGTCTGGCAGAAATTAAGCTTAGACAAACACTTTATATCATCTTCCACAATACATTCTAAATGACTTTAATATTAAAGATAGCAATTTTAAAAGCTAGAAGAAAAGCAGAGCATGTACCTCTCAAGGGTACTAGTAGAAGCATGTAAATGTACAAAAATATTTATAGCACCTCTTTGTGTTAGCAAAGTATTAGAAACTGAAGTGATGACCATCAGTTGAGCAGTGGCTGAACAAGTTATGGTATATGAATGTAATGAAGAAATTTTGCTATAAGAAAGAATGAATGGGATACTTACAGAAAATCTTGGTCAAACTTGTATGACCTGATAAAGTGGAGTAAAACTGGGAAAGCAATTTATACAGTAACAACACTATTGTAAAAATAGTCAACCCTGGAAGACTTAGTAACTCTGATTAACCACACAATAATCACTATTCCCAAGAATTAATGATGAAACATGTTATCCACCTCCAGAAAGTGAATTGATGAACCCAGAGTGGAAATTGAAGCATATTTTCATCTATTTCTTTCTTTTTCTTGGAATATGGCAGAAATTTGTTTTGCATGTTTACATATTTGTTATGGATCTTATTTTTCTTGCTTTCTTAATGAGGGAAAGAGGACAAGAGAGGAATTGAAAATAAAATTGAATTAAAAAAAAATCACATAAGTATTCTAACTAGGACCACTACAAATTACCATTACACAGCCTATCTTATTTTCTTCACTGACTCTTCAAAACCTTTTCATCCCTCCCCAAATTTCCTATGCCTCCCTAACCCTCTCAGCTGAGAACTCTGCCTCATATTTTACAGAAAAAAATCAAGCTATTTGTCTGAGCTCCCTCTTCTCACCCTTTTCTCATTTCATATCACACAGTTGCCTTCTGTCATTATCTTCCCCTTTACCTCTGTCTCATATGAATAGGTGACATTACTGCTTGGCAAGGTAAACCCCTCAATCCATTAATTGGTTGGTTGTTGTCCTTTCTTTTTTTTTCTTTTTGCTTTTTTGGAGGGGGGAAGGCAGGGCAATTGGGGTTAAGTGACTTGCTCAAGGTCGTATGGCTAGTAAGTGTTAAGTGTCTGAGGCTGGATTTGAACTCAGGTCCTCCTGACTTCAGCGCCGGTGCTCTATTCACTGCACCACCTAGCCGCCCCCAGTTGTCCTTCATTCTTGAAGAGGACCAAAATGACATTACTGTATTGGAGTCAAGGTGCAGTGTATCCAGCTGTACCTGATCAGACCAATATGAGTTCTACCATAGGTCAGACACAAATAGTCCACCTTAACATTTGGAGTGGAGATGTCTCTAAATGTGCACATCTCATTTTTCTTTTGAGCTATTGCAATTCTGTTTTGCTTACAGAGCACAATGACTTCTTTGATAAGGGGACATCATGCTGGGTGATCCTTTGCCAGTGTCTCCCATGTCACACAACCTATTCCAAAGTTCTTCAGAGAAACTTTGAGAGTGTTTTTGTATCATTTCTTCTGACCTCCACATGAACACTTGCCTCATGTGAATTGTCTGCAAGAACAGCCCACAAAACTAAATAGTAAGCTAGTCAAATGTGTTTGGCATTTAAACAATGTGGCCAGTCCACCAGAGTTTGTGCTTTCTGTGATGGAGTTTGAATGCTTGACAGTTTAGCTTGAGAAGAAACTCAGTGTATGATACCTTATCTTGCTAAATTATCTTCAGAATCTTCCTAAGACAATTTGAATGAATCTAAGAGGTTTACTGGCATGCTGCTGGTGTTTCACAGGCATACAACAATAAGGTCAGCACGATACCTCTGTAAACCTTCGTTTTGGTAGGCAGTCTAATACCTCTTCTCTCCCACATTTTCCTTCAGAGACTCCCAAACACTGAGTCTAAAGAGGTTTTCTGAATCCAGAGCCAACATCTACTCTATTACCTAGTTTCCTGGGAAACCCTTAACTGCATCCCCAAGCACAAGTGCTGGATTAGTGCTGTTAAGGGAGGGCTTCTGAGTAAAACACTGTATGTTTTGGAATTCTCCATTGTTAATACATAAAGGTATTATCTTGTTGATCTTTTTGCTTTATTATCCTTTGAAAACAACTCTATCGCTGGTGCATGATTTCCTCTTTTTCTTTGTTGACAGTTACTGGGGAATGGATAAAATTTTTAGTCCCTTAGCTTGTTGCTTTTGTGATGCAGAAATCATTTATTGAATTTTTAAATCATGTACTTGCTTTCAGCTTAGCTAACAACAACAAAAAATAGATAATGATACCTGTAAGAGAAGAATATTAATTCGGTGCTTGTCATTCAGCTAGAATTTTACCCAATTCACAGCGTTCCAAAGAAAATTTTATTTTGACTTTATTTTTGTTTTATTTACTTTAGGAATGTAAATAGCATGAGCATTTTGCAAAGATAAAACATCATGTTTCCTAGACGTTCATTTCCTGTTTTGTATTATGATACTTAAAGAAATTGTAGTTTTCAAATCATGCCACACAAGGTGGCAGCACCTGACAACTTTATAACTTTTAATATCAAATTCAACCTAGCACTATGGATTTTATGTGTAAGATGTAAACTGTCTCAGAGAGAACCCTTCTCTCTAAATGTCCTCGTAATACCACATAAGAGTGTTTATGCTTTGATGCCATTCAGCTGTGAGGGGGCTCAGGACTGTTTGCTGTTTGAGTGCCGATCAAATCATCTATGCTCAGCTTCTTTACAGCAGCTGGCCACAGTGCTGATAAAAACAGGACCTAACACTTTTACCCTCAAGGCACAACATAGAACTTTGCATATGAAAGGATAATAAATATTGGTTGAATTGAATAATAGGGCCTCATAAATAATTATGGTAACATAAAATTCCACCAATGTCACTGACCTATCAATCAATCAGCACTGGGCTATCCAGCAGTGGAATTATATTATGCTGTACTAGCTGATCTGATATTGATTGTCAGTTGACTACAGCTGATTCAGTTGTTGATAGCAGATGTAAGATTAATTCTCTGCTTTCCTTTCTCCATTCTGTGATTCGTGGCAAGTTCTCAGAATTGCCTTAATGATAACTTCATTCTTCAAAAAGTAGAGGAATGAACAAGTGTATATTATATATTAGAACTGATTTACATTAACAGGGAAGAATTGATCACTGTGGTGAAAATGATGGGAACACTGGAGAAAAGTGACCACTACCCCTTAGAGTTTGTGATAGAGAAGAAATCTGGGCATAATTTCACATGAACTTAAGATTTTGAGAAAACAGAGAGGAAAGGGTACCCAGAAAGGAAGGGAAACTATAAAAAAAAATGAAATTCTGAAGACACAAAGGGAAATAATTCAGTTGAGGAAAGGAATGAGAGTTGTCTGAAGAGACTCATGTATGTGGATATATATGAGCAAAAACCACCTAGTATAGATTTTGAAGATCTAAGTAACAAAGATGAAAGCAAGGGAAGGTAGCAGAGGATGATACCATGAATTGATATTGTAAATATAGTGTTAAAATTCAGGATGTGCTGAGGCTGCTAAAACGAAGAACCAAAAGGAATTTTTATTAATGTAAGGGTAGGGATTATTGAATGATTGATCATTTACCCCAAACTAAGTGATAAAATGTTATATCCTGTAGGTGAGAATATCTCAATTAAGCAATTGATGAAGTAGAGACTTTAGATTAAGCTAAAAAAAAATCCTTGAAAACTATTGAATGAAGTAGAGTAATGCTGCTGTGAAATGTATTTGGGTTGGTTGAAGAAATTTGGTCTTTCCCTGTTGAGAATCTGTAAAGTAGCAGAGCAATTTAAAAATGAGAGGTGGAAGCTAATGTTGAACCAGGGGAGAGTTTTCCAGCTAAATCACTAAAAAGGAATTATTTGGAGGAGGTATAGGGGAGAAAGACAATGACTCAGTCAACATAGGGTTGTTCCTCTTTGGTTTGAGGACTTCAGCTTTTCATTGGTATCTTCATAGCATCACAGACTTAGCAGTGACCATCAGTAGTTTCAGTATGGAAAATTGAGGATTATACTGCATGTGATAAAAACAGATTAAGTGCCCCATGAGGAGCCCAACATAAAAACTACAACGTATCTAAGCTAACTTTCCCCTGGACTCTGTATGTACAGGTAGGAGAGTGTGTTAGACATTTTTTTGAGGGTGGGGGGTGTTTTCTATTTGTATACCATTGTAGTGAATACTGTTTTCTAAAAGCTAATTAAATCTGACTGACTAATTGATTTCACTAACAATTATGGCATCGGGGAACACAGTAGTGGAAGTTCATGAGCTATAATATTAGAAAACTAGCCTTACCTCTCAGGGATACCCCTAGAATCTGGAGGTGAGATATAGTAGCTACCTTCTGGTGCCTGACTTACTAGTCTACAAAGAGATTGAGGAATAGCTCCAGAGTGTGCCTTTAGTTTTATTAGGGAAAAGTGGACAGACACTCAAAAGGAATAAGACTATTCTTGGAATGAATAAGAGAATCTTAATAGTATGTAAGAACTATTTGTTTGTATCCCTTTGACCACTTCTCTACTGGACTTTTGGCCTTATTAACTGAGAGCAAAACCCAGAGCTGAAATAATTTAGAAAAAAGTTTAAGTCATCCAGCAGAAGGAAGAGTAAAAAAAAAAAAAGAATGGACTGCTCCCCATAAGTGCCTGTAACTTACATATTATATAGGATTCAAACAAAAGAACGAAGAAACAGTAACTGACTGGCCAATATGGAGACAGTTTTCAGATAAGACACTGAGGTTACTTGAGATGTATAATGGGAGAAAACGCCTCATGTTCCTTGCATTAATCTTTGAATCTTACTGTGTTTCTGGTCAGCATAACCTGAAATCCCAAGTTAAGTATTAAACAAATCTGGTCTCTAAGCAACAGTTCTGGTTTCTCAGCCATGCGGGCCTAGGTCCAAATAATACTATAAAGTTTCTGTCATCTCATATTTATATATATTTTGGACATCAGGACTTAATTAAGGAAATGTGATACAAAGATTTGCTCACAGCTAAGTGTTTTCCTTCTTATTCTAGTTGGATTCATTTTGTTCATGCAAAAGTTTCCAATTTAATATAATTAAAATCATTATTTAATCTTTTGTGAACATTTCTGTTTCAGGTTTGGTTAATAATTCACCCCCTCCCTCAACATAGCTCTGAAAAGCATATAATCTACTTCTTTTCTAATTTTTATATCTCATTATCTTTAATATTCAGTTTACATATCTACTTTGAATTTATTGCTATTCAGGATGGTGGTCTAAAACTATTTTATGTTAGATTGTTTTCCCTGAAGCTATTTTTGAATGGCTAATTATTTCCTAGATGATTTATGTTTTTTGGCTTGTTGGGCACTGGGTTGCTGAGTTTATTATTTCTAGCTTTCCATCTTGTCTAGTCTGTTTCATTTATCTGCTTTCTATTTTTTAACTAATACCAAATACTTTTGATGATTACTGTTTTGCATATAGTTTGAAGTCTTGTGCTCTTCCTTAGCTCCAAGTATGATAGGTTGGATGGGTACCTCAGGCTCAAAATGTGAATGAAACTGTCCACTCATATTCTATCTAACAGTTAACAAAAGGATATTCACTTAGTCATAACAAGGAAAGGATGTTCATTAAAGAAGTAGTCTTGATTCAGTTGATTGCATCTTTCCTATGCTGTTATCAGTCATCCTATTGGCACTTAGTCAGAAACCTTAGGGAGGGGCTCTAGCCCTTTATGCCTTACCATTTTAGTACTTAGAGAACCAGAGAGTTACATCAGTGTAGTCCCTTGAGCCAATTAAATCTTGACGATAATTTTTTTCCTTTTTTTTTTTTTTTGGTTAAACTATTTGAATAAGTTTTTTGTTTTTATATTGCTTAAATTCCCCCCTTTATCCATTCTCTGTTCCTTCTCAGTGAACCAACATATATAACAAGGAATATTTCTGTTAAGAAAAAAAAAGAAAAATAAGAGAAAAAGAAAAACAATCAGCAAAAACCAATACATTAAAAAACTGGAAACAGTATGCAATGTTCCATAAGGGGACAATGTGTGTGGAGGGAATTTTCTCATACTTTTTCTTCAGGGCTATGCTTTTTCTTTGTAATTTTGTCATTCACTTTATTTTGCTTTTTACATTTTAATTGTTTTTTAAAAATTTACATTGTTGTAGTCAATGTGTTCATTATTTTCTTGACTATACTTCTCAGCATCAGTTCATGTAAGAATTTCTATGCTTCTGTATATTTTTCTTTTTTTATAGCACAGGAATATTCCATTACATTTATGTATCAAATTTGTTTCTAATTTTTTGCTGGCACAAAAAGTGCTGCTATAAATATTTTGGTGTGTATGAAGACTTTCTTCTTATCAATGACCTTCTTATGGACATTGATAATAGTAGAATCTATGGTTCAGAGAGGATGGACATTTTAATCACCTAATCTGCATAATTCCAAATTACTTTCCAAAGTATCTCCTCTACCACTAACAAAAGGTCCAAAATTGGAATGAAATGACATTCATAATTGTAATGGTAATGTAATTTGAATTTGAAGATCCTTTTGTATTGGCAAAGGTAACAGGTATTTAGCACTTAGTAACTAATCGAGCCTCTGTTAAAGAAACAGAAGGTATGAACCCTGATGTAACAAGAAGGGGTTAGCTGAAACAGGAAGGTGCTAATGCTGTATGTGTACAAGGTGAAGCCCCTGCTGGGTCAGACAGATCTTCTTGGAGCAAGCTGTGTGGAGGCAGAAGCAGCTGCCACCAGGGAAGCTGAAGAGAAAAGCCTTCCCCTAACCCCCCAGGCTGGAGAAAACGATTTTGATTTTGGGAAACTGGATGAAGTGATTTTGATTCTGGGAACCACCTAGAGCTCCTGCTGAGGAACTGCTGGGTCCAAGAGCCAGCTGGAGCTTCTGGGAGCTGCCAAAGATGTCCAAGGGCCAGCTGGGGCTGCCACAGACTGAGAAAGTATGACTTCAATGCTGGTACTTTTTATAAATCTGTTTGTGGCTTTATTAAGCCTTAACTTCCCTAGAACAGAGACTGTGAAGGATTTAAGGTGGACTGGATGCTGTGAGCTTCAGTTTGGAACAGGAACAGCATGGAGAGATGAGGAACTGGGAACTGTCTGCCTTTGAACCCAGGTGACCGTTTGGTGAATCCAGGTAGTATATGGGACCATGGAAGGGGATTCAGGGAATCTGAGAGACCACCCCAAGTTAAGCTGAAAGAAGACTTTATTTGGATACTGTGTACTGACTGAGAAATTGTAATTTACTAGTGACCTAGGGGTGGAAGGCTTGTGTATTTTCTGAAGACTGAAAGGTGAATGATGACTGAATAGCAATTGATTTGTAACTTGGTGTGCCCCATGAGTGAAAAACTATTGTACTTTATATCTCTCCTTAAGGAAGACAGAATGATAGAGGTACTAAATGATTGAGTGACTAAATGAATGTACTTTGTTCAAAACTTTGTGATCACTGTGGTGAAAACTATGTGGCCATCTTAGTGATAAATGGTTGTGAATGCTGTACCTTGATTTCTGTGAATGTTTTTCTCTGATTTGATATTGAATAGAGTGTTCATTATACTGTGTAATCAGAACTTTGAAAGCTGTTCACAGCAGCCATCCTCTGGAAAGCTGCTCATGATTGGATTTACAATAATCCATTTAACAGTTAATAAAAGGAGGCTTATCTTCCCACAAGTACTCCAAAATTGACTATTCCCATATTTTATCATCTTAGCCAATTTACTGGGAGTGGGGCAAAATCACAATGGTATGTGTGTGTGTGTGTGTGTGTGTGTGTGTGTGTGTGTGTGAATTGAGACTAAGTGACTGTAATACCATGCGCCAGCAGATTCCCAAAAGAATGCTACTGTGAACAGCTTTTAAAGTTCGGATTACACAGTATAGTGAACACTCTGTTTACTCCATTACAAATCAAGGCAAACATTCACAACATGTCACAATATAATATTCGCGACATTACATCTTATCACAGAAAATCACAATATGGTATTCATAACAGCTTAACATTAGAATGGCCA
>CM053592.1:21703398-21723543 GCA_028646515.1 Pseudochirops corinnae
AGAGTAAGTTGGGGGAAGATAGATGGAAGATGGAGGGAAATATCGTTAGTCTTTCATAATATGACTATTATGGAAGTGTTTAGCATGATCACACATGTATAACCTATATTGAATTACTTGCCTTCCCAAAGAGGGTGGGATGGGGAGGGGAAAAGGAAGAGAATTTGAACTCAAAGTTTTAAAAACAAATGTTAAAAATTGTTTTTACGTGCAACTGGGAAATAAGATATAGAGGCAATGGGGTGTAGAAATCTATCTTGCCCTACAAGAAAGTAAAGGTGAAGGGGATGGCATGATAGGAAAGAGGGCAGACTGGCAGAAGGGTTAATCAGAATGTATGCCATCTGGGATGAGGGAGAGAGGAGAGATGGGGAGAATATTTGAAACTCAAAATCTTGTGGAAATGAATGTTGAAAACTAAAAATTAATTAATTAGTGAAATACAAAAAACTATTACTATATTTTCCCCCAATTTCACATAAAAACAATTTTAGTATTCTTTTTTGAGTTCCAATTTTTCTTCCTCCTTTCCTTCCCACTCTCATTGAGGAGGCAAGCAATTTGAGATAGGTTATACATGTGCATGCACTTATACATATACATGCAAAACATACTTTCATGTTAGTCATGTTGCGAAAGAAAACAGACAAAAAAAGAAAAACAACTTTTAAAATGTCTGCTTCAATCAACATTCAGATGTCAACAGTCCTTTCTCAGGAGACAGATAGCATACCTTCAGAATTCTTGGAAAATTGCATTACTGAGAATAGCAAAGTCATTCACATTTGATGATCGTACAATATTGCTGTTACTTTATTGTATATTGTTACTATATATAATGTTCTCCTGCTTCACTCATTTCACTCTGCATCAATTCATTTAAGATTTTTAAGGTTTTTCCAAGGGAATCATGCCCATCTTTTCTTACAACATAATTGTATTCCACCACAATCATACACAATAACTTATTTGGCCAGTCCCCAATTGTTGGGTATTCCCTCAATTTCCAGTTCTTTGCCACCACTAAAAGGGCTTCTATAAATATTTTTGGTTATAGGTCTTTTTCCTTTTTAAAAAATCTCTTTGGGATACAAACCTGGTATTGCTGGGTCAAAGGGTATGCATGTTTTTATAACCTTTTGGCAAATACACTTTTGGTGGAGCTATTAACTGGTTCAAGCTTTCAGGAAAGAAATTTCACACTATTCCCAAAAAACTCATTAAACTGTACATACCCTTTAACCCAGAAATACTGCTAATATGTCTATAACAACTAAATGTATCCAAAAAAAGTGGAAAAGGACACTAATATACAAAAATATTAATAGCAGCTCTTTTTGTGGTAACAAAGAATTGGAAACTGAGGGGATATCCATAGATTGAGGAATGGCTGTATAGTAAAGATAATCAACTTTAAAAGACTTAGGAACTCTGAGCAATACAATGACCAGCTGTAACTCCAAAGGACTCAAGACGAACTATTCTTTCCAACCTCCATACAGAAAGCTGATAGGATCTGTAGAAACTGAAGCATATTTTCTTTTTCCTTTTTTAATTCCCATTTAATTTTTTTTGGCTTTTAGAGGGGGGATGGCAGGGAAATTGGGGTTAAGTGACTTGCCCAAAGTCACATATTTTCTTTTTTCTTTTTTTTCCTTTTTTGGACATTGCTAATGTAGGAGTGTGTTTTGTATGATTATTAATGTTTGTAATTTTTTTAACTTATTTTCTCAATGGGAAGGAGGGAGAGAATTAAGAACTAAAAATAAATTTGAATTTTAAAAAAATGGACATCCAATTGTAATGGTAATTAATTTAAATTTGAAGTCCAGGGTACTGATGCCTTGAGTAGCAAAATCAATTGCAATCCAAAAGGATCAGGGACCCTTCCTGATAGCAGCACTACCTTGGAAGCACCAAAAACTTCCAAACCCCCAGAACTGGCTCTGAAAACAGCAGTGTTTTCAGAAAAAAACCTGAAGCTTGGGTCAGTGCCTCCCCCAATCCCATACTAGGAACAGAGCCCAACATTAACATAAAGTAAAAATCAAAATATGGACTGGAAAAAATGAGCAAACAACAACAAAAAGAATCTTACCATAAATAACTACTATAGTGACAGGGAATTTCCATTTAAAATACAATCTCTGAAGAAGGCAATGTCAAAATAATTATAAGCAAAGCCTCAGAGGAAAAAAAAAATGTGAATTGAATATAAGCCCAATAACTGTTACTGGAAAAGCTAAAAAATTATACTAAAAATAACATAAGAATGATGGAGGAAAAATTGAGAAAAGAAATAAGGGAAGAAATTTATGAAAAGACAATTAAGAATTTGGTAAACAAGGCACAAGAAAATATTGAAGACAGCACCTTAAAATCAGGATTGGCAAAATGGAGTGGAAGGTAAAAAAAAAAAAAAAGCCTTCACTGATGAAAATAACTCCTTGAAAAGCAGAATTAGCCAAATGGAAAAGAAGTACAAAGCTCATTGAAGAAAATAGTTACTTAAAATTAAAATTGCCCAAGTGGAAGCTAGTAACTCTGTGAGACATCAAGAAACAATAAAAACAAAGTAAAAATAATTTTTAAAAATAGAAGAAAAATGTGAAATATCTCATCAGAAAAACAACTGACCTGGAAAATAGATCAAGCAGGGATAATTTAGAAATTATTGGACTACCTGAAAACTATGATAAAAAAAAAAAGCCTTCATATCATATTTCAAGAAATTATAAAAGAAAATTGCCCTGATATACTGGAACCAGAGGGTAAAATAGAAATGGAAAGAATCTACCATCAATAAACTCCTGAAAGAGATTGCAAAATGAAAACCCCTAGGAATCTTATAGTCAAATAACAAAGTTCCTAGGTCAAAGATAAAATACTTCAGGCAGTCAGAAAGAAACTGTTCAAATATTGTGAAACTACAGTCAGGATCACACAAGACTTAGCAGCTTCCATATTAAAGGAGCAGAAGGCTTGAAATAGGATATTCCAAAAGGCAAAGGGGATAGGATTACAACCAAGAATAATCTACCCTGAAAAACTGAGCATAATACCTCAGAGGAAAATGGATATTTAATGAAATAGAAAACTTTTAAGCATTGTTGTTGAAAAGACCAGAGTTGACTAGAAAATTTGACATTCAAACGTAAGACTCAAAAGAAGCATAAAAAGGTCAACATAAAAGAGAACTCATAATGGACTCAATAAGGTTAAATTGTTTGCATTCCTATATGTGAAGATGAAACACATAACTTCTAACAACTTTATTAGGAAAGTTAGAAGGATTTTACAATTATGTGGAAATAATATTTTAAAAAGGATAAGTAAGAAAGGAGGATTGCCTGAGAGAAGGGGGAAGGGAGGGGAAGAATAAGAAAACTTATCTTACATAAAAAAGGAGCACAAAGAAAACCTTTTGCAATGGAGAGGAAAATGGTAGGGTTGGGGCAGACAATGCTTGAACCTCAACCTTAACCGAATTGGTTCAAAGAGGGAGAAATAAATGTAGACAATATAAAATACTTGGGAGTCTACTTGCCAAGACAAACTCAGGAGCTATATGAACAGAACTATAAAACACTTTTTACTCAAGGTCACATCTAAAGAATTGGGAAAATATTACTTGCTACATGGGTAGGCCAAACCAATATAATAAAAAAAAAAAGACAATTCTACCAAAATTAATCTATTTATTCATTTCCATACCAAATTATCAAAAATTATTTTATAGAGCTAGGAAAATAATAATAAAATTCATTTGAAAGAACAAAAGCTCAAGAATATCAAGGGAATGAATGAAAAAAATGTGAAAGAAGATGATCTAGTGGCCATACCAGATCTCAAACTATATTATAAAGTAGTAATTATCAAAACAATCTAAGAAATAGAGTGGTGGGTCAGTGGAATAGATTAGATACTAATTACATTATAGTAAATGACATTAATCTGGTATGTGATAAACCCAACAATCCAAGCTTTTGGAACAAAACCTCATCATTTGACCAAAACTGCTGAAAAAAAACCTTGGAAAACAGTATGGCAGAAACTATGTATATAGACCATACCAAATTATGGTCAAAATAAGTACATTATTTGCAACTAAAGGGTTATACTATAAGCAAATTAAGATAGCATGGAATAATTTATCTGCCAGATCTATGGATAAAGGAAGAATTTAGTACCAAAGAAGATATAGAGAATATTATAAAATGTAAAATAGGTAATTTTGATTATATAAAATTGAAAAGTTTTTGCACAAACAAAACCAATGCATTATAAGGAATTGTAATTATATAATTATATAGGGTTATAAGGAAATTATAAGGAAAGAAGAAATTGGGGAAGGGGGGTTGCAACAAGTATCTCTGATAAAGGTCTCATTAAACAAATATATAGAGAACTGAGTCAAATGTATAAATATACAGTCATTACCCAATTGATAAACTGTCAAAGGATATGAACAGGCAGTTTTCAGACAAAGAAGCCAAAGCCATCTGTATATTTTAAAATTCTCTAAATCACTAATGATTAAAGAAATACAAATTAAAACAACTCTGAAGTACCACCTTATACTTATCAGATTGTCTAAGAGGATGAAGAAAGACAATGTTGAATGTTGGAGGGGATGTGGGAACACTGAAACATTAATGCACTGTTGGTGGAGTTAGTTGTGAGCTGATCCAATTGTTCTGGAGAGCAATTTGAAACTATACCCCAAAACTTATGAAACTATGCCTACCCTTTGATCCAGCAACACCACTGCTACATTTATATCCCAAAGGCATTCAAAAAGGGGGAAAGGATCTATTTGTACAAAAAATATAGTTCTTTTTGTGGTGGTTAAGATTAGAAAATCAAAGCAGTGCACATCAATTGGGGAATAGTTAAACAAGCTGTGGTTTATGATTGTAGTAGAATATTACTGTGCTATAAGATAAGAAGGTTGATTTCAGAAAAATCTGGAAAAACTTACATGATCTGGTGCATAGTGAAGTGAACAGAACCAGGAGAGCATTGTACACACAGCAATATTGTCTAATGAAGAACTGTGAATGACTTAGCTATTCAATATTCTCAGTTTATACAATTCTTAGGATTACAATAATCCAAGACAATCCCAAAGTACTAATAATGAAGTATATTATCTGCCTCCCGAGAAGGAACTGGTATTGATTAAATACATACTGAAACATGCTATTTTTCACTTTCTTTTTTTTTTCTTTTAAGTGTCTCCTTTTACAAAATGACTAATATGGAAATATTTTCCATAATTGCATATGTGTAATCTATATCTGATTGCTTACCATCTCAGAGAGAAAAGAAGGGAGGGAGTTAAAGAGGAATATAATTTGAAACTCAAAACTTTAAATAAAAGTGTTTAAAAATTGGGGAAAAGTGTGAATAGCTTAAACAACCCAGTAAAATAAAAGTGAAAGATTGCACAAGAAAACAATCACATTTAAAAAAAAAAAAGATATACACAGATAAAAAACATGAGAGGCTAGAACAAGATTTACTATGTATCAGGTGAATTTAAAAAACCGGGAGCTGTAATCATGCCATCAAAGAAAGCACAAATAAAAATTCATGATAGAGATAAATAAAGAAATTGCAATATGCCAAAAAAAAAATAACTATGTGCCACAAACCAGTATCAATATTGTATAGCAATATAAAAAATTTACATACTTTGAATACTAATATATATGGTATACTTTAGTATCTAAACATACTAGTATACTAATATTTAACAAGTATACTAACTTAACAATAGTATCTAAGTAAATTCATAAAAGAAAAATTAATTAACTCACAAGGACATAACTAGAAACACAAGAGAAATGTGTCTTTAATATCCTTATCTCAGATTTAGACTAATCTAACAGAAGTATGAATAAAGTGGGAAATAAAGAAATTTATAAATTGCTGGAGAAATCAAAGGTAAGAGATTTATGGCCTCATGGTATCATCAGAATGGGATTACTAAAGGGATATATATTTGTGTGTGTGTGTATACATATGTGTGTGTATTTGTATATACATATATACACACGTGCTTCCATATTCATATATAGACATATATATTTGTATATGTGCACTTTCAAAACTACATGGAACTTGTACAAAAAATTGACCATGTATATTAGAGCACAGAAATATTTTAAGTAAATGTAAAAAGACCGAATTAGTAAACACAATCTTATTAGAGCTTAACTATATAAAATGCTAATTTGTTCAGGTACTGCAAACAAAAGAAACATACTTAAGTGGATCTGTAATGGTATTCTAAATAATGTATGGATCAAAGAACTAAAAATGAAAAAAATGAATAATTTTGTGAAAGACAATGATAATGATGAAACAACACATCAAAATTTCTGTGATACAACTAAAACAGTCCTGAGGGGAGAAATTGTAATCCTAAAAATACACATCAACAAAATAGAGAAAAAAATTAATGAACTCTATATCCATTTCTAAAAAAAAGTAGAAATCCATGAAATTCCCAAACTAAAAATAAATAGAAAATGAGAGATATAAAAAAGTAAAGATATACTGATAAATTGGAAACCAAAAAACTATAGAAGTGATAAACAAAAACTAAAAGCTAGTTGTTTGAAAAGACTAATAAAATTGGTGTCTTTAGCCAAGGTGTTTTTTTTTAAAGGTACAGAAAATTAAATTTTAAAAAGTGGCCATTGAACAAGGCAATATTACAATAAAAGCAGAAGAACCTGTCATGCACAGTTAAAAGCCAATAAAAAACCAAATCTCCAAAGAAATACAAGATTTGTTTCAAAAATATGAAAATACTCAGAATATCAAAGAGTAGGTTCAAAGAAAGAGCAAACAAGAACAACAAAATCACAAAAAAAGAAGTGCCAGCAAAGTTTAAGGCACAAACCTATATGAAAAAAAAGTCACTCCAAAGCATATATATAAGCAATGCCTCAAAGAAAATGCAGCTTGAGCACAAGCCCCAATCAAAATTCCTGGAATAGATAAACAAGAATTGTTCACTTTTTAAAAAATTGAAAATTATTCTAGAAACCAAATTAGAGCAATAGAGAAAGAATTTAGAAAAGAAATGTGATCTAGGGAAGAAAGTATGAAAAATGAATTTTAAAAGGTAAATTTTAAAAGCCTTCTTTTTCTAGTGTATTTTGCCCAGGTACCCAAGGAAAAAACACCCTGAAAATCACAATGAACTAAATAGAAAAACTCCAAAATGAGATCACAAAGAATTGGACATGACTTAAATGATTCAACAATAATTAGGCAAAAATGGTATAGCATTTACATTCTTAAAGGGAAAATTATAGAGAGAAATAGACAGCTAAAGCGGAATACTAGTGGGCTTGAGTTTACTTCTTTCATACCTAGATGAATATAAATAAGAAAGAAAGAAATTATGTACCTGACTAAAATTTTAAAAGAGTTAGATATGATTGATCTCTAGAAAATACTAAATTGAAATGGAAAAGATTGTGCCTATTTCTCACAAAAAAAGATCATTTATTAGCATGCAAATATCATACCAAAAAGTGCAAAAGAGCAGTAATTTTAAATGTATCTTGCAATTACCAAAGCAAAATGAAATTATATGTAATAAAAGAGCTTTAAAGCAGAGATTTAAAATGACTGAAAACTAAATTATTTTATCCTGGGGAATGGGTGGGTCAAAGAACAAGTTATAGAAACAATCAATAGTTTAATTAAAGATAATGACAATTGGACAACATGCCAAAATTTGGAGGATGCAGTTTATATAGTACTTAAGGGATCATTTGTGTATCTAAACATTGTCATTAATAAAAGAAAAAGGTCAAGGAATTGGGCATTCAACTGAAAAGCTAGAAAATGAAAATAGTAAAGCCTCAGATAAACAACAAAATAGAAATTTTGATAATCAATGGAGTCCCTAACAAATTTGAATGCAAAATAAATAAATAAATAAAGCTGGGAGCTCCTTTATTTTTTCCTTTTAATGAATTTTTAATCAAATATTTAATTTTAAAGTCACATGTAAAAACAATTTTTAACATCCTTTAAAATTTTTTTTAATTTTATTTTTTTTTTGAGTGGGGAGGGCAGGACAATTGGGGTTAAGTGACTTGCCCAAGGTCACACAGCTATTAAGTGTCAAGTATCTGAGGTCACATTTGAACTCAGGTCCTCCTGACTCCAGGGCCAGTGTTCTATTCACTGCACCACCTAGCCACCCCTAAAAAATTTTATCCAAATTCCCTCCTTCCCCACTTTTCCAATGCCTCATTGAAAAGGAAGGCAGTTTGATATAGGTTATACATGAGCCGTCATGCAAAATATATTTCCATGTTAGCCATATTGTGAAAGAAAACAGGCAAAAAATGAAAATATAAAGAAAGTAAAAAAAAATAGCATGCTTTGATCTACATTCAGACTCCAGTTCATTCTCTAGAGGTCGATGGAATTTTTCATCATAAGTGCTTCAGAATTGCATTGGATCTTTGTATTGCTGAGAAGAGCTAAGTCATTCACAGTTGATCATTATACAATACTGCTGTTATTGCGTGTTCTTACATCAGTTTATTGTCTTTGTAGGTTTTTCTGAAATCATCCTGCTTGTCCTTTCCTATAGCACAAAAGCATTCCATCACAATCATATAGTACAACTTGTTTGACCATTCCTCAATTGATAGGCATTCCCTCAATTTAAAATTCTATGCCACCATAAAGATAGAAAAGGACCTACATGTACTATATATATATAAATTTTTTTTATCTCCTTGGGATATAGACCTAGTGGTGGCATTGCTGAGGCGAAGGGTATACATTTTATAGGTCTTTGGACATTGTTCCAAACTGCTCTTCAGAATGGTTGAATCAGTTCATAACTCCACCAACTACAATTCACAACTATACCATTAGTGTAGGAGCTCATTTTTTTAAAGAAAAAAAATAGCTTAAATAAAGTGTTTTTGCTAACTTGTTTTAAAAAGAAAGAAATCCAGATGACCAATATCAAAAATAAAAAAGATGAGTTCATAACTAATGAAGAAAAAAATGAAAGAAATACTTCAGTCAATTCTTTGGTCCAACTATATGCAAATAAAGCTGACAATTGAAATAAATATATAAAAATGTAAATTGTCCAGATCAGGAAAGAGAAGACTTAAGTAACATTATCTTAAGCAAAAAAAAAAATTAACAATAAAGAATCCTCGGGCCAGATTTATAAGCTGATTCTATCAAGCATTTCATGTGCAATTGATTCTAATACTATGTAAAGTGTTTAGAAAATAGAAAAAGGAAAGATGCTACTAAATTCCTTCTATGACACAAATATGGTCTTGATACTTAAAAAACCCATTCCAGAAAGGAAGAAAGAAAGAAAGGAAAGGAAGAAAGGAAGGAAGGAAGGAAGTAAGGAAGGAAGGAAGGAAGGAAGGAAGGAAGGAACCAAGGAAGGAAGCAAGGAAGGAAGCAAGGAAATGTAGGAATAAATGAGGCTTTCCTTAATATGCTAAGGAGTATCTATCTAAAACCAATAGCCAGTGTTCTCTGTAAAGAAGGTAAGCTGGAGGCTTTCTGAATAATATCAGAGGCAAAGCAAAGATGTACATTATCATGATTACCATTCAACATAATTCTAGAAATGCTAGGAATAGCAGTATGATAAAGATAATAACTTAAGGAAATAAATATAGGCAAAGTAGAAAAATTATTACATTTTGTTGGATGATATAACAGAGTTGGAAAACTATAGAGGATCAAAAAGCTAACTGAAACAATTCATAGCTACAACAAAATTTTAGGATATAAAATAAACCCATGTAAATTGTCAGCATTTCTTTACTTTACCAATATAATCCAATAGGAAAAGAAAGATATTCTAGATTCTAATTATTCTATACATACTTCTATTTATCCATTCTTTCTGTGCATGTAGATGGCATATTTCTTCCCATGACCATAATAGTTAATTTGGATATTTATACTACTCAAAATGACCTATTCATTCAAAATCTTTCTAAAACAATATTGCTATTACTGTACACAATTTTCTTTTAGTTCTGCTCATTTTACTCTTCATTATTCCATGCAAGTGTTTCCATGTTTTTCTAAGATCACTGAGCTCATCATTTCTTAAAGCACAGTAGTATTCTGTCACAATAATATAACACAACTTATCCAGTCATTCCCCAATGATGGGCATCCCTACAATTTCCAGTTCTTTGCCACTACAAAGAGAACTGCTATAAACATTTCAGAACATATAGGTTCTTTTCCTTTGTCCCTAATGATCTTTGGAAATAGATCTGGTAGTCAAAGGACAGTTTAATTACTCTTTGGGTATAATTCCAGATTGCTCTCCAATATGGTTGGATCAGTTCACAATTCCACCAATAATGAATTAGTGTGCCAATTTTTCAACATCCCCTCTAACATCTGTTGCTTCCCCCTTCAATCATTTTAGCCAGTCTCATAGGTGTAAAAAGTATATCTCAAGTTGTTTTAATTTTCAGTTTTCTAATCAATAATGATTTACAGCATTTGTTCATGTGACTATAAATTGTTTTGATTTCTTTCCTGGAAAACTGCCTGTTCATGTCCTGTGACCATTCATCAATTGGGTAATGACTCATATTCTTACAGATTTGACAAAATTCTCTATATATTTGAGATACAAGACTTTTAACTGAGAAACTATAAAATTTTCCCCCAATTTTCTGATTTCCTTCTGATCTTGGCTACATTTATTTTATTTGTATAAAAACTTTTTTAATTTAATGTAATTGAAATTATTCATTTTACAGCCAATTTTTCTCTATCTCTTGCTTGTTCATGAATTGTTCACCTATCTATAAGCTTAATAAGTAGTATGTTCCATGTTCTTCTCATTTTCTTGTAATATCTCTCTGTATATCTAGGTCATATATCCATTTTTACCTTTTCTTTGTAAATGATGTAAAACATAAGTCTATGCCCAATTTCTTCCCAATTGTATCAGCAAGCACCCTATCATACCCAGGGCGGCTCCTAGCACAGGTTCTTAGATCTGCTTTTCTAAAGGAAAGCAACTCAAAATGGGTTAACAATCTCACTTTAATCAATCAAACAAATATCATTTACCTAGTTCAGGGGAAAAAGTCAGCACCCTGAACTTCAGAGAATGCAAACAGAATACAAACACAAGTTAACAAGCAGAAGTTACAAGCAGACAAACAGATCATCAGACAGGCTTCCAATCGTCTGACCGTCACATCCATACCTATTCAGTTACCAGAGAGGGAAGCATCAACATCTGGGTTTTTCAAAGCCAGGGGGCTCAACAGCTTCCCAGAGTCTCATCTGACCAAATCACACAACTCTTCTCAAAGTGAGCCCCAAAGCAAAACCTCACATCAGGGAGTATATATAGCCTTCTCCTAGATCAGATAATGTCACAGCCCTTTTGACCCACTGCCCAATCACAAAGCAACAAGGTGTGGGCATTTTCGAAAAACAAGCCTCCCGCCACAGGCTCCATGTGACCACATTCAGCCTATTAGAGGGCAGAGTATACTTTCAAATCTGGGAAGGTTCTCAGAGACACTTAAGCCTATCAAAGGGCCTAGGGGCAGGGAAGATCTTCAGATTCCCATAACACCAATTTCTTTCCAGTTTTCCCAACAATTTTTTTTTTTACCAAATAAAAAATTCTCATTTCAAAATCTTAACTCTCATCAAATAAAAGATTATTACGTTTATTTGATGCTGTAAATTGTGTCTGCTTTGTTCTGCTGATCTATCTTTCTGTTTCTTAACCAGTACCAGATAGATTTAATAATAACTGCTTTAAAATTTAAGATCTGGTACAGCTAAACCTCATTCCTTTACATTTCTTTCATTAGGTCTTTTGATATTCTTGACATTTTGTTTTTCAAAATGAATTTTGTTTTTTTTTTCTATTGTGATATGATTTGTGTGAATTTACTTTATATCCTACTACTTTATTAAAATTATTGATTATTTCAACTAACTTTTTAGTTGAGTCTTTGGAATTTTCCAAGTATATCATCATATTGTCTGCAAGAAGAGATCATTTTCTCACCTCATTCTCAATTCTAATTCCTTCTAATTCTTTTTCTTCTCTTATTGCTATTGCTAGGATTTCCAATAAAATATTGAATAAATTGAATTTAAAAATAATAATATTCAAAATATTGAATAAAAAAATTGAATAATAATAATAACCATATCATTAAAAACTTAGAAGAGAAATAGATTACATGCTTTTCATAACTATGGGCAGAAAATGGACTCTTTACCTAACCAATTATAAAAGGCTAAATAAATTATGTTGGTTAAGTGAAATTGAAAAGCTTCTACACAAACAAACTTCATGCATCTAGGATAAGAATAGAAAGAGTCAAATGGGGGAAATGTTGCATAATATTTTTCAGATAAGAGTTTGGAATCCAAGATTTATAGAATACAAACTGAAATATGTAAAGTCAAAAGCTGTTTCCTAGCAGATAATTAATTGGGCAAAGAATATGAACAAATAGCTTTCAAAAATTAATTACAAACCATTTACTACTACATGAAAAATACCCCAAATCACTAAGAATTAGAGACATCCAAATCAAAATACCCTTGAAGTTTCACCTCGAATTGCAACTTTGACAAAAGATGGGAATAATCAATTTGCAGGGGTAGTGGAAAGAAAAGCCCTCTAATGTATTACTGGTAAACCTTTGAATTAATACAACTGTTTTGGAATTATGCTGACAAATCGACTAAAATATCCTACCACTTGACCCAGAGATTCCAATATTATTCATGTAGTACAAGAAAGTAATCAATAAAAAAATGTATGTACACCAAAATATTTATGCCAGTGTTCTTTGTGGTAGTGGTAGTGATAGTGGCAAAGAAGTAGAAACAAAGTTTATGTCTATTGATTGTAGAATGGCTAGATAAATTGTGATATATGAATACAATGGAATATTTTTGTATTGTAAAAAATGCCAAACACGATGAGTAGAGATGTATAAGAAGACTTAACAAGAGTTGACACAAAGTGAAAGGGCTAAGAAAACAATCTATAGAATGGCATGTAATGGGAAGAACAACTACCACAAAACAACTGAAAAAGAATGTTGCAAAATTAAAAAGAATAAGGTCAGCCCCAACTAAGAGATATGAGAAAATACATCCACCCATTGCTTTGCTGAAGTGGAATTTCACATGAATAACATTGTACATATTGTCAGGCTTTTTTCAATGTATTATCTGTTGTCTTTTTCTCTTCTTCCTCTTTTTTTCTTTTAGATAATATTATATGGTTTAACTTTCTGGGAAGTTATAGGGGCTGGATATAGGAGTATATTTAGACTATTATAATAGAGAATAACTAAATTTATTTAATTTTAAACAATAAAAAGTTATATGTTTTATAGCCTGCTCTTATAAATTCAAAACTTTGCTCTAAAGAAGAACATCAAACATAGGTAACATAGATAAGATTAGTGGCTCAAACTTTCGATAAATGGCTACAGGTCAGCCTTGCTTGGAGATTGGCTGAATATCCACTATAACATTATGCCTTTTTATTAATGAGAAATAATATTGGGTTGTTTAATTCCAGTTATGAAGATTAACATTTTCTTTAATTCTGCAGCAAAGTGAAACTTGCTGGCAATCTTTTTCTATTAATTGGTCTATATCATATTGCCATTCAATTGATTTCATCAAGTATGCTTTATTAACCTGCAGTAGCTTCCATTTTTATATACATTTTTCCTTTAGAATCATAATATTTTAGCTGTTCCTTGTCCAAGAAATTAAATATTTTACTTTGTATGAATACTTAACTTTTTATACTTTAAATGAAAAAGAAATTCTACAGTACCTCATTTCAGATATATACTTTCTTCTATATGTGAATTATGTCTTGGTGGGAAAACAATTCTTTTGGAAGTTGTTTCTCTAATATCTAAGTAAACATAAAATAAATTTCGTGTAAGAGTTCTGTTCTTTTTATTATTTTTCTCAAGGCTTCTTGGGAAAGCCAAAAGAAGAAAAAGTTTAGAATTTAGCATATTTGAAGAAAATTGAAATAGAAGAAAACAAATCCTTATTTAAGAGACTTAGGTGTTTTTAGTTATTCATATAATATGTTATTATTGACATTATGTTTTCCTTTTTTCAAAGATTTGTTTGTGGAGGAATTCTGTCTCATTGCCTTCACTGTGAAGATCAGCTGTCACTCAGCAGGGACACTGTCAGAGGAAGTTCCTGGAGATTGTCTTAAAGAGCTCTTCCATGGGAACTGTGCCTGACCCACTGAGGTTAACCAAAGTTTCCCTGACTGTAGCTTCAGAAGAGAAAGAAGAGCTTCAAGGCCAGCAGCCTTCTATTTCACAGCAGACATCAATCATTGCCTATACCAATGCCAATAGTCTTCCATGCTTTCCTTCAGAATCTGTTAGAGCTGGCTTATTAGACCTCAGCTGCCCTGGACCAGCAGAGACTATAATGAAGGACTCTGAGCATGATCTCACCCAGACAGTCATGTCTTCTGGGATCCCCAGTGAAGATGAAAAATTACCTCCCACAGACAATAGCCCTTCTGATAGCTCTCAGCATCAAGGTAGCAGTCAACATGTAGCGCAAATCCCAGGTCCAATAGTAGACTTGACCCTTACACACTCAGTGGTTCAAGTACCACTCAACCAGGATGCTAGCCATCCCATACCTTGTGATGAGCCAAAAACCTTAACAGATGTTTCCTTGACTGGAGCAGATCAATCCCCCAGGGCATCTCAGCAATCTAGCCTCACTAGCAAACATTCAGTATGCCTTACAGAGCGAGAAAAGACTCTGAAAGCAGGACATCTGTCCTCCAGATTCAAAGAAACAGGCACAATGACAAACCTAGATGGGAGTGGATTTTTGGCAGAGGAGAGGGCAAACAGAACTTGGCGAGATGCTGAGGTTCAGACAGTAACCAGTATGGAGAGTAGATCTGTCTCTACCAGCCCAAGTATCCTTGCTACATTCTTAAGGAAAATTCCTCTTCCTGAGACTCTGGAGCAACAAGAGCAGTTATGTGTTATTTACCAGAGCAACAGCGATGTGAACAATCCATCAGAGCTCTCTGACAAGTTGGTAGGTTCAAAAAAAGCACCTTGTCATTCTGGTAACAAGACAGAAGTGCACATCCAGGCAGCTACTGGTGATTCTTCAAAAATACCAACTTTTCAAGTGGAAAATAAGTCAACAGATTCAGCAATCTATCAAATGGCATCAGACAACAGACTGTCTAGGCTACAGGCATCAAGTGATACCAAAATTACATGCAAGAAGGGACAGCTGGCAGTAGTAATGGTCACTGAAGAAAAAAGTCAGATCATTACACAGCCAGCACCTACCACTTTAATCCCACCCAATACAAAACCAGTTGATCAGATTTCAACCCATGCATCCAATCAAGCAGATATAGGCCATGGCTTAGGGAAAGCTGAAACGAAATCATCTCAGTTGTCAATGAAAACCATTAATGCCTACCAACCTGAAAATGTTCCCAGCGATCTGTCTTGTAAACCACTCCTCCCTGACGATGAACTGAATAAACTAGATAAATTGAATGTCACTGACAAAAATAGTGTAACTGAGAAACCTTTGCCTACTCAGGTGGTAAAAGAATGTGAGTCTGTTGATCCAAAGGTAGACATAAAACCAAAAGCAGAGACAAAATCAGAATTGCTTTGTCCGAATGCAGAAGGGCTAACTGTGCTTACTCCGACCACAGGCAGAAAGAACCAGGATAAAGCTTCTGAAGAAAGTAAGCAGGCAAAGGCAGTTACAAGCCTGGAACTACCAGGAGAGTCAGTGGGGGAATCCAGTCCAAATTCTGGTAAGCGTACACCCTCTCGGTCAGTCAAAGCAAGTCCACGCCGTGCCAGCCGTGTCAGTGAGTTCTTAAAGGAACTAAATGTGACAGCAGCTGCTGCTCAGGTTGGATTTACTCCTGGAGAAAAGAAAAAGCAGCTTGGATCTGATGCCAAGCTCCAATTCAAACAGTCCAAGCAAGTCAGGGATGTCATATGGGATGAGCAAGGCATGACATGGGAGGTGTATGGGGCTTCCCTAGACCCAGAGTCACTTGGCATCGCTATTCAGAACCACTTACAGAGACAAATCAGGGAACATGAGAAACTGATTAAGGTTCAAAGCAATCAGAGCCGGAAATCCATTTCTTCTGATACATCTTCAAGTAAAAAGCTTAAGGGGAGGCAACACAACGTGTTCCAGGCCATGATGCAGAACTTTAGACGTCCCAATTGCTGTGTTCACCCTGCTCCCTCATCTGTGTTAGATTAAAAGAGGAAATGTATAGAAGAGTGTGTGGACACTTCATACCAACATGAATCTTGGTCTGTGATGAAGTTTATGTATATTTGGGGAGGAAGTCTGCTAATCACAAGAAAGTGTTAATTTCAGAAAATTTCTTCAACATTTTAGGAGGACTTTGTCTATCTGAATGTTATATCTAGAGGAAAAAAATATAGGTAATAGGAATACATTTCAGTGTAGGTTTACATACTAAAGTGGAAATAATAGGCAGATACAGAGATATATGTGGAAATTGTAGCAATTTCATTTTTATATTGTTTCCTCACTTTAGCAAACTAGAGTTATTTGTATTCAAATCTTTATTCTGTATTTAAAAAGTAGGGATTTAGCACAAACACTATTATAAATTTCCTGTCTAAAACCCTAATCCAAAAAATGAAGAGACTTCAAGGTCCCTAGTAGCTCTTAAATTCTATGATCTTAATTCAACAAGGGTGGTATCAACACACAAGTTTTAAGTATAAGATAACTAATATAAAACATGAAAATGAATTTGCATTTATTGACAAGACATTCTATAAATTAAAGAATTCTTAATATGCATAGATGCATCCAACATTAAGGAATGTATATATGTACATTCAGACATTCAAGCACATCAGTCTAGCTATAACAGTGGGCAAACACAAGTAAGTTTTATTAGAGACCTTCAAGCCTTTTCTTGTAGGTAGGAAAGATAAAATGGAAATACTATAGTCAGATTTCACTGATCTCTGGTACAATTTCACATTCTTAGCCCATAAGAAGTCTATTGGTCTGAATTCATGGAAGGAGTTTTCTGTGACACAAACAACAAAAAAAATTTCTAAGAAACTTCTCAGTACATGTAAATGCCCAGATGTCACATAGGTTTCTGTTGGAAATTAATAAGAATACTAGATTAAGTTGCTAATTCCAGTTCCAATAATTATGTAAATAAAAAAATCATAGTATTTTCCCACTGAATCTGTCCCAGGCCAAATACAAGAAAATGTGGTGAATATTTGTGGAATATGAGTTTCCTTGGGACACTTTTTTCAGAGGCAGCTGGTGGTACAGTGGCTAGAGTGCTGGGAACCAGTGTCAGGAAGACCTGAATTCAAACTGGCCTCACACCCTTCCTAGCTACGTGACCCAGAGCAAAACAAAACAAAACAGAACAAAATGGAAACTTCTGTTTGCCTCCATTTCCTGAACTGTAGAATGGGGATAGTAATAGTACCTACCTTGCAAGACTATTGTGAGACTCAAATGAGATCTTCACTGTCAGCAGTAACTGGAGTATAATAGGTATTCTATAAATACTTAGTGTCTTTCCCCTCCCTATATCTAATTTGGGCTTGTGGTTAATGTATTGCCTAGAAAAGAAGTGGCCCCGCTAACTAATTTAGTTTGAGAAGCACTACCATACACTTAATCAGAAAAATACAAAAGATTCCTCCTTTTCTGAGCAGTAATTTCCTATTTTCGGTGTGTTTATGTTTTGGGTTCTCTCTCATACAGCCTCATCTACCACATGCCTGAGTAAGATAGACTACAGCTAGGACATGGAAGTTTTTAAGAGGCCTAGGCAGTGACAACTCACCTCTGTTGCCTTCTCATGCAGTCTGGTAAAAGCATACACATGAAGAGACTCAGGAGGGACGTGTTGCCATATTTCTTGTTGAGGTGAGCATTGACCTATCCCTAGGTACAGGGCACTGAATGGATGCAGGCTGCTGAAAGGGCCATTGATTTTGGTTGATAGAAAATGTTAATTTCTCCCTAAAGAGCAAGTCTCTGGGCAGAGATCATTTTTTTTTCTGCACCTGATACAACACTTGTGTCCAGTAATCTCTCCAGTTGATTTTGAATCATTTTTTAAAAATCTGGTTTGCAAATTCTGAACTTATAAAGAACAGCACCTAAGTTTAATGCCATAAATTGCACAAGGCATACATAATCAAAGATTTTTTGAGATTTTTTGTTTTTATTACTCATCTACATGCAAATATGCTACGAATAGATTAGAATCCCAGCATAACTGATAGTGAGAAGAGTTGTCTTCAAACAACCTAATACTCAGACAGATCTGCGATCTTACTGATGTCTTTATTTCTTTTTTATTGATACGGTTATTTCTTCCATTGATGCATATTATAGCTCATCCATGCTGACCACTCTATGCAAATCATGTCCATGTCCTGCCACAGGTTTGAAATAGGATTGTCCATTCAAGGGATTTTCCTTCAAACATGTATAAACCAATTATAGGCAATTATTTAATTGTTTTGGAAGAAAGAGCAATGAAAAAAGTATCATTTTAAAAAAGTTTTAGTTCCTGGCCATTTGGACTACATTAAAATGTTTTCTGAAATAGAAATACCTCCTATGCCCAAACAACTACAAAGACAAAAACTCATTTGACCCTTTCCTGAAATTACTAGCATGTGATAATATCCAAGTATAACTCTGTGGTTCCATGGGCATTACACACACACACAGAGTATACAGTAACAATCATCAACATTAACACTAGAAGGAAGTCACAGGTCTATGGAGAGTGGGATGAAAATATCATTCACATATATTTAAATCAAGCAGAGTTCCAAATGTTTTGGGGACACATGTCTCAAAGAAAGTAAATTATATAGTTTGGTCTATTGGGGCTGGAGTTGTATTTTCGATTTCTAAAACTTTTTTTAATTAAAAATATTTTGTAGGTAGCAGTTCTGTTTAGATTCTGGTACTAACACTAAACTTTGCTTTTATGGGATTTTTTTGTTCTCTTATTTTCAAAATAAGCTTGCTCCCCTCCCCCAGAAAACAATTTATTTAGTAATGCATGAGGTTGCAGAAGCAAATTGGGTCCAAGGCTCTTGGTCTGCATGAGGACCCAGAACCTTGGTTTTTACACAGTTAATATACAGTTAAAGGAATTAAAAAACAAAACAAACCAGGATATAAGGATGGAGTTACCTTGTTCCTTATACCTTTTATTTTTCAGCTCACATATATTACTGGAAATACTTTCCTTCCCCCACCTCTCATTTGAGCCTTTCTTTGTAACAAAGAAAAACAGTTAAGAAAAAAACACCAGATTTAGTGACCATGTCTGATAGTTTAAAAATTTTGTCCTAGTAAGTCCTGATTCTATTACAGGGAGGAGAGAAATATGTTTCATTATATTAACTTGTTTTATTTTTTTGTTTATTTTATATTATAGTAGTTACTTGTGTGTATCTTGTTCTCTTGGTTCTGCTTTTTCATTCTGTTCAATCTGTTCACATGCATCTTCCAAGGTTTCCCTTAATTCCTATGATTTACCTTTTTTAAACTACATAATAATTTTACTTTACATTCATATGCTATAGAATTTCTGATCATTCTCCTATGAAATTTTATTTTTATAATTACATGATATTTATAAAGTGTTTCGGAATATAGCAATAATGGTTTATTTTTCAAGAATTTATTGAGTATCTGCTATGTAAAAGTAATTGCTGGGTACTAAAGTATTCATCACTGACTCCTAAAAAAAGAAACAATTTTTAGAAGCCAACAGAATTATGATAATAGCTAATAACAATTATTTGTAATGTGGAATTCCTTTGGGATATTAGTGTTCTTATCTCATAATATTCTTAAATTATTAACTTTCTCCATTAAACAACTCTTTATTTAGAATTTTGTTAGCTTCACACACTTTTGTAAAGTGACAGGGACAAAGCAGAGAATAGAATGAGTGGGGGGCAGGATAGGATGGAGGGAAATATAGTCAGTCTTTTACAA
>CM053592.1:21741979-21766228 GCA_028646515.1 Pseudochirops corinnae
ATTATTATTATTATTATTATTTACAAGCAACTGGGAAGTAAGCTATACAGGCACTGGGATTGGGAGATCTATCTTGCACTACCAGAAAGTTAGAGGGGTGATGGGGGAGGATATAGGAGAGAGCAGATTGGGGGAGAGGGTATACAGTGGGATTGCTGTTTTGGGGGGGGTGGGTAGGAGAAAGACGGGGAGAAAATTTGTAACTCAAAATCTTGTGGAACTCAATGATGTGAACTAAAAATAAACAAAAATTAATAAAAAAAAAAAAAAAGAAAAAGATCTCAAAAAGAAAACTCCTAGGAATATTATAGCCAGGTTCTGGAGTTCCCAGGTCAAGGAGCAAATATTACAAGCAGCCAAGAAGAAACAATTTAAATATTGTGGAAATACACAGGATAACACAAGATCTAGCAGCTTCTACATTAAGGGATCTAAGGGCTTGGAATATGATATTCTGGAGGTGAAAGGAGCTAGGATTAAAAGCAAGAATCACCTAACCAGTAAAACTGAGTATAATGTTTCAGGGGAAAATATGGTCATGCAATGAAATAGAGGAATTTCAAGCATTCTTGATGAAAAAAATGAGTTGTATAGAAAATTTGACATTCAGATACAAGACACAAGAGAAGCATGAGAAGATAAAGAGAGGAAAGAAATCATAAGGAACTTATTGAAGTTGAACTATTTACATGCCTCCATGGAAAAATGATAATTGTAACTTATGAAACTTTTCTCAGTATAAGGATAGTTGAAGGGAATATAAATGTATATATATGTATACACACATATATATGTCTATATAGGAGGGTATATGTGCTTATGAATACATATGTGAGTGTGTGTATATATATGTGTACAGATATATATAGACAGGGCACAGGATCAACTGAATAGGAAGGGATGATATTTTAAAAAATAAAATTAAGAGGTGAGAGAGGAATATAGTGAGAGGAAATAGGGAGAGACAGAATAGGGTAAATTATCTTGTATAAAAGAGGCAAGGGAAAACTGTTACAATGTAGGGGAAGAACAGGAAGGCAAAAGGGAATGGGTCAACCTTACTCTCATTGAATTTGGCTTAAGGAGGGAATAACATACACACCAAATTGGGTATCTTACCCTACAGGAAAGTAGGGGGGAAGAGGACGGGAGCGGTGGGATAATGGAGGGGAGGGAAGATTGTGGGGAGGGTAGTTAGAAGCATACACTTTTGAAAAGGGCCAGGGTCAAAGTAAAAAATAGAACAAGTGGGGGGCAGGATAGGATGGAGGGAAATATAGTCAGTCTTTCACAATATATCCATTATGGAATTGTTTTGCGTAACTACACATGTACAACCTATATTGAATTGCTTATCTTCCCAGTAAGGGTGGGTGATGAGGGAAGAAAGGAAAGAATCTAGAATTCAAAGTTTTAAAATCAAATGTTTAAAAAAATACTATTATTCTTCTCCTTATTTTTTATATGCACTGGGAAATAAGAGATACAGGCACTGGGGTATGGAGATTCATCTTGCCCTACTGGAAAGTTGGAGAGGACATGGGGGAGGATATAGGACAGAGCAGACTGGGGGAGAGGGTATATAGTGGGATAGCTATTCTGGGGTGGTGGGTAGGGGAAAGATTGGGGGAAAATTTATAATTCAAAACCTTATGGAAATGAATGTTGTAAACTAAAAGTAAACTAAAAGTTGTAAACTAAAAGACTAAAAAAATTAAAAAGAAGAGTCAGATATGACCTAAACGACTCAATAGCAACAAAATGTCCTTGACTTGATTTAAAAAGACTTGAATGAAAATTCTTTCCTTGGAAACTTCCACCTTACCACCCTGCATGCATGACATGAGTCTTACTCTCTATAACTTTTAGGCACATCTCATGACTTTCAGTCCTCTTCGTTATGCTGAACATTTTTAGTTCCTTGAAATGTTTCTAAGATACCTAAGGTCACCATATTCTGCGTAAATATATATTCTCAATGTCTCCATAAAATACAGGGCCTAGAACTGAATATAATACACTTCAGGTATCATCTCACTAATGTAGAAAACCGACTGTGTTAGTATTAGGGCAGCCAGGTGGTGCAGTAGATGGAGTGCCAGGCTTGGAGTCAGGAAGACTAAACTTCAGACACTAGCTGTGTGACCCTGGACAAGTCACTTAACCCTGTTTGCCTCAGTCCCTAATCTACAAAATGAGCTGGGGAGAGAAATGGAAAACCAATCTAGCGTCTTTGCCAAGAAAACCCAAAAAGGGGTTATAAAGAGTCAGACACTACTGAAACAGCTGAACAACAACAAAAGTGTTAGTATTGGCTCATTGATGACAGCAAAAGGTAGTTTTGTGGAGAGTAGCAGGACATCAATGAAAGCAGTGTATAGACAAGATATCACAAAAGAGGTAGAAGGAATGCAGTTAAATTATTATTTAGTTATACTTTGTACTCAACCCACTCCTAGAAAGAATTGGAGGTGGTAGGATCCCTTAGTATAAGACAGCTGGAATATGAAAATGCAAAACTGTGTCAGAGACCAAAATGATAAGTCAAACTGAAGGTGTAGAATTCAATTAACTGAGCCAGGATTAGTGTCTCAGGATCCATACTAGACAAGAGAACACAGGCAAAACCAAAGCTCATTTATAAAGGGAAGAGGTGGGATATCTAACCCAGCACAAGGGTATTAGTGACAGCAAACACTGACTCACGATCCAGCATAAGCTGGAGAAGGAACACAAATAATGCAGTGGAAATATGATTGCCCATCCTAGGATAAAAGCTGACAATCCTCAGTCTGATATTAAGCACCCTGATAGGAATGAGAAGGCACTTTCATTCAACTAAGATTCTTGATTCTTTCTCATGAACTGTCTCTCCCATTTGTGCAATTAATTTTTAAAATCTAATTGCAAGACTTGATCATTCTCTGGGTTAAAGTTTATCTTATTTTGGTTTGAGTTTAACTGGTTAAAATTACTTTAGCCTTGATTCATATTAACTATGCTCTTTATGTCATCTTCAAATCTGCTTTATGTTATCTTCAAATTTGATTAATGTTTCTTTAATAGGAGGTATCATAGAAGGGAGGAAAGAAGGCTGGGTTTGAATTTAGAAGACCTGAGTTCAAATCCCAGCCCTGCCACTTATTTTGTTACCCTGAGGAAAATCATTTAAAGTTTCTGGGATTAGGTATCATCTGTAAAAAGAGGAGGTAGGACCAGATGAATTCTCACCTACCTTATACCTCTATACTTAGGGTCATACATCTTTATCCAAGCCATTAGCAAAAATTTTAATCAAGACAAAGGATGGAAACATCTGACACTATATTAAAGATCTGCTTTCGAAGGTCTTTTAGGCAAAACCATCAACTCCAGGTATAGTTGCTTATTCTTTTATGACTCCCATCCACTAGTACTATCATCCAGCTCATATTTTCACTTCATTCACCAAGATATTATGTGACTTCATTAAAGCTTTTTTTTAAAAAAATAAAAAACAAGAATCTGTTGTGCTAGAGCAGCACTTCTTAAGCTGTGGATTGCCACCCCATATGGAGTTCAGAAAAATTTGTCAACAGTAAAAGGTCTCTGAATGTGTAACAACCAAAAATGAATTCAAAATCAAATAGGTAATGAATCAAACACATTTCTGGCAGTGCATGCCCACGTTGCATTGTGCAACTTCACCGCAGCCTTGGTTCTGAACACACATCATGCAGACTTTCCACTGTGCATCCCCTTGAGCCATGCAACACCAAGGAATGCTGCCAAAACTGGAAAAGGGGTCACAAGTGGAAAAAAGTGACAAGGTCACACTGGTCTAGAGTGTGGTCCTGATCTGTTAGAAATCCTATCAAGAAAGGAAGTGAGGTTAATTTCCCATGATTTTTTCTTTTGTTTTAATATTTCTTGTCTCACTGACTTGTTTATGTTTGCTTAATTCTCATTTTCATACCACTCACTTCTATGGTAAGTTTTCTACTCTCTGTTCTAAGACATCAAATCTCCTTGCCATTCTTTCTTCCTTAGAGCTATTTAGTTTTTGTATCTCTTACTTCATTTCTTTCAGGCACTCTTGTAGTCCTTGTGGCCAGCATGCATGCATACATACATACATGCATACATGCATACATAGATACATACATACATACATGCATGCATATTCCCTTTGGTTGTCAAAGGCTATCTTGAACTAAATAGACTATGGTTTTATGCTATTTGATTGTATGAAGGGGCTATGTTTCATTTCTTCTTTGTATTTTTAGTGCCTGGTACCAACTCTTGTATATTTTAACACATATTCAATATTGTTCAATTTAAATTCTTTTATGAAGTATGATATAAGATTGCTGAAAGTATCACATAGGAGTGGCTAGGTGGCACAGCAAATAGAGCACCGGTCCTGGAGTCAGGAGGACCTAAGTTCAAATCCAGCCTCAGACACTTAACACTTACTAGCTCTGTGACCTTGGGAAAATCACTTAACCTCGATTGCCCTGCCTTCCTCCTCCAAAAAGCAAAAAAAAAAAAAAAAAAGTGTCATATAATAAAGACTTTAAAGCAACTCAGTGGGAATTGGTTTTGATGCTACCTACTACCTTGAGCTTCAAGACCAGAAAGTTGGTGAGGAGTGGAGTCAAATGAAGGATGGATCCATATGCTGTCAAATATAACTATAAAAGCCACAAGCCGTTCATCTGCTTCCCTTTATAACTTCTGGTCTTGCTGTAGGTAACAGCTTATCATTAACAGCTTCAACATCTTCTAGATCAGGAGCAGGGAACCTGTTTTAGATGCTCCTTATTTTTCGTTAGTGTTCTTTCCTTTTTGAGCCCCACATCTACCCCTGTAACTTCCAGTCCAAATCACATTGGTGTCAAATTCCCTTGTCAAGTCCCATGTCCAATGCCTACTGACTGTTACCTGGGTGAATCACTTCACCTTGATGAATGGGAGCATCTTTAGAATATGTTGCTTTTTTCCAATATGACTATGTTCATCTAAAATTTCTCAGTAATTTGTGGATGCATCATCAATCAACTCAGTTCAACAACTTCCATGGTACAAGTTTTAAAGTGGGGACAGGACCTCTCTTTTCCAATCTTCCAGACTTAAAATAGCAACTTTTCTAGCTTCAGGGAAGTCATAGGTTCTCGTTAACAATGGAGTGCAAACATGAGTATAAAGCTCCTTTCTTGAAGGTCTGACAAGTGCCTATTCAACCTCTTCTTGAAGACTTCTAGTATGAGGAATTCACTACCTCCCAAATGAGCCCATTCCGCATTGTGAGGAAATTTTTCTTTTATTGGCTTGAAATCTGTTTGTTTTTAAATTATGCCCTCTAGGAACAGGTGAAGAATTTATTTAATTTGTGCCTTCAAAAATTTTTGTAACAAACTCATAGTATGTGCGTGTGCATGTGTGTGTGTGTGTAATTTTCACAGTACAGTATGTGTTCCAAGACTCCCTCTTCCACAATATTCTAAAGAGAAATTAATAGGCCAAAGGAACAGAAAGAAAATCCAGGATGTAGACTTGTTTAAAATGATATGTTAATAAGCATTAAGTATTGCTTATACTAGAGAAAGTTAGGCGTAATCTAAAGAAATGGAAAGTTTATTATTAGGGGTAATTTCAAAGCTTGTGTATAGTACATATGTGCTACAAAATTCTACATGTAATAAACATATAGGAATATCTGTCTATATAGATATATTTATGTATGGAAATATACATATATCCATATATAAATATACAAGCATATATGCACATACAATTTCAAAAGAATGGTTACTATATTTAAAATTCATTGTTATTTCTTTAAAAACCCTAGTACAGTGGTTCTCAACCTTCCTAATGCCATGACCCTTTAATACTCTTATGTGGGCGTCTCTGCATGTGGGCAGACGTGCCTGGAGACGGATAGAGGAGTGGTGTTTCGATTCCTAAGACCATCGGATATATGTATTTTCCAGTGGTCTTAGGCAACCCCATTTCACCCCCAAAGGGGTCGCGACCCACAGGTTGAGAACCACCATCCTAGTAGTTTATATAAGGGAGATAAACAAATTCCTCCCTTAGAAAAAATGACTATCCGTTTATCCTTTCTTAATAATTGAAACAAAATTGTCAGAAATTCTGTTCCCTTGAGGTGGATCAAGGACAGAAAACAGTTCCTTTAATAAAATTTGAAAATCTTCCTGACCTGGGCTAATTATAGGTATTTGTCTCCAAGGAACTAAGAACTTCCTATAGAACTTAGTTATGACTGGATAAATAGGCCAACTTTTTCTTTCTCTCTTTTATTTCTTCATAAAATGTAAATATTAACTTGCCAGATTGAGATCGCAGATTACATTCCCGTGACAGAGTTCTCATTGTAGGTGATATGAATGAAAAGGCAAACAAAGGCCTATTTCATGAAGGAAAGAGAAAAATTGCAGCTAAGAACAGCTATACGATTATATTTTAGCATTTTCTTCTTTGAATGGTAGGCAATGGGTAAGAAGAAAAGGGGAGGAATAGATTTTACTTCTCCTTCAGAAAGTGATACACAACTTGGTCAATAAATTTTGCCAGACTTCTGAAGGAAAACTTTTTGTCTCTTAACCCTGTTGTGGTCCCCTCTTTATCTTGCATTGAATAGGTATTATTATTTGTGCGTTTTGGTTGGTTAATTTATTGTTGAATACTTGAATACTCAGTATGACATTAAATAAAAGATTCTAGCCCTGTAGCTGTGGAGCAACAGAAGTCAATGTCTGGTCATAAAGGTGGTTAACTGGATATCACCAGTCATCTTTTTCTAAGAACATAACTTTTATCTCCATCAAAAGTAAAGCACAAGCAAATCTTAGAGAGATATGGGATTCTTGGCTCAGTAAGAAGGCAGATGAGACTCAGTTTTATGCTCATAGTAACAATCCAAAGTACTTCTATGATACTCTGAAGGCTATTTATGGGCCAAGACCTTTGGAACATCTCAGCTACATAGCACTGATGGAGCCACATCGATCAGTGATGAGGATGTGATCCTGGAAAGACACCTTGAACACTTTCATGGTTTTCTCAACAGATCATCATCAACCAATGTTAAAGCCGTTGACTATATACCTCAGGTTGAAATTAATCCCTTTCTAACCAAACTTCTAAATGAGGAAGAGGTTTAAATGCTCTTCTCCTGTGGCAAAGTGCCTGCTGCTGATTCCATTCTAGCAGAGATCTATAAGATTCTACAAGTTCCACTGCTCATACAAAAGTTGACTGAAATTTTCCAGATTATATGGCAAAAGGAGGTCTTGTCAGGAGATCAAAGGTGCCTCCATTGTCCATCTCTATAAAGAAAAAGGAAATAGGTTGTCCTGTGATAACCACATAGATGTCTCTCTCTTAGTCACTGCCAGCAAGATTCTGGCCAGAGATCTTAATCATCTGATCCTTCACCTGGAATCTACCTGGGAGCCAGTTTGGCTTCAGAAAAGCTGAGGAATGGTCAACAAGGTGTTTGCTGTCCAACAATTCCACAAGGAATTTCACAGATGGAACAGAGGTTTGTACACCACATTTGTCAATATCATCAAGGCCTTTGATGCTGTCAATTGTGAGGGCTTGTGGAAGATCATTGCAAAATTTGGTTGACTGGAGAATATTATCAGCATTGTATGCCAATTTCATGATGACATTCTTGCACAAGTTCTGGATGAAGGATGATACTCTCATGTGTTCCCAATCACCAGTGGAGTGAGGCAGGGCTATGTGCTTGTTCCTATGCTTTTTAGCATGATATTTCCTATGGTGCTATCAGATCCGTTAAGTGAGGACAAAAATGGAATCAAGGTGATTAATTCTTTTGAGATTCTTGACCTTTTGGTCTTCCAAATGAATTTTGTTATTTTTTTCTAGCTCAAAACAGTTTTTTTTTTTTTTTAGTAATTTATTTGGGATAACATTAAATCAATAGATCAGTTTAGGTAGAATTGTCATTTTTAAAAATATTGACACTGCCCACCCATGAGCAATTAGTAATTCATCAATCATTTATTTATTTACATAAAAAGTATTTTATAATTAAGTCCATGTAGTTCTTGGGTTTGTCTTGATAGGTATACTCCCAGGTGTTTTACGGTGTCTGTGGTTATTTTAAATGGAGTATCTCTTACTATATCTTCTTGCAGGGTTTTGTTGGTGATATATAGAAATGTCGGTGATTTATGTAGGCTTGTTTTATGTTCTGATACCTTTCTAAAGTTATTCATTGTTTCAACTAGCTTTTTACTTGAATCTCTAGGATTTCCCAAGTATATTATCATATTGTCTGTAAAAACGAATAGTTTTATTACCTTGTTGCCTATTCTGATTCCTTCAATTTCTTTTTCCTCTCATTGCTATTGCTAGCATTTCCAATACAATATTGAATAATATTGGTGATAATGGGCATCCTTGTTTTACTCCTGATCTTATTGGGAAGGCTTTTAGCTTATCCTAATTAAAAATAATGCTTGCTGATGGTTTTAAGCAAGTGCTTCTTATCATTTTAAGGAAAAATTCATTTATACCTATGCTTTCAAGTGTTTTAAATAGGAATGTGTATTATATTTTGTCAAAAAGGGCTCTTTTGCATCTACTAATATAAAGGTATGATTTTTGTTACTTTTGTTATTGATATAATCAATTAGTTAATAGTTTTCCTTATATTAAGCCATCTCTGCATTCCTTCTAGAAATCCCACCTGGTCATAATGTATGATGATCTTGGTGATATATCACTATAATCTTCTTGCTAGCATTTTATTTAAAACGTTTGCATCTGGGGCAGCTAGGTGACACAATGAATACAGCACTGGCCCTGGAGTCAGGAGGACTTGAGTTAAAATCTGACGTCAGACACTTGATACTTAACTCACTGTGGGACCTTGGGCAAGTCACTTAACCCCCATTGCCTTTCCTTCCCCCTTCCAAAAAAAAAGTTTGCATCAATATTCATTAGGGAAATTTGTTTATAATTTTCTTTCTCTGTTTTAGGTATTCCTGGTTTAAGTTTCAACACCATATTTGTATCATAAAAGGAATTTGATAGGACTCTTTCTTCACCTACTTTTTCCAGATAGTATATATAGTATTGAGATTAATTGTTCTTTAAATGTTTGGTAGAATTTGTTTGTGATTCCATCTGGCCCTGGGGATTCTTTTCATAGGGAGTTCATTGATGGCTTGTTTAATGTCCTTTTCTAAGATTTAAGTATTCTATTTCCTCTTCTGTTAATGTGAACAATTTATATTTTTGTATGTATTCATCCATTTCACTTAGATTGGCAGGCTTATTGGCATATTATTGGGCAAAATAACTCCTAATACATGTTTTAATTTCCTGTTCACTGGTAGTAAATTCATCCCTTTCATTTTTATTATTTTGAGCTTCTTTTTTGTTTTTGTTTGTTTGTTTGTTTTCTTCTTTCTTGTTTTGTTTAGAGTCATATTTTATGGGTATTTTGGGGTGGCTATGTGAGAACTGTGATATGTTGCTGCTCCTACACCGCCATCTTGGCTCCGCCCCCCCTTCTTTCTTGTTTTAATCAAATAAGCCAATGGTTTATTCATTTTATTGGTGTTTTCGTAAAGCCATCTTCAAGTTTTATTTATTAACTCAATGTTTCTGATTTTCAACTTGTTTTCATTTGGCTTATAGGATTTCCAATTTGGTATTTAATTGGGAATTTTAAATTTATTCTTTTTCTAGCTTTTTAAAAATATTCACCCCCAACTCATCAATCTGTTTTTTCTCTATTTTATCAATGTAAGAATCTGAGGATATAATTTTTCCCCTAAGTGCTGCTTTGGCTGCATCCCATAAATTTTGGTATATTGTATCATTGTTCTCATCCTCTTTAATAAAATCATTGTTTCTATGATTTGTTCTTTGACTCATTTATTCTTTAGAATTTAGATTATTTAGTTTCCCATTATTTTTTTTGTGTGTGAGACAGTTGGGTTTAAGTGACTTTCCCGGGGTCACACAGCTAGTAAGTATTGTGTCAGAGGCTGGATTTGAACTTAGGTCCTCCTGACTGCAGGGTGAATGCTCCATCCACTCTGCCATGTAGCTGTCCCATTTCCCATTAATTTTTAATCTGTCTTTCCACTGCCTTTTATGAAATGTAATTTTTATTGCATTGTGATTTGAAAAGGATGCATTTAATATTTCTGCCTTTCTGCATTTGTTTGTGAGGTTTTTATGCCCTAACACATGGTCAATTTTCCTGCCATATACTGCTGAGAAAAAGTTATATTTCTTTCTATTCCCATTCAATTTTCTTCAGATGTCTATCATATCTAACTTTTCTTAAATTTTATTTACCTCCTTAACTTCTTGATATTTTTTTGGTTAAATTTATCTAGTTCCAAGAGGGAAAAGTTGAGGTCCCTGACTAGTATAATCCTGTAAGTTATTTAACTTCTCCTTTAAAAATCTATATGCTATGCTATTTGGTCCATATATGTTTAGTATTGATATTAATTCTTTGTCTGTGGTACTTTTTATCCCCCTTATTTCTTAATGTGCATGCCCTTCTGAGAGTTCCTTCCTTATCCTATCCTCTCAACCTCCAATTTCTCTTTAAGTTGTATAGACCTCTCTCTCTCTCTGTACACACACACACACACACACATGTTCTTATGAGAATAAGGTTCTAGTACTACCAGCCCTTCATCCCTGCCAAACTTCCAGTTAACAGTTCTTCCATTCATGCCTCATATGTATGAAATAATTGTTCTATTTTTACCTCTCCCTACCCATTTTTGTTTTTTAGGATCATTCCATCATACTCAACTCAATTGCAAGCCCTCCATCTATTCATGCTCTTTCAAACTACCGTAGTAATGATAACATACTTAAAAGTTACAGATAACATTTTCCAACATAAGAAGTAAACAATTTTAACTTGTTATCCCTTATGATTGGTCTTTCATGCTTGCCTTCTTATGTTTTCCCTCCATCTAATAGCTCAAATTTTCTATTTGGTTCTAGTCTTTTCCTCACAAAGACTTAAAAGTCCTTTAATTCATTAAATATCCATTTTTTTCCCATGCAGGATTACACTCAGTTTTGCTAGATAAGTTTTCTTGGTTACAAATCTTGCTCCTTTTAAGAATATCATGCCCCATGCCCTTTGATTCTTTAATGTACAAGTTGCTAAATCTTGTGTTTTCCTGACTTTAGCTCCACAGTATTTATATTGTTTCTTTCTAGTTGCTTATATTTTCTCCTTCAAAACTTAGCAAGAATATTCATAATCTTGGAATCTTTTTCAGGTGGTGATTGGTGGATTTTTGCAATTTCTATTTTATTTTATAATTCCAAAACTTTGGGGCAATTTTCCTCAATTATTTCTGAAAGTATAGTGTCTAGACTCTTTTTTGTTGATCATAGCTTTCAGTTAGTCCAGCAAATCTTGTATTGTCTCTCCTTGATCTGTTTTCCAGATCAATTGTTTTCCTAATGAGATGTTTCATATTCTCTTTTATTTTTTTCATTTAAAATTTTTTTGTTTTATATCTTAATGTCTTAGCTTGTCTTTGCCAAATTCTGATTTTTAAGAAGTTATTTTCTTCTATAAATTTTTGCATCACCTTTTCCAATTTATTGACTTTCTTGTCACAATTTTCTTGATTTTCTTGCATTACTCTTTTTTCTCTCCCCTTCTCTTCTCTCTTCCCCCATCAAACTATGCCTTAAAGCTTCCAGATTGATATTTTAAAGCACTTATGTGACTTTGTCATTTCTATGCTGAAGAAACTCCAATGATTTCCCATTGACTTTAAGACAGAATGTAAAATTCTTTTTGGAATTAAAAGTTCTTCACTATTTTTTCCAATCTAACTTTTTAGCCTGATTTAACATTGCTGCCTTGATGCCATACTGGTTGTTCCATTATGACATTGCATCTCTCTCCTCTATACCTTTATTTTTTACAGGCTATCCCCCATACCTAAATAGTTTACCTCTTTACCCATTCCTCTTGGAACTTCCTATCCCCCTTCAAGTCTCAGCTCAAGCATCACTTCCTCTAAAGGGTTCTTCTCAGGTTCCTTGACTGTTAGTCCCCACCCACTTTTCAATGTGTATTCATTTTGCATATATTTTGTAATTACTCATATGCAACATATAACCCTCTAGTCAAAGGTAAACTGCATGAGGGTAGGAATTATTTCATTTTTGCATTTATATCTGCAGTACCTGTTAGATGGTAGGTTCTTAATAAATGCTTACTGATTGATTGATTGATCTAGTATAAACTCCTAATTTTTCATATAACAAACAAGTTCTCCTTGTGATTTTCCCCTTCAGATTTCACAAATCTGCATGATGGCTAACTAGAATGTAAGTTATGATCATCAAATAGAAATATTTCTCCCTGAACAATTTCCAGACATATTGCAGAGGATTCAGTTAGAAACACTGGTCTAATTAATACAATGTTTAAAAACTAGGGAAACCTACAGAGATTTTACAATTTTTTTTCCTCCAGTTTCAATTGTCCAAATGTTAGGTGAAAGTAATAACTGTTGAATCATGTCAGTCAGATCATACAGTGATGTCCTTTACAGATTCTTTTGGCACCATTTGGTTTTTATAAAGAATATCCAGCTATCAACCCTGAAGACCAAAATTGTGTGCCATATCTTTCATTCTTGACTCCACATTCATCTTGCACATATTTACATAACTTTGATTTCATTTGGATGCTTTTTTAAATAAGAGAATTCACACGATTTTTATAAAACAACAATAGACAATAATGAAAAGTACTCAGAGAACAGGGGTAAGCTCTTACAAAACCTATTCCAAATTGTACATTCTCCCAAAGAGGGCAAGGGTTTTTATTATAAAGCAAATGTTTCAATGCATACCTTATTTAAAGAAGGAAAGCATCCCACATAATAGAAAGACGGCAGTGCTGGATCAGGAAGACCTGAGATCAAATTTTGCATCCAACACTTACTATCGTGACCATGCACAGGTAACCTCACCTTTCTGAGGTTCAGTTTTCTTATCTATAAAAAGGAGACAGCATCCATTTCACATTTATCACATCTTCTATCTGCTGTGAGGCTCAAGTGAGATGTGGTGCTTTGCAAACTTTTAAGTGTTACTTAAATGTCAGCTGTTTTTACTGTATCCCTAGCACTTTCTAGATATTTGTGGAACTAAATCTGCCACTCAAAGCACACTGAAAACTGGCAAGAGCATTGCCTTTTGAGAACCAATGACCTCTAACTATATGTGAGTATTGATTTTTAAGAAAGAGCTGTTTAAAAATATTTTGGGCAGATAGCCAAAGTAGAACACAAATACAAATGATGAAGGGATCCTCATGAATGGTGCATTCACTGGATTGCACACATGAGTTAGGAGAATAATTGGTACTTCTTGTTGAAAAATTTGTCCCTCAAAAACCTCAAGATAACTGCTTCTGACAAGTCCAATACTCTTCCACTCCTTATATTTAGAATGGAGCTAGAAAACAATGGGAAAATTTTCTCCATCCTTCTCCCAGACTATTCACTCGTAGTCACTCATAATCACTCATAGTTATACTTAAGACTCACTCTTCAAACTGACAAATGAGGAATTTTTTAGATTACTTTAAAGTGATATGTACTTAGGCAACAGAATAGCAAACATAACCCTCAGTTTCACCACTGATCATATTTTTGCTAGTCATTACCCTCGGTAGGGTGGTATAGCACTAGTCTTTGAGTTAGATTGCTGACTCAAGGATCAAACCCCAACTCTGCCACTTTCTAGTCATATGAGCATGGGTCAGTCACTTAATCTTTTTGATCTTTTGCATCCCCAGCTCTTAGATGGGGCATTTTGATACTGCCTGCCTCATCAGGTGTGTGTGTGTGTGTGTGTGTGTGTGTGTGTGTGTGTGAAGAAAATTATTGAAGACCTTGAAACACTTAAATTATATAAGCTATAATGAGAGGCATGGATTTTAAGCCATGGCTGAGTGGATATATATTCTGGCTAGGGTCAGTCATTCAACAAAATGCCCAGTATATGCTAGACACTGTCCTACATACTGGAGACAAAAAGATAGGCAAAAATGAATCTCTGCTGTCAAGGAGCTCACCATTCTGATGGGAGAGATAATGTGAAAATAATTGTGAACCTACAAAATACGTCCAGTGTAAATGAAGGTAACAGAGAGTCACCAGAGTTTATTGACTTTGGGGATGACATGATAGGACCTGGATTCAAGTTCTTCCTCTGATGCATATTACTTGAGTAATGACTTTGTGCCCTCTAGACAACTCTTTAGTACTATAAAATTGCCAAGAATTTGATAGTCAACCTGAGCCGAGAGAAATTTCCTCAACATGTGTCTCACTATACAAATGAAATCACAGGGCCTTTAAGAAAATGTTGTTGTCATGCTTGTAGATCAAACCCACTTTATTATTTCATTTTATCTTCTTCAGCTCTCCCTTTCTTATTTTGCTAGTCTTTCTTTTCATCCTGTATCTCATGGAAAGCTATTTTGATGATAATTTTTGTGGACAACAAAGTCTAGCAATCCCTTTGGTGCTACAATATAACCATCTTAGCTTATATTCATTCCTAACTCTCATGACTTGTTTTCTTGATTTCTGCTCATAGTTTGCTAAATGTTGCTGAAGAAAGTTTTTAAAAATCACTAAATATAAATATTTTAGCTATCCAACCTCAGTTGACTTACCAGAGAGCCCTGTGGCAGCTGCAGATAGAGACCATCTGCCTCCCAGTCCCTGCTTCCCCTCAGGGCCTTCTCTAGTGCTTTGGAGGCTGTTATTAAACAAGCCCCACCTGTCAGCTTCTGCCTTTTGTTCCCCAGGGCACATTCTCACTTGATCCTGCTTGCAGTATGTGAGGCAGCCCCACACACAAGGAGGTTGGAAGTCAGGGTATATTCCATCAACAATTGGTTTCTGGCCACTGCTTGCCTAGCTGTCCCAAAGGCAGCCAGCTGGTCGTACCATGGATAGAGTTTTGAACTTGGAGTCAGGAAGACCTAAGTACAAATCTGGGCTCAGACACTTAATAACCCTGTGATACTACTAGGCAAGTCACTTAACCTCTGTCTGCCTCAGTTTCCTCTTCTGTAAAATGACACCTATCTCTATATTTTCCTATCTTGCCCATATTCTTCCATAAATCCTGAGAGGAGTTCACTCTAAATGGTAAGTGTCTCCTAGTAGTTCCCACAACATTGCATATGGCGATGGCCATGAAAGCTATTCCTTGGTTTCTCTTCATTCTCACCACATAACCATCCAGTACTACTTTCCTTTCAGGTCATATGTCACCCCATGCCCCTTGGTTAGGAGGACAATACAAGGTTTTATTTGTTTAAAAAATACCTCTCAAACCTTAAATAAATCCTAGTTATTATTATAATCTTAATGGTCTTAAAGTAAATAAAAGGAAATTAAGGCTAAATAGAAGGATGGCTCACTCCTTGGAAACATGAAAATGTTGGTGTAAATGGCTTTATCATGAATCAAAGAACAATAAGAAACATAATTTCATAGGATACTTGGTCAGTTTGTATTGCGGTGCTTACAGTAAGGTTTTATGGGAAGATCAACCTTAAAATAATTACAGCTTATTAACCAATGTCTATTTCGTTATACATAGAGGTATAGAAATGCTAGAAAAATCTTAGCAAGACTCTCTTCATTTAATCAACCTAGATTTTCATACTCAACAACTCCATTGTGAGGGAATTAAAACAGCAAATGATAGTTGGGAACGGAGTGAACCATACTGACTCTGTCTTGTGACTCAGTTCTGGAGCTAGCTCAATTCCCTCTCTATTCAATTATGATAATGATGAGAAAACTTTATTGCATTGTTTGAACTTATCCTTGTGCGGCTGGGAAGCTGGACCACCTTTAATCCTGTCGCTTAAAGATCCTTAACTAGGGACCTAGGTCATGCCAACTAGAAACACAGTCAAATCCTAGGATAGATGCAACGAGTTTCCTCACAATTATATATCTCAAGAAACCCATATGTCTTATCTGAAAACTGGCCCCTGTATCGGTCAATTAATTATTGTTTCCATATTCCTTAGTTTGAATAGAGATACTTGGAGAGAATGGGACACGTCTTTTTCTGATTTCAGGGAACTGCACCTGTTCACTCCTGTCTTCCCAACTTGGAAAGTAAGTCCCTGCTCTTTCCTCCAATGGGAAATCAGATTACCTAATTTTGTATCCAGTTAATTGCTTTCTTTTAAATATTTGATTTCTTAATACATAAAAAAATCGGTCTCACCCTGTTTTATGGTTCTTCCATCTAATTGTGGATAATCCATCAAATGAATACAGATCACAAAGTACAATCTGTACTTTCCCATCTTTTCTTGAGCTACCTATGAACTTTCTAGATGTTGAAACTGAGGCACAGAGAAGAGAACTGTCTAAGGTCAATTGTTCTGTTTTGTTTTCCTCTTTAAAGGATAAACTCTTTGAGCCAAGGGGCCGTGCTACTTTAAAACACTTTAAATTTTAATTCTCAATGAACATACACCCCCCCAAAAAGAGTAATTGCATATACAAAGTAGAACATAAAAAGTATTATATATGAACTATGAATCCCTATTCCATATTTCTTGCTTTAAAAAGATACCTATATATATTTAATATGTTCCTTTTAAAACTGTCATCCCTATCTGTGTCGACTTCTGAAATTCTTTCTATTATCTTCTGTGAATTTTTAATGACACTGGTCCCTTATGTTCTTTTTTTATTGGCCTTTCTGTTGTTAAGACCACAAATTGTTATGCAAATTGTTACACCCAAATTCCCCTAAACCCAAATTGAAAATTAAAAAAAGCCTTGAAACAAATTAACATAATCAAATAAAATAAATCCACACAGTGGCCATGTCCAATAATTTATTATCTCTGTGCCTTGGGAGTGGGGCAGCATATTTCATCATAGGTCCTCTGGAGTTGTGGGTTGGTCATTGTTTTGATCAGAGTTTTTAAGTCCTTTAAAGTTGTTGTTCTTCACAGTATTGTTGGCATTATATAAATTGATCTCTTGCTTCTGCTTACTCCCCTCTGCATTAGTTCATACAAGTGAACAGGTGGACTAGCCAATGGGAACCACCAGAACATGAGTATGTAGGAACTGCCTGTCTTGATTTAAGCAGCCATCATAGCTAGAATTGCTGAAGATCTTCCCTTCCGGTATTCAGTATTTTCTTATCCAACCTACGACTCTAGTATGCAAAGTGGGTTGGCACTTAGGAAATGATTCTTTGTGGTTATGAAGATGAAAAGGAGTCCATATAACTATTTTAAAAATTAATTGATAACTGATATCTTTAATATTGGGAAGTAAGTTTAAAAAGGTGCCATAGAAAAGGTGACATAGGACCATTCCTGGAACTAAGAAGGTCTAGATTAGAGTCCCACCTCTGACATACAGGCTAGGAGAACATTGCTGATTTACTTCACATCTTCCCCCAGTACTCCCACACAACTCTCTAAGGCTAGAAATACCGAGTGATTGCTGATCTATTTTGATAAGAGGGAGATTCCAAATCAGGATTTCCCTAAACTAATGAAATCAAAAATCTGAACAAGAACAACAACAAATTAAAGATCAAAGCAAAAAAGCTGGATATGTCAGATTGTTTGCAGTCAACTGAAAGTAAATGTTTGTTGACTTTACTCGACTCCTACAAATGAACAAAAATGTATATTATGTATAAGCATCTAAATATGAGAGAGAAACCTCATTCTATCAGCTAGGAAGCAGCTTGAAACTATACCCCTTCATTTACAAGAACTGCCAAAATAATTGAACTTGGAAGAACCTTCTAGGAGTTCTATTTGATTAAAACAGGAAGTACATTAAGAATTTTCTATTTTTATTTGATAGTCGTCATGACCATTCTTTCCATTTAGGTTCCAAATGCACAGGGTTACAAATGCTATATTGGATGTGTTATCCCTCCTTTCCCAACAATGCTTTCTCCAATGCTTCATAATTATGTGAAGGTGAATTTAAGTCTTGAAGACTGTACCAGAAAAATGCAAGCTCCTGTAGATCTTCCCAATATAGAAAGACTTCAAGACAATGCCTGAGAATAAGGAATATTTTCATCCAAGGACCTGTGTAGGTACATGCACAGATCACCACCAGAAAGCTGGTCTTTATATAATCCTTCCTCAGCTCCTACAGCTCACAATGAGGAAGGATAGCAAAGGATATATTAAGACGGGCCATAAATACGACACTTTAAGCTGTTTTTGTAAGCAAGGAGTGCATTTGGTGCATGTCAGTCATTTTAACTTCTCACTTCTTGAAGTGAATATTACAGTTTTTAAATGGTGGCATTTTTACCAGATTCATCTGTGACTATAGAATGAAAGAGCTATGGGTACATGTGTGAACTAGACCTATGACTGGCCTCATTAATACAGTCTTTTGACCAACTGGCCTGGTCATCCATTAGTTCAAAGTCATTTCAAGTGAAAGTTATCTAAAAATGAAAATTTTGTCTTTCATGAGTATTTTTAATGTTCATATGTTGTGGAGATTTGCTCACATTTAATTTTAGCACCCCAATCTATAGCAATATTCATATGGATTAGAAGTAAATGAAAATTGCTGCAACAGCCCCAACTTAAGTATTTGCATTCATATATTCTTAATTGTCTTGTTCTAACATGCTAGAAAGTTTCTTTTTTTAATATAGTCTGGCAATAATCTGTTCGTGCTTCCTGTGGATCAGCCTCACTAAGCAGAGAGACAAATGAATGAATATATGAACATATAAAAAAGCCTTAATAAACCCATTCTATGAGCCAAACACTGTGCTAAAGTAAGCACTGAATAGAGACAGAAAACTTGAGACAGTGTCTTCTTTCAATGAGATCTGTAGTCATTCAGAAGAATTTATCTTTTCTGTATGGGGAAAAACAAGTCATTGACAAGCCTATCGGCCCAGGAGAGGATTATAGTTCAAGTTCCAAAGCCCATTGGTATGGGACTCTGTCTTCATTGGGAGAAATCAAAACCCTGTATTTATATGAAGGGCAGGGCACACTTGGCATGAGTCAGAGAGAGGAGAGCTCTAGTCCCTTAAGTTTCTTTGGGATCTTCAGCTACTTCAGGTGCTTCTGGCTTCCAGCTTCAAGAGAGAAATTGGATGATGCTTACCATACTTCAAGGCAGCAAGGTAGTGCAGTAAATAAAGCACTGGGCCTGGTGTCAGGAAAATCTGAGTTCAAAGTTGGCCTTAGACACTTACTAGCTATGTGACCTTGGACAAGTCACTTAACCTCTATTTGCCTGAGTTCCTCATCTGCAAAATGAAGAAACACTGGAGAAGGAAATGGTAAACCAATCCAGTATCTTTGCCATGAAAACCCCATGGACAAAGTCCAGGGGGTCATGTAGAGTTGGACATGATTGAACAACATTGAACAACAATAGCAACCCTACTTCAAGGATGCTGAGGAGAGAATAAGTCTTTGGGAAGAAGCTGAAATGAGAGGAGGAGTTGGCAGTCTCCATCATGTCCTTACCCCAACTTGCTACCCTAGAGTCTTCAGAGGAATTGCCCCTTTGGGTGAGATCTAGGACTCTCTCTCTCTTTGTCTCTTGTCTCTCTCAGTCTCCCTGTCTCTCTTTGTGTCTCTCTCTTGAATAGAGATATCTGTCTTCTAATGGGAGAGCTCCTTTACTCTGTATAGTTTGGTGTATATTCTCCTATGTATATTTTCTCTGATTTCTGCTTTCTATGATTTGGCTTAGATAAATTGGTTCCTTAGGGAGTTAAATAAAAAAAGGATTGCCTACTGACTAGATTTTGATACTCATTTCAACAGGTAGCCCAATGCCTATCTTGTATACACACCAAATAGGGACAATGAATCAGGCCCAGAACTGAATGAGAGATAACATCAAAGGAACTTATTCCTTTCTAGCCTGCATTGCTGAATGTCCCAGCTTTCCCTGAATTGCCTTCATTCCAGATACCTTCATCTCTCCAATACGCCCAGAAACCTCTTCACCCTGTAAGCTCACTCCACCCCGGACTTTACACTTCTCAATACTCTCTGTCCTGAAGCCTCACTCATTGTTTGGCTAGTTCTTCCTAGAACTTTCATTTTAGGTAATTAGAAAAAAAAGATATTAGAATAAATTATGCTATATTAACAACATTGAATATCAAAGCTGTAAAAATAAAAACCAACACAATATACACGAAAAACTCCTGGAAGCCTCCTTACCTTAGCTTTCTTCAAGGCTCATCACAAGAGTCCCTTCTTACAAAAAGTCTCCCTGATCCCCAGAGCTATTCATACTGTTTCTCCACTTCAAATCACTTCAAATTAAATTGCATTGACTTGTGCGTGTTTGAGCCAAAATAATATGTTTCTTAACAAACTCCAAAAGTTCAGGTCTTATTATTTCCTTCAATAAACCACAGTGACTCCCCATTAATTCTTGGAGCAAATATATGCTCCTCAGTTGCCATTGGTTGTGTAAATAGACAACATATCTAATATTCTAATTGATATTGTTCTCAGGCCTCCATGTCATCTCAGAGATATGGTGAAGTATCAAAGATGTTCTGGAATTAATAATCAGATGAGAAGATGTTTTTAGAATATAAGTAGGAGGCACACAGTGGGGGAGGCAAAGAAATTAAGTGTGTGTCTGAGGAGGAATGAGGGAGCAGGCAAGTAGGGAAATAGTTGGAGATTTAATAGAATGATTCCTAGGAGTTTGGTGCCAATAGAGTCACATCCGAAATGTCCAGCTTGTTAAATCCAAAGCCTTCTAACTTCTTACCATGAACTAGTATAATAGGCTCTTAACTGGTATCCTTGCCTCCAGTCTTTTTCTTCTCCATCCAGACTATACAGAACTCCTAAGATGATATTCCTAAAACATAAATTTGATTATATCACTAAATAAACTTTTGTCTACCTATCTTCTCTAGGATCAAATACAGACTGCTGCTTGCCGTTTAAAGTCCTTCATACCCCAGCTCCAATTTCTCTTTCCAGACTCATTATACATGATTCTCTGGCATGCATTCCTCCACCAAACTAGTCTTGTTTTAGTTCCTTACATGACACCCTAACTCCCATCTTTGCACTTTTACACATGTAAATGTGTGGAGTGATCTCCCTCCTCACTTCTTCAGTTCCTTTCCTGATTTATCTCATGTAAGACCTCCTGACTGTGGTCTTTATATAAAAATATTGTACATATGTATATATATATGCACATACATAAAAACATATATGTGCATGCATGTGTGTATACCTGTCTTTCCTGAAAGAATGTAAGCTCCTTGATGGCAAGAGTTGCTTCCTTTTTGTCTTTGTATTCCCAATGCTTAACAGTGCATGACAGTAAGTAGGGGCTTAAAAAAGTCTAGTTGATCGTTATCTTGCTTATTATCTCAAGTTCTGCATTTACAGGGCATGAGTCTGAAAGACAGGGAAACGGTTACATTTTTGGTCCTTGTTCTATTTATTAGGTAATTAAAGAAATTCTGATATTGAGAATCTCAAAAACTCAGAGTTAAAAGATAACTTGGGGCATCTAGGTGCTGCAGTGGATAGAGGGCTGGGCCTAGAGTCAGGAAGATCTGAGTTCAAGTTTAGCCTCAGATACATACTAACTGTGTGGCCCTGTGTGTATCACTTAACTCTGAATGCTTCTTTAAAAAAAAAGGTAGAGAATTCAGTGGTTATTTTTTTTTTTGGAGGGCAATTGAGGTTAAGTGACTTGTCCAAGGTCACATGGCTAGTTTTTGTGTTAAGTGTCTGAAGCTGGATTTGAACTCAGGTCCTCCTGACTCCAGGGCCAGTGCTCTATTCACTGTGCCACCTAACCACCCCTCAGTGGTCATTTAGTGCAACCTATGACTGAACAAGAATTCTTTGAATTTAGCGATGCAAGGATATGAGAAAATTCCAAAAGACTTGTGATGGAAAATGCTCTTGACATCCAGAAAAAGAGCTATGGAATCTGAAAGCGGATAGAATTATACTATTTGGACTAGTTCTACCTCTCTTTCTGTCTCTCTGTCTCTCTCTCCCTCTCTCTCATTTCTTTCTCATGGTTCCTCCCATTGGTTCTAATAATTCTTTACAAGATGATTAATGTGAAAATATGTTTAATGTGAATGTATATGTAAAGCCTATATCAGATTTTATGTTGTCTTGGAGTGGGAAGTGAGGAGGGAGGGGGAAATCTTTGGAACTCAAAATCTTATGGATGTGAATGTTAGAAACTACAAATAAATATTTTTTTAAAAAAGAATTACTTGTATTCAGCAGTTTTTGACAGAAATATATAACTAGTCGAAGGATATTTACTGAGAAATAAAAATTTAAAAAACCTTTGATGTTTCATTTCAGACCATGCAAATTGGAAACAACAAAAAGTGTAGATTTTGGAAAGGCTGTGAGAAGACAGATACACTAATACATTGCTGGTGGAATTGTAAATCAGCCCAACCATTATAGCTATCCATGGAGAATTTTGGAAGCAAGGTGGCTAAGCTATTCATACTCTTTCCCTTCACCCAGTAATCATATTACTAGTCATGCATCCTAAAAAAAAGATAACAAAAGTTTATGATATATCACATGTGTTTGTTGCTTAGGTGATTGATATCAAAGCAGCATAATCTTTAGTAACAAAGAACTAGAAACAAAGTAGGGGCATAGTGATTAGAGAATGACTGAGAAAACATTGATATGTAAATATGTAAAAAAGAACCTCAGTGTACAGGAAGACAGGACCAATACAAAGAGCCCAGAAAAACACAGGAACTGTGTCCTATGAACTGCTAGAGAGTGGGATAAGCAGAATCAAGAGAATAATATAGACAACGGCGTGAATGATGTGAATGAAAAAAAAAAACTGATAAAAGGAAATTGAACTCTAAGTAATGGAAAAGCCCGGGAGATCCCAGTAAACAGAGTGGGACATATTTCCTTCTTCATGTCAGAGGACTACTTATGAATTTGTCCATTGCTGATGAGAAAATCTCTGTCTGAATCCCCCAAATTCAATCCCTATAGACTTCTTTGAAGGTAATTGAGTTCTGAAGACATGGAAAAGAATTTAGAGAGGGCTTAAATTACCAGACTGGAAGGTACAACAAAGTTAGAGGACTTAAAATACAATTTACCCCAAGGCATGTCAATTGATGCAAAAAATAACTTTGAAATAAAATTTTTACCCTGTTAATTCTATTTGACACATAAATATTCACTATAAATTGATGCAGCTTGGTTCTTGAAGACATATTTAAATTCTGATCTATTGTCAGAATTATAAATTCTGTTGCTAAAATAAATATAGATAAAATATGTTATACATTAAATATATAAAATGTGTTATATTAAAATATATTCTATATAAAGATATTAAATATATTATGAAATGCATGCAGTCACGATCAAGTCATTTAACCTGAGTGTTACTTTATTTGTAAACAAAGCTATTACCAATGTCACAAAGCTGTTGTGAGGATGAAATACAATATATATTGAGTTAAAGGTTACGTTAATCACACTGTGAACTTTGAAGCATTATTTAAAGGTCAGTTATTAAATTATATACTAATAGATTAAAGATTGAAAATAAAATATAGATAAGCTGTATCTACCACATTCCCTAGTGCATAACTCTGTTAAAAAAAAAAAAAAGAGCTCCCTGGCATGCTTCTTGTGATCACTGTTTCATTTTTCACATATTTAGTAATCATCCTTTTAAACATTCTAAAATTTCAATATTTAAATTAAATTTAGAATTGAATCAAAGTTAATCTTGAAGGCTTGTATTTTTCAATCACTATTCTCTTCCCTTTTGTGAAACTCGGGTCAACATTTGTTCTAGTCCTGCCGTATCTCTGTTCTTTACTATGTTTCTAAGATCACTAACAATGGCAAACATGTATCAGTTCTTTCTGTACCACCAGACATATTTCATTTGGATCAGCTGACTTGAACTTAATCAGGGCAACTAAGTATTATCTCAGTATTTCCTTATTTATTTTGGGTATCAACTCCCTATTGGTCTTTCCTTTTTCCTTTCCTTTCCCCTCCCCTCCTCTCTTCTTCTCTCCTTTCCCCTCCCCTCCCCTCCCCTCCCCTCTCTTTCCTCCCTCCTTTCCCCTCCCTTCTCCCCTCTCTCCTCCCCCTCTCCCCTCTCC
>CM053592.1:21766728-21800996 GCA_028646515.1 Pseudochirops corinnae
TCCCATGTCCTCCCTTCCCTTCCCTTTCCTTTTTTTCGTTGTTATTCCAGGCCTGAGATCACTTTCTTTGACAGAGAAAATAGGAGTGAAATAAGAATTGGATAGCTCTATCTTCTTTCCAGTATCGGTTATCATTCCAGCCACCCTAAGCAGTAAGCTTTTGGGGGATTCTTTCTTTTTCCAATATAACTAATTTTTTTTGAGTAACAAAGCCTTTTCATTATCCTCAGCTTCCTATCACTCTTCCTATAGTATCAAGCCATTCTTTTGTATTTGTCCTCTTTTATAATTCCTTGTTTCCATCTTCTGTATAGTCCTTTTAAAAATGTAGGTGGATTGGGAAGTTCCATGAGCAGCCAAATGGGTCTCATTAGACAACCGTTTCCTTTCTTCTTCATTGCAATAGTTTCTCTTATTGTCTTCTGATGTCATTCTTGATAGTTTCCTATCCCTCCATATTAAGCTTCCTCTGGTCCTCTCTAGAATTTTAGGCTACAAGATCTCACCTATCTTTTCTCTATCACTTTTAAATATGCGTGTGTGTTTTTTCCAATTTAGGTTGCATGTCTTAATAACCCCCAACTTCCCTTTTCTTATCACAAATTCTAAGGTGTGGTGGTCATTTTCTCTCAAAGGTGGGCATTATTTTCAGTCAGTCAATGAACCGTTATTAAGGGTTTGCTCTGTGCTGAGTGCTGTGCTATGCACTAGGAATATGGGTGGGGGGAAGACAAAAGAAAGTTCACGCTTCAAAGAACTTGCAATCTAATGAGGGAGGCAACGTGCAAGTAAGCACATATAAAAGGACAAATAGGAAATAGGCAATGAATTAGAATCGAGGGAATAGAACAGATTTCTTGGAGTAGGTAATATTTTAAATGGGACTTGAGCAAAGCAAGGAAAGTGAGGAGAAGGAAATGAGGATGGAGAACATTCCATGCATAGGGGACAGCCATAAAAATGCCTTGAGTTGAGAGATGGAGTGTCATGTTTGTGGAACAGCAAGGAGACCTGTGTCACTGAAACAGAGAGATATGAGGGAATGTAAGATGTAATAAGACTGGAAAAGGGTGTGTGAGTTAGGTTTTGAAAAGGCTTTGAATGCCAAATAGAAGATTTTATATTTTATCTGAAGGTGATAATCTGCCACTGGAGTTTACTGAGTAGGGGAATGACATAGTCTGACCTTCGATTTAGGAAAAATCTCTTTGGCAGCTGAGTGGAAGATGGAATGGGGAGAGACTTGTAGCAGGCAGACCACCCAGCAGGCCATTGCAGTAGTATACTCAACAGTAACAGTAACATTTAGAAGAGGAGAAAGTTTCTAAGGGAAGATAACAAGTTCAGTTTTAGATATATTGATTTTGAACTATCTAGTAGACATTTAGTTCAAAATGTCTGAAAGGCAGTTTGAGATGTGAGACTAGAAAGGTTAGGGATGGACAAGTCGATATGATAATCATCCAGCATAGAGGTGATGATTTATCCATCATGGCTGATGAGATTGCCAAGTCAAGAAGTATTGAGGGAGAAGAGAAGAGAGCCCAGGATAGAGTGCTGTGAGACACCAATGGTTAGTGGGCATGACCTGGATGAAGATCCAGCAAAGGAGACTAAGAAAGAGCAATCAGATGGGAGGAGAACCAGGAGAGAATGGTGTCCCCAGAACCTAGAGAGAATAGAGTTTTAACGAGAAGAGGGTGATTGACAATGTCAAAGGCTGCAGAGAGGTGATGAAGAATGAGGATTGAGAAAAGCTCATTGGATTTGGCCATGAAGAGATCATTGGTAACTTTGGAGAAAGCAGTTTTTTTGAATGATGAGGTCTGAAGCAAGATTGTAGGTAGGTAAGGAGAGAATGAGAAGAGAAGGAGTGGAAGCACTTATTATAGATGGCTTTTTCAAGGAGTTTATCCACCAAGGTCAGGAGACACATGGGATAACATTTAATGGATATGGAAGGATCAAGTGAAGGTTTTTTTAAAATAGAAAAGACCTCATAATAACCTGGAGAGACTTATATATAAACTGATGCTGAGTGAGGAGAGCAGAACCAGGAGAACTTGGTACGCAATGACAGACACATCGTATCTGTGATGACTGACTTTGATAGACTGGGCTCCTCTCAGCAATGCAAGGTCATAAGACAACTCCAAAGGACTCATGATGGAAAAGACTATCCATATCCAGAGAAAGAATTACTGAGTCTGAATGCAGATTGAAGCAAACTACTTGCTCTCTCTCTTTTTCATTTGGTTTGGTTTGGTTTGGTTTCTTCTTCCTCATTATTCATTCCATTTGTTATAATTCTTCTTTACAAATTGATTAACATTTAATATGAGGGTATATGTAGAATCTATATTGTATTGTATGCTGCCATGGTAGGGGGGGAGGGAGAAGGGGATAGAAAAGGGACGGGGAGAAAATTTGGAACTCAAAAACTCATGGAACTGAATGTTGCAAACTAAAAGCAAATAAATTTTAAAAAAAGAAAAAGAGATAAAAAGGGTTGTTTGTAGGTAGTATGGAAAGAGCCAACAGACAGAGACTGAAAATAAATGAGTGGAGAGGGGGCAGTCTAATGGAGGAGATAAGATATAATGCAATTTCTTGTACAGGCAAAGGAGTTTTCCTTCCCAAGGAGCAGGGTCATATCTTCATATGAGACAAAAGTGAAGGAAGAGATAGTGACAGAAGGCATTTATCTGAAATGAGGTGGAGGGGAGAAGAGATAGCCCTCAGCAAATGGCCTCATTTTTTTTTAAAGTAAAGTGAAGCAAGTTTTTCAGTTTAGAGGGTAGGGGAGAGAAAACCCTCAAAGTTTCTGGAGAAATGAAAAGTTTGGAGATGCTGTTGTAAAGAATGAAATAAGTTAATAAGTAAACTCTAGAAGGATTGCCTAGTGAGAATGAGAGTCCATTTGAGATCATATAACTTGAAATTATAGTGGACCCATTCAGTATCGTTTTATTTTTTTTTCTACCTTTGCTCCTATACATGTGCTATTCTCAGCGATACACTGAAGAAGCAAAGGCTGAGGTTTGACAGCACACCATTGGTATTAGAGTAAAGGGGCAGCAGAGGAGGAGAGTGTAGGATTGAACTGATTCACTAAGGGGTCGAAAATGGAAAGGACAAGAGAGTGGTCAGTGCAAGGATGATGGTCTAAGAGAGAATTAAGGAGTCAAGAAACTGGAGGTCAGTGTGGTGAAAGAGTAGGATTTGTTATGGGAAGGGAGAGGGAGAGGTAGAAATTAGACTTTGCTCAGATTAGGGATTTTCCTAGTTCTTCAACATGGAGGGGGCACATTTGTGGGTTACATCAGGATCAAAAGAATGACCATCTTTGCATAGGATTGTGGTGAGGTAGAGGAGTAGGATATGGGAAATGAGTAGGTTAAGAAGCTGTGATGTTAGGGTGTTTAAGGGAATACTGAACGGAATATGCTGAAGTTCCCTACTATGAAGGCAGGAATTAGGAAGGAGAGAAAATTCATGAGCCAGGTACTGAATTCATGGAGGAAGGGAGGGAATTGTCCTGGAGGTCTGTGGACAACAGCTACCAAGATTTTCACTGGGCAGTAGATGTGGATTGTATGGTTCTCAAAGGAGATATTACTGAGTGATAGTAGTAGGGAAAGAACTTGTAAGTAGCAAGGGGAAGCAAGGAATATCCCAACTTCTCCACCTTAACCAGTAAACTGAGAAGAATAAGTGAAAGTACAGTTAGTGATGGAAAGAATGACCAGAGAGGCAGTGTCATCAGGGGGAAGTGAGGTCTCAATGACAGCCAAAAGAGGAAGGGAGTGAGAAAAGGGGAAAAGATGAAAGCAAGTTTTTTGTTGCCTAAGGAATAGAATTCCAGAGGTCACAATGGAAGGAACAGGTAGCATGTGGCTGGGACTTTTGGGTGGGTGGCTTGAGTGGGATGGGAAGAAGGAATTAGGGAGTGGGGGATGGAGAATAGTTTGGAATAGACTGGTGGGTCTTAGAATCAATATGTAGGAAGTTTATTCATCATTAAGTGAAAGGTGCCTCTCCTCTTTTCAGCAGAGGATGGAGAAAAACAGCATGAAATGGAAGATGAGTGGTCAGAAGAACCCAGTTCCTCCTTCCTAATGACATTACCCATGTCCTTCCTTGAACTCTTTGAAATCTGCTCTCAAGATCGAGGATGACTATCATATTATTCATGGCTTACTTTTTTTTCTCTATCACAAATTCTGATGGAGTGGTCAGCATAATGTTCAATGAACATGCAACGATCAATGATCAACATGATCATTCATGTTGGACTGTCCTAAATGCTTTCCCTCAGTCTTAGTTTTTAATTTCCTTTTGAAATTTGCATTTAGCTACACTAGTCCTGAGTCAGCTTCGGCTTTCCCTTGTTTTCATTCAACTGCTGTGCTTCTGGACATTGGGAGCTATGCACAATTATTAAATGCTAGAATTTTGCACATCTTCCTTGTAAACTTATGTGGCCCAATCACAATAAGCCAAGAGCTATGGGTTTATTTAAAACTCAAATTTCACACTCACATTTATTCTTACAACATTCCTTGTGGTAGGAGGCATTTTAGAGATGACGAAACCAAGATACAGAGAATTTTAAGTGGCTTGGCCAAGGTGATAGAGTTATCCCTCCACCTAGGTGTCAATATTTGTCATGTCAGTTTCGTGGGCTTCCATGACCTAGTGGCCAGTCACTTTGTGAATGATGAATCTCACTGTAATAAATGAAAAAATGAAAAGATACTTACATATTCAAAAAATTATCCAATTAGCTACTTACTGTTTAACTTAATTGGAGAATTTGCTTTGCTTGACTTCACATGGAGAGATACAACCTAAGTGTAAACTAGGGCTGACTTCTGGCATCCTAACCTGGACTTTATAGATTTATCCACTAGGCTGTAATTTTCCCGATCGGAAGCTCCAATATGTAGAGGGATACCAATACTAAAACATGCCTCCCATCGAATTCAGAACTATGAAGTTTCTCTACTTTATCTTTGAGACAGAGGTCAGGTTAGCGCTAGTGGCAGAAGGCATTGTCTGAAATGAGACAGAGGGGAGAACAGAGAGCCCTCCACGAATGGCCTCCTCTTTTTTTTTTCTTCAGTAAAATGAAGTGAGTTTCTCAGTTTAGAGGGTGGAAGAGGGAGAACCCTTAACGTTTTTCAGGAGGAACGAAAAAGTTGGGAAGAGCTGTGGTGGAGTGGAATAAACTGGTAAGTAACCACTAGAAAGATTGTCTAGTGAGGGTGAGAACCCAGTTAAGGTTATGAAACAGAAATTTCTAGTAGATCCAGTCAACATGGTTCTATTTTTTCCCTACTTCTGCTCAGGTATATATACCGTTTCTCAGCAGCACATCATAGGAGGCTGAGGTGTGGCAGTCCCTGAAAGGGAACCAGACCCTTCATTTGGTCCCAACACAGAAAAGTTAAGTGACCTGTCTGAGGTCACACAGCTAACGGCAGAACCCAGAATTTTTCTCTTTCAATTAAATTATATTAAATGCATCGTTGACACTTTCAACACAAAATAGGGGGCAAAAATCTCAGAAGTATTATGAAAAAAACTTTTTAAAACCCAACATATGCATTTGTTAGAAACATTTTTTTAATGCAAACCCTGACACTTACCTAAGAGTGGTTTGCTTAGTCTGAATTATTTTTTAAAAATACCTCCATTCTTTATTTACTTCAACGGCACAGAGCCCACTTATCATTTTAGTTTTCATACACCCTCTATATTCAGAATTTTAATAATAATAAAGGCAAGGTTTAGACAATGTCAAGCCAAAATTTACTTCCTTCTTAAACAAATATTTTCCTCCTATCAAATATCCCCTTTAAATAATAAAATAAAATACACAAAAAATTAAAAAAACAAGTTGTCTATAGTTTCTACCTGTTCTGTACATCAATTCTAAAGCCATTCATACAATGTAGTATTTGGAGCCACAGCCGTTTTTATTCTGATCCTCATTGTTAGGCAGTAAACCACTCACACCCCCAAACCATGTAAACTGGCTTTGTCCAGTCAATCTGAAAGGAGTATCTTCAGATACAAACTTCTCTTTTTTCCAGATTTAAATTCTTAAAGTAATTCTTTTTTAAAAGCAGTTTTCTTTTTACTTTGCATTGACTCATATCTGTATCTCCATTCCCAAAACAGTAAAAGATGAAAACTGGGTAGAAGTGACCACAAAAAGCTCATGGAAGCTGTGTGTAAGTATTTCCTAAGATTAAGAGTTAATCAACTTTTTCTTTATAAGTCTCTCAAAACCTTCCCCAGAGGATGCAAACACTTCAGTTTCTTGAAATCCCACCATGACTCCAATTTCTAGCATTGAAACAAAAACAAGGGCCAGTATGCTTATAATAAAAATATTTGGAAAAACATATCAATGTAGTGATTCTGGAAAGGGATTTTATAGGGGGAAATGGAGAATGTGCTGCTCTCTGGAATCAATAACCACTCCAGGGCTCTATTTCTTTCTCTGGCTGCACTTGTATTTTTCCCTTCCGCACTACACATTATGAATTCTTAAAATTCATATCCCTAACCTTGAACAGCAAGAAGCTTACACTTCTTCGGATACCTCCCCCAAAGTCCTTTAAACCTTTTGCAACCATTTCATAATAATAAATAATAACAACAAAATTAATAACAATAATAATAACAAACGTTCCAGGGTCTAGTCTTATTTGTTGGGTGTCCATTGATGAGGCCTCAATTTTCCCTGGATTTTCTTGTTAGGCCTGGAGAGCACAAAAATTCAGCCTCTGGCATTGCATTTTTCAGTTTACAATTCTCTTAGAGCTTTATAAATATCCACCTCCAAAGGACACTTTATAGCATGTCTGTAGCACCCTGATCTAATGTGTCTCCAAAGTTTACCTACGGAACAATTTCACAATCTTGTCCTCCTAACAATCCTGGACTCATGGAAAAACAGAACCGCAATTTGCTTTAAAGGCTGGAAAAGACCCTATTAGTCACATGCGCCTTTCCACCACTGCAACAACACACCTCTCTTACAGGCACGCGTGCTCTCTCTCTCTCTCTCTCTCTCTCTCTCTCTCTCTCTCTCTCACTCTCTCTCTCTCTCTCTCTCTCTCTCTCTCTCTCTCTCTCTCTCTCTCTCTCTCTCTCTCTCTCTCCCCCTTTCTCTCTCTCTCTCACGTACACACACACACACACACACACACACACACACACACACACACACGAGTGCCCATTGTGTACATATACATTTCCTCCATGCACAAAGGGGAGGTAACGTTCCCTCTTTCTTACCTTCCAAATCGGTAACAAGGCAGGAGACCGAAAGCAATGACCTTGCAGAGAAATTCATCACCTGGTAGCGGCAGCCCCTGCTCCTCGTCCTTGGGTGTCGGGCAGAAGGGAACAAGAGCGACCTCGGAGATATCACGGGGTGGATTGCGAGCCGAGTGTGAGCCCCATTAATAACGGAGGGGAGGCAGCCCGCACAGCCACAGGTCACCTGCTTCCCAGGAGCTGGGGAAGCTGCCCTCTTGTGTCCCACAACGGGCCGTTGCTCCAATGGCAGGAAGGCTCAGCGCCGGCTCTTGCAGGTTTGGGAGTGTGTGTGTGGGGAGGGGTTCCCATCGGCTGTCAAAGCCTGGCACGCAGAGACTGAAATGACCGAGGCTGAGCCTGCGGCTGCTCCTAGCTCCCTTTCCCTCCCTCCTCCTTTCCTTCAAAGAATTAGCGCAGAGGTGGATTTTCCACGTGCCCGCCTACAGATCAACCTGGCAGGAACCTCGTCACCCTACCCCTATCAGATCCCCCCTGCCTCCCTCTGTCCTACAGTTGAACTCTCCTAGTCAACGAGCATTTGGAACATTTACCGGCCAGGAAGGTAGAGGCAGGCGGGGTGGCAGGCTCCGCCTCCCAGCCAAGCCTTCCCCAGACTCTGGTGCTTTCATCGTCCCCAGGAATCATTCCCGATTTTCCAACGCTGGCAAACAGCAACCCCCAGCGGGTCTGGTCCGTTGCCAAGAACCTGTGTCCACCACCAAAACTGTAGAGAGGTTCAGTAAAGGGGCAAAGGGGCAGAGGGGCAGAGACAGCCTCAGCAGGGACTCCCTCCTTTTCTACGTTTCTGTCTCCAGACTCCATGTCTAGGTTTTTGTAGCTGGTAGGATACTTCTCATAACACCCTGTACACCGAAACTCTAGAGGGGCAGCAATTTGGGGGAACAATGTTGGACCTGGAATCAGGAAAATTGGATTGGAGTCCCAGAGAGGCAAGTCGCGGCTAACTTCAACGAGCTTCATTCACTTTACTCATCTACAAAGAAAGGATTAAGATCTCACAGGGTTGTTGTGAAGAAGGTGCTTTAGGAATTGTGTAAATGTGAATTATTACTCACCTACACTGTAATGGTGAGTTTAGATAACTTTAATAACAGTATCATAATCACTCCTGTATGAACAGATTGCTAGAAGATACAGGTATCTGCAGATTTGATTCTCCTGGAGGATGTGTAGTGTGTTTTCTGATTATAGTTACAACCTGTTGTTATGTTTGTTACATAAATAACACTCTGAAGTTAAGACTGCTGTCAGATTTCCTGGGGGCACATAACTACCCAAATGCCTCTTAATAAAAAAACGTACAACTATTTCTTACTTCTCTCAGTATTTAATAGATAAGTGGGTTTTTATCAGGGAGGTAATTTATAAGTGCTCCCAATTAATTTGAGATTATAGGGCACAAGTGTCTCTTTGGAGGCCTCTGAAGGGCATCTTCCCCTTGAGAATGTGGAAATGCCTTCCTAAATAATGATAGTGATGGTGGTGGAGAAGATGATGATAATCCTAATTTATACAGGCTTAAAGGCTCGCAAAGGGTTTTCTTATTTTATTTTAATGATCCTGGTTTGTTGTATTATTATTATTATCATCTCTATTTTACAGAGGAAGAAACAGAAGCAGTTTATGTTACTTGCTTCTTTCCCAGCTCATGGAGGCCTGGACATCAATAGAGCACCTGGAGAATAACATGGAAGAAACAGATTTTTTTTTTTGGTTTGCCTGGACTGAGAGATGTGTACTTAGACAATGTTGCTGAATGCCAACTTCCTGCCTAGACTCTGGTGGCGATGGTATTTCCTGACTGGTGTGGTCCCAAACAAAAACCTTATAATCAGAGAATGGATTTTCATTGTATCCTTGGGGAACTGCCTCCAGAGTATGCCCCAAGTTCAACAGTTCAGACATCAGACTTTATAAAGAAATAAGAGAATTATACTAGCTTCTTATGACTGTCTTGGTGAATGTAAGGCCCTGTCCCAACCCCCCCCCAAAAAATCGAAAAAAACAATAAATGTAAAATGAACAACAAAAGTGAAAACACATAAAAATCAAGTTTATTTGCTCAAAGGAAAAAAGCTCCCAGGTAAAACCCAAACATGTACTCATGGAACACAATATTTTCCCTTTCTTCTCCATTTATGTTTCTTTATTCTGCATTTTACAATTAAAAGATGCATTACTATATAATAGTAGAACAGAAAAACAAGATCACACATGAAATTGCTTATCTCTATTATGTGTCAATGGCTTTTCTTTTCAAAATATGTAATAATTTGAACATTTAACTTTCAAGGAAATCTCTGTTTATTTCTCCCCCAGACCTTCCTTCTCCTTTCTTCTGTGAAGTTTCTTCTTTTAAAAAGAACCTCTCATATTTATGATATTTTCAGTTACAAATTCTCTCCCTCCCCCATTTCCCTTACCCACTGTTAAAGCAAGAAAAAAAAACATTACAAAAATGTATAATCAGGCAAAATAAATTTCCAATATTAGCCGTGTTCCACCTTCCCTGCCACTCTAAAAGAGAATGAAAAAAAATATTATTCTATCTGTAGTTGAGGTTTATTGGTTCTCTTTCTAGAGATAAATGACATACTTCATACCGAGTATTGTGGAATTAGAGTCACTGTTACTATAAGAATTACTATTAGAGTACAATGTGGTTGGTTATTGTGTTGATCAGAGTAATAAGTCTTTCCGAGTTGTCTTTACAATATTGTTGTTACTGTATGGATTGTTCTCTTGGTTCTGCTCACTTGGCATCAGATTATACAAATCTTCCTAAGTTTTTCTGAAACTCCTTTCATATTTTTTTTTACAGTACAATAATATTCCTTCACATTCATATACTATAACTTGCTTAGGCATTCCTCAATTGATAAACATCCATTCAATTTCCAATTTTTTGATGCCACAAAAATAACTGTTATAAATATTGTTGTAATATAGTTCCACCTCCCCCACCTTTTTATTTCTTTGGGATGTAGACCTAGTAGTAGTATTTCTGGCTAAAAGGGAATGTATGCTTTGATAGCTTTTGGCGGCACAATTCCAAATTGCTTTCCAAAATGATTGGACTAGTCCACAGGTCTGTCAAGAGTGCATTAGTGTACCTATTTTCCCACAGTGTCTCTAGCATTTGTCATTTTCCTTTCTTGTCATTTTAGGCAATCTGATGGGTGTGAAATAATGTCTTTCATATTGTTCTAATTTGATTTTCTCTAATTGTCAGTGATTGAAACTATTTTCTCATGTGCATTTTCTTATGTATACATTTTCTCATAGCTTGATATTTTTTCCTCTGAAAAATTGCATATTTGTATCCTTTGACAATTTATCAATTGGGGACTGATTCTTATCCTTCTAAATATGACTTAGTTCCGAATATAGTTTAGAAATGAAACATTTTTTTTCCCAGAGAAACTGGATACATTTTCCCCCCTAGTTTCTTGCTTTTCTTCTAATTTTATATGTGAAAACTCCTTTAATTTTATGTAATCAGAATTGTCCATATTACCTCCTGTGAATCTATCTCTCATTTGATATTGAACTCTCTCTCTATTCGTAGATCTGGTAGGTAATTTCTTCTATGCTCTACTAATTTGTTTATGATATCACTCTCTATGTCTAAATCATGTGTCCATTTTGAGATTATCTTGGCATATAGTACAAGATAGTCCATATATAGTTCCTGCCAGACTACTTTCTCAATATTTTTTGTCAGCTATTGAGTTCTTGCCCCAATAGCTGGGATCTTTGCATTTATCAAACACTAAATGACTATGCTTAATTGCAAAGGTACATTGTGTACCTAATTTGTTCCACTGACAAACTTTTCTATTTCTTTCCCATTATGAAATTGTTTTCATGATTATAGTTTTGTAGTATAGTTTGAAATCTGGTATTTCTAGGTTTCCTTCCTTCATTTTTTTCTTTCATTGCTTCCCTTGATATTCTTAACTTTTTGTTCCTTCAAGTGAATTTTGTTATTAAAATTTATCACTGTATAAAGTAATTCTTTGCTTACTTGGTATCCACTGAATAAGCAAATTAATTTAGGTAGTATTGTCTTTTTTATTATAATGTCTTGGCCTACCCATGAGCAATAAGTCTTTTTCCAATGATTTAGTTGAATACTTATTCATGTGAAATGTTTTATAATTGTGTTCATATGGTTGCTGTGTGTCTTGCTTGGCAGATAGATTCCCAATATTGTACACAGGGTCACAGATATTTTAAATGGAATTCTTCCTTCTGTATCTTACTGTTTGGTTTTGTTGATAGCATACAGAAATGCTCTATTTTATATCTTATGAATAAGGTGAAGTTAATTATTTTGATTAGATTTTTTAGTTGACTCGCTAAGTAAACCACATTATTTTATGAGTAAAAAAAGTGATAGTTTCGTTTCCTCATTGCCTATGCTTATTCCTTAGTTTCTTTCTTTCTTTTTTTTTTTGTCTTATTGTTATAGCTAGCATTTGTAGTACAAGATGGAATAGTCATGGTGATAATAAATATCCCTGCTTTACCCCTGATCTTATGAAAACAGTTTCTACCATATCCCCATTACAAATAGTAGTTGCTCTTAGCTTTAGAAAGATAATACTTATCATTTTAAGGAAAGTACTTTATTTATTTTTGTGCTTTCTAGCTTGTTAAACAGGAATAGGTTTTGTATTTTGTCAAATTCTTGTTATATATTTACTGAAATTATCATATGAATTTTTTGTTTTTGTTATTGATATGGTCAGTTATTCTTATGTTTGTCCTCATATTGAACCAACTCCTGCATTCTGGATTTAGATCCAGTCTAGTCATAGTATATGATCTTTGTGATATATTTCTGTAATCTCCTTGCTAGCATTTTATTTAAAATTTTTACAACACCTATACTTGATTGCAAGCTGCCATGAGGAAGGGGGAGGGGAGGGAGAAAATTTGAAACTCAAGGGATTGTCGAACTGAATCTTGTAAACTAAAAGTAAATAAACAAATCAATTTAAAATTTTTGCAATAATATTCGTTAAGGAAATTGTTTTATAGTTGTCTTTCTCTGTGGTACCTTAGATTTAGATATCAAGATCATATTTGTGTCATAGAAGAAATTTGATAGAATTCCTTCTTTGTCTGTTTTTAAAGACCATTTATGTAACATTAGAATTAATTGTACTTTAAATGTTCCAAAGAATTTGCTTGAAAATTCATCTAGTCCTGTTTTTTTTTATTTAGTAGTTCATTTATTGTTTGTTCAGTTTCTTTTTCCTAAGATTAAATTATTTACAGTGCCATATCAATCAAACTACCAAAAATTACTTTATAGAGCTGGAAAAAAATAAAAACAAATTTCATTTGTTTGAACAAAAGGTCAAGAATATCAAAGGAATCAATGAAAAAATGTTGAGGAAATGACCTAGATCTCAAACTATGCTGCAGATCTTAAACTACACTACAAAACAAGAACTGTCAAATCATTCAGGCCCTGGATAAAACATAGAGTGGTTGATAAATGGAGTAGATTAGGTATATGACATACAGCAAGTAACCAACCACAGTAACTTAGTATTTGATAAAGCCAAAGATCCTAGCTATTGGAGCAAGAGCTTACTATTTAACAAAACTGCTGGAAAAACTGGAAAGCAGTATAGCAGAAAATAGGTATAGATCAACATTTCATACCTTGTAGCAATATAAGGTCAAAATTGGTTCATGACTTGAACATAAAGGGTGATATCAAAAGCATATTAGAGGAGCATGGAAAAAGTTACCTGTCAAATCTATGGATAAGGAAAAAGGTCATGATCAAAAGAGAGATAGAGAGGATCACAGGAGGTAGCATTTCACTAAATTGAAAAAGTTGTTCACAAATAAAACCAATGCAGCCAAAATCAGAAGGAAAGCAAGAAACTGGGCAGGGGAGACAGGAAGGAATTTCCAGCAACTTTCTCCAATTAAGGTCTCATTTCTCAAATTATGGGGAAATGAACCAAATGTATTAATAACAAGAGCCACACTCCAATTGATAAATGGTTACAGAATATGATAAAACAATTTTCAAAAGAATTTCGAAACTATCAATAGTCATATAAAATATTCTAAATCACTAAAAATCAGAGAAATGCAAATTAAAACTACTTGAGATACCACCTCACAGTCATCAGACTAGCTAACATGACAGAAAAAGAAAATGACGTACTGGAGGTGATGTGAAAAAAAAATAGGCATCTTACTGTATATTAAACTACACTGGTGTATTACACTAATATGTATTCTTAAGTATAATGTGTACCTCATATTGGCAGAGCTGTGCACTGATCCATCCATTCTAGAGAATAATTTGGAAATATACCCAAAGCACAGAAATTAAAGGAAAAAGATCTATATGTACAAAAATATTTATAGCAGCTCTTTTCGTGGTGGCTAAGAATTGGACAATCAGGGTATACCCACCAATTGAGGAATGGCTAAACAAGTTGTGGCATATGATTGTGACAGAATACTATTGTGATGTATGAACTCATGAAAGAGATGGTTTCAGAAAAATCCGGGAAAACTTATATGGCCTGGTAAAAAATAAAATGAGTGGAACTTGGAGAAAATTCTATACAATCACAGCAGTATTCTAATGATAATCAATAAGAAAGATTTAGGTACTCTGGTCAATACAATTATCTATGAGAATCCCAAAGTATTCATGATGAAAAATACTACCCACCTTCAGAAAAAGAACTGATGCACTCTGCAGCATTTTTCTTACTTTATTTTCTTGATTTTTTCACATGCCTAATGTAGAAAGATATTTTGTATGATTTCACAGAGATAATGAGTGTCATATTTTTTATCTTCTCAGTGGGCAAGGGAGATGGGTGAGAAAAGGAGAGAATCTGGAACTGAAAAATAAAAATAAAACAAATATAAGAAAGAAATGGTTATTTAAGCATTCCATTTCCTTTTCTGTTAAGCTGGGTAATTGACATTTTGTAAATATTCGTCCATTTAATTTAGCTTGTCAGTTTTATTGGCATAGAGTTGGGCAAAATAGTTCTTAATAATTGCTTCCCCCTCTCTTTTTGTGAATTCACCTTTGTCACTTTTATAAGGATTATTTGGTTTTCTTCTTTTTAAAAATAAATCAGATTAGTCATTTGTTTTTGTATTTTGTTATTTTTAAACCGCTTATAATTTTATTTATTAGTTCAATTTTTCAGGTTAGTATCTTCTTTGATTTTCCAGGATTTCTATTTCAGCATTTAATTGGGAGTTTTTTATTTATTGTTTTTCTCATTTATTAGTTGCATGCTCAATTCATTGATCTGCTCTTTCTCTTTTTTTAATGATGGAAACATTTAGAGATATAAAATTCCCCCTAACCACTGCTTTGGCTGCATTCCACAAATTTTAGTATATTGTCTCATTGTTGTCATTATTTTTTAATAAAATTATTGACTGCTTCTATGATTTGTTCTTAAATCCCTTCTGTTGGGTTATTATTTATTATTATTTTTTGTTAGCAATTAATTTTTGTTCTATATTTCAAAGGCAATTTGTTGAATGTAATTTTTATCATGTTGCAGTCAGAAAAAAAACATATTTAATATTTCTGGTTTTCATCATTTGTGAGGTTTTTACACTCTAATGCACTTTCAGTTTTTCTGATGGTGACATGCACAACTGAGAAATAAGTATATTCATTTTTATTCTTATTAAATATTCTCCATAGTTCTATTATATCTAAGTTTCTAAAATTCTATTCTTCTCCTTGACTTGCATTTTCTTTACTTTATGGTTAGATATATCTAGATCTGAGAAGAGTAAGTTAAGGCCCCTCATTAATATAGTTTTGCTATCCATTTCCTCTTCAAAATAATTTTTAACTTTTCCTTCAAGAATTTAGATGCTATGATATTTGGTGCATATACATTCAATATTGACATTGAGCATAGGGAAGACTTTATGACCAAAAAAGAGTTGGAGAGCACTATAAAATGCAAAATGGATAATCTTGATTACATTAAATTGAAAAGTTTCTGTACAAACAAAGCCAATGTAACCAAGATTAAGAGGGAAGTGGGAAATTGGGAAAGAATTTTTATAACCAGTGTCTGTGATAAAGGCCTCATTTCTAAAATATACAGGGAATTAAGTAAAATCTGTAAGAATACAAGTCATTCCCCAATTGATAAATGGTCAAGGGATATGAACAGGCAATTTTCAGAGGTAGAAATTAAAGATATCTATAAACATATGAAAAAATGCTCTAAATCACTATTAATTCGAGAAATGCAAATCAAAACAACTTTGAGGTGCCACATCTCACCAGTCAGATAGGCTAAGATGACAAAACAGGTAAATGACAAATGTTGGAGAGAATGTGGAAAAATTAGAACACTAATGCATTGTCGGTGGAGCTGTGAATTGATCCAACTATTCTGGAGAGCGATCTGAAACTTTACCCAAAGGGCTATAAATAATTGTATACCCTTTGACCCAGTAATACCACTTCTGGGGTTGTATCCCAAAGAGATCATAGAAGTGGGAGGAAGACCCATATACAAAAATATTTATTATAGCTCTCTTTGTGGTGGCAAAAAACTGGAAATGCCCATCAACTGGGGAATGGCTAAACAAGTTGTGGTATATGAATGTAATGGAATACTATCTTGCTATAAGAAATGGGGAGGAGACTATCTTCATATTCACCTGGAGAGGTTTATACAAACTGATGCTAAGTGAGAAGAGCAGAACCAAGAAAAATTTGTACACAATCACAGACACATCATATGTGTGACGATCAACTTTGATAAACTGGACCCTTCTCAGCGATGCACAGCTGTAAGACAACTCTCTAAGTCTCAGGATGGAAGGAGATATCTACATTCAGAGAAAGATCTGGAAAGAAGAGTTTAAATGGAAGCATGAAGCAAACTACATGCTATCATTCTTTTCCATGTTTGGTTTTGTTTCTTTTTTCCCATTGTTCACTCCACTGGTTACAACTCCTCTATCTAACCAGACTAATGTCCCATGTGAAAGTATTTGCAGATCCTATACTTGATTGCATGCTGCCATGGTGAGGTGGGGGGAGAGAGGGAAGGGAGAAAATTTGAAACTCAAGGGATTGTGGAACTGAATCTTGTAAACTAAAAGTAAATAAACAAATCAATTTGAAAAATTTAGATGCTATGATATTTGGTGCATATACATTCAATATTGACATTAGTTCATTGGCTATAGTACCTTTTAGAAAAATGTAGTTTTACTGTTTATCTCTTTTGATTTGATCTATTTTTGCTTTTGCTTTTCCTGAGATCATGATTGCCACCCCTGCCATTTCTACTTCAACTGAAGCATAATAAATTCTTTTCAAGCCTCTTGTTTCAACTATATGTATATCTTCCTATTTTAGGTGTGTTTCTTATAAACAATATGCAGTTAGATTTTGGTTTCAATTCCATTCTCCTATTCTCTCCCATTTAATGAGTGAATTTTTCCCATTCACATTCATAGTTTTCATTTCTAACTGGATATTCAATTCCTCCCCCCCACAACTCTCTTATACTTATGCTTCTTTTTACTCTATGTCCTCCTTAAAAGTCTATTTTGCTTCTTACTAGTGTACTATCTTTTTTTCCTCCCTTTCCAACAGCAACAACAACAAAAAATAGCTAACATTTATATATAATACTATTTGTTTACAATTATTATCTCATTTGATGCTAAAAACCTTGGGAAGTAGGTGCTATTCATCTTACTAATGAAGAAACTGAGACAGACTAAATGGCTTGCTCAGGGTGACAAAGTAAGAAAGTATATGAGGGCAGATTTGAACTCAGGTCTTCCTCTTCCTGACTCCAGGCATCTAGATGGCACAGCGGATGGAGTGGACAGTTCACATAAGATTCTCCAGGTTTCTCTGAAGCCATCCTTTTTTGTCATTTCTTATGATTCAATAATATTCAATTACATTTCTATACCATAATGTATTTCACAATTCCTCTACAGATAAGCACCACTTTAAGTTCTAGTGCTCTTTTTTTTAAAGTTGCTCTAAATATTTTTTGTTTATAGGGGCCCTTTTCTTCTCTCATTGATTGCTTTGGGGTATGGATCTATTAGTAATAAACTGAATGAAAATTTAGTGATTTTGAATGGATGGTTCCAGACTGCTTTCCAGAATGGTTGGACCAATTTACAGTTCTACTTATGGTGCATTTGCCTGCCTTTATCTATAGCTGCTCCCGTATTTTCATTTTCCTTTTATGTCATTTCTGTCAATCTGATTGGTATGAGTTGGAACCTCAAAATTGCCTTGGTTTATATTTCTCTTATTATTTAGAACACTTTCTTGTGCAATTGTTGACAGTTTGCATTTGATTTCTTCCTTTGAAGAGTTATTATTCATATATTTTGACATATCTATTGGGGAATGATTTTTCTAAATTTGAATCAGCTTTTTACATACCTTGGATATCAGACCTTTATCAGAGAAACCAATAGGAATGATTCTTTCTCTAACTACCTATTTCCCTTCTAAGTTAAGGTACATTCATAGTTTTGTATAATTTTTTTAATTTTATGTGACCAAAATGGTTTATTTTAGCTTCTGTGACTCTCTCTACCCTTTGTTTGGTTATAAACTCTTTCCCTATATACAGATCTGAATTGTAGTTTCTTCCTTGTATTTTCATGTCACTTTTTATGTTTGGAGCTTATTGGGCATTATAGAATGAGATATTGATCTATACCCAATTCCCATAGATTTGTTTTCCATTTTTCCCATAAGTTTTTGTCAAAATGATGTGTCCTTACCCGAATTACTGGGCTCTTTGGTTTTATCAAACAATAGTCTCCTAGTTTCCTTTGCTTGACCTCTATTACTTAGCTAGTACTAAAATGTTTTCTGATAATTATTGCTTTATAGTACAGTTTGAGAGTTGGCTTTACTAGACTCTCTTCTTTCCTATTTTTTATCTTCATTTCCCTTGAGATGTTTGACCTTTGGTTCCTTCAGATGAATTTCATTATTATCTAGCTGTATAAAATAATTATTTGGTAGTTTGATGGCAGTATTAGGTAGTATTGTCATTTTTATTTTATTGGCATGACATACATACAAGAAATCAATATTTCTCTCATTATTTGGGTCTATCTTTATTTCTGTAAAGAGTGTGCAAGGGTGAGGTTGAAACTACCTCTACCTCATTTTAATCTGATTCCTTAACTTGCAATTAATGAGTCAACAGACTTCAAGCTAAGTGTGAAAAGTCTTTGAAAGCCATTTGATGAAGTGAAATGATCCCAAGCAAAGAGGTCTGTTCTAACTGACTGTGGAATTTCATTACACCTTCTGTGTCTTGTATAAAACCATCAAGTTAGTTGGGATGGGAGCTTTTCCAGATGTTGAAGTGTGTGGCAGCTGTGACACAGTACTGAAGAAGAATAGCTCTGGGGATGAAGGAAAGGTCTCTACTTTAACCCTGCTTCATTCACCTTCCCCCTTTAACCAGAGAAGGATTTCATAGCTCCAAAGGGTCTGGAGGAAGTTGGAATTCCCATATCCCCCCATCAATGTTTTAAACATCAGTATCTCAGATGAGCTGGCAACAGTGGGAACATCATCAGGAGTCAAGGATATATTGATTCATGTTTGTGTTAGGCATCCAGCAAAGAAATGAATCATATTCAAGTGGAACTTTTTAAGCACTTCATGAATGTGAGAAAAAGACTTCTCAAAACCAACAACTGAAAAACCAAAGAGAATTATTTGCCATATGTGCTCCTAAGCTGGGGTCTGCTTTTTCCCTGGACTCTATATGTACTTGTGGGAGGATGTTTCACAGACTTTTGGGGAGATGTTTGCACCAACTATTCTTAATATAAAACATTATTAAATATGCATTTTTAAAAGCTGTTTAAGTCTGGCTAAGATGATACTCAACTGATAAACTTGTGGTTAAGAACATAAGTGAGGGATGGAGCCAATGGCACAGGAGAAATTCTGAGGGGGAGATGTAATAGGTTATTTCTTCGGTCTCAACACATTAGTGAGAATGGGAATTGGAGTAAGGATCCCCAGATATTATGTGGGTTATAATAGTCTTAGAGTTGTATTCATACAGTTCCTATATGTGTCTTTGTAGATAATCTTTTCAATACATTATTGTTTCTATAGTAACTTTGGTGAAATCCCTCCTATTTTTCCCACTGTTTTTTAGTTGAATACAGAAATGCTGATGATTTATATGGATTTGTTTTATATTCTACCACTTTGTTAAATCTTCACTACTCCAGATATTGAATCTTCTTAAATCCTATCATTTCTACATCCACAACATAGCTCGTATGTGTCTCTTTCTACTGACCCAGCCATCATTCTAGTTGAGAACTTTGTCACCTCTCACCTGGGTGGACTATTACAATAGCCTTATATTTGGTGTTCCTTCCTTGTGTCATTCCCTGACCCAAAATATTGTTCACTTAGCTGCCAAAGGGATTTTCTGAAAATATAGGTGTCACTATGTCACCTGTTCTGTTTAATAAACTCTATTGGCTCCCTATTACTTCCAAGATCTATATAAAAACTTTTTGTTTGGTATTTAAAGTTCTTCACAACATGATCCCTTTCTCCTTTTCCAGGTTTCTTACACTTAATCCCTCTACAAACTCTGTGATCAAGCTACAATGACCTACATGCTATTTCCCATAGATGACACCATGTCCTGATTCTGTGAATTTTCATTGACTGAACCATTTTTAGACTTCAGTGATTAATAGCCCAGTTTCATTTAACCAATTAACATTCATTAACTTTTGAAAAAGGACATTTACTGTGAAATTATAGTAAGAAAAGAAGTTACAGAAATTTCTTCCCACCCTCGGAGCACACCTTCCCCACATTGTCTTGGTCTATAGGCTACAAATTAATAAAGAGTCTACATAGTATTTACTCCACTAAATTAATTTTGAAATGTTGTGTGGCTGATGAATAAATGAGTCTGCATTTCTAGTACTGCTGTACAGGAGAGTTCCCAATGGCTTGGTCTCCTGACTTTTTAAAGCTCACAAGTTTGCAAGCACAACAGGGATAGAAGGAATAACAGTGCCATGTACTCTTAACTTCTGGCTCCAGGTGAGAGAGAAACAAAGTTCCCAGGCACTTAGACACCCTGTACAGAGCAACCTCATTATCCAAGCCAGTCAGACTAAAAAGAATGAGAGACAGAAACTCACCCTAGCTGACCAGTGCCTTTTCAACATACCTCAATTCCACCTACATAGTCACTTCAACATGTGATCTACACACAGAAGTATAAGTTAACAACTCAAGTTGCCATAATATGAACCATAGAATGAAAGAAGGAGCTACCAAGGATAGATATAGAATAGCACCATGTTAAAAATGACTTGAAAAGAGCTATTTAAAAGTGTTTGGACTCACTCCATGCTGTGCCCCAGCTGTCTCCACTCTCTGACTGTAGTTCTGTGGTAAAGATACCCACATCAACAAAAACCATCTCAGAATGGCCTTCAGGGAACCTGTTTATGGACTGAGGCACGATGTACAGAAAATTGAGAAGCTGTATGAGCAGATCCTCATTCAGTGGATTACCACACAGTGCCACATAGATTTTTGGTGGGCCAAGCCTGGGCAAGAGAATTTCCAGAAGGAGTTCAAAGATGGTATGATGCAGTGTGAGCTCTTCAGTAGATTATACTCTGAAAGCCAGGGCCCATCTAAATGACATATAAGGTCATTTCTGTCCTTTCAGAAGACATTTGGGTTAGGAACTGAAACTGGTGAAAGGTAAATTTGTCAGTATAAGGAGAGACTGATACAACTTTGAGTTCCAGTCATCAAAAAGGAAGGAGTCAGAAAGTGAACAATAGGGGAATAGAAGGGGAAATGACTGAAACTGCTGAAGATCCCATGCAGGAGAGAATATCATTAAAAGTCCTGAACATAAGCAAATAAACCAATAGAAAAGACATTAAAAACAGAAGAGAACAGGGCCTCTTGGACATCTACATGAAATGAAACAAGATTAAACAAATAACATAAGCTAAAGGAAATGTAACCAATATCTGATGAGGTAGGGCAGAGGTGTGTAGCACCAATGCAATATGAACAGCACCCATGATCACGATAAAGACTGTGACTATAAGTATCACATGATGTTTGATCACAAAATATGCCAAACTTTCCAGATAGAGGATAACACTTATGGATTTATTTAGACACCAGAAAACTGAATCCCAAAAGCTGATTCCATCATAGTAACAAAGATATTCAGAAGCCATAATAATGTTGAGAGCCATGCCATCCTTTAGCCTTCCCACAAACCAATACAAGATCAATATTTACTCATAAAACCCTCTATCTCCTTGCCTAAGCTCCTCTGTCCCCAATTCTCTCCAGCTGTCTCTAACTGTCTAGCTAGCTCTCTCCAAGCTTCCTGTGGGCTCTGCTTTTCCTCAGCAAACTCCTCCCACCAAAGGTCCATGTGACTACATTCAGCCTATCAGGGGGCAGAGTTTATTTTCACAGCAGGGAAGCTTCCTGAGGCCTCTAGAAAACAGAGTTTATCTTCACACCAGGGGAGGTCTTCAAACTTTCCCCTAGGTCTATTAAGGGTCAAGGAAGATCTTCAAATTCCCATTCCCATGACAAGGTGTCAAATACACAACACTCCTGAGTGTTGAACCGGATTAAAATGCAGTTCAGAAATACTTAACAAAATAAAAATACAACCAAATATAGATAATGTTCAATTTTTTAAGCTAATATATGGTCCATGTGGATACTTATTTATTGCTTAGTGACTCTCAATTCTATTTGAGTTTGACACCACTGAGGTAGAGTCTTATAGATTCCCAAGAGAACGTGGAACTGCAGTAGGATGGTGGTTCAAGAGAGATTTAATAATTGTGAAATCAGAAGTTATGGCTTGTAGAGCAGAAATAATTCTCATAATAAGTAGATAAAGATGGAAACAACATAAATAGATGAAGTGGTGGTAGAGAAAGAGAACTGAAAGATAATACAATAAATCACACAACCAGCCCCACCCCACCCCTACCCCCACCCCACAAGGTGAATCAATATTTTTTAGTGGAACTAAAGTGCAGAGTGGGAGGATGCATAAAAGGGAAGAGAGAAAGTAGAACACAGAAGGCAATTTGTGATATGCCCCGATCAAGTCAATGATAAACAGTGAAGTGAAAACTCCTTGAACAAGATGATGAGTGACAGGAGAATGGATGAGCTGACAAAAGGGGAAATTAAAGTAGCAGGAAAGCAAGGGGGAAAATCTCAATTTAGTGGTGAAAGTTCCCCTGAAAAACTGGGGGACTATATCCTCCTGTGAGGGGAGAGATATATTCTGTTTCCAAATGGACTCCTAAAAAACCCCTATAATCTACAGAGATTTGATGCTCAAAAAGACCAATCTACCAAATCACACAAAATACTTCTATATCTTTATTTGCACCATGTTTCTGAAAGAATATAAAGAACTTAAAGAGTGGACTACTATTATCTGGATCATGCCAATGTAATAAAAATGACATCATTGTTAATGTTAATTTACGGATTTTATACCAAACTATCAAAGAAATACTTTACAGAACTTCATAAAATAATAATAAAATTCATTCAGAGGAATAAATGAACTAGTCAACAAAGGGAAATAATGAAAAAGGAAGCAATGAAGGGGAAATAGCACTTACAGACTTCAAATTACATTTTAAATTATAAGTGATCAAAACCATTTGGTATTAGTTTTAAAAAGAGAGAAAAGTAAAGGCTTGGAACAGATCAGACAAGAAGGAATAAGAAACTTTAGAACTCAATAAATCAGTAATCAATAAACCTAAAAATAAATTTTTTAAAACTCTCTATTTTATAAAAACTTTTGGGAGAATTGGAGAGCAATCTGACAGAAATTAGCCTTGTACTAACATCTTACATTATATTCCACAATATATTCAAAATGGATATATGACTTAATTATTAAAAATCATGTCATAAACAAAAAAAATTAGAAGAGAACCATAGAATATACCTTTCACAGCTATGAGCAGGAAATAATATGCTTAATCAAGCAATGGAGAGAGGCAATTACAAAAGCTATTAGGTAATTTTAATTACCTGAAATTGAAATACTTCTGCACAAATAAAATCAATCCATTTATGATAAAAAGGGAAATGGGAAATTCTTTGTGTTAAATTTCTCCGATAAGCATTTGGTATACAGGATATATAGACTACTAACAGGCATATCTAAGACCAAAGAGTCCAATAGATAAATGGCAATCTAGGTACACTACTTACTGTTGGTAGAGCGGTACAAACATTTTTTAAAGCTATTGGACCTGAAAGTGAGCTGGGATTTCTACCTTTAGAAATTTCTAGGACTTTCTTGGAGGAAAGGTGCACTTATATGACTTTTTGATATTACAGTGAATATTTATGTCATTCTCCTCTTTAATTACAAAGGTGACATACAAGTTTCAGTATGATGGCTTGGCAACAATAAGGTTATCAAGCATCCATTATTTTTTTTTTAATATAACAAACTTCAGATGGACCAGCAAACCCTAATGTATCTTCATCTTCGGACCTGTCTTGTAATGTTCCCAAGCTTGTAACAAATAGAAATAAAAAACAATCCATGATCACCATAGTCATGACTTGAACATCTGTTAGGCTTCAGAATAAAATTTTTTATCTAGGAGAATGGAACTTGTAATGTTCCAGGGCTAGAAAAACCTCCTAACACTTTCAGGACGACTCCAGAATGGAGGAGATTTCCTTTTAACCTCCCTAGATTAGATATCTATGATGAGAATGAAAATGGACTAACTTAAGGAGTAAGACTCTCTTCCTAGACTCTGTTTTTAGAATATTTGTCTAACTATTTCACTTTAAAAAAAAAATTTCTCGGGGCAGCTAGGTGGCACAGTGAATAGAGCACTGGCCCTAAAGTCAGGAGGACCTGAGTTCAAAGGTGATCTCAGACACTTGACATACTTGCTAGCTGTGTGACTTTGGGCAAGTCACTTAACCCCAATTGCCCTGCAAAAGCAAAAAAAAAAGTTTTTCACAAGTATGAGTATTTAATTCTTGGTCAGTGTTAGATGACTAATCCTTTTTGTACTTGAAAGCATGAATGGTGGCTTAAAGCCAAATAATGTTTAATGAATGCACCACAGTGCACTTAGAAAGGGATTTTAAAGGCCCTCAATGTATTTACGGAATAAAAGAGGATATAAATGTTCTAAGAGAGCAACAGAAAATATCATTCACATGATTTGAGTGTTGACAAGTGTCCCTTTCCCATTCATTTTTTCCTGGAAAGCAGAACATATTTATACTTAATGGATTAGGAATGAATAAATGACCATTCGTTTGCCTATTTCAGTATTACTATCTTTAATCATCTACCTTAGTACTTTGGAAAGTCGTAGCAATCATCTTCTGAAAGTTATTATTTATTATTAATTTATTATACAAGTTATTGTTAATTATTATATATTAATTTAATTAATTAATATATAGTTATTAATTATCCCCGCATGTAGAACAGCTCATAATTCAATATTGTCAATTTGAACAAATATTTGTTATTTAAATTCAGAGCACTGTGCCAAATGCCAAAAAGAAAAAAAGAAAAAATCACAAAAGGCATGTCCCTGTCTTCATGAAAGTTACAGTCTAACCAGTGACTATAACATATACACAAATGACCATAATATAAAATGATAGATAAATGCATAAAAGGTCATGGAAGGTTATGCAAAGTCATATGGAAATAACATCAGTACTGACTAAGACATACGGGTAGAAGTGATGATAATGAGGGAGGGCATTACAGCAAAAAAACCGTAGAAGCAAAAGAACAAGACATTGTTTGATATATGTGAGAGACAGAAAATAGACTAGTTTGTCTGAAATATAGTGTAGTTTTCCTTTCCGCATCACTGGGGTTTTGGGCCCAGCGCTCCGGTGATCTGGAAAATCTGCATAAAATTTTTTGTCCATCTCTTCATACCAGAGAAGAAGTCTGAATTATTATGGTATTAAAAGATAAAATGTGTTGATATTATATAATACCAAGCATATATTTTATGCATTTCTGAATTTCTAAACTTTTTTTCCATCACTGGCTAGCCTTCACCTATCATCTGTGGCTTCCACAAAACTCTCCCCTAAATTTCCATTGAATTTTTTATGCTGACCTACAATATATCAAAACCACCATGGAGAAAGTCATAATGGGGAAAGAATAATTGGGCATGGAGGGAAGCCAGAAAATTGCAGTGGTACCCAGTTGCGGAAGACCTTAAATGTCGTAATAAATTATGTGAACTGTGCAGGATAAACAAGTGTTGAAGGGTTTTGAGCAGATGAGAACTGTGCATAAGGGAGATTAATTTGGTAGTATAAAGAGTGTTCTGGAGGGAAAGAGTGTGAAGGCAGTATCAGCTAAGATGTTTGTACAAGTGTGGTAGGAGTAGGAAGAGAAAAGAATTGGTAAGATAGGAGAAATATGGTGTAGATTGAACTCACAAACTTCAACAACTGAAAGCATGGTGGGGGGTGGGGCTGCAAAGAGGGAATAATTGTAAGTGTTATATGAACATTCACAGAGTTTTTTGGTTTGGTTCCACCTATGAAAAGACTTGGTGCTTGGTATGCAGCAAACATTGAATTTATTTGGTTACGACAGGGATAAAAAACTGGGCATTTGCACCTGTGATTTTTAAAAAATGAATATATCAGTGTCTATATCAGTGAATAGCAGTTTTCTTGGTTACAGAAATTTCTTTTTATCACGAATCACTTTCACTACCTAAGCTCCTATTGGGTTTCTTAAGGCAATCCAGGTTTTGCCCTTGGTCACACAGCTAGTAAGTGTCTGAGGTCGGATTTGAACTGAGGTCTTCCTGACTCCAGGGTTAGTGCTGTATCCACCATGCCACTTAGCTACCACACTGCTATTGTTTTTAAGTTAGGCATCTTTGAGATTTTCATTAACATTCTCAGGCAACCAGGTCTGTACTAGTTAAAAAATCATGTAATCGCTCTGAGTGATTCCTTCATCTGACCCTGGTCCTGTATTACTAACTAGCCCATATGGAGAAATGCTCTAATTTTGGACTCCTTAAAAACTCTGTCCCAACTAATCTATTCAACTCAATAAACATTCATTAAGAGCCTACAATGTGCCAAGCACTGCAGTATATAAATAGGAAAAAGAAAAATGGTCCCTACCCTCAAATAGTTTACAATCTAATTCAAGAAGACAACACACAAAAGGAAGCTGGGAAGTGGGGAAGGACTGAGAAAGCAGGGAATACATTTGGGGGCCGTCTTGTTTTGTGGATTTAAAACTAATCTAGGCTGCAGATGCAAATTGGAATAAACCGAGTACAGAGGGTTTATAAAGAAAGGCTTTGAGTAGAATTTAGTGCATCTCCCCCTAGCCCTCCAATCAAAGGGGAGCACAAGGTAGAGGGAGATGGAAAGGTCCTGAGTATGTCCAAGGCTGAACACCATAATGAGATTTCTGGTGATTAGCTTATCCTGGAAGGGTCATCTTGTTCCATGGACTTAAGACCAAGGAGGGCTGTAGATGTAAAGTACAGATGCAAAAATCAGATGAATAATCTTCTTTCACTACCATAAATGCCTTACTTAATCTGCATTTGTAAAGGTCTTTAAAAAACACCCATATATTTATTGATTTTCAGGTTCTCTAGCAAACAAGAGCTTTCACACCATTTCTACAGCTGCTCCTTGAAAAGGCTTGACACTATTTAAACACTGTCTGACTTGTCATCCCCTTGTCACCTTCTTATCTTTCCCTACTTGTCTCCCCTTCGGTTTTTAGTGGATGAACAGAAAGCATTATCAGGGGTAGATATGCAAATTGTATTTTGGCCTGTACAGTTTCAAATTTGTAAGGATGCTGTTGTATGTTGGTTTTCATCAGCTGATCAATTTATGAAAAAAAAAATCATCTGTATTCCAAAGGCATTTTGTTTGCTTTTGTTTAAAAAGAACATTTTTTTAGTTTGAGAGTTTATTAAAAATACTAACTAGGTAGTTTTGCTTTCATCGATTGTATCACTCATACATACATTTGTTTAAGATATACCTCTTGGACTTACAATTATTCCCTTTCATGCAGCGGCCCCCCCCCCCCCAAACACTTTCAGTAGGTGAAGTTTGTGATTTTGATCCAGATCTTATTTCTATCTTACCAATATCTCTCTCTTCCTACTTCTACTTTTGTACATCTACAAAACTAAACCCAAAACACAAACATATTTAGACAAACTGATGAAGTGTTAGCAAGATGCTCATGAAACATTATGTGACTTAGTTCTTTTGACACCAGCCTGTAATTTCAAAATGTTAATGCCAGATAAAAGAAAGCTGTGTCAAATTAGATATAATAAAATATCTAATTAGAAATTATTTCTTCTAACAGTTTTTGAAGCACGGGACAAGAATGATACTATTTTTAACAGATACTTTTGCAAATTTATTCTATAAGTGCTTGTTGACTTAAAAAAAAATTCTGGCCCCCTCCAGTCTTTTCCAGTCTTCTTCCATCTTTCTTACCCCAACACTGTCATCCTGTTGACTTTTTTCATGTCTCTCAAAAAAGACACTCCATCTCCTGACTTCATGCATTTTTTCTGATTGTCTCATTACCTGGAATTCTCCCCCTCCTCACCTCTGCCTCCTAGCTTCCCCAGCTTCCTTCATGTCCCACCTTCTACAAGAAGCCTTTCTCAATATGTTTTAATGTAGTGCCTTCCTTCTGTTGATTATCTCTAATTTTTCCTGTATGCATCTTGTTTGTACATAGTGGTTTACATAATATCTCTCCCAATAATTAGATTGTGTGTTCCTTTATAGCAGAGGCTATCTGGCATATAGTAGGCTTAATAAAAAGCTTATTGACTGACTATAGCTCTCTCTTATCCAGAGAATTCATTGTCCTCACATAAACAAAGAAATTATCCTTTTCAAAAGCAAATTTTGACCTATTTACAAATACAGAAAGGCAGGATATTTAAGTAAATATTACTGCAAATATGATTAATAAAAATGCAGCTGAACAATAGGATGGTGTGATAATCACAGGTCATTTGTTTTTCCCAGAAGAAGTATATATTTTAGTACACCAATTGTAAAAAAAAAAAAAACATACAATGTAAAGATAGAAACAAAGAAGCGTGCAAATTCTTTATTTTCATCTGTTTTGACAAGTATATGAGAAATCCAAGGTTACCTGGAATGGAGAAATCAAAGCCAGATAAAGTTGTGAAAGATTTATTATGAGTAACTTCTCTTCTATGAAAAAAAATTCCATTTAAAAATGATCTTTAATTTTTTAATTCATCATGAAGTATGGTGTATAATATTGTTCTTAACTTATTTCTGCCAGGCTGCTTTCCAGTTTTCTTAGTAGTTCTTGTCAAATAGATAAATATATTTTTAGGTTCATCAAATAAACACTGGGTAATTGAGTTCAATTATTTGTGATTCTTCCTCATCTAGCCTGTTCTGTTGATCTGCCTTACTATTTTTTTAACCAAATGGTTTTGATTTTTATAATAATAATGTGAATTCTAGTCATGTTGCTTCCCCCCAATTATTTCCTGTGCTGTTCTAAATCTTTTGTTTCTCTCAGTGAATTTATTATTATTTTGTGTAGCTCTGTGAAGTATCCCTTTTGCAGTTTGATTGGTATAGCACTAATCTGTAAATTAACTTTGATAGTGTGGTTTTATTATATTGGCACAACCTAATGATGAGCACCGAGAAAAATATTTTAAAAGAATAAAATAAATATTAAGTTGAATTTATTGTAAAGCCACTAAAATATCTACATGATGTGTGGGCCCCTCAAATGTTTAGGTTTAGTCTAGGAAAGTCTAAAGCATTTAGCATAGTGCTTGTAGCATAATATAAGCTCGATAAGCGATTCCTCTCCTTTGATTCCCCTTATCTGGATATAGTTTTCTTTTAAGTATTTTGAAATTGGTGTCTGGCATCCAAATGAAAATTCCTTCATATTGGAATAAAAATCTCTGCAATGAACTTGTGGAAAACATAAATGGCAAATTATGTAAAAAATTAGAGACATTTCTACATCATTTGTTGTCTCTAAAAAAGTTACATAGCAATACAATTAACAAATGAAAAATAATGCTATCTATTCTCCATTCTGTCTCCTATGTATCATCTTTGATCAAAACAGTTAAAAAAAAAAACTTTGCAAATCCTAATATCAAATAAGACATTGACATATGCTTCCTGTGTATTTGATGGATGTTCCAGGTGACATTCAAGGCATTGCCCACACGTCTCATTTTCTGTTTTCTACAAGCCAACAGAAAAAAATAGGTTGCTATTTAATCATTAGTTAATTGACTATCAAGGGAGTATAGCATATAATTTGACTATCAAGTGGCGATACACTTAAACCTCAAGTAAATAGACAGTTCTTGGCAACAGATTGGGTTATGAGTGGTGAGAGACAGTGAGGAATGAAGAATGCTACCTAGATAGTGAGCCTAGTGGAATTGGGGGACGGTATTGCCCTCAACAGTAATAGGGAAATTAGGAGTGGGAGAGGACTTGGAGGGGGGAGACTAATAAGTTTTTTGGACAATTAGGAACTTAAAATTTCTACTGTATGTACAATTTGAGCTTTCTGACAGTTGGAAATGTAAAACAGGAGATCAGCAGAGAGGTTAGGACAGGATAGCAGATTTAAGTAACATCAGCAGAGATGGTAGTTATATCCATGGGAGATGATGATATTATAGAGGGAGAAGAGAGCTCAAGACAAAACTCTTTGAGACATGTAGGGTAACAGGGCATGATCTAGATGAGAATTCAGCAAAGGAGACAGAGAAAGAGTACCCTAATAGATAGAAGAAAGAACCAGGTGACAGTGGTGTTCCAAAAGCCTAGAGAGAAGAGAATACGAAGAAGAGAAGAGGAATAGCAGCCTTGGGCTATGATCAAATTGCCTCCACTATGCTGATTCTCTATGTGCTTCTGTCTCTATTGATCTGTTGGTCTGTCAGCTGTCTTTTCTTTGTGGTTATTGAAGTGGTACTCTAATGGAAAAGATTAATGAAACCTATTCCTTGGAAAACCTTTGGTGATCACTGAATCACCCCATAGGGTAATGCCTGAGAAAAGATGAAAAGCAACAGGACTGAGTTCTTGTCTTTCACATTGAATCTCACCCAATTTCTTAACCTCTCACATGGCTTCATTCCAGCTGTACTCAGATAGTTCCTCTTTGCTTGTCGTGTAGACTCTTTCTCTGGTAGCTACCCTTGTCCATCAGACCTTCATAGAGATGAAATGTATCAAAGAATTTGTTGCACATTTGAAAAAAGAGTGTGGAACATCCTTTCTTGGAGAGCTTTGATGTGTTCAAAAATGTAGAAATGACACATTCTGAAAAGGCTGACATGCCTCTCACCAAACTTTTCATAAACTTGTTTTTTTCTTCATTGTTTCTTGATGCATCATGAAGTCATAATATTCATTGTCTTCCACCATCTTCCTCCATAACATTGTACAAGCAAGGATATATTTTAAACTGGTGTTGCTGCTGACTCCTCTGTGCTTGACAAGGAGATTAAGTGTTTGCTGACTAAGGAGGTTTTTAGGCAAAAGATATCAAAATTGACTTTTTGTTGTGATTGCTTTACATTTTGTGAGCTTCTTTAGGGAGGGAAGATAGTCTCTGTCTGTGTGCTTTCTTTTCTATGTTTTCTTTAGATTTGGAGGGGGGAAGTCAACAGATTTTTTAAATAGGTCAGATTAGAGTTGCTTCAGATATACACTTTAAAGAATAATTAATGCTATAAAATACATATAAGAATTTACTTTGAAGATAGAAGAAAATTAACTGGATTCAAAAATAACACCCTCATGTGAGCTTAATATGAAAAACTTTAGTAATTTAACAAAAATATGCCTAAAATCTAATTATTCTTTTCATATATCTTCATAGAAAACTGAAAAAAAAAATCTCAAAAATCCTGGAGTTTCACCAAATATAGTTTGGGAGAGCCCTGGACTAAATGACCTGCTGGCCCTTAAGTTGCCTGTTTCTATAACTGTTAGAACCACTGTAATAGTTGGGAAGTCAGTGTTCTTAGATAGCATTATACAATGAACAGGGTTTTAAAAAGACCGATAATAGACTTCTCACCTTCTGAGTCCTTACATATACCTTATTTTAGCCTAGAAGTTACTTCTCTGACAGCTCATACTTAAATATCATTAGGTATACAGGTAAAATTATACCCGAGCTCCACTCCCTGCCTTCTACACCCTCATAACCACCCACATTCTTTTTATCTTGTTAAGTATTTCTAAAATCTTTTTAATCTTATTATTTCCTTTGTTTTCTTCTCCCACTCTTTACTGTCGTTAATAACTTCTTTATTTCTCCACTTTTTTGACTTGAATATTATTCTGATTAAGAAATGTCAAGCCTCAACCTCCTAGTTTTCCTTTTTTTCAAATGTATTCTTAAAACCCACTCAAATGCCTGTCTCACCAAGGTCCCCAAATGCCCCTACTAGTTTTTTTCTTTCTTTTTTTTGGAGACAGTCCTGGTTAAGTGACTTGCCTAAGGTTACATAGCTAGTAAATGTCTGAAGTGGTATTTGAACTCAGGTCCTCCTGAATCCAAGGCTGGTGTTCTACCTACTGCACCACCTTAGCTGCCTCTGCCCCTAATAGTTTAAAAAAAAAGTGAATAAGCTATGCTTTATCTTTTATCTTCTAATGAAATTAATATATATTTGTGTAGTATATAAAAAAAGTTCTCTGATATAACCTCCTTTTGGCATAGACTTGACCTTTGCTTCCCAAAGATGAGGCTATCAGAGTGTGAACTCTTTGCAGGTTCTTCCAAGGTGTAAAGGCTTCAAATACAGATGAAATAACAGACTTGTCACTCAAGGGCTTTATACTGGTAGAAATTCATTACTGTATAATTGGTTCCTAGGCAATGATTTTTTCAGTGCTGTAACTCAAGAGCACTAAAGTTAGAATGAATGTATCTGGTTTGAAATCCTGGCTCTGCCACTTACTACTTGTGAGACCTTAGGGAAGTCATTTAAGCTCTTAGGTATGGTTTTCTTATCTATAAAATGGAAGTATTGAACTAGATGGCCATTAGAGTCCCTTCCTCTCTTAATCTATGACCTTACAATGAGTCAAGATGTTCAGTACATGTGATTTGTATCTACGATAATGAATTTAGCTAACGTAAAGTGCTCACTATGTGCTAGACACTTAACTGTGGGCTTACTATGTGTTAAGCACTTTACAATTATTATCTTATTTCATCTTTATAACATAAGGTGGTAGGTAGGTGCTATTGTTATTCTCATTTTACATATGATGAAACTGAGGCAAGTAGATATTAAGTGACTTGATAAGGATCTCAAGGATCACAGACTGATTCCTGCCAGAAGCGGGAGCAGAAAGTCAGGCCCCAAGATTAACACTCTGTTCTCCTCAAAGAGAGGGGGTACCAGACTAGAATTAGTCTCTCCCTCCATACACTAAATATAGTTAATCAAGAGGAGATAATTTTTAGGTTATGAATACCTTAAAAGTTAGGTTGAAGAGTTTGCATTTTATCAGGTTTTTGAGCAAAGAAGATATAAAAAAAGTTAAAAAGAGGAGGAGATATTTGTAACCACAAAATTTGTTTAGCTAAATTTTGCATGTGTCTTTTTTTGTTCCATCTTTATCTATTGATATTTTCTTGATCACCTTCAAGATCTCTTGAGAATCAGTCCTTCAACGCACTCAAAATTGTGTCTCCTCCAGTAGGATAATCCTGTGCAACTGGGAGGCTGATGATGACTTCAGAAGTAAGAGGAAAATTTAAAAGAGGGGAAAATTTGGAGCCAAGATGGTGGTGTAGGAGCAACAACATATCGCAGCTCTCACATAGCTACCCCAAAATACCCATAAAATACGACTCTAAACTAATCCTAGAACTCCAAAACACACACAAATATACTTTCCACTAAAGTCAGCTCGGCTATGATGAACCATATCAGCACTGCAAATTGAAACCAGCCTGGCCTGAAGCCCTAGCTGAGCCCCAGGGCAGCTGGATGGGAGGAGCCTCGGAGCCTCGGATTAACGGCAGCTGCGAGCAGCTTTCAGAACTAGGTCAGTGGAGGTTGCAAAATTGTGGGAGAAAAGCATCTGGCCAAAATGCCCCCAGGGTAGGAAAGTGAAAGGCAGAGGTTTTGCACCCACCTCCATTGCAGCTTTCTCGCCGGCGGCCTGCAGAGAGCAGGGGGACTAAGCGATTGTTCAGAGGCCAAGGGCTCTCATGTTGAGCGGCCTGGATCCGGATTGCAGTCTTGGGCTTCAGTCCTGGAGTCTTCATTATCCAGTGAGCCGGAAGTAAGTAGGAAAGGGATCCAGCATCATCCTGAGAGCTACGGCAGCTGGGAGGACCCCAGCGATTTGGGACAGAACTTTCCTTTCTGGAAGCAGAGCCCCACATAGATTTAAAAAAAAAAATCACGGACTGACCAACCATAAGTAAGAATAAGCATAAGAAGCAAAGTAAGAACAGCAACCAAATCCTTGATTCCTTCTTTGGGGAAAAGAAAGATCATGGCGGAGAGCGGGAGGAGGAGAGTTCAGCCAGAGCTCCCCCACCAGGGGCCTCCAATAAACATAAAGAATGTCTTAAAGCTAGAGATGAGCTGAAGAAGGATTTTGAAAACCAAATCAGAGAAGTGGAAGAAAAATTGGGAAGAGAAATAAGAATGTTGCAGGAAAATCATGAAAAGAGAGTCAGCAGTATGACTGAAGAAATCAACAC
>CM053592.1:21801496-21816502 GCA_028646515.1 Pseudochirops corinnae
TTCAATTATTATTATTATTATTATTAACTTCATCCAATTGGAACTTGAAATACACAGGCACTGTGGTTGGGAGATCCATCCTGCCCTACTGAAAAGTCAGAGGGGTGAGGGGGGGAAGACATAGGAGAGAATAGACTCGGGGAGGTGGGATACACTGGGATGGCTGTTTTTGGGGCGGTGGGTAGAGGAAAGATGGGGAGAAAATATGTAACAAAAATCTTTTAAATAAAAAAATTTTAAAAAAATTAAAAAAAAAGATGTCTATGGGACTACCAATTTATGATGTCTAGGAGGCAGTTGGAGATATGAGACTGGAGGCTGGATAGATTTAAGTATCATCTGCATAGAATCATCTCTGTATTGAGATAATAATTGACCCCATAGGAACGGATGAGATTATCAGCTGAAATGGTATAAAGGGAGAAAAGAAGAGGACTCAAGACAATTCTCTGAGATATTCACATTTAGTGGTCATGACCTAGATAAAGATCTGTCAAAGGAGACTGAGAAGGAGCAGTCAGATTGATAGGAGGAGAACCAGGAGAGAGGGTTGTCACAAATGGTCAGAGAGAGGTGTATAAAGGAAAAGAGGGTGATCAAAGGCTATATAAAGGTCAAGACTGATGGAGATTGAGAAAAATGTCACTCAACTTATTAACTGAGAGATCATTAGTAACTTTGGAGAGGGCTATCTCAATTCAATCATGAAGTTGGAACACAGTTACAAAGAGCGAAAAGATAGGAAGAGGAGTGGCTTTCTCAGAATGTAGGTAAAAAGGGAGGAGAAATAGAGAATGAAACCAACAGGGTTAGTCAGATCAAGTGAGAGCTTTTTAAGAATGGAGGAAATATGGACACATTTGTTAGGCAGCTTGGAAGGAGCCAGTGACACAGGAAGAGATAGAAGTAAGGATGATTAGGGACAACCTGTTGAAGAAGACAGCAGGGAGGGACTATTGATGCATGTGTAATGATAAGGGAATTTGAAGATCTTCCCTCCCCCTTAATAGGCCTAGGGGATTTGAAGATCTTCTCTGCCCCTCAACGGGCTTCAAATGGAACCCAACAGGAAGGGCTTAATTGGGGGGAGGCTCCTTTTAAAGGAAGGCCCTCACTTTTTGTTACTTTGTAATTAGGCAGTGGATCATGAAGATCGTGGTGTCCTCTAACCCTGAAGTAGGGTGTATATACTCTGAGGTGAGGTTTTGATTTGGGGCTCACTTATGGGAAGAGTTATGTGATTTGGCCAGATGAGACTCTGGGAAGCCATTAAGCTCCCCACCACCAGCTTGAAAACCCAGATGTTGGCACTTCTGTTTAGTAACTATGCATGTATGTAATGGTCAGAAAGCTAGAAGACCTGCTTGTTTGTTGGTCTGTTGAATTGTGTTATTTTCTCTGTCTATATTTTTTGTCTGCTTATGATTTCTGCTTGTATTTTTTGAAGCTCAGGGTGTTGACTTTTTCCCCTGAACTAAGTGGATGTGATATATTGTAGCAGTAATTAATTTAGCAGGTACTTGGTCCTTAGTAACTAAGGGCTAAGTACTTCTGTGAAAGAGGCAGAGGGTGTGAACTTTGTCTCCTGTGTGAAAGAAGCAGAAGGTATGAACTCTGTCTCCTGTGTGAACAGAGGGCATGAACTCTGTCTCCTTTTGCTGACATGGCAGGAGGGGGTTGGCTGAGACAGGAGTCCAGTGTGTGTATATAAGAAGAATTCCAAAGACAGAGGAGAATCAGAATCAGGAATGTTCCTCCTGGTGGAGGAAGAATTGTGGAGACTGAAGATGGCTGAGAGAGAAGAGAGAGAGAGAGAGAGAGAGGGAGAGAGAGAGAGAGAGAGAGAGAGAGAGAGAGAGAGAGATTTTCTCCCAGCATCTGGAAGCTGAGAACTGAGTTGGAGTTTTCTTGAGACCAGAATCTGGTGAATGCTGTAATTGCTGCCTCCTGGAAGGCTGAGATTCCTTCTGGGTCCTAGGGCCAGCCGAACCACTGGAGGACTGAAGAAGCATGAGCAGGATAAGACTTTGTTTGTTTGTGACTTGGTTGATCCTTGAGTTCCTGGCAATGGAAGTGGTGAAGGTTTTGAGACATGCTGGACCCTGTGAACGTCAGTGTGTAACAAGAACGGCTTGGAGGACTGGACAAGAACCTGGAAGCTGTCTGCCTCTGAATCCAGGTGACTGGTGGATTAAGGTAGAAGCTGGGACCATGGAAGGGGATCCAGGGAATCCGAGAGACCACCCCCAGTCAAGATGAAGAAAAGGCCTCGCCTTGGACCCATGATGAAATTGAAGTTTACTAGACACCAGGGGGTAGAGGGTTTGTGTAATTTTCTAATTCTAATTTAGTGATTAATGAGACTTAGTAATTGTGAATCTAGATAAGTGACTGGTTAAGTCAATCTATGATTGCCCTATGAGTGGAAGATTGATAATTGTATTGTGAAATGACTGAATGACTGAGTGAGGAGGCTAACCTCCTTAGGAATATCAGATAATTATTCTTTTGTTCCTTGTTCTAAATACTGTGGCCACTGTAGTGAAAACTATGTGGCCTTTCTAATGTTGAGCTGTTGTGAACACTATATTGTTATTTTCTGTGATAAAATGTAATGTTGTGAATATTATATTGTGATTTATTGTGAATGTTTGCCTTGATTTGTAATGGAATAAATGGAGTGTTCACTATACTGTATAGTCAGAACCTTAAAAGCTATTCACAGTAGCATTCTTTTGGGAAGCTACTTGTGCATGGGGTTACATATATGTGTGTGTGTGTGTGTATGTGTGTGTGTGTATATACACACATATATGTTTAATTAAATTAATCAAAATATTTGTGAATAATAATAAAAAAATAAATAAATATTTAAAATTAATTTAAAATAATGTTTAATTAAAGATTATTGACCCCTTTAAAGTTGCTTTCCTTTAGTAAAGCATATCAAAGAACCTGTGCTAGCAGCAATCCTGGGTATGCTAGGGTGCTTGCTGTTACAGCATGTAGAGGTGTACTTGACAAGGAAAAAGACCACCTTCAGTTGACACTAGGGTGAAACAGGAGATGATGAAGCAACATGCTTGAGTGTTAGATGAAGAAAAAGAGGTGAAAAGGGAGCTGTAGTTAATGGCTACATAGAATGACAGACGATTTGGAAGTGATTCCTATATCTGTTAAAATACAAGCAATCTCTTCTGGTGTTTAAGGTTGGTGCTCACTATAGCCAGAATTTCTTGAGTCTCTTTTGAAGACGGTATTCATGATAACATGAGGATTCTGCATAGTCTAAAAGCTCTTAACTTCTCTCATTTATTTCTCCTGAATTGTAGTTTCCATCATATTTCCATCTTGCCCTATGGCTACCTGGGTTTTTGATCATTTGACCAACATTATTGATTAAATAATTTTTAGTGTAACCTACAGTGATAGCCAGTTTTTGCCCGAAAGGAGCTTACATCTTACTGGGGAGTTGGGGGGGGGGGGGAGAGATAAAATATGTGCAGAAATAAATACAAAAAATACAGAAAAAAATACAAAAATTAAAATAAAATAAAATAAATACAAAGCAATAAAATAAAATAAATACAAAATAATGTTGAGGGAAAGGACAATAAAAATAATTTCATACAGAGAACAAAGCTATATTCAAATATTTGAATAGTTAAAAGAAAAAGAAAATGTGCTTATTTTATTTGGCCTAAGTGGCAGAACTTGAAGTAATTAGTGGACGTTAAAAAGAAGTAAATTTTGATTTGTTGTCCCCAAAAATTCTTAGTTATTCAAAGGTATAACAGATTGAGCTAAATAATTAATGAGTCCCTCTTTCCTAATAGGAGTTCGTCAATCAAAAGACTGAATTATGGAACACCTTGGTAGTACAGTGGATAGAACAGTAGTCCTGAAATCAGGAGGACATTAGTTCAAATCTGGTCTCAGACATTTACTATATGTGTGACTCTGGGCAAGTCACTTAACCCCAATTGCCTCCCCCGCACCCCCCAAATAAAGATTGAATGACTACTGGTTGTTATCTTGTAATATTTGGTTGGTGAGTAGGGGGTATGTTGGTTGGATTAGAGTGCTGATAAAACACTTTCCAAATTTAAAATTCTATGATTCTGAGAGAGACATAGAAGTGGTAAAATTAATGATAAGGTTTATATTCTGGATGATTGGTAGAGTGATGTTGTGAAATAGTTTAACATTTTAGCTAAGGGAGCTAACTTCTCAGGAAAGACTACTAGTTAAGTATTGACATACTGAGTTGAACTGACAGAAAGACATTAGAGGTAGGGATGTCCAATTAGCCATTGGAAATACAGGATTGTGTGTATACATATATATGTATGTGTATATATGTATATCTACATATATATGTATATGTATGTGCATGCATGTGCATACACACACATGCATGTGCACACACACACAAACACTTGTATTGTAACTGTCCCAAAGGATTAGCTGACTTGGAATGGGGAACTGTCCAGCAGGCAGGGGTAGGTATCAGCCCTTTGTCAGTGCCCCTCAATTCTGATATTGTTAAGGCAACTAGAACCAGCTTGAGGGCAAGGAAAGGGGGCAACTGCTAAAGACCCAAATCCTGTTTTTTTCTCATGTGTGACCCTGAGGGAAATAGGAATGACAGCAATCTTGGTGGTGAGTGGTGACTCTGTAGAAGTATCAATTTCCAGCCCATTCTGTGGCTCAAGAGCTAGCTCCTTCCTCCTTCTTCTCTAGCCAATCAGGTCTCTCCAGGAAAAGAAAAATTAACCATCTTTGTTCACTTGAGTCTATGGAAAATCCAGCTATCTAAACCTCTTTCTCTTGTTTAATGCTTGATAGAGATAGAAATCAGGCATTTCTCCCCTTGGCAATGCTTTGGGTTCCCTCCTTCCTGATCACCATAGGTTGTCTGAGCTTGAGTTTGGTAGCAAAATGCAAACCTTTGCCAAAGGCTTCTAGTGTGGGGTAAAGGGAAGGCTAGTACCAGATGGCAGCAGAAAGCAGGACTATCTGAACAGGAAGAGAGCAAGGTAGCAAGGGGGCGAGTGCCCTCACAGGGTACATACATGCATACACACATATACATACACATATACACATACACATATACATAAAATGTATACACAAAATATATAAAAAGTGAATACAGGGTAGTTTTGTCTTTGCAGGGGGCCAATCCTGAATCAAGCTGACCTCTTGGCATTTTGAGTACATTTTAGAATGCAATGTAATGTTCATAAGTCATTCAATAGTCCACAAAAGGAGGCTTATTTAGCCATCTCATAGAAAGGACACTCTGCAACAATACAGCATTCAGCTAGGGTAGCCTCAGCCCCTGTGTAGAAATATGTCTGGTCGGGAGGGTTCAACATAGTAACTTTCATGGCCTTGGACATCCTCTAGGCCTGAAAGGTCCCTGACTCTATGTGCATGCATCTTTTTGAACTCTTTGGTGAATATGCCATGTCACTATGGCCGGAAGCTGCCAGGAATTAGATGAATTGATCCTCTTGGGCCAATCAAGTCTTGGGAATATCTTATTTGGATTTTAGGAAGACTAGTCTAACCTATATGTTAAGGGGAGTGGAAAAAGAACTCCCATCATATAAGGTAATATAAAAGATAAAACCTATAGGATGGAAAGGTAGGACAAAAAAAAAACTACTGTCATGTTTGTTTACTGTATACAATAAAAGGAAGATAAATTGATTTACATACTGATTGCATCTTGAAAGAGATCCCAAAATGAAAACTCCCAGGAATAATATCATTATCATTTGAATTGTGATGCTAGAGAAGACTTTTGAGAGCCCCTTAGATACCAAGGAGATCAATTCACTCTATACTTAAAGAAATTAATTCTGACTATTCACTGAAAGGTCACATATTGAAATTGAAGCTTAAATACTTTTGGCTGCATGATGAGAAGACAGAACTTGTTGGAAAAGACCCTGATGTTGTGAAAGATTGAAGACAAAAGGAAAAGGAGTGTCAGAGGATGAGATGAATAGCTGGTGTCATGGAAAGAATAAATGTGAACTTGGATAGACTTCAAGAGATAGTGCAGAAGAGAAGGTCCTTTGTGCTATGGTCCATGGGATCAGAAATCATTGAATAATGGGATAATAATGACAGTGACATTGCTGGGTCAAAAAGTATGCCCTGTTTTGTAGCTCTTTAGGTGTAGCTCCAAATTGTTCAACATTAGTTCACAGACTAGTTCACAACTCTACCAATAGTGCATGAGGGTCCCTATTTTTCCATATCCCCTCCAGCATTTGTCATTTTACTTTTCTGTGATCTTAACCAAACTGATAGGTGCAAGGTAGCATCTCAGAGTTCCTTTAATCTGCATTTCTCTAATCAGTAGTGATTTAGAGCATTTTTGCATGTGATTATTCATAGCTTTGATTTTTTTCCTGAAAACCTCCCATTCATAGTCTTTGACCACTTATCAATTGAAGAATGACCCTTATTTCTATAAATTTGGCTCTTTTCTCTATGTATTTGAGAAATGAGGCCTTTGTCAAAGTTCCTATAAAATTTCCCCCAGTTTTCTACTTTCCTTCTAATTTTGACTGCATTGGTTTTATTTGAACAAAAACTTTTTAGTTTCATGTAATCAAAATTATTGACATAATTTCCTGTGATTTTCCCTGTTTCCTGTTCAGTCATAAATTTTTCCCTTGTTGTAATGCTATGCACAAGCAGCTTCTCAAAAGAATGCTACTGTGAACACCTTTTAAGGTTCTGATTACGCAGTATAGTGAGCACTCCATTTATCCCTTACAAATCAAGGCAAACATTCACAATAAATCACAATATGATATTCACAACATTACATCTTATCACAGAAAATAACAATATAATGTTCACAACATGTTCACAACAGCTTAACATTAGAATGGCCACATAATTTTCACTACAGTGGCCACAGTATTTAGAACAAAGAACAAAAGAATAGTCATCTGGTTTCCCTAAGGGGGAAACCCTCCTTACTTAATCATTGAATTGTTTCACAATACAAGTCAGTCTTCTGGTCATGGGGCAATCATTAATTAACTTAATCAGTCACTTATCCAGATTCACAATTACTAAGTCTCATTAATCACTAAATACAATCATTAGAAAATTACACAAACTCTCCACCCCTTGGTGTCTAGTAAACTTCAATTTCATCATGGGTCCAAGGGGAGGCCTTTTCTTCATCTAGACTTGGGGTGCTCTCAGATTCCCTGGATCCCCTTCCACGGTCCCAGCTCCTACCTTAATCCACCAGTCACCTGGATTCAGAGGCGGACAGCTCCCAGGTCTTTATCCAGTCCTCCAGGGAGTTCTTGCTACACGCTGAAGTTCACAGGGTCCAGCACATCTCAAAACCTTCACGACTTCTGTTGCCAGGAACTCAAGGATGAACCAAGCCACAAACTGGTCATGCTTCTTCAGTCCTTCAGCAGTTCAGCTGGCTCTAGGACCTGGAAGAAATCTCAGCCTTCCAGGCAGCAGCCACTTTGGCCTTCTAGGCAACTCCAGCCTTCACCAGATCTCTCAGCAGAACAGCTTCTTCCACCAGGAGCCCACCAGAAGAAAAAATTCTTGATTCTGTCTATCTCTCCTCTGGAGCTCTTCTTAAACACACACACACACACACACACGCACACGCACACGCACACGCACATGCACACAGACACACACAGACACAGACACACACACACACACAGACACAGACACACACACATTGGCTTCCTGTCTCAGCCAACTCTTCCCATTATGTCAGCAACAGGAGACAGAGTTCACACCTTCTGTTTCTTTCACAGAAGTACTAAAGGGCTAAGTACCTGCTAAATTATTATTACACTTGTCCATAGATCTAACAGGTAAAATTTCCCATGATTCCCTTCTTTGCTTATGATATAACTTTCAATGTCTAAATCATTTGTCCATTTTGATTTTAACTTGGTGTACAGTGTGAGATGTTGATCTATACCTAGTATATGTCAAACTGCTTTCTTGTTTTCTCAGCAATTTTTGTCAGATTTTGACAAAGATTAAATGCAATGTTCATAAGTCATTCAATACTCCCTCAAAGATTAAATCTTTTTGTTTATTGAAAACTAGATTACAATGATCATTTACTACTGTGTATTACATACTTAATCCATTCCATTGATCCTCCACTCTATTTCATAGCCAATAGCAAATCGTTTTCATGAGACCTGGTACTGATAGACCATCTTCCTTCATATTTTTTAAATTGATTCCTTTAATAATCTTGACCTCTTGTTTTTCAAGATGAGTTGATTATAATGTTTTCTATTATTTCTCTATAAAATAATTCTTTGGTAGTATGATTGATATGACACTGAATAAGTAAATTAACTTAGAGAGAATTGTCATTTTCATTATATTGGTTCAGCCTTCCCATGAGCTATTAATATTTCTCCAATGTTTTAGATCTGTCTTTATTTGTGTGAAAAGTGTTTTGTAATGCACAGAGATGAGAAGGTAGAGCAAAGGGAAGGACTTGCCTGGGCTCTCCCAAATTCACTTCCAAACAACTTTAAATAACACCTCAAAATGAATTCAGCAGAACCAACAAAAGGATGGGATGAAACAATTTAGAGAGTTGGCAGGAAAGATCTTCCCTCCAGAGATGCACAGGTTTGAAGCCAAGAAGCAGGTTGTATTGAATGAACAAACAAACAAACAAAATCCTACAAAAGTAACTATTATGGTAATGGAGATGTTCTACACTAACATAAAAGATAATGACTTTAAAACATCTATAAGCAGAGCCTCAAAACAAGACACAGCTTAGGCACAAATTCAACTAGAGTTTCTGGAGGAGATGAAGTCAAATTAAAAATTTTTTTAAAAATAAATGAAACGAGACTTCTAGAGGGAAAAAAATTAGAAATGAGTGGTGTAGGAGAAAGAATTAGAAATAGAATTTACTACTTGACACAAGAGGTATAAACTTTGCCCAAGCAACACACTCTGTGAGACAACAAAAATTATTAAAACAAAGGCAAAAAACTAAAACAATAATAGAAAATACAAAGCATCTTCTAGAAAAAGCAATTAATTTGGAAAACATATTGAGTAGAAAATATTAAGAATTATTGGATTACTTGGATACATAACAAAAAGAGCCTAGACAATTCCTTTCAAGAAATATTTTTTTTCAATTTATTAATTTATTAATAATTCCCTAAGGTGGCATGCAATCTGATATGGGCTTTACACATACATTCCTATTAAACACATTTTCACATTAGTCATATTGCACAGAAAAAAATATAATGAATGGGAGAAATCATGGGAATGAAAACAAAACATAATGAAACAAAGCAAAAGAGAAAATAGTCTGCTTCACTTTACATTCTGACTCCATAGTTCTTTCTCTGGATCTGGATGGCATTTTCCACCATGAGTCCTTTGGAAATGTTTTAGGTCCCTGCTTTGCTGAGAAGGGCTAAATCTATCAAAATTAGTCCTCACACACTGTGGCTGTTATTGTGTATAATGTTCTCCAACATCAATTCATATAAGTCTTTCCAGGTTTTTCTGAAATCCACTTATTCATCATTTCTTATAGCACAATAGCATCCTATTAAATTCATATACCACATCTCGTTCAACCATTCCCTTGGTCAATCCTTTGATTTCCAGTTCTTGTCCACCACAAAAAGAGCTGCTCTAAATATTTTTGTACATGTGGATCCTTTCCCCATTTTTATGATCTCTTTGTGATACAGCCCTACAAGTGGTATTGCTGGGTCAAAGGGTACACATTTTTCTAACCTTCTGGGCATAGTTCCAAGTTGCTCTCCAGAATGGTTGGATTAGCTCATAGCTCCCCCAACAAGGTCTTTCAAGAAATCTTAAAAGAAAATTGCTCAGATCTTTTAGAACCAGAGGACAAAGTGGAGATAGAGTCCTCTAGTTACTTCCTGAAAGAAAACCCGAAATGAAAACTCCCAAGAACATCCTAGCAAAAACCCAGAGCTTCCAGGTCAAAGAAAAAATATTGTAAGCAATTGAAAAAAAAAAAAAGATTTCAAGCACCAAGGAGACACAATCAGTATCCCACAAAATTTAGGAGCCATCACTATAAAAGAGTAAAGAACATGGAACGTAATATTATAGAAGGCAAAGGCTGTAGGCTTACAGCTTATTGTAACTTATCAGCAAAACTGAGTACAACCTTATGGGGGAAACATGAACCTTTAATGGAACAGAAAACTTTTTTTCTCCTCTTCTATTACAAAGTAGGAGAAAAATTTTTTTCCCCTTTTAAGAAAAGTATCTTTTCTCTCAGTTTTGTTTGGTATGGCCTTAGATGTGCATTTTATTTCTTCTTCTAATTTGAGGATGATGAAAGAGGTTCATTGTGCACATCAAGGAGAATCTTCTTTGTTCTCTGACAGTTACCCATTTCCTTGTTCTGGCATTACTTTAATAACACAAGAACTTTCATACCAAGTAGCAGTTCATAATCACAAAGCAGGATCCATTCTTGGAACTTAAAAGTCAGTATCTACACAGATGGACCTCCTGAACTTTTTGTTCTAATTACAGAAAAACAAAACTAGAAAGTTTTGGTCCATTTTCCAGTCATCAGGCAAGAGTGAACTGAATATACCACTCATTGTAAAGTCTTGGTTGACCTTTTCTCTCAGGAATTCACTTTGAAAATCAGTATTAACTCTTTCAGGTTAGAGTGCCCTGGAAGAAATAATTTCCTAAATAGAATTTAATAGTTAAAATTTTTAATGTTCTTCATCAAATGAACCTCTTAGTCATTTCTCAGCATCAGGACAAGTCCTATTATCTTGTCAGGGAAAAATGTAAATGAAGAATCTATTTCATTTCACCCTTTGTGGTTTAAAAGAATGAATCACATAAAAAGAGAGACATTATTTTTATCCTGCAACATAGAAGCACATCATGAGTCAAGTTATCAATAAAAACATAGGTATATGCTGTTTTGTGATTCACTTGGTATTTATTTCTAAACTCAGTCTCAAGCAAAATATAACTGCTTCCATCCTCAAATCCTGTTCTCATATATACATCTATGTAATGTTGCCTGAATGTCCCCATATAGTCTCATACACACGTATGTAAGTTGAATCTGAAATTCAGCCTTTCTTGACTTGTATGAAATTCCTGTCACCATTAAGAAAACCAACAGGTGAGGATGTACATACAGATCAAAGAAAATATTAGGCATCTCTATTTTCCTAACTCACTTTGGAAACTATATTAATTTTTTTAAATTTTATTGGTTTCAGTTGTCCTACCATTAGCTAAAAATAACTGGCCCCTTCTTAAAGCCAAAATCCCGCCAATTTGAAATAGTAAGATGAGTTGGGGTGAGGGTGGTTTAACTAAAAAAATTAAATAATGTAAATGAGGGAAGTGGTTCTATTCCCAGCCCTTAATAGTACCTGGCACATAGTAAATATTTCATAGATGCTTATTCACTGATATGGAATTAGAGGCTCTGAGTTTTCCTTTTTAAATTTTATTTTTAATTTATTATATATGATATATTAATGTATATATTCATATAATATAAATCATATAACATATAATAACAAACATTTCCACAACATAGTACAATAAAAAAGATGATTGTCCATGAAACTGAAAATCTACAATGTGCAACTTGCTATTCCTTTCAAATATACTACAAAATTAGAATGTAAATTTCTTTTCTCTTTTTTTCTTCCTTCCCCCTGCACCCTAGAGATGGCTACCATTAGATACAAATGCATATACACACACAGATAAACATATACATATATATATGGAAAATTATTCCATTCATACTTCTATTTATCAGTTCTCTGTATGCAGATAGCGTCTTTCTTCATATGTCCCTTATAGTTAATTTGGGTATTTATAATGGACAAAATAACTTATTGCTCAAAGTCATTTGCAGAAGCAATTCATTCAGCTTGCTGATGTTTCTAGGTTCCAGTTTGGATCCTCTGAAGATATGCCACAAACAAGTTCTATTCCCTCAGATCTTGGTGAGCTTGAGTATTAAGAAGATTCAAGTATGTATGAAACATCCCTCTTCCTAGCACATGAAGAAGAGTCTGGTGGCTGAAGTGGTCCTACTCCCCACAAACGTCAGCCTCAGTGACTTTTTACCAAAAGTACTGCTACTGAAGTTTCCGAACATATATCTCAGGCTGTTCCAACGGTGACAACGTCCACTACAGAAACAGGGACAGATCATGATGGAAGTGGTTTGTGGAGACAGAACATGACTGCAGAAACAGGGACAGATGACGATGGAAATGGTTTGTGGAGACAGAACCTGAAGGAATTAGTTCAGAAGCTGGTCTAGAAACTGAGAGTCAATAAGAGGAAGAGTCTGTAAAGACATCTGATGAATCTGATCTTTTGCCAGTCAAGATCCTCTGTCCAGCAACTCTACAGATACTAGTAGTAGTCAATCTAAGGCTTTCAGATGAGTTAGATTTCAGCCTCAGACTTTGAGAACAGGGGTCCAAGGTTATCAGTTTTACTGGTGGAGAGGGGTGACCCATGCAATGGGAGGCAGAGTAGGACTAAACAGAGAAAATATTAGCTAAAAGCTGTGTATACTATTAGTGTAGTTGTGAATGAGATTGTCAGATCTGCTACTGTTTTAGTGTAATGATTGCTGAGGTTAAAAGTGCTTTGTACTTAAATTGGTATAAACACATTTCAGCATCTTTATTAATAAAATCGTTTCCATGTCAAAATGTAAAAAGAAACCAAAACAGTACTGCTGTTACTGTGTACAATATTCTCTTGATTTTGTTCATTTTTCTCTTCATTGTTTCTAAAATCATTGAGCTCACCATTTCTTACAACAGAATAATATTCCATCACAATCATATACCAAAACTTGTTCTTCCACTTCCCAATTGATGGGCATCCCTTCAATTTCCAAATCTTTGCCATCACACACACACACACACACACACAAAAACCTGCTATGATTATTTTTGTACATATAAATCCTTTTTCCTTTCCATTTGCTCTCTTTGGAATACAGACATAGTAATGGTATTGCTGGGTAATTTTAAATTGGAGGAATGTGCTCAGGTTATACACAGCTGTATACCCCTTTGGGCATAGTTCCAAATTGTTCTCCAGAAAGGCTGAACTAGTTTGTAACTCCATCAGTAGTGTATTAGTGTGCTATTTTTCTACATCCCCTCCAGCATTTGTTGTTTCATTCTTCTGTTATATTAGCTATTCTTATAATTTGAGTTGGAACTTCAGAGTTTTTAAATTTACATTGATCTAATTAGTGATTTAGAGCATTTTTTTTCATATGACTGTGAATAACTTTGTTTCTTCTGAAAACTGCTTGTTTGTATCCTTTGACCATTTATCAACTGGAGAATGGTTCTTACATTCACAGATTTGGCTCCATTCTTTATATATTTGAGAAATAAAGCCTCCATCAAAGAAACTTGTAAGAAAAATTCTCTCCTTTCCTGCTTTTCTTCTAATTTTAGCTCCATTAGTTTTGTTCGTGCAAACCCTTTGTAATTTCATGTAATAAAAATTATTCATTTTAGCATCTATATACCTATCACTTGTTTGATCTTCCCTTATTCGTACATCTAACAGGTAAAATTTTCTGTGCTCTCCTAATTAATTTATAACGTCAGTCTTTATGTCTAAATCATGTATCCATTTTGATCTTGTCTTTTTATGTTTTTGTTTACTCTCGTTGTTTAGTTGTGTCTGACTCTTCATGGCCCCATTTTGGAGTTTTCTTGGCAAACATAATGGAGTGGTTTACCATTTCCTTCTCTACCTAATTTTGCAAATAAGGAACCAAGAGAATCTGGGTTAAGTAAATTGCCCTGGATCACACAGCTACTAAGTGTTTGAGACTATATTTAAACATATGAACATAAGTCTTTCTGATTCCAAGCCCAGTGCTCTATCCACTGTGCCACCTAGCTGCCCTTGCCTTTTCATACGTTGTAAGATATTGGTCTCTGCATAGCTTCTACAGATTGCTTTCCAGTTTTCCCAGTACATTTTCTTTCTCTCTCTCTCTGTCTCTCTCTCTGTCTCTCTCTCTCTCTCTGTCTCTCTCTCTCTTCCTTCCTTCCTTCCTTCTTTCCTTCCTTCCTTCTTTCTTTCCTTCCTTCCTTCCAGAGAAAGCAAGGGAATTCGTGTTAAGTGACTTGCCCAAGGTCACACAACTAGTAAGTGTCAAGTGTCTGAGGCTGGATTTGAACTCAGGTCCTCCTGACTCTAAGGCCCAGTGTTCTATTCACTGTGCCGTCTAGCTGCCCCACATTTTTTATTCAAACTGTAAGTTCTTGCCCCCCAAACTTAGATATTTGGGTTTATCAAACACTAGATTACTACAGTCACTGACTGGTGTATATTGTCTGTGTAATCATTTCCACTGATGCATTACTCTATTTCTTAGCCAGTAACAGGTTATTTTGACGATTATCATTTTGTACAGAGTTTGGAAATTGCTACTGCTAGGCTGTCTTCCTTCACATTATTTTTCATCAGTTCCCTTGATATTCTTTTTTTTGTTGTTTGTTTTTTTGCTTTTTGGAGGGCAATTGGGGTTAAGTGACTTGCCCAAAGTCACACGGCTAGTAAGTGTGTCAAGTGTCTGAGGCCGGATTTGAACTCAGGTCTTCCTGACTCCAGGGCCAGTTCTCTATTCACCGTGCCACCTAGCCGCCCAATTCCCTTGATATTCTTGACTTTTGTTCTGCCAGATGAATTTTGTGGTTTTCCCCCCTAGCTATGTTGTTCTTTGGTAGTTTGATTGGTATGGCACTAAATAAATAAATCAATTTAGGTAGAATTGTCATATTTATTATATCATCTTATCCTACCCAAGAGCAGTTAATGTTTCTCCAGTTGTTTAGGTCTGTCTTTATTTGTGTGAAAAGTGTCCTGTAATTGTGTTTATATAGTTAACAGATTTGTATTGACAGGGTA
>CM053592.1:21817002-21886344 GCA_028646515.1 Pseudochirops corinnae
TTTCACACTGGACATTAGTCTGGTTGTGTAGAAGGGTCTGCTGTTATTTTAAATGGAATTTCTCTATCTTTTCCTGTTGGACTTCATTGGTAATACATAGAAATGCTGATGATTTATGTATGTTTATTATAGGTATTATGTTCTTAATTATTTCAACTCATATTTTAGCACTCACTAAGTACCATCATATCATCTGCAAAGAGTAATAGTTTAGTTTTCTCGTTGCCTAGTTTTATTCCTCCATTTCTTTTCCTTCTCATATTACTATAAATAGAATTTCTGGTTTAATATTGAAAAATAGAGGTGATAATGGATGTTCTTGTTTCATCACTGATACTATTGCAAAGGCTCTAAGTTTATCCCTATTACAAATAATATTTACTCTTGGTTTTAGATAGATAGTATTTATTTTAAGAAAAAGTTCCATTTATTCTTTTTTTTTTTTTGCTTTTTGGAGGGGGGAAGGGCAGGGCAATTGAGGTTAAGTGACTTGCCCAAGGTCACATGACTAGTGAAATGTCTGAGGCCAGTGTGGAACTCAGGTCCTCCTGACGCCAGGGCTGGTGCTGTATTCACTGTGCTACCTAGCTGCTCCGAAAGTTCCATTTATTCTTATTATTTCTGGTGTTTTTAATAACAATGAGTTTCTGTCTTGTCAAAAGCTTTTTCTGAATCTATTGATATCATGATATGGATTTTTGTTGTTTTCTTTACTGATATGGTTAATAATATTGGACCAGCTCTGCATTCCTTGTATAAATCCCATCTCGTCATAGTATATGATCTTTGTGATATATTGCTATACTTTCTTTGCTAGCATTTTATTTAACAATTTTTTGCATTGATATTCATTAGGGACATTGTTTATAGCTTTTTTCAATTTTTGCTCTCCCTGGTTTAAGTATAAAAACCATATTTGTGCCAGAAATTTGTAGGACTCCTTTACCTATTCTTCAAATAGCTTATTTACTTTTTTTAAACGTTTGGTAGAATTCTCTTTAAAATCTGTCTGCTTCTGAGATTATACTCTCAGAGAACTCATTTATGATTTATTCAGTTTCTTTTTCTAAGATAGAGTTATTTAAGGATTCTATTTCCTTTTCTGTTAATATAGGCAATTTATATATTTGTAAGTCTTCATTCACTCCACTTAGATTGTCAGTTTTAGTGGCATATAATTGATCAAAATAGTTTCTAGTATTTGATTTTATTTCATCTTCATTGGTGCATTTACTTTTTTTATTTTTGATAGTGGCAATTTGGTTTTCTTCCTTCTTTTAACCCATTCAACCAATGCTTTATCTATTTTTTCTTCCTACTTTTATTTTTAGATCATTATTTTTAACTTTCAATTTCATTAATTTCTTTTAGATTTCCAGGATTCTTATTTTGGTGCTAATTGGCATTTTTAATGTTCTCTTTTACTAGTTTTTTTTTTTTAGTTGCCTGCTTCTTTCATTGAGCTGCTCTTTTATTGTCTTTAGAAAGATGAATTTTCTCCTATGCGTTATTTTGGTTGTATCCCCATAATTATGAAATCTTATTCATTGTTGTCCTTTTTGCTGAAATTAGTGGTTGCTTCTATGATTTGTTCTATGGTCCACTCATTTTTTTTTTTTTTTAGCATTAAATTACTTGATTTCCAATTCATTTTTAATTTACATTTCCAAAGACCTTTATTGAATATAATTTGTTTTGCAGTATGATCTGAAAGGTGTGCATTTAATATTTCTGCTTTTCTGTGTTTGTGAAGCTTTATACACTAAATGGTGAATTTTTGTGAAACTGCCAGATGTAGCTAAGAAAAAGGTAGACTCCTTTCTATTCCTGTTCAGTTTTCTCCAGAGGTCTATCATATCTAACTTTCCTAACATTCTTTTTGTCTCCTTGACTTCTTTCTTCTTGGTTTTTTGGTTAGATTTATCAAGTTCTGAGAAGGAAAAGTTGAGGTCCCCCATTAGTAGAGTCTGACTGTCTAGCTTTTCCTATAAGTCATTTAATTTTTCCTTTAAGACTTTGAATGCTCCTACCATTTTGGTGTATTATATTAGTATTGATATTACTTTGTAGTATATAATCCGTGTTAGGAAATTGTAATTTCTCTGACTATATCTCTTATTTAGGTCTATTTTTACTATTACTTTGTCTGATATCATGATTCCTGTCTCTGCCTTTTTTTTACTTTAGTTGATACATAATAATTCTATTCCTATTTCTTATTTTACCTCAAGCAACCTGAAATCAAGTGGACACTATTTCTCTCTTAAAGTTGCAAGTCAGAAGTGTCAGAAGACAGTACTGATTCCAAAGAACCTGTAGAGAATTCAAAGACATCTAAAGAGGCTTAAGATACTTGGAGATACACTCAAGCTTAAAGAGATAAATATCTCTGGCTTTCAACAACTCCACCTCATCCATAGGCAAACAAGTGTAGGGTATTATCCTCCATCAATGAGGAGAGATACCCATGCCAATGGGACTCAGGTTATTAGAGTAAGTATTTAATGGTGAGTTTGAGTGGGTTAAGGTGATGTTTTTATTCCAAGCAGTAAATTTCCACCTCCTTTATGCACACATTAAGTCATATAAGTTCTGTCTATTTGCATATGCAAAAAAATGACTACAGTTTCATGAAAAATGTTGCAACCTGTATTTGTCATTGAGACAACCTTGAAGGCAAAGGCCATGTTTTATTCGTCTTTGTACCCATCATGCCACCTACCACATCATATTATAGTTGCTGTTTAGTTTATTAGTCATATCCAACTCTTCGTGACCCCATTTGGGGTTTTCTTGGCAGAGATTCTGTACTCAGTAAATATCTATTGAATGAATAACTATCAAAGAGATAAACCATGTTTCTAATCATTTTCATATATATGTTGAATGCTAAATCTTATAAAAGTTCATGTAAGAACTGAACTTTGGAGATAATTCTGATTTAGAGCAAGGGCTTTCCAATAACAGAATTATCCTTAGGAAGTTTTGACAAAGCTACTACCCACATCAAACTTGATGACACCAGACCTTCATGTAGCTTGATGACAATAAAGTATGGTCTCTGGACAAAATCCCCAACATTTAACTTCTATAATAAAAGAAAAATAAAGGGAGAGAAAATTCAGAGCCCCCAACCCATTCCAAAAATTGTATGATACTATATACATAAAAATTCAACATTTTTAAAAATGGCTACAAAGTTGTGGATTATTTTTTTACCCATGGTGAAAAGATTATCAGCTATTGGTGGAAAGTGTCCCCCACACTTTTATAGTCACAGGTCCTTAAAAATCGAGGTATGTATGAAAAAAACCTGATCATATTATTGTTGCTATTTCCATTTCAAACTTTTTTGGGGTATTTTTCTAAGTTTGGAATCACAGAATCACAGAATTTTGAAAGATGGAAGGAACCTTAGTGGCTATGTAGTCCAACACATGCCCCAAAAGAATGCATATGACAGCACACCTGACATGCTGTTAGTAATCTAGATCTAGAACAGTAGTATCTAATAATAAAAACCATACATAAGGCTACATATTGATTTAGAAAACAACATATTGATAATTATCTGTGTTTTATTAATTCTTTATTTTATTAAATATTTCCCAAAGACATTTTAACTTGATGTGGGCCACCCTCAGGAGTGCTGTGGGCCGTATGAGGCCTATGAGTTGTGTTTGGATGCCTCTGATCCAAAACAACTTGTCGAACCCACTTTGGTATAGTAGTAGGAAAGTGTGATCAATACATAGTTAAAATAGAAAAAGAACTTAGTTCAGTACTCTAAATGTGCTGAATATTGACTCGTGCAATGAGAAGAGAATCAACCTTAAAATAGAATTTCCTCTTCATGTTTTACCAGTTTCTTCAATATTTAATGGCAATCTGTGATTTCATTCATGCCTCCCTCCACTGGCACAGGTTGGGATCTCTCTGTGTCTTAGTAAATATTTTCCATGGGTTGCTATGATCAAAACATTTATCACCTGGTGACCCTCCTCCTGATATTGTTTCTAGGTTGACTCTCAGATTACACACACACATACACACACACACACACACACACACACACACACAGGCTCACACATGTACACAATACACATATGTATTATGTATGGGTATGGGTATGGGTATATGTGCATATATGTATATACATGTACAATATGTCCCTAAGCTTACAGCTAAAGTCTTTGTAGACTATGAACATAACCTTTAAGAATGTAGAGGAATATGCATAATTTTGTCTCATATATATTTATAAGTCTGGGTCAAATGTGGCCTTCTCTAATGTGGGATGGGGAAGGAGGGAGGAAGAGAGTTTGAAACTTAAGATGTAAGTTTATATTGAATTAATAATAAATAAAATGCATTAAAATAAATAAATTAATTAATTAAAATAAAAAAGAAGCTATAATGAGATACCAGAGAGGAATAAAGCTCACAGATAGTAGTCATACATCAAAACATGTCTTTTATCATGTTTTAGTCATTGTCTAAATAAGGAAAAAATCTTTATTTAAAGACAAAGATCATATTAGTCTCAAGCTGGAGCTGTATCGAAGAGCCCTCTACTGGCCAGTTGTAAAATACAGAAGTCACATCTATGGAAACCGAACCAATATTGTGATAACACCATGCATGCATTTAAAAAATATTTTCATATACTTTAACTTATTTGCAATCTGTAACAACCCTAGGGAACAAGCAAGGAAGACATTATGATTTCTATTTTACAGATGAGGAAACTTAAAGACTTAAAGTGACTTGCTTAGATTTATACAGCTAATTGTTACTAGTGCATCTAAAATGATAGCCAAGGATCTGTAACTAAAAGTTCAATGATTTTCTCATTATATTGCTAATTGCTTTGCATATTAGTCATTATTCCAGTGAATCTATGATCTGTCTCATTAGTATGGGTATTCTTTTCCACAATTCAGAACACAAACCATTTATACCAATCTGTGCTATGCAACCATTGTCCCCATCTTTAAAGAAACCCCTACACAAGAAAGACAAAGTAAACAAAATGTCAATTGCTCAGATTTCAATATTCATTCAGACAGACACCCTATAGAACTGGTCCAACAGCATATGTTTACATACAAATATATATGTGTAGGTATGTATGTATGTGTATGAGATAGTACAAATAGTCCATTAATTGGGCCTAAAATCGAAAGGGAGGAAGAGAGTGACCTAGATTGCTATTTTTCTTCCAAAGCTGTTTTCCTTATTCACATCTTCCCATGAAAGCAAAGGCCTATCTTTTCAATGTCAGTATTGTTGCATGACAATGAGACAAGGAACACCGTTGTCTATGAAGAACTAAAGGCGAATATCACAGAGGGAAATGGGAAGGATTATGGTGGTGTAAGAAGGATACAACACAGGATAAACAAATAACTCTGAAAAAATAGGATTTAAGGACATTATCAAATAATTGTCTGATAGGGAGGGAAGATGGTCATATGGAAAGAGGGAAGCATGGCAGATGAATGACTGGAGTACTCCACTGGCGCTCTTGCCATGTGGGAGAACTTCATCATGTTGACTGACTCCTTGTAGCAAACTTTTGAGAGAGTATGAACAACCACACAGGATAGGCAGCTGTGGATAAATTATGATCTCTGTAATTATTTATAACATGCAAAATTATGATGTAATATTATATAAAAATATAATAGACATTCACTCAAAGTCATTCTTAAAACTATTGCTGTTGCTATATACAATGTTCTCTTGGTTCTGCCCTATCATAAGCACCCTAGCACACAGGGTTGTTAGCACAGGTTCTTTGTTCTGCTTTTCTAAAGGAAAGATAGCTTTAAAGCGATTAATGATCTTACTTTAATAAACAGACAGATAAGTACTGATAAGTAGGAAGAAGGGAGTATCCAAGAAAGAATCCAATAGACAGCACTCCAACAGTCTGAACAAAGTAATTCGACTACCTACATATACCACCTGGAAGAGCACCAATATCTGAGTAGGGAAGAGGTTCTTAACAAACAGCTACTTAGTCTGGTTCAGGGAATCAAAAGGCCCTTCTCATGAGCAAGCACCCAAAGTAAAATACCAACCTGCCAGTATATTTAGTTTTCAACTAATAGGCTCAGAGCCAGAAGGCAACACAACCCTCAAGACTCAGTGCCTAATTAGCTTAGTACCAAAAGGTGTGAAAGCCTTCCTACAAGCAAGCCTTCCTACAAGCAAGCCTCCCTGTAAGCAAGCCTCCCCCTAAGCATGCTCCTCCTTAGGCAAGTTCCTCCCCAAATGGGATTTATATGACTCAGGATGTATCACAGCTGTGAAAGCAGCAAGACATCTGTGATTGAAATACCTGTGTACCTTTATAACTGGGAATACTGCTCCTGTTCCAAGGAAAAAAGGGACACATGTGGTCACATAGACCTATTAATGGACAGGGATGATCTTCCTATTCCATTAACATTACATCTGTTCATTTTACTCTTCATTTCATGGAAATCTTTCCACGTTTTTTTTTTAAGCTCGACTCATATCTATAGCACAATAGTATTCCATTATAATCATATACCACAACTTGTTCAGTTATTTTTGCCAAACCTTTTTCATTTAACCTCCTTGCCTCCCATATTCATGCCCTTCTGTCCAATCACTCCACCACCCTTAGATGAGACCCTCATCATCTATAACCTTAACTCCTTCAATAACTTATGCTACCTTTCCAATTCATTCTCCACAACTGTCACAGTGGTATTTCTAAAGTGTGAGTCTGACCATTTAACTTGCCTCTAGCATCAAATACAAAATCCTTTGGTATTTAAATCCTTTCATAGTCTGCCTCCAACTTATCTTTATAGCTTTGTATCACCATGTATCACCACCCTCTGTTCTATGTTCCAGAAAAACTGACCATCTTGTTGTTTTTCACATGGTACATTTTGTTTTCTGTCTCTATGCCATTTCACAGATTTCCCTCCATGCAAGAAATTCCCTCTTGCCTCATCTCCACCTTTTAGAACAGTTAACTACCTTCAAAATCCAATTCAAGTGGCACTTTCCACATGAGGCCTTGCCTGATACTCCCACTCATAGCAATCTTCCATTACCTTGAATTCATTTAATATATGTGTTTATTCTTATTTTGTCTATGTTCTATATTATATTTCCTGGTAATACGGCAGTTATAAGGTGGGGGAAGTAAAGGTAATATAAAATGAATTTCTTCAAGGGAAATGCAAAACTTTTTTTATAAAACAATGAAAACAAGGCTTTTCTACTTTTGCTATGACTTCAGCTTTGAATACAAAGACTAGCAGAACATCAGCACAAAAGGGTAAATAGTAAATATCTAGTATATAAATATCTAGTATCACTCCTTTTATGGGAGAGAAAACGGGCTCAGAGCACAGGTGATGGATAGATAGATAGATATGGAGATAGAGAGATGGAGATAGATGGATAGATAGATAGATGATAGATAGATAGATAGATAGATAGATAGATAGATAGATAGATGATAGATAGATGGATAGATAGATGCAAAGTGCATTTGAGGTACTGTCCTTTCTTCTGGAGCAGTTTGGACTGAAAGGTCAAATCAAATTATTTTTGTGTAAAGAAAAAATTAAATCAGTTGGTAAAGAACATAAATCATTATCTCTTTTTTTCAGTCATCAGTTTGCTGTGGTTTGCCATTTCCTTTTCTATCTCGTTTTACAAATGAGGAATCTAGAACAAACAGGGCTAAGTGACTTGCCCAAGGTTACATAGCTAGTTAGTGTCTGAGGCTAGATTTGAACTTAGGCCTATATTATAACTGCTCAAAGAGATAAGATACTTTAACTCCCCACTGCTCCCTTTCCTCTTTACAGATAAGAGAATTAAGGCTGAGAGAGTTTAAGGATCCTGTATATTAGTGCCCTGTTTAATCATTATAAGAGTAGAATTTGAACTCAGTTGTTTGCAATTCTAAGTACTCTAACCACCCCACTCTGCTACATCCTGTAGAGGAGGGATTTCTATATTTTTTATTCAATTTCATCTTAATTTTAGCCCAATATTCTCTCCCTTTCACTTCCGTCCCCCCGCCATTGAGAAAACAAGAAAAAACAAAATTTATTACCAACATGTATAGTCAAGTAAAACCAAGTCCCATGTTAACCATGTCAAAATTTGCCTTAATCTGCACACTTCAGTCCATTTGAGGATGGGTAGACTGTTTCATCATGAGTCCCATAGACCTAGGGCTGGTCATCATGTTGCTCAGAGTTCCTAAACCTTTCAGAGTTGTTTGTTTTTATAGTATTGTGATTGTGTACATTATTTTCCTGGTTCTATGTAATGTAAGTAGGATTTAAGATCTTCCCTACCCATTAATGGGCCTCACCTGAAGCCCATTAAGGGAAGCTTGCTTAAAGGAGGCTTGGTTGTAGGAAGGCTTTCACACCTTTTGTTCATTTCTAATTAGGTACTGAGTCAAGAAGGTTGTGATGCCTTCTGGGTATATATACTCTAAGCTGTTATATTGCTTTGGAGGCACATTTATGAGAGGACTGTTGTGATACCCTGTTCCGGATTCTAAAGTATGTTAGAGCTACCTGATTCCTCAGATGTAAAGGCTCTCTCCATCCAGAGATATATGTATATAGTTGATTTAGGCAGTCAGAGACAGTCTGTTGGTATTTATTTCTCTGTTTGTATTTTTCCTGAAGTTCAGGGTGCTGGATTTTCCCTTGAACTAGTGAATGTAATTAGAAAAGATTGCTGACCCTTTAAACAGGTATCTTTCCTAGTAAAGCAGATCTAAGAACCTGTGCTAGCAGCCATCCTGGGGATGCCAGTGTGGCTGTCACTACAGGTGGGGGAGCACAAGAGTCTGCAGCAGCAGAGTCTGGCCATGGGGTGTGGTGATGGTCCTACAGTTACTCCCTTCTTCTCTTTCTCTTCTCTATTTCTATTATGATTAAAGTTCCTTCCCCCATACTATGGTTGGAATTTTTCAAAAGGAATTTTTATCAGGAAAATAAAAGAAGGAAAACAAATAGAAAAACATAGTAATAGATGAGTCTTAAAAGCAGATTTCCTTTAGAATAGATCCTACCCACAATTGGCTTGATTTGAATAGTTTTGGGGACACTTTACCCTGGATCCTTTTCCTCTTTGGAATTGAAGGGGGGGGGTGCTAGACTTTCAAACCCACAATAGTTTTGGGGGTGGTGGTGTTGTTTTTAACTTTCTTTTTGATTATCAACTCCCAGGTCAACACTGTAGACCTTGAGCTATGTTTTGCTTTCCTCTGTGAGATGAAAGCTGCTTCCTTTTCTGACTCTAAAGATCCCTTCCTCCTTTAGCCTCAGGCCCTCTTCTATTAACCCTACACATATATTGCTTCACTTTTCTGTGGCTCTATATGTATGTGGTTTCATGTCACCAAAAGTTCTATGGACCTAGGTTTTACTCTTCCCAGGTAGGTTGCCTGAATCTTATTCATTTTCCTGTTGTTGAAGGTACTTTTACTCATCTGTAAGCTAGTAACTCTTAACAAAATGTTTTTCAATAGCTAGCATTTTTTTTTCTTCTTCCCATTTCTCTATTTTTATGCCAGGGGTGTGGTAGGGGGAACCCAACAACAAACACACCCTTGTAATATGTAAGCATAACCAAGCAAAACATATTCCTCCATTGGCCATGTCTATGAATGTATCTCATTCTGTGTTTTGATGGAAGATATACTCTTTATTTTATTTTTCAATTGACATTTAGTTTTACTCCTAGGCCTCCCTTCCTTGGAAGGAAAAAAATCTTTTACAAGTAAGCATAGTTGGACTCCTTCTGCATATTTAGCCTCATCACTTCTGTGATTTTTTTGAAAATATATTTTTCTATTTCCTGGGATATTTCCTAATTACATGTAAAGAACTTTAACATTAATTTTAAAAAATTTGAATTCCAAGTTCTCTCCCTCCCACACTCTTCCACCCTTTGAGAAGACAAGCAACATGACATCAATTATTTATGTGAAGTCATGCAAAATATATTTCAATATTAGCCGTGTTGCAAAAGATGAAAATAGAAAAATATAGAAAATGAAAAAAATCTTCAATCTGCATTCAGTTCTCCCCCTATAGGTGGATAGCATGTTTTCATTATGGGTCCTTTGGAATTGTCTTGGATTGTTTTCTTGATCATAGTAGTTGAGTCTTTCATAATTGATCATCGCTACAATGTTGCTGTAACTTTGTACAGGGCTCTCCTGGTTCTGCTCACGTCACTTTGCATCAGTTCATATGAGACTTCCCAGGGTTTTCTGCTTGTCTTTTCTATCTTGCTTATCATTTTTATAGCACAATAATATTCCATCACAATCACATATAACAAATTGATTTAGCCATTCTTCAATTCATGGGCAAGTAGGTCCTTCTCTCCTTTTGTTTGATATCTTTGGGATACAGGCCTAGGATTGGTATTACTTAATCACAAGGTATACACGGTTTTATAGCCCTTTGATTATTCTCTTCAGTGCCCCAAGGTTGGTCTTACAGAGCCTGATTATTCAGACATTACAATTTTAAAATGACCTCCTGACCAAAAGATGATGGACTCGGAGAACAGATTGAGACATAATGCGGCTATTTGGCTTGTTTGACTGTGTGTGTTTGTAACAAGGGGTTTGTTTTTCTTGCTTTCTCAATGGGAGTGGGAAGGTGGGAGAAGTAGAATGGAGATGATATATGTCTGAAAATTTTAAAAAACCAATTATTTAGCATCTTCAGTAACTGATATAATTTCCACCAAGGGAACAAGACTCATTTCCTAACAGTTTATTCTAAACTAGATGGGGAATGAATGAATGAAGGGTGGGAAGGTGGGAGGTTCTGGCTATCTCAGTTTTGGATCTGGAAGAGTAATCACTACCTTTCAATAATTTCAGGCCTGATTTTCCACTCTGAGGGTTGTCCAAGCCCTTTGTCTTCTTTTTTTTTTTTTTAGTTCCTGCCCCCTACCCTTTGGACATTTCACCACTTACAGAGGAGAGTGAACAAGGGAAAGGCAGAATCAGCCTTTTTCCTGCCTTAGCAGCTCTGACCCAAGGCCAGGCCGGAGAAGAGGTTAAGACTTGTAGCTAAAAATAAGGCCACTTTTTTCATTTGCTGGTGAAATCCCTGGGGCCCCATTAGCATGGATAATTGGCAGTTTACAGTATCATAAAAGCCAGTGAGAAGAGGCCATTGAGTATGGGCAGCTGCTCTGGGGTCCTTCCTTTTCAGCAGGAGTATTATGCCTTTGGGCATCCTAAATACTGGCTCGGCTACAAATTGACACAGTGCCCTTGCTGGGACTTTTTATTTGGTGGAGAAATTGTCTTCTGTCTACCTGCCCTCGTTAATATCCCTCTTGGTTCAGAGGTGGTACTAATGGTGCAATTAACTTTCATTATATCCTGCCTCTCTCCTAATCCCTTGAATAAGTCAAAGTATTCCCTAGGGCAAGATGTAGATGTCATTAGGAAACCCATTTATTTCAAATATTAAATGTTAAGAGAGGACAGCTGACCTGGGAGTCAGGATGACCTGAGTTCAGACTCACCTTTGACATTTTCTGCTTGGGTGGTCCTGGGCAAATTGCTTATTCTCCCTCGGTATCAGCTTCCTCATCTTTAAATAAAGGCGTAGGGTATCTATAAGATCCCTTTTCACTTTACATCTATGATCCTGTGATGCCACTTTTCACCCATGCTGTCTGTGTGGCCCTGGGAAGTCACTTAATTTTTCAGTGCTCTAAGGTCACTCTCTTCAGACCCCACCATTGGCAGAACATTTTCAGGTTTGCATTGTTGAAGGGGCTTTCCTCTTGGGATCTCTTTTCTCAAGGAGATCATATACCCACAAACAAACAAAAACCAGATAAAATGGCATCTGGGTAATTTTTGTCCCCCTCCTTTTCTTCTTTTCTACTTAGGTGTGTTAAGGGCTGTTAAGTTTCACTTTTCTCTCCTAAGAATCTTATGAGGGCCATGATGGTATGTGTCTGACATTTGAACATGCCTGCATAGATCTGTAAGTTCCTTTTTTGGCAATATCACAATTAAAATTCTGTAATTGTTACCTTCAAGGTAACTTACTTTTGGATATTTTAAAATTCAGTTTGGTCCCAGTCCTCATTCTAGAAATGAACCACAGAGAGAGGACAAGCCCTAAAGACTGAAGAGATAGGATCTGGGAGGACTCCCAGGTATTTTGATTGGGGCAAAAATTGAAGAAATCTGACTTAAGGGTACTGATAAATTCTACAGAAATAGGTTGATAATTGGATTGTTTCACAGACAGACACAGGAAGTATAATTAATGATGTTATGGTGAGATTTTTCAGCTTCACAATGATACCTAATGTTCTCTTATATTGATGTGGTAATTGTGAAACACCTGTGGTTGGGGTGCCAGGATAGTTTCCCATGAGAGCATAAGGCAGCATGGGGAAATGATAAGATTTCTGGACTTGGGATCCTGAAAAATTTGGGTTCATGTCCCACATCTTAACACTTAGATATAACAATAGGAAAGTCTCTGAGTCTCCATTTCTTTTCCTGTAAAATGAAGATGCTTGTACCTATCTCAGAGTTGTTATGAGTAAAAAGTGAGTGTATGTAAAGCTTATAAACTTTAAGAGAAACTTCTGTCAGTTTTAACTTATTAAAGTCCTAAATATAACTAAAGACTGAAGGTATCTTTTTCAGGTGAAGGTACACCAGTGGGGTTCTCTGGAGCCTGTGTACTCTTGGAGGACTGAATACTTGGTGGTGAAGGCAGGACAGGCAGCCCCCTCTACAAAGAGCCCATAGTGGAACTGCTGAAAAAGTGTGGTCAGTACCCAAGACAAAACTTTGTCATCTCTTTTGACCCGACAGCTGGTGGTGAGCTGTCAAGCCCACTATCATTTCCTGTCCTTCAGGAAGAATGATGCAGGGCTAGAGAGGGCACAGATCACTGTAAGTATCAGCTGTCTTAAAGTTCCTGAAGGGCTATTGAAGTTACCTCTGGAGAAAGTAGCCCCTGCTCCACAGCAGAGCTGTAACAGAGGAGTGGCAAGTAAAACTTTGAGGGCATTTGCATGCAGAGGATGTACTTCCATGACCCAGGAGGAGAAGAGAGGGAGACTCCAGGTCCCTTGGGTCAGGTTAGAGATAAAGAGCAGTTAGAGATAGATCCTTCTGGTGAAAGATCCTATTTCTGGAAAGACCAGGGATAAACATGTAGAGGTTCTTTGATCACTTTCTACCATTCAGACAGAGCCCTTCCAAGGATCTTTTTAGATGATTAAATGGCACAGAGGACAGAGCACCAGGTCTGGAGTCAGGAAGACCTGAGTCCAAATGTGCTCTCAGATACTTAACAGTATGACTCTGGGTAAGTCACTTAACCTCTGTTTGTCTCTGTTTCCTCATCTGTAGAATGGCAATAGTATTGGTGCCTACCTCGGTTTGTAGGAGGATCAAATTAGATAACAATTATAAAACATTTAGTACATAGTACGAGCTATAAAAATCTTAGATTTTATTATTATTATTATCAGCACAAGAGGAGGTGCCTTTCTCTAGACCTCACGCAAAAGAGTCAGACATGACTAACATGACTAAACAACAACATTGATTGCTTGGATTTCTTCCTTGAGAACTGCCTGTTGATATTTGTAACCATTTATCAATTGGTAAATGGCTTTTATTACTATACATTTTACTAGGTTCCTTAGATATCTATTTTCTGTATATATAATATATATATATATATATATACATGCATATATATATAATTGATACAAATACATAAGAAAAACAGCCATTCCACAACAGATAAATGGTCAAAGTCCATGAACCATATTTTAAAAGAAGAAATGTTATCAACCATACAAAATGCAGCAAATCACTAATAACAAACAAGAGAAGGCATCTTACAATTCTGAAATTTCATCTTATCCATCAGTCAGCAAAGATGGCAAAACATGAACATTATAATTGTTGGAAGGGTTGTGACTGAATAGGCACACTAGAGCCTTATCAGAAGATCCATGTACCTTAAGAATGAATGAATGTGGCAGGATCAGAGAAATCTAGGAAGAGTTACATGATCTGATATAGAGCGAAGTAAATGGAATGAGTTTATGCAGAAACATGTATCAGTGTCATGGGAACCGTATCATGGGAAACAGCTTAGGTGCTAGAATTCTGATCAATAGAATGATCAATCATGACTCCAGAAGGCTGACGCTGAAGCATACTTCTCACCTCTTGACATAGAGGTGATAGAATAGAGGGGCAGATTGAGACATACATTTTCAGGCGTGTGTTCATTTGTTTTTCTTGTCTACTTATTTGTTACCAGAGAGACCTTCAGGACAAGGCATAGGGAATAGAAGGAAATAAAATCAATGAAACATTGAGAAAACCTATAGAGAAGAGAATATATCGAAGTTTCAAAGGGGACACAGACAAATAGGACAATGCTGGTACTGCCATGTTTAATATATACCTAAAAAGCAAACTGCACATAAGTAAAAATTTCATATACAATCTTTTCTGTTTATATATTAAAATGTGCATTTTTTTAGTGTTTAAGTTAATTAAAAAACCCAGTACTACTTAATTTCCCCTTGCCCCCCATACTTTTTGTGAATGTCACTGCTGGCAACCATGGCTTCCTTTTAAGGGAGATGATACGCCATTTACTGTGATGCATGGCATGCATTGTTCTATTTTATTCTGTGGTTTCATATTTCTGGAAATATTTCTAAGTAAACCCTCAGAGAAAGAAGAGAGATCAAAGAACTATATCTTTATCTACTTTTGATTGCAAAGCCTGTATTTGAGAAATTGAAATGATAGAGATCACCATTACAGAAATAGTAATCAAAATGGAAATGTTTTCAATTCATAGTATGAAAATCTAATTTTGGGTGGATTTCATCACTGTAGTTGTCTCTCATAAGCTGTATTTCTATAAAGAGAATGAAGGTGGACTAGAGTTCAAAAATAACTACCAAAATTGAAAGATGTTTCTAAATTATTCCAAAGGTGACATATACACAAGATAGTGCCACCAATGAGGAAGAAATCTATTGGGTGCTCTCTCTCCCTCCTACCCTCACCCTCCACTAAATTTATACCATGAGATGATGAATTAAGATAGGAAATAATTGTATTTGGAGTGTATAAAATTTGGAATTTAAAACTAGTTTCTATGACAGTGAGCTTTAGCGGTATCTGATGGACCCTCCCTAGAAAATGTGGGTATTCTCTTTGTCTACTTGGTGACAATGGAGAATACAGAGGATGGCTCCTAATTGGGCTTTGGAGACTGGTGGTACCTCCTAGGTCAGAAGAAGCACCCTTCTTTGTCAGATCAAACTTGAGAACAAGTGAAATCTGGTTTTGTATGTGAAGTACTTTGCATTCCTTAAACACTATATAAATTATGGTGGTTATTATGGAAAAGAGGCAACAGGTATCTCTCTGTAGAACACAGATCCACTCTGCTAAATGGATTCTGATTTGTCCTTGAAGAGGGGCAGGAAAGAAAGAAAAAAAAGAAAAGTGTGCGTGCGTGTGTGTGTGTGTGTGTGTGTGTGTGTGAACAATTTGACTTTGTTCTATGGCCTCTTTAGAATCTTTTACAAGTTAGCAAAATCCAACTGGAATCTAGTCTCAAGTGTCTCTGCTAACAAATCATCTCGGTAGTAGACCCTGTCACAGAAACCCCATCAGGATCCCAGTCCTATCCTTTCAACTAGACAACAGTGGTCATACCCACACTCCATGTGCCTCCAGATTCCCCAGAGGCTTACTGCCTTATAAACTCATGAAACTAATTAAAGAGCTCATCAAATTGGTCAAGAAATACATTTCCCTTTTATAAAATTCAGCTCTGCTTTTAGTTCCAATTTCTTTTTAGAGTTAAAGCTCACAAAGGTTTTGCCCCAGTGAGCCCTCGAGTTGGAGCTTAAGGTTTGCCAGAGAACAACTTTTTCTGATCTCTACTTTTTGGCCTACTTCCTTCCAATCTGTCAATGCTTCCTTTGCAAAAAGGTGACATTTGAATGCTTTATAATTAGATTTAATTACCATGGATCCATGAAACTTGGCATAAGGCATCCTGAAAAGATGACTAAGGAAAGAGAACACATAAAAAAATTAAAAGAACAGTATAGAGCAGTGGTCTCCAAAGTTTTAGTTTGTGCACCCTTATCAGTAAAAGCATTTTGTGCATGTATCCCCAGTGTATATTTGTTTGTTATATACATGTATTACTATAGTAGTGGTCATTATCTACATTATAAATCTGAAAATGGAACTTAAATAAAGGATAAAATAAAGGTGAAACAATATTTTATCCTAGAGTTCACAGGGAACCACTGGAATTTGTTGAGTAGGAAAGTGGCATGGTCAGACCTGCACTTGAGGAAAATCACTTTGGTAGCAGTACAGAGGACACATTGGAGTAAGGAGAGACTGGAGGCAGAGACATCCTTCAGGTGACTACTGTGGTAGTTCAGGTGAGAGGGACTAAGGGTCTCCACCAGAGTAGTAACTATGTGAAGGAAGAAAAAGTAAAAAATATAAGAGATGATGATGACAAAATTTGGCATCTGATTGAATACATGTGATTAAGGAAAATAAGGAATCTAGGATAACACCAAAGTTGAAAACATAGGTGACTAATAGGAAATTGGTACTCTCGATATATAATTGAATATAAAATATAAATTCGAATTTCAAACCTGAGTTGTTTTGCATGCTACTGCTTAGAAGAAATTCTGAACTGGTAGAGGAGAATGACTGGATGCCACTTTTTGGAAAAGGGGTAACTGGCTGGAGAGCTTTAGAGGGAAGACATATTCTTCATCCCTGCTTTGGGAGAGGACATGAATGATTCCAGACTCACTTGGGGATCAATTCCAGACATGTGGAGTGAAGGACAGACTTTGGAAAACTGAAATATAGGAAAAAAGCCTCCTCCTCAACATGTTGCTGATTTACAGCCTACTTTTTTAGACATTTTGAGGTATTTCCTTTAGGTGAAATCAGTGCCTTTCTCTTGGTTGAGCTGAGATATCTTGCTCCTAGTGGGAAAGCTAATTCACTCTGTAGTTTCTGGAATATTCTAATCTGGATTTATTCAATATTCCCCATTTGTGATGATCTTTTGTGTAACTAGCATTTGATTGGAATGACTCTTGTCTATAGATGTAAGATTGGGGATATCTCCCCATTCTTTTTAAGGAATGGCAAAAAAGTTAGAAGCTTTGCTGCTTTGAATTAAAAAAAAATGTCTCTAAATTGGAAATATTTAGTGGGGCAGATAACTGTAAATCCAGTCTGGTAGTCCTCTTTCTTAGAACAGAGAGGCAATCCTCATGGCCCCTTCTCCTGCTCCTTTCCAGACAGGAATCAAAGTCTCCTGTGGGGAGGAGTGGGCAAGATTCCAAAGTACCTCCCTGTGAGCTGCATTTAGACAAGCCAGATAGACATTAAAAACCTACATGAGTGGTGCACACTTTTCAAATAGAAATAGGGAAGTTTGGAAGAGAGGAGGTGAGTTTGCAGAGAAAGGTAATTAGTCCAATTTTGAACCCGTTGACTTACAGTACATCCAGTTCAAAATGTCAGAGGCATTTTGTGATGAGATGCTGAAATTCAGTAGAGAAATTAGGACTGAATATATTTTTCTGGGAGTTGCCTGCATAGATGATAATTAAACCCATGAAAGCTGATGGAGTAACTAAGAGGCAGAATATCAGCAGAGAAGAGAAAGGGACCCTGGACAGCACCTTGGAGACTGCAGGGGCTGTGACATGAATGATGATTGAACAAAGATGACTGAGGAGTGGTCAGATGTTAAGGAGGAAAACCAAGAGAGATGAATGTCACAAAACCCAGAGAAAGGTGATTAAGTATTGACCTTTGTGCCCCAACCCACTGGTAGCTGAGACACAGACTCATAGCAGCAATGCTACATTTGGATGTGAATTTGGTGAGACCAGTGCGGTATAGAATCTATGTTAAGCCTGAGCCCACTCACTCAGAAAGTGAGACATGGTATAGGTGAGAGTATAGTACTGAGTTAATGGGTTATTGGGAGGAAGTATTTCTAATTCTTTCTTTGCTGTATCTTTGAAGTAAATAAATTTTCATTTGTGTATGTGTATGTGTGTGTGTGTGAAAGAGAGAGAGAGGGAGAGAGAAAGGGAGAGGTAAAAAGTAGAAGGGAAAGAGAGAGGGAGAGAGGGATGGAGGGAGGGAGGGAAAGTGCAGCAGGGAGGGAGAGAGAGAGATTTGGTAATTGAGAAGAGAACAGTTTCAACTGAAGATGGGAAGCTCTGAATGAAACTGGCAGAGAAGAGGTATCAGACTGACTACCATTTGAAGGTTTACAGAGCCATTGTGCTGACCTCATTGTTGTATGCTTGTGAAACCTGGACAGTCTGTCAGCCACAAGTACCAAAGTACCTCCAGGAAACTGAATCCCTTCCATTTAAATTGTCTTAGGAAGATTCTAATGATCACCTGGCAGGTTAAGGTACCAGACACTGAGTTCCTTACTTGTACTAAATTGCCAAGCATTCAAACTCTACTTCAGAGAGTGCTACTCCAATGGACTGGTCATGGTGTTCAATGAAAAGCAAATGCTTGCCTAAAAGATCATTTTATGCAGAACTCACACAGGGCAAGTGCCCACATGGTGGTTAGAAGAAGTGATACAAGGACACTCTCAAGGTCTCTCTTAAAATTTTTGAAATTGATTGTGTGACATGGGAGACACTGGCACAGGACCATCCAGCATGGCATGCCCACATTAGAGAAGGTGCTATGCTCATAGGGTAAAGCAGAATTGAAGGAGCTAAAAAGAACCCACCCAAAATATCCATATGGACTATTTGTGCCTGACCTGTGGTAGGACATTGAGAGCTCCTATTGATCTGATCAGCCACACTCAGACACATTGTAACTTGACTCTAACATAATAATGTCATTTTGATCTTCTCCATGAACAGACAACAACCAACCAAGGAGGAGATAAGAACTTTGGTGCTTGGTGGCAGGGTGGTACCCCTCCCCAGAAATAAGGAAATTCAGAAGTGGGGTGGATTGGGAGAAAGGGACAGTAGAAATAATATAATCATAATTCATGCATACCTATTCATCCTGATATGCTTTCCCAGTAAAAAATGAAAAGTGTGGACATGTTAGGGAAAAGGGAGGGCTTACTTACCAGACACTGTCTCACTAAACAGGGTAGCAATGGACACTACCTGAGACATCAGAGTTGAGGTCCCTCACTAGTACATTTTTATTATCTATTTTCTCCTGTTACTCATTCAACTTTTCCTTCAAAAATTTAGATGCTATACCATTTAGCACATTTATGTTTAGGATTGATAAAGTATCATGCCATCAAAGCTACCTTATATCCATATCCTCTGTCTACATATGCTCCTTCTAATTGCCCTTACATTAATAAATTTCTTAAGAGTTACAAATATTATCTTGTTATTTTAGAAATACAAATTTTAGCCTTATTGAATTTCTTACGTTTTCTCTTTCTTGTTTCCATTTTACCTTTTTATGTTTCCCTTGAGTATTGTTTCTGGAGGTCAATTATTTTTATTCAACTCCAGTCTTTTAATTAAGAATGCTTGAAAGTCCTCTATTTCATTAAATATCCATTTTCCTCCCTAAAAGATTTATATTCAGTTTTGCTGGGTAGATGATTCTTGGTTGTCATTCTAGCTCTTTTGTCTTCTGGTATATCATATTCCAAGCCCTGCGGTTCTTTAATGTGGAAGCTGCCAAATCCTATGTAATCCTGACTGTAGCTCCATGATATTTGAATTGTTTCTTTTTGACTGCTTGCAGTACATTTTCCTTGATCGGGGATTGGCTTTGGGATTTGGCTATGATGTTCCTGGGAGTTTTCATTTTGGTATCTCTTTCAGGTGGTAATTGGTGAATTCTTTCCATCTTTATCTTGCTCTCTAATTCTAGTATATCAGGGTAGCTTTTCCTGATAATTTCTTGAAATATATTTTCCAAGCTTTTTTTTAAAATCATGTCTTTCAGATAGTCCAATAATTTTAAAATTACCTCTCCTTGATTTATTTTCTAGGTCAGTTGTTTTTCCAATGAGAAATTTCACATTTTCTTCTATTTTTCTTCACTTTTTTGGTTTTGTTTTACTTTTTCTTGATGTCTCATGGAGTCATTAGCTGCCACTTGCTCAATTCTAATTTTTAAGAAATTATTTTCTTTAGTGAGCTTTTGTACTTTTCCATTTGGCCTATTCTATTTTTTAAGTAGTTATGTTCTCCAGTGAATTTTTGCATACCTTTTTGCATGTTGTTGACTCTTTTTTCATGATTCTCTTGCAACGTTCTTATTTCTTTTCCCAATCTAATAGTCTTTTAAAGATCCTTTTTAAAGTTCTTCTAGGAGTTCTTTTTGGGTCTGAGACCAAATTATATTTTTCTTTGTTACTTCACGTATAGCCATTTTGACTCTAAGTTTGTGCCTCAATCCTCCCTTTTACCATAGTGATAAGTTTTTTTGCTTTTTATTTGTTTTGCTTTTTGCTTATATTTTTTTCTCAGAGAGGTAACCTAGTAGAAGGAGCATGGGCTGGGTTTGTATCTCAGGCTCTGCCACTGTGGCTTGCATGATCTTAGGAAGCTCTGAGAACTTCAACTTAAGGTCTGAGAACCTCAGTTCCCTCATTTATAAAGTAGGGCTACTAATATTTGCCCTGCCTACTTCCCAAGGTTGTTGTGAAGAAAGTGATTATAAACTAGAAAGTGTCCCATAAGTGGACACTCTTGAAATTCAGCTCCTATGCCAGCAAGCAGAACTCAGATCTTTGGTTTCTACCCTCACTGCTACCCCTTCAGCAACATATTAATTTTCCCATCTTGATAATATTCCCATGTAGGCCACACTCACAGAATCACAGAATGTGAGAGTTGGAAGGGACCTTGAGTATTCCAATCTCTATATTTGAAAGGAATCCTCCCTATCACAACCCTACGCATGCTCATTGAAAGACAGACCTTCAAGCAGGGGGATCCCACAGCTCCTGAGGAAGTGCATTCCACTTTGGGACAGCTCTAATCACTAGGAAGTATTGACCAACATCAAGCCTGATGGTCATAATTCTTAGTTCTGCCCTTTGGAACCAAACAGAGTAAGTTTATATCCTCATTCACAAGACAATTCTTCAAATACTTGAAGACAGTGATTATCTTCTCCCTGTGCCTTCTGTTCTCTAGGCTAAACATTCCTGATACTTTCAACGTGATTGCACATGCCATGAACTCAGGGTCATTCATTCTCCTGGTTGCCCTTCGCTGGACATTCTCCGTCTTATCAATGTCTTTCTTAAGCTCTGGTGCCTAAGAATTGAACATAACACACCAGATTGGGGCTCACAAAGGCCATCTCCTCCCTGTTCCTAGGAAGTTGTTGTTGTTTTTCAGGGTGAGAATCAAATGAGATATGTAAAAGTGCTTGCAAACCATAAAGAATAATGTAAATGCTGGCTATTATTGTTGTTGTTATGTTGCCATTATTATTATATTCAAATCAGTCCTCTAATCTGTCAAAATAATTTTACATGTACTGTGCTAATTATCCCTCCCACCTTTGTGTCATCTGCAAATCCGATGAAAATACCATTTATCTGCCTTTATCTAAGTCATTGATAACATTTGCAGAGCCAAGAACAGATCCCTGCTCTTTGAATCTGGCCACCCAACAGTTTCTGAAACTCTCTGACTTGCATCATCCAATCATATTGCTCGATCGTCTTCACAAGAATACAATAAAATACTTTATCAAAAATTTTTCGGAAATCTAGGTGAACTTTACCTCCAGCAATCCCTTTATCGATTACTATAGTCATTTCTGTCAAAAATGGATGAAATCATTTGCCCTTTGTAATTACGGTTTCTTTTTATAGCTACATGTTCACTAACCATGTCTTTACTGAGCCATTCTAGAAATTTCCCAGGAATTGAAGTCAAACTCATTGACTTGCAGACTGTTTTCTTTTCATATCTGAACACTGGACAATCGCCCTTTTCTCTCTCATCTTGCAGATCCTCTCTTGTTTTTCGTGAACTATTGGTAGTGTTATCAGGGCTCCCAATTTTGATGCCCTAAGCACTAGACTTGAGGTCAGAACACCTGAATTCTCATCCTAACTTTGTCATTAACAAACTTTATATCAGCGGGCAAATTATTTACTCTCCTTTGTCCTCAGTTTCCACACCTACTAATTGGGGTTTGCACTCAGAGAGCATTTAGGCTCTTTCCAGCTCTATTATGCTAACGCTTTGATTTTTCTGAAACTTGGTTACCTCTGCTTAGTCCGTGGGCTGTTGGGGAGATTGTTTTCATCCTCCTACAGCTTCTCAGCCTCCTGCCAGAAACTGGAGATGGGAATCTAGCCACTACCTCCTGACAGCTCTTTGCAATTCAGTTACTTCATTTTCCAACATTGGGCCAAGGCTCTGGCTGTTCTTGGGTTGCAACACACCTCCCTTCCTACCCAAGGGACTCTATGTGTAATAGTAATATCATGGACTATTTAAAGATAAGGCATCTGGAAGATGTGTAGGTTGTATGAGGCCATAGAGTAAGAGCCAGGACAGAGAGGAAGATGGTTTTCTACTCCAACCATTAAACTTTCTCCCACAGCCCTTGGTCTGAAGACTTAAGAATAATTTTGACTTTCCATCTCTTTCTATCTCCTAAGTTTAATTTCTAATCCTGAAAAATTTCTTTGGATTTATGAGTGTCTGGTGTTCATGATAATGGATCAATGAATATTGCAGAGAAGGGAGAGGCATCAGGATGCCTGTCCCTGAGTCAGAACGACCCGATTCCAGGGTCTGCCCCCTGAGAAGTACTGGCTCTGTGACCATAGTTTAACCTCTCAGTTTCAGAGCAGGGGTGGGCAGGTGATTCTCAGTAATAGAGAGAATTTCCTCACTGGGAGTTTCCTATGCCAACAAAACCACAGATCTGGTCTAATGTTACAGCAGAAAGAAGGGCACACATGGCAATGATGTCATTTGTGAGTATGGTCCTGATGGAACTTTTTAGTCTTGGCTGACATATGATTGTTTTGGGCATCAGCAGGCCCAATATAATGGATGTGCTAATAAGCAGAAACATAAAGCCCCAAAACATACAGCAGGAAAGAAAATGGAGCAGCAAGGCTTCTGTGTGGTCCAAAAACTGGAGACCTTATCTGTGTACAACTGAAAGGGTAGACACCATAGCCAGACCTCTACTAGGTGGGAATTTAGCCCCTTCTATCCAGATCCTATATCCTTTCTTTCTATCCCCTGGTTCATTTTATATCATAGCAGGATATAATAGTTCCATCAAAAAAATCTTTATTTTTTTCTTCCCCTGTTTAAGGAACTATAGATAGCCTAATACTAAGAAGTAGAGTCAAACAGTACAGGTGATAGATGGCCAAGGTGTTGGGCCTAGGGTACCTAGGTGGCTGAAAACATCTGTATGAACTGACTTGATTGATGAGACTTGACTTAGGAAAACCAGATGCTTCCTGGGCCAAAATGGGTCTGTGAACTTGCTTTTAAGAAATATTTTGGTAACTGTATTTAAGTACAATTGGTTTCCACTGTAATCCTATGCATTTTATTTTATATATTTAAAAACATGATTTTGAGGAGGGGTTTATCCAAAAGCTTCCATAAGCTCTTATCCATAAGACTGCTAAAGGAGACCATTACACCCCCTCTGCCCCCAAAACATGAAGAATTCAAGGCTTAAAGAATGTTGATTCATATAAGAATGAAAAAAAAAAAGCCAGTTTCACAGATAGGGTTAAATCTGTAAAGGAAGAGAAACCCCAAAAGGTAACCAAAGGCCCCAGGAAGTGATTTTATGATTTTTGCTTGCAGTGATCCAAGCTTTAGGGCAGTGGTTCTCAACCTTCCTAAAGCTGCGACCCCTTAATACAGTTCCTCATGTTGTGGTGACCCCCAACCATAAAATATTTTCATTGCTACTTCATAACTATAATTTTGCTACTGTTATGAATCATAATGTAAATATCTGATATGCAGGATGTATTGTCATTGTTACAAATTGAACATAACCCACAGGTTGAGAACCGCTGCTTTAGGGGAAGGTGTATTTTAACGCCAGAGCAGGACCTTCCCTGACAGAGCTGTATTCATTGTGGCTTTACCCCCATCTGCTGGTGCCATATGAAAATAACTCCATCCCCTAGAGTTGCAGAAAAGATTGGTAGCATCAGTAGCCTGACTCTTAACTTTAGAAGCACTGGCCAGGGTAGAGGTTAGAGTAAATAAAAGACTGAGGGAGTTTCTGGAAAAGAGAGAAAGGGCTTTGGATTAGGATCCTTTTACTCTGAAAGTTAGAGAAATACGGTCTTCAGCTTCACACTTAGACCCTCTACTGTTACGCCAGTTCTTTCTTTAGGAAAGAGCTTTCCAACATGGAAAACCTAGACCATGGTAGGGCTGGGGGATGAAAAACAATAACTAAAATTACTGAATGTTTTAGTACAACTCCACAAAGAAATCCACTTTTTTTAAATGAAAAAGGTCCATTCAAAGTTAATAGAAAAGCAACACTGAACAGATCATTTGGACCAAGTGAATATATCACAGAAATTACTTAATATGGTATGTGAAAGGTATAATTTCCAGATTAATCTTGGTGTTCTGAAAGCTGTTATATTTCTCAATGGTGTTCATTTTAATAAAGCAAGTTCCCCTCCTCCCCCCACCCAAATCTCAAAACTAAAAAAAAAAACCCTTGTAACTTTTTGGTAATTTTCAAGCAATTAAAATTCAATCTATTTTTCTGAAATTTTTTTTCTTTTTTTAAAAAGAGAAATAATATCCTTTCTTGATGGAGTTTATAGAGAAAACTCATTAGAGAAGATGAAATTGGTAAAGGCAAAGATAATTTAAGTAATAGGAGAAGTTCCTGTGTCTGAAGACCTTTGTACTCAGTTGAGAAATTAAAATTTTCCTAATCTGCATTACAAATGAGTTAAGCAACAGATATAGTTATAAATACTAATTTGATTTTATGTATATGATAAGTTGTTGGAATTGATATGGCAGTTGCAAACCTACTAATGGCAATTTGCAATAAAATCACTGAACTTTTAGAAATGTAAATGACATAATGAGGAGAATTATACTAGAATCAGTATCTGTGGAGCTCAGTGTTCAAATGAAATAAAAGTCCACAAGCGCTAGTTTGAAATTCTCCTGGTGTAACTTGGACACACTGCTTCATACACAATCATCTGTATCAAATTTTTCAATTTGTTAAAAAAGAAAATAACTTCTTATTTATTTCATCACTTAATTACATTATTTTTTTTCTTGAGAAAATTGCTTGTTTTTAATAAGTAGAACCAAATTAAAAAAAAATCTTACTATCTAGATAAAAATGTAAGAAGATGGAGGTAGAGGAAAGTGCACTTTGAAAACATTATAAAACATGCTGGTTTTCTCATATCAAACTACTTTGAAGAGTGAGCTAAGAGACAATCATCACCATTTCTCTTCATGATTATTTTAATAAAAATGAAGCAAATTCATTTTTCTAACAAATTTTCTCCTGAAAAATGCATTTTTGGTAGGTCTTTATTTAAAAGAATGGACATTTTCAATTGTTAATGAATGCAATGTCCTCAGATTCATATTTGGTTCCTCAATGATAAGGTGACTATGAGAAAGAGTTATGGATAGTAAATTGGGAAATATTTATGTATTTACCAATCTAAGAAAAATCTGCTTTGAAAATATAAGAGAGGGGTGGCTACATGGTGCAGTGAATAGAGCACTGGCCCTGGAGTCAGAAGGACCCGAGTTCAAATCTGGCCTCAGACATTTAACACAAAAAACTAGCCATGTGACCTTGGACAAGTCACTTAACCCCAACTGCCCCCCCCCCAAAGAAAATATAAGAGAAAGCAAAACTCTGCTTTAATCATTTTAATTAATCACTTGACCTGTCTATACTAGCAATTCTCATTTTAAAGAATTAGTTATTTCTAAATACAAATTTATTAGGAACTTTTTAGCCATGCATTCATGACATATTTAGTTTGAATTCATCTGGACAAGAACAGTTAATAGATCTGGTCTGTCTTGTGGATAGGCATTAAAACCTAAAAATCTTATTGTGTTGTGTTTCCAGATGAGTAAGGAATTCTCTATTTTATCAAAGTGATACAAATCTTACTACTGTTCATTACATTTTATTTGAGTGAAATGAGGCTTTCTGCTATATCCATTAAAAAGACTAAATGTCTATCTCAAATAGTGATTGTAAAAGAGGTAACAATGACATCATATTTTGAGAAACTTGGTAGGGCAGAATCACCATAGAGTGTTAGGAACTGAGTTCCCTTCCACAAACACCACTAAATAGACCTAGAAAATGTACTAGACTGAATCCTGAGGGGGAAATGCAGAAGAGAAGAAAATGTATGATAACTCACAGAAACTCAGTACAGAAAACCAAGTCTATTCATCACATTAATATTATCATTATGGTTATTATTTTATAAATTATCCACATGAATATTATACATAACCTAATTTGTTCTGCATGTTATAAATTAGATAAATATAAATTTTAACATTCGATTTGAAAAAAAGTCTGAGCTTAAAAAGTTACTTTACTGGTGGGTCGTGGGCATTGCTATATAATGTTTGGAAACTGCTGCTTTAAAGGGTCCCCTTAAATAGGAAGAAGCAGAGTGATAGTTTAGAAGGAAACCTAGCAGACCACTGCAAGGAAGAGCTGAATTTTAAGAGAACTAAAGAAGGAAAAGAATGTAACTTTTGATAGGGGAATGGAAGGGAAGAAAGAACAGGAATAGTAGAAGGTAAAGATGTTATTCCTGCCCTGCAAAAGAGCTTCTTGCTGAAAGTATATAGATAGAGCATTTATTAAACACTTACTAGGTACTGTGCTAAAATCCTATAGGATGGTGAAGCTACAACTAATCAAACTAAACCATTAGAATAACAACTGAATATTGCCAAAGCTTCTTGTGAGAGACCAATGGGACTCTCTTGCCTCAACCAGCCTAATGAGATGATGCCTTGCAAAGACTTGGGCACTCTGACGTATTTTAGTTTTGGTGGTTTATGGGAGAGATTCTTCAAAAAAGATTCGGAGGTGGTTCTGTTGTTCTGGCAGAGAGGAAGGCACAATCTGATATGAGGTGATCAGGAATCAAGCCTATATCCAAAGCCTATGTCTAAAACATTAGACAGATTCTGGCTCTTGACTGTGATAAGTCTCTGGATAAGTTTTTTAGTTTAGAAAGGCTGACAGTGAAGGGGATAGGTCAACAAGGCAATGGAATGAACCGCAGGTATTGTGTTGGAAATGGATTCTTTAAAGATCAGAGAAGGTCAGGTTTTCAATTTACTTTTTCTTTTATTATAAAAGTAAAATAAAAAATAGCATTTATAAATCCAACATTTCTCCTTTAAAGTATTTGATCTAAAAAATTATTTACAATAGTAAAATGCAGAAACAGTGGAAAATACCATTTTCAGCATTGATTAGACCAATGTTTAAATATTCACTGAAATATACATATTCCTTTTTTTTGAATCATAACCAAAAGCAACAAGCTTTTAAAAAATTGTACATTGAGTGACACCCACTTCAAAATACTTTTTTCTCAATTTCTTTATAATTTGAATGAGTAACTGTACTATGAATAGCTAGAGAGAGTATCCTTGTGGGCACTCCCCAAGTCTTTTCAGGGGAGTGGGTATGCAGCATAGGAACAGCAGGAACAAAAACAGAAAGCAACTTGAGTTCACTGGAAGCCAAAAAGGTTTGGTAAGACCCATTCCCCTAAAGAAGGTACCACCCTGACCCTGGGTTCTGGTTATTAGATACATCTCGTAAATGAACCAAACTAAAATTAATTTAAGAAATAAGAAGGAAGTTGAAGATCCTGGTTTTAATCCAGAATAGTTCAAACCAGTTTGCTTCCTCTGAGCACCTTGAACTTCCTTTCCTTTGAATGTTGAAATGGGATTTCAGGATTTTTGCTTCTATTGAGTGCTGTGAATCCTCATCAATTCTTTTAAACTTTGCCTTCGATCGATGCTTCCTGTCCATAGTCATGAGGCACTTTGTTGAGTGTTATCAATGAGCCAGGGCTGGTCAGAGACTCAATAAAGCTGAGTTTACGGAAGGAGGTCTCCACCCCACTGTCACAGACACTTTCATTGTCTTGGGGTTTATAAAATTCACCTGGGGAGGGAAGGCAGAGCACAGTTGTTTAGTGCTGGACAACTCTTGTGGCCTATAGTTGAATGGGGTTATTACACATCACTAAGCCTGGACAATTGCCATTAAACTCCCCTCTTATTTCTGCCACCACCTCCCAACTTTTACTCTTTCCCCATCACACCAATCTAATGAAATTAAGGAAATGTTGACTAAGTGCCTACCCTGGCACAAAGCACTGTGATAGTAAATAAATGGTAGGAAGTCCCTCCCTTGAAGAACTTTAAAGCGAAGAAATAACTGCTTAGTAAACATACTCTGGTTCTCCCAAAACATAATTGCAATGGGGCAGCTAAGTCACATAGTGGATAGAGCACTGACCCTGGAGTCAGGAGGATCTGAGTTCAAATCTGACCTCAAATCTTTATTAGCTTTGTGACTATGGGTGAATCACTTAAACCTGATTGCCTCAAAAAACCCAACCAAACTCACAGCATAATTGCAATGAAAATGAAACAAGAAAGGAAGAGTAGGGGAGACTTCCTGTGTTGGATTTCTCCTGGGCACAGGTACAGGGCTGGTTCTGAGACTCAGAGGAGACTTTAATTTGACATTCATTGCATGTCAAGTTGACATAATTAATACAACAAAATCTTCTCCCCCAATCTCTTTTATGATGGATGTGGGATGGATGGTCAACGGGGTAAGCAAGAGACCACTTAGTACAAGGTAGCTGGATGTACCACTGGATGCACCTTTTATTGACTGTTCGACATACCAAGTATTCAACACTATTTTCTATTTTAAAACTATTTTGATAAAATATTTTGTTTTTTCTTGAGTTGTTTCAGTCATATCCAACTCTCTATGACCCCATTGGGGTTTTGTTGGCAAAGATACTGGAGTGGTTTGCTATTTCCGTCTCTAGCTCATTCGGCAGATAAGAAACTAAGGCAAACAGAGTTAAGTGACTTGCCCAGAGTCACACAGCTACTAAATTCCTGAGGCCAGATTTGACTTCAGGAAAATGAGTCTTCCTGATTTCAGGCCTCGTACTATATCCACTGTGCCATGTAGCTGTCCATTTGATAAAATATAGGATGACTATTTTATTTTAATGAGACTATTCTGGAAAAATTAAGTCAAATTTCTCCTTAGTGTGAGATCTCCATAGGAATATGAGCAACTTTTAAGAGTTACTGAATACTCCAAAGAAACCTTGAGTGGTCAAATATATTCAAACTCACTCTAATCAACTGGTGTTGTGAGATTTGTGAAAAAATTCCAGTGGCATGTCTGACATCTACTCGAGGAAATATCCCTAAAGAAATAAAGCTTATTATGAACTTTACCCATTATCTAGCATTTCCTTAATGTTTTTAGAATAGATCAGCACAATGCTGGTAATCCAGAACAACTGAGCTCTCACCCTGCAAGAGGGGCACAGCCACAACTGTCCTACTTTCAGTGATCTCTGAAGAGAAAACTAAGTAAATGATGGACACCCTGTTGGTTTTGTCTGTTAATCCATAAGACAACTTTTATGGCTATGATTACTACTGAGCCAGATTAAATTTCAGGTACCCCAGGGGCACAGGCACATGTGACTCACTTCATTCTCAAAGAACAACCTCCCTGAGGCTTCTATCATTAACGCTCTTCCTGATTCCTGCCCTTTTTATCTGGAGGTGCCTGTCTGTGGATGAACAGGACCCAGGCCTGGAAACCCGGTATTGAAGTGCCATTTTGCTTCCAGGGGGAGATTCTTAACCGGGTGTCCACAAACAAACATGGATAGATTTCAAGGCGGAAGGGGGAGGGTGTAAACTTGGATGGGGAAAAAATTACCTTTATCTCGATAAAACTGGTTTGATTTGTAATCTACCTAATTTATTTTATGCACTTAAACATGTTATTCTGAGAAAGGGGAGGGGCAAGGCATCCAGGACACAAGTAGGCTCCCTGATCTGTTCTTGCCATTAGAATTCCACTGGTCCAAACAGCTGCTTCTTTATGCATCTGCCATTCTTGGGGGCATTCAGGCTGGCTATTTCTAAAGTTTCTGCTTCCAGGGGCTAAAGATCTTTTTGTTTGCTAGTCCTACTGGCAGTGGTAGTAGGAAGGGGTCACCGTTTTTATATAACCTGTCCAACGAACACCAGGGCACATGAAGAGAACCAAGCCAGGAGCCAGAGGACTGGAACTCTGTCTGGTCTTGGCCTTGCCACTGACTAACTAAGTGACCTCAGACTTTATTTCCCTCCTCTATAAAATGAAATGGATCAGCTGAGCCCCCAAGTCTCCGAGCTTCTTAATTCTGGGCTTGTAGGGTAGCGATAAAGCAGCTAGGTGACTCAGAGGATAGGGCACTGACCCTGCAGTCAGGAGGACCTGAGTTCAAATCTGGCCTCATACACTTACTAGCTATGTGACCCCGGGAAAATCACTTAACCCTGTTTGCCTCAGTTTCCTCATCTGTCAAATGTTCTGGAGAAGGAAATGGCAAACCTCTTCAGTGTCTTTGCCAAGAAAGTCCCAAACAGAGTCATGAAGAGTTGGGCATGAACACTCAACTAAACAATCTTAAAGGGTGACAATACCTGCCCCGTGATACTGAGGTTAAGAATGACTGATTTAGGAAGTCCAGGGTCAAGGAGCAGGGGAGGGTGCCTGCCTCCCATTCACACAGGAATAGGCAGACTGTGTATCATCCTCCCACCCTCCCAAAACATAGCATTTCAAGTTTGAAATTACTCTCATACCTAGTTGCTGCCTTAAGGCAGACGGTGATGGGGGCAGCGAATATATCTGCTTTGGAGTCTGCTCTTTGATTCCAGATGCATTTACTGAGGCATTGAAGGCCTTCAGGATTACTTCAACTGCTTCGGTATAACCCATTTGTCTCAGGGCATCTACCAGTTCCCTTATCGTTCCCCCAGAGACCTGTGAGAGAAAAGAGTAAAAACAGCATTTCTTTATGAGAAACACTGCAATTCTCCTTAACAAGAAGAACACAGCGTGGGTCTTCCCCATTCGGCTACAAGTTTCAACACTCTGCTCTCTCCTCCATGGTCTCCCTCCCTCTCTCTTGCCATTACCACCCTACACACCAGAGGGACAGAACCACTACTGGTCAGATGAAAATCATCAGCGAAGAGAGAGGAAGAAAATGTATCATTCAGTTTCTTGTTTCATCTCTAGCAGATCACTCAGGAAATCACTGAAGTTGTCTATAGTGAGTAGAGAAAGAAATGCTGAGACAGTAAAAGCTCCCCATCGGAGCGGAGTTTGAAGGGTTTCCCTGCATGAGTGAAGGCTAGAGTTATTGAAACACTGCAGCTGGGGATGGATTTTGCAAAAGAAAAAAAAATGACTTCATCCCCATGCTGTTTCTACAGTCTGTATCACACCACTCTCTGAATTCTTAGAAACAAGTCATCAGCAGGACCACAGGATTCATCAGAACCCACCTTTCATCGGCCACACTGCTCTCTGGCATCAGTGACGTTTACCACTGGACAAGAATGTGCATGCTTGGGGCGGCTAGGTGGCACAGTGGATAGAGCACCAGCCTTGGAGTCAGGAGGACCTGAGTTCAAATCCTGCCTCAGACACTTGACACACTTACTAGCTGTCTGACCTTGGGCAATTCGCTTAACCCTAATTGCCCTGCCTTCCTCCCTCCAAAAAGCAAAAAAAAAAAAAAAAAAAAAGGAATGTGCATGCTGTTTATATTCCTTCCCACTTATTCAATTGAGCAATGAGAGGAGTGTTGGGGGCTGCTCTCTTCTCTCTTCCTCTATCACTTTCTTTTTCTACCTCTTCTTTAATGCTCTGTTGTCTCTGACCCCCTCTCTGTCTCCTCCTTCCTCAGTGGGTTCTAAGGGGAGAAAGTCAAATCTTTATTGGGAAGCAGGGACCCAACCAGGACAACTTTTCACATTTTCAGGGACTTCTAGATCCCCCAACTATCATCTCAGTAACCCAGGGGCACAGAAGGTGGCATGCATGTGTTTTTCTGGAGCTACAGCTTCCTTTCCTACAGCGACATGCTCGAGACCTGTCCTTATTTCCTTACCAAGAACACTAAGCGCTCATATTCCAAACTTGTGCCACCACCACCATTAGTTCTAATGAACCCTGCTAATCAGTATGGTTTACACTATTCTGCAAAGACCTCAGTCTCTAGGTTGTGGTCAGAATGGAACACTGGCTAAAAAGTTAGCCAAAATGAAGGCTTTGGGAGCTAATCTGTCAGTCTATCGTAACCCAGTATAGATAGACAGAGGAATCTGAGATACTCAGCCCAGGCACTTCTGGTTACATCTAAGAAACAGTCAAAGGGGAAGGAGTCTTATCTAGCCAAAGTCAGTCCTGGGTTTTCTAGGGGTAGGAATACTTTCACGTTGTGTATTCTCCTTTTCAGCCCATCTCTAAGAACTTGAAGACTCAAGAGAAACAGGTTGAAAGGCTGGGCTTGACCACAGTCACATAAAAACTGAAGGACAGTAAGGAAAATTCTTCCTGATTGGACAGCTGCACTGAGGCTTTATAATTTTTTGTTTCTAGATACATGTTATTACCACCAGACAGATCCTTGCCAGTCTCCAAACACAAAAACCCTGCCTAGAAAACACTTAGGAGTTCAGCATTTTTCTACAGCAGTTAGAGAAGATGACAGTTGTCACTTCCATATCATGGGAGTCTGGAATGTGCTGCCCCTGCCATCTAGAAAATCCAAATAAAACTTCTTGGCCTTCCTTGGACCAGAGAAGACGTCTGAATATTTTGTTCTTTTATGGGGTGTTCATAGTACCCTATTGGAAAATTTCGTTAAGTATTTGATCATAGCCTATGTTATACAATACTATACATTTTTTAATGCATTTCTGAGTTTCTAAACTTTTTCTGTGTCATCTGCTGGCCTTTGTGTGTTATTTGTGGCTGTCACAAAATTCCAAAAAAATCCCCATTTAATTTCTTATGCCGACCCGTGACATATCAAAACAACGATGGGGTAAATTACGATGTGGAAGAGATAACTGTAGCCAGAAAAACAGTGGATAGGATGCTGGATTTGGACTCAGGAAGATATGTTTCTTTGAATCCTGTCTCAGACTCTCACTGGCTGTGTGACCCCAGGGGCAAGTCATTAAATCTCTCTCAGACTCTGTTTACTCATCTCTAAAATGGGGATAATATTAGTACCTACCCTCACAAGGTTGTGGTGAGAATCAGATGAGATAACACATATAAAGTACTTGGAAAATGCTATTATTATTGTGTTCATCCTCTATGTATTATCTTCCTAGAGGCCCTGGAAAACCCTAATATTCCTGAAAACAGCCTTCTCGGAGAAGGTATCTTTACTATTCCCAGTTAGGATCCTGGGCACCACAAGTGTCTTCTTCCTCTGAGTTACTGGGGTTGGGGCAGGTGAAGGAAGCTCTGCCTCCTGGCTAACGAGGGCTACCGGGCAGCCAGGCCAAACACAAATGAACAAATGCTTAAGATGGAGCATCACCTCATAGTTATCCATTAGAGTTTTGGAAGGAGCAGGACTCAGTCGGAAGGCGTTGTTAAGTATCCCCAGACCTAATTTCTGTGCCAGGGTGGACCAGTTTTTGTCTGGATCAGGCATTTCTAATAACTTATAAAGCTGCAACTTTGCATCTTCATTCAGCTGTTTCATATCTCCTGAAGGGAAAAAAAACACAAGAGAGACAGAACGAGTTAATAACTGCTGGTTCATTATGGCATCATTGTCTTACCATCTCATGTTGGAAGTGATCAACTACTTTATTTAAGCATCAGTCGGTGCCCTGTTGAGCCAAGTTCATATGTATTTCAGTAGGTTAAAAGTGGGCATTCTCCTTCTTCATGCCTCCAGGATCTTTAAACCCAAAACAAGAACTTGTGCATGGCATAGTATGAAACATTTTCTCTCTAAAAACATGCAATGATTTGCATTTTTAAGTATCATTAAGAGAAGAGATTCATATTCTATCCCAACTCACCTTGTGCCAGCAAATCACCAGATGTTGACTCTGATTGATACGGCTTTCCATTTAATATGTCATAGACCTGTTGGGAAGAAGAGAAGAAAATGTTACATATTCAATGGCATGTCTGGGGAAATCTCTTCCCAACACCTCAGGCTCACAGAGCCCCTTGCTTTCCTCACCTCCTCTATGTATGCTAGCTGCTAGGTACTCTTTGTGTCTCCCAGTTGCTGTGAAGACCTCCTTACTGATCTGCAGGTGCAGGGACAGCAGAGTATACCAAAAGCTACTGTCATGAAAGCAGTCCCTTTGCTTGCCCTGGGGCCTGAAGCAAAGATGGTATCTGGGAATGCTGATGGCCCAAGGGTTCTTACTTTTAGAAAGCCAGCCAGTGTGAATGGGGGCTGCCTGGGCTCAGCTGTGAAATGCCTGCACCTTGTTGTTGAATACTTAGGTGAACAAACCATAAGCTTTATGCCAGACTGCAAAGTCAAGAGGCCAATGGCAGGGCTGTTCAGACTTGGCTGAGTCTCTCTTCAAATTGTATTTTTCCTCTTTCCCAAACCCTCTCCAGTCTCTTAATTTTTATCACAGTACCACCTTTAATATCCAGAATCTAAATGGTCTGAGTTAAGACAACAGAGATTTTTCAAGGTTATGAAGTGGTTTTAGAAGAAGGATTTCTCAAAAAAAAAAAATGAGAGCACAAAGTTCAAGGAATAAGAAACTAGGGGAACATCATGGGTTGCCCAATATGTTTTCTATTCTATCATCTGTTTCTCTCTCTACCTCAGCCAGTGATCAATAAACTAGGGGTACCCTCACCTGCGTGTTTGCTGCCATATCCAGAGGTGTAGTCCCAGGAATTATTCCCTCATCTTCTCCGTTCTGTTCCCAAGCATCATCCAAGTCAAACAGTGGTTCAAAGTTCTCCAAAAGAGGGTCTGCACCTGAGGAATAATGTATGTCAAAGGTTCCCATAGAATTAAGCAGGGGGCAGCTAGCTGGTGCAGCGTATTGACAATGCTGGATTTAGAGTGAGGAAAACCTGAGTTTAAATCCAGTCTCAGACACTTATTAGCTGTGTGACCCTGGGTAAGTCACTAATTTCCAGCTACCTCATCTGTAAAGTGAGATAATGATACCTACCTCCCAGGGTTGTTGTGAGGAGAAATGAGATCAAACCTGTCAAATCCTTTACAAACATGAAAGTGCTGCATAAATGCTACTGTATTTCCCAAATACTTTTGGTGGCCATATCTTCACTGGCAAAACTCAGTGGAAGACAGAGGCAGCTATGTGTAGGATTTTCAGTAAATAAAGCCAGCTGCTGCCTAAAATAGTGAGACTGTTGCCTCAACCATCCACATTACTTTGAATTTGAATTGAAAATGAAATTGGATAGACCAGAAGCCTGGGCTCTTGGACTAGAGAAAACAATAGTCAGCTTGGTTATTGTTATATATCAATGACTAAATAGCTTATATTTACTTAGCCTCTGTCTTCTAGGTGTTGAATCTTTGTACCTTAAAAAAAAAACAACACCAAAAAAACCCACCCCAAAACTGGGGGCTATAATTGGTAGTGTTGGAACATGAGGTCCTTTCTTGGGCTGCTGCATTTTGAAGGCCAAGAAGAGGGTGACAGACTAATATTCTAAAGCTCAGATGAGAAAACTACATCTGATCCGTGTTATGAAAGGATGATCTATAGTTTCTCTAAATAACAATCATCCTTAACTTGCTTACAATGGGATTTCATTTATGGGAGTTTCAAGTATACCAGACTGCAGCATCTTAAGATCTGTATCCTATAGAGATACATGGCTGTTCTCTTTCAGCACTAATTGATGCCTGCATTTAAAGCCTGATATTTTCAACAAACCCCCTGCTGATCCTACCTGCTGCTTTGAGGAGAGCCGCTAGCTTCGTGGACCCTCGTCCAGCAGCAATGTGAAGGGGGGTGGTTCCGTCATAGGTGGTGCTGTCCACGTAGGCATCGCCCTGAAATTCCATTCACCAAAAGAAAGGAAGAGTGAGTAGAGGGCGGTTTCTCATGTTTCTATATTTCCTCATGTCAATATGATCTCTTTCTAGCCATGTCCCATAGATGCATCATTGTGAAAGAGTCAAAGCCAGTGGAGAGAGAAAGAGAAATCCAAGGCAATGAACCAGTAGAAATTAAGCCACTGTCAGTGTGGAGAATGCAGAATTGAACGTGGAGGAAAAGTTATTTTGAAAAGAAGTTATTCAGGGGCAGCTAGGTAAGACAGTGGATAGAGCATTGGCCCTAGATTCAGGAGCATCTGAATTCAACTCTGGCCTCAGACACTTACTAGGTGTGTGTCCCTGGACAAGTCACTTAACCCAATTGCCAGCAAAAGAAGTTTTATCAATGTCTTTTGCTTTGTTTTTGCCAGTCGTTTCTGAAAATTCTACACCCTACACCTCTTGCCAGGTTGAACCCTCTTTGTAACAAAGGAAAACAATTTCAGCAAAATATATCTGATATGTGAGAGGGTCTGATGGCATATACAATATTGTGATCTAATAGTTCCCTCTCCCTGTTCCAAACCCCTCCTCTCCATGAGGAGGGAGACACGTTCCACATCTGTTCTCCTGGAGCTCTGTCCGTTTTTCAGTCTGGGCCTTTAATTAAGAGGGTGGTGAGCATACTCACCTCCAACAACAGGCAGCCAGCCAAGGATACATTCTCTTGTTCAACAGCCAGATGCAGGGCAGTGCGCCCAGATGTCTGTTCCTGAGCATTGACATCTGCGCCAGCAGCAATCATTAACCGAAGGCAGGGCATACTGTTGATGAGCATGGCCAGATGAATCGCGTTCAAGCCTATGGCACAAAGTACAAAATGCAGAAGTCACCGGGGGATAAGGGCACCTGGCACCACGAAAGGCACTCTTGGAAAATCCCTGAAGATCAGTTGCAGAGTTTAGAAAACCCCTCTCTGCTTCCATTCCCTAATGGTCCAAGGTCCAAGCTCTTCTACAGAATTAACATCTTGCAACATTATCTGTTTCCTTTTTTCTTGTTCTCTGGTGGGCAAGACTCGGCCATTCTTTGAAATGATAGCCCTTCATTGACCTTGCTTAGTTATATCTTAGCTGTCTTTTTTGCCACCTAATGTGCCAAATTCCCTCTAAATGCATTATTTCAACAACAATAAGCAACAGAAAGTTAGGAGATGATGAAAAGTAGAGTTAGCTGAGGATTCTTTATGAATAATGGCAGACATTTATTACGTGACCATCTACTTCAGCTGCAGAAACAACCACAAAAATTACAGTAGGAAATATTGAGGAAATATTAACAGAATCAACCATTCATTTTCAGGTGGTTTTTTTTTTTCCTACCTTCACCATTGGGATGATCGATAAGTGGTGATATCTTTTTGTGCTTTAGTAATATGCTCAGAATTCTGTCATCTCCTTCCTTTGCAGCTAAGTGTAAAACTGAGTTACCCAGGCGGTCCAGAAGGCTCACGTCGGCTCCTGCCCTCAGCAGATCCTCCACTATATCTTCCTGTTTGGTGATAACTGCTAAGTGCAAGGGGGTCTGGAAATGGTAGGGAAAGGAGGGGAAGGCCCCTGTTAGATACGTGGAGAAAAGAGCAAAAACCCTACTATTTCTACAATGCTATCAGAGCCAGAAGAAGTCAAGATGGAGTCTTATTCCTATAGCCACTTGGAAGTTACTGTCTGACCTATGGCAAATCTCTCCCTCCCTTTCATACTATAGGAATGAGGAAAGTCCATCTAGCAAGGCAGATAGCCTTAATGTATTTAGAAGGTATCCTAAAGGCCTTTAGGGCAGTTAACTTAAAACTTAAACAAAAAAAATAAAAAATCTGGGGACACTTTGTAAATTATAGGGCTACTAAATATAGGCATATTAAGTATTTCTGGAAGAACATGGAACATATCCTTTAATTAGGGTGTATTCATGCTTTTATTGCCACAATGAATTTTTTTTTAAATTTCCATTAAAATTGGTCAGGATCACAGATTTAGAGTAGAAAGGGATCTAGTCCAGACCCTTCATTTCCAAAACAAGGAAACTAAGATCTAGAAAAGGGGTTTTTTTTTCTTCTAGATTTTCTAGATTACTAGAAAAGTAAATGCTTTGACTAAAATCACACAGTAACAGAGCCAGGATTTGAATCCAGGTTCTCTGACATCAAATCGTTACTCATTTCTACTTAGTTGTGACTGACTCTTCAAGACTTCATTTGGGGTTTTCTTGACAGAGATACTGGAATGATTTGCCATTTCCTTCTCCAGCTCATTTGACAGATGAGGAAACTGAGTCAAACAGGGTTAAGTGATTTGCCCAGGGTCATACCGCTAGTAATCGTCTGAGCCTAGTTTTGAACTGATGAGTCTTTCTGACTTCAGGCACTATGCACTGTGCTAACTAGCTGCCCAATTATTCCACTCGTCTTCACTGATATTTGAAATCTCTTTCTAGCAGGGACTTGTTCTTGGCCAATATTTTGACTTGTCAATAACTCTACTCAAAACTTCAAGTCTTATTTAGGACCTCTATTGTCTGTCCTTCATGAGGTCACTACAGCTAAAACCCCCCAGTTAAGGAATATTCTATTATTCACTGTGAACCCTGATGCAAAAAATACAAAACAAAACAACAATTTTCTCTATCAAAATGGGTCATCTGCTTGTGGTCTCTCTTAAGCCAAATTCCTACTATCACTTTGGAGCAACAGATTCTTCCACTGTGACTGGCTAAGGGACTTCCTTGGACCAGGAACTCTGAAGCTAACTGGATATTGGGATAGTCAAGCCTGCTGACAGCTTGCAGAGAATCAATGGACTTCACTGTCTAGGAGGCATTAAGTGGACGAAATGTTGATAGGTTCTGATGACTTTATGTGAGGTGAAATAGGGGACAAAAAAAAATGCCTTAAAAGAAAGAAGCAAGACAAACAGTCAACGAAAGCAACTTTCTTCTAAAGACCTGAGATCTCAAACAACAGAGCAGCAATATTTTATTTTTATACAAATGGGACTTTCACAGAAGAGCATGGTAGTAATCTACCCTATCTAGCAATGCCTGTTCGCATACTTTTCCCTTCAGTGGGCAGTTAGTAGCTGCGACTCTGCTATAAGGCTGGCCAACAGCATCCTGAGTATGTCATAGATTATGCTAGATGTGTTTAGTTGGGGGACAAAAGCTGACTCCTTCCAAGGTCAGGTGTTTAAGATTATTGGAATGATAGAGTCCCAGCATTTCTCTATGGTTTAGTTACATTAATTATCAGGGCTACCATAAACTAATAAGGAAGCACCCTTCCTTTATAGAACCTTTTTTTTTAAGCCAAGTTGTGAGTCCCTCTGAATTAGTAACTAACCTTCACAATCATTCAGTAAATTCAGTTCAATAAACACTTACTAATCAAGTGCCTACTATGCACCAGGCATTGTGTTAAGTGTGTGTGAAGGAAGCTGAACAAGAACACTAATTATACAGTGTGTCCCTAAAGTTGGGACATGTAGGAAATCTCAGGAACTGTGCATATTGTCAAGAAATGAAATGAATGAAATTTTCAACAATATTTTATTTAATTAGCATACATTTTAGCCTTGATAATCTCACATGGAATAAAAGCTTTCATTAGCTATTGGGGACTATTTTCCATGTTAATGAGATTAATTTAATTAATAAATGAGATTTCCTATGTCTTCCTATGAAATCTCATTTATGTTAATTAAAAAATGTTGAAAATTTTATTCCCTTCATTTCTTGAAAATAGGCATAGTAGGAGCAGCTAGGTGGTGCAGTGAATACAGCACTGGTCCTGGAGTTAGGAGGACCTGAGTTCAAATCTGTCCTCAGACACTTAACAGAGAAACTAGCTATGCGACCTTGGACAAGTCACTTAACCCCAATTGCCCTCCCCTCCCCTCTCCAAGAAGCAAAAAACAAAAATGCATAGTTAATGAGATTTCCTATGTGTCCAGGCTTTAGGGAGACCCTTGTAGTGGACACAGGTATCACATGGTAAGGTTTGCCAAGTGTTCATGTTCACAACAACCCTTTCGGGTAAGGACTATACCCATGGCAGCTAGGTGGTGCAGTAGATAGAGCTCAGGATCTGAAATCAGGAAGACCCGAGTTCAAATCCAACTTCAGACACTTCCTAGCTGTGTGTTATTCAACAAGTTATCAGCCTTAGTTTCCTCAACAATAAGATGGGATAATAAGAGTGCCTGCTTCCTAGAGCTGTGAGGATCAAATATGATATTTGTAAAGATTTTAGCACTATGCATGGGACAGAGCAGGCACTTAATATATGCTTTTTTTCTTCCTTCCTTCCTTCTTTCCCACTTTATTTCTCTGAATTTTTAATTGAAAGAAGGGAAGGTCAGCAACAGTTTTGCCCAAAATGGGAGAGGGGGCACAATAAATCTTTTAGATGGACAGAGACAAGAGAAGGAAGATCACAAGGAAATATAGACAGGCAGACCAATTTTGAAAGCATTTTGTTAAAAAAAAAATATATGAAACGGAGATTTATGATTTCACATAGAACACTTTTTTTGTGTTCTCTGTGTATGGAAATGTCTAGTTTTTTGAAATCCAAGTTCAGAATAAGAATTTTTTTTTAAATAAAAAGACACTTTGGGAAGTCAAAGATCTTTCTGCTGTTATGACTTATGCTGATGACAATATTAAGTATATTTATGCTTATGACAACATCAGCTGTCTAAAGTAGGTCAGGACTGTTTTGTGGAAGAGGAGGCAGAGAAGCAAGATGATTTAGCCAAGATCTCCTTGTCAAATAAGTGATGTGAGCCAGGAATAGCATCCCTCCCACAGCTCCCTCGGAAGGAATCATTTTATAGGCTTTCCAGCCTTGCCGGAGTTGTGGCCCCAATAGCAATTCTAATTGTGGCCCCACCTTTCAGTTTGGAGCTGCTCTGGAATAACAGTGAGATGTTGCTGGCAGCTATCTGGCCCAGTGGATAAAAGCACAGGACTTAGAGGCAGGAAGACCTGAGTTCAAATCCTGCTGCTGAGGGTCACACATATGATTGACCCTCAGCAAGTCACCTAGGTTTTCTGTTCCTCTGTTTCCTCATCTGTAAAGGGTATAATAATAGCATCTACATAACAGGGTTGTTATAAGGATCAAATGAGTGACATATATTGAGCACTTTGCACCATAGAAGTGCTACCTATTATTATCACTATTCTTATAAATATCACTTGTTTCAAAGTGGCTGGTGTCTGATTACTTTTTACCTAATTTACTGAAACTTTTGCTCTTTTGTAATATGTTTTATATGTATTTATTTATAATTTATATATATTATGTATAAATATATGTATTTAAGGGTTAAAAAAACCCAGCCTTCCCCCTCAATTATGTGGAATTCATCAGCAGGCAGTAACATAACTGTGCACAGGCCCAGGCTTGGATCCCTTGTATTAAATAGATTATTGAGTGTTTAATGGCACTTGGAGTTATGAGACTGGATTTGAATCTCAAACGTGTGACCTTGGGCAATCTCTCTGAGCCTCAATTACCTCATCTGTAAAAGGCAGGAGTTGGACTGGTGACCTCTGAGGTTCCTCCTGACTCCTGAGTTATAACGAGGTTAACACACACACAAGATTGGTGGGGGGAATGCTTGGCCAACATGAAAGCCCTCGATCAATATGCATTATCATTTTTTTCTTGACCATTTGGGGTGTTTGCTGATCTGTCTTCTGCTGCCTGGTCTTTAAATGACTCACACTCATTAGATCTCTCTGGGAAGGGGAAGGAATTTGATACTGACATTTTTCATCATGTATTTTTTTTTAATGAAAAATAAGGTGGTTTGAAAGAAGGTGTTGAAATTATGGTCAAAAATGATAAGGAGGGACAGCTAGGTGGTGCAGTGAATAGAGCACTGGCCCTGGAGTTAGGAGGACCTGAGTTAAAATTTGACCTCAGACACTTCTTGACACACTTACTAGCTGTAAGATCTTGGGCAAGTCACTTAACCCCAATTGACTTGCCTTTCCCCCTCCAAAAAAAAAGCTAAGGAGGGATTATCTACCTATTGACTAGAGTACTTCAGGAATCTGTGATTGTGTCCATGGGGGCATTTACTGCTCGACTCCCCAAACTTTTTGGGTTTCTGTGGCCTAATAATTCATCATTCTGCAGGGAATGTAGCCATGAGCAACCCCAAACTTAGGCTTGTTTTTAGAGGACAAATGTCTAGCTCAGTGGTTCTCAACCTCCCTAATGCCACGACCCTTTAATACAGTTCCTCATGTTGTGATGGCCCCCAACCATAAAATCATTTTCGTTGCTACTTCATAACTGTAATTTTGCTACTGTTATGAATCGTAATGTAAATACCTGATATGCAGGATGTATTTAAATTGAACATAACCCACAGGTTGAGAACTGTTGGTCTAGCTAATCTCTGGGACTGTGCCTAAAGTCCCTCTAATTTACCAGGACTGAGACACCCTGGTATGACTTTTAAGAACACAGGATTCCTTCCATTCTACAAACTGCAGGCTGAATTCCAATTATTTGTATATTTGTTCCCCAAAATAACTGGAGGTTAGTTGCTTCTCTCAGAAAAATCCCCTTCAATAAGTATATCTGCTATTTTCTTGATCTCTAAGTTTCATTTAAAATTAAATTATATATTTTTAAATTAAATTTTTTTTTTATTACTCTGGTTCTTTTCTCCCAACAACAAATCGGGAAAGAAAAAGTCCTTACAATATCGTATGCAGAGTTAAACAAAACAAATTCCCTCCTCGGCCAGCACTTGGCATATGGTAGGTGCTTCACAAATGTTTGCCGAATGATTGGCCATGTTAAAAATATGACGTGTAAATGTTTTAATCTCAGTATTATACATATTAATTACGGAAAAAAAGAAAAGGATTTTTGGTGGTAATGGGGAGTAATGATTTAATTAATTCCTAATTTAGAGAAATATATTTTGAAAAAATTAAGATAAAAAAAGACATAATTACAACTTGGTCCCTCCTGCCTAGCCCCATGTTACCAAAAGAATTAAGCATGCACATTTTCATCAAGGATGGTTACTAGATAATCTTTAAATGAGGTACAGTTGCATTTGCTTAATCAGCCGTAACACTGAAATGGAGGCAGCTAGGTGGCCCAGTGGATAGAGCCTTGGGCTCAGAGGATAATGTCAGGATAGATCTGAGTTCAAATTGACCTCAGACACTTACTAGCTGTGGGATCCTGGGCACTAGTTAAAAGGCACAAATGTTTCTAAAAGAAAATCTAAAACGTGTTTCATGCCAAAGTCATGGCTACATGTGAACCCTCCTACAAATTATGAGTCATGGACCAATGGAAAATCCCCTACTTCATTCTCCTTTCTGTGTCATAGAGAGCGGCTGCTTTCTGGCTTTCAGCATATGAGTCAGAGATAGAATATGATGAGAAATCAGGAGTGCAGAATGCTTTGCCTTTCAAGAAACAATGACCCATCACAGGAGAAAAATAAATCACTTGAGAGTCGCATGCAAGTAACTTAATAGATTTCTGTTCTTTTAAAATAGAGAAGTGTATTTTTTTAAAATTAAGAACTGGGAACTTCATTAAATCAGTACAACAAAAACAACAAAAAGCTTTACTTCATAGTCTAGCTCAGAGCAAGGGTCTTTCCTACACTAAGGAAATATTTGATCATAGGAAAGGATAAGGCTTAGACAACTGGAAAAGGTAGAAGTTAAGAATGGATAAGAAAGAGGAGAGAGGAGAGATAACAAAGTAAAATAAGGGATGTGGGAGTGGGGGTGGAGAGAAGGCAGCTTTAGGTTAGAGAAAGATAAAAGGAGAAGGAAGAGAATGAATGGAAGAAACATCGTTATGTGTAGAGAAGGTCATGATCTGAAGGGTGTCCACCATTTGCTAAAGATCTTTTCCTAGGCACAGAGGGGTGGGTGGTGTTTGGTTCTATATGAACAGAGGGAACAACCACACTATCAGAATAAAGACTATTCAAAGTGGATCTCATTTGCAATGTGGTCAAATGGATCCACCAATTTTCCAGCTGGTATGTCTAGATATATTTAAAGAAAATTATTGAAAGCCAAGAATTTTCCAATTTAACAGCTGGGCCCTGCAGGACTGACAGAGGTGAACATATACAGAATTAAGCCTCACTCATTCATGATGTGGAAACTGTGTGCTATGTATAACTTGCCCTATTTTAAAAAAAATATTTCTTGTATTGATATGATTTTATCACCTTAGACACAGAGCCTTTAAATGAAGATTTCAAAATAACTGCCATTTCTGTAAAATACTGTTGTGTTTGACCAAACTATTTAAGTGGGAAATAAAGTTTCCTTAAAAGGAGAAAAAAAATGAGTGGTTTTGGAAACCTTGTAAGATACTCCTCAATTTCTTTCAAGACCCACTTAATTTCTAGGGTACTAAAATATCTTGTGGGCTTCTCTTTTCTCTCTTAGTCTCTTTTGCCTTTTCCATTTTTTGAAACACATCTTTTCCCCTGAAATCATCTGATTTTGTCAGTTAGTTATAATTTGGAGTACTCTGTTTAGTACCCAAAATATTTTTGATCTTTTGTGCACATTTATTCTGGACTTCCAATAAAGGTATCTTTTCCTGCATGAGTCTTTAGGCTTCTTATGTATTGTTGATTATTAAATTTTCTTCTCCTTCCTTTCCTAAACACATTGAGAAAGTAGTAAGAAAAGCACAAAGAACAGATGGTAAGTGATGGCCTTACCATAAGGCTTTGAGGCTAGAGTAGTTTGAATGAGTATTAGGGCATCTTATCAAAGTTGTGACATAGTGTATGTAAGGCAAGGTACCTATCATATTTTAACATATTTCCATTTTTCAATATTCAAAATAAAACACAAAAACACCCAAACCTGGATTCTTTGGTTTATTCTTTCATTGTTGTTACTGTTCAATTGTGTCTGACTTTTTGTGACCCTATTTGGGTTTTTTTGGGCAAAGATACTGGAATGGTTTGCCATTTCCTTCTCCAGGTCATTTTATAGATGAGGAAACAGAGGCAAACAGGGTTAAGTGACTTGCCCAGGGTCACACAGCTAGTGTCTGAGGGGGGATTTAAACTCAGGAAGATGAATCTTCCTGACTCCAGAACCAGGTCTCTATGCAATATGGCTCCACCTAACTGTCCATATTCTTTCACACCAAGATGATACAAATTAATTGTGTCACAATTTATATGAGCATGACTCACCCAGAAATAGTAAAGGTTCTTTTTCACGGTGCTAATAGTCTGATACAGAGGATTTTTAAGATATTATCACTAAAGGCTTTTCAAAGCTATGACACATTTTTGTAACTACATATAGGGATAAGTACAAAGAACATGAAATTAAACAATTTGTTGAATGAAATTCATTCAAGGGCCATCTTCCAGGGCCTGGAATTTCCTTGTATTTTGGGAAATTTCTTTAGCCAACTTAAATTTTTTAAAAATCAGTTTTTTACAAAACTGACATCTTTGCTTACCTGGTAGAGGTCATTTCTCATGTTAATGATGTCATCAGAAACCAAACCAGATATCACTTCTAGAAGGTTCCGTACCAATTCAGCATGAAGGTGGATGATTGCTAAGTGTAAAACACTAGAATGTAAAGATAGTGACAATAAGCAATTAGTGGTGGTGGTGGGGGGGGGGGGGAGAAATCAGTTAATGAATTAATAGGTTCATATTTAATGGCCTAGAACCACCAATCAGAGGTTTTCTAAGAGAAAGATGATGTTTGTCCCTGGTGGTCTTTTATGAGGTACTATGCTGCAAGATTTCTATCAAGACTTGAAACTTGGGGAAGGCATCATGCATATAGACCCTTAAAAATGTCACACTTTCCAAAACTTCCTAAAGAATTTCCATGTGTATTTCAGAGAAGAAATAATTTTCCCTCCATATGGGGACTTCCCTAGGGTCAGGAGTTTTAATTTCTTTTTTTTTTTTCTTGTCATTCATGTGATGACTCATGGCCACAGGATTCAGATTGTTAATTATCTACAGATGAAAAAAGTTTAAGGAGAATGAGTCGTGTTAGTATGAAAAAATGTCTTGTTGTCTCTGTTATTACAAATCATTCTCTTTGATTGAATCTCAGCTCTCTAACCCAGTGATGATGGTGATGATGATGATGGTGATGAGGAGAAGGAGGAAGAAGATGAAAATTATTATTACTCTTTTCCTCTGCCATCGTCATGGACACACTGGTGCCCGATTCATTAGGACAGACGATGTTGTGCTAACTATTCATTCAAATCCCTTCAGACTGGTCGTATAGGTAAGGACAGACCCCCACCATCTGTTTTCTTAGGGTTCTCTCTACATGCCTAAACATACCTTATTGCCTAACTTCCCCTGCTCCTATAATACACCCAGTTCTCTACTTCTCTGGAAGCCATTTCTTTTTCTTTTTAAAATTTGTCTTTATTCAATGGTATAATGATAGACAGATGATATGCCAAATGGTGATAGCAAAAGAAGTAATTATCTAATTCTAAAATTCCTTCCAATCCTTATGATTGTGAAAATTTTTTTTTATCTCCATAGGAATCCATTTGTAGACAAGATCTCAAGTTCTGATTTTGTCATTCAGCATTATTTCAGACAGACCTTTTCATATTTTTGCAGTCATCATTTTTAGTTAATAAAGAGTTCTCATTATGATCTTATCAGCTCTGTATTTCCCTTGAAAAGTTCACTAGAAAGAAGACTATCTTCCTTTATGGTTTTCTCTTTGAATTATACCTTATTTTGTACGAAAAATATATTTTCTGGTATAGTTATTGCGGCATTAGACATGAAGGCTACATGAATTCTATTGAACTGTATAATAATAAGGTTAGTGGATACACCACATGTTTGGCTGCATTGTGAGGAATGAGAAAGTCGATCCTGGTTACCTGAATACCCAGGGTTATTATATTTACTTTAAGGATCTGCTTGATCCTTAGTTTTCAGATCAAAGTTAAGGGGAAAAAAATCTTAGTGATGAAACTGATTTCAGTGAAAGCACTTGGCTTGTGAGAGTTCATTACAAGTCTCTGAGCCTGTCAGAAGACCATGATGCAGGAACTCTCTGGATCATTTCCAAAGAGCTCATGGGGATTAGCCAGGGATGATGGCGACAAAGTTTAAAACTACAGGAAGAGCAGAAATGGAAAGCCTGGTGAACAGGAATCACTGACAAATGTTATCACTGTGACAGGATTCTAGCTAGGTACAAACCAAGGGATACATTTAAATATCGGAAAAAAGCAAACCACCAACAGACTTACTACAATTAATTAAGGTATCACAGAAGAAAGTGTAACTGTAACAAATATAGGTACTTATTAGGTCAACAAGTATTTATTAAGAACCTACTGTGTGCCAAGCTCTGAGAATGCAAAGAATGGCCAAAGACAGTCCTTGCTCACAATCTAATGAAAAGATGATATTCAAATAACTGTGTACAAACAAAATATTTCCAGGATAAACTGAGGATAATCACAGAGAGAAGGCACTAGTATTCAGTGGGACTGGGAAAAGGCTTTTCATAGAAGGTGGCATTTTAGCTGGGACTTGAAGGAAGTCAGCGAATCCAGGAGGCAGAGATTAGGAGAGCGAGAATTTCAGGCATGAGGCACAGGCAGTGAAAATGCATGGAGTCAGAATGCATGAGGAACAGGCTAATGTCAGAGAATTATATAGTACATGGAGAAAAATCATGTTGAAACGGGTTGGGAAGTGTGGGGGTGCGGTGGGATTATGAGGGGCTTTAAATCTAAACAGAGAATTTTGTTTTTTGTTTTGGAGGTAATAGAGAGCTGTTGAAGTTTACTAAAGGAGGGGGAAAGGTGGTATGATCAGACCACTGGCTTTAGGAAGATTAACTTGATAACTTCTCTGTAGCTTTTTCAAGAATGCTTTGGTGTCTACTTTGTCTAAGGAGAACAATTTGTGGCTAGGCTAAAAAAAGTTTTTATAGGTGAAGGAGAAAAAAAAGACACCAGCGAGGGCAAAGTGGAGTTGAAGATAGTGCAATAGTTACAAGTGGAATGATCTCAAGAAAAGTGGGTGACCCAAGAATGGAAAATTCTACAAAAAGAAACTCTGCCTTTGCCCCCAGGGATCTGCTCAGGGGCTGAGCTAAGCAGAACAGGCACTGGAGGCTGGAGTGCTTGAAGGCTCATCTCCAAGGACCGTTTAAAAATACTCTTTCAACCTTGGGATACGATGGGTGACCTCCCCACACCTCCTTGCTGGTGCTTGCTTGGAAGCAATGTCTGGGTTGGTGACAACACATAAGGCAAGACCTCCCCAAGGACTGGACCTCTGTATAACCCATCTCGGTTCTCCTTCCCAGCAGCCTGCACTATCTCAGACATCTCTGAATAGGAATGATGAAGATGGCAGGCCCAGTTAGGGAAGAGGGAGGCGGATGATTGGACAGTGTCCTCTGGGCTTCTTTGTATCTAGACAGCCAGGTGGTACAATGGCTAGAGCATTGAACGTGGGGTCAGGAAGACTTGAGTTTAAATCCTGCCTCAGATACTTACTAGCTGTGTGACCCTGGGCAAGTCCTTTAACCTCTCTGCCTCAGTGTCCTCATCTATAAAATGTGGGTAAAAACATCATCTACGTCCCAGGGTTGTTGCGAGGATAAAATGACATAATATTTGTGAAGTGCTCAGCAAACCTAAAGCATTATGTAGTATTGGCTACTATTACAGTTGTTATCTGGATATCTCAGAACGCCCCCACCCTGGCAGTCAGTTGACAGATTGGTGCAATCCTTGCCATCCCCAGGCCCACTCCTTTCCCTTTCTCCTCTCCCCCAACTTCTTGCCCTCTATAGGGTCCCACTTACTTGTCCCCATTGTCATCCTGCACTGCAGTAAGATGGCGCTGGACAGCTAGCAACATCTTCACATCGCCAGTCACTGCATAGTCAAAGAGAGCACTGGCGTGCCTTTTAGCGAGCAGCATGGCCTTCTCTAGGAACAGGTCACCTGCAAGATAATCATCCGTCTTCTTCAAAGAGCTGATAGTAACAGTCATAATATAGTATCTTGTGCCTATTTTCAAAGGCAATTCTACCCCCCGATAAAAGGTCAACATGCAGAAGCCTTTAACCAATTAGCTAGGTACAAACCAAGGGAAACATTTAAATATCGGAAAAAAAGCAAACCACCAACAGACTTACTACAATTAACTAAGGTATCACAGAAGAAAGTGTAACTGCAACAAATATAGGTACTTATTAGGTCAGCAAGGATTTATTAAGAACCTACTGTGTGCCAAGCTCTGGGAATGCTCTCTCCGACACATCCATTGTTTTACTTGAAAAGATTTGGGGGTTTACATTAGAAGGAGCGTGGGAGTCAAGTTAGTCCTTCCAAAAAATGGTCTGAGAATTCACTCTAGTGTTTATTAAAGAGAACAGAAATACTTGAGAGGAGAATCAGAAAGATCTGTCTACTTAAGAAGAAATGGGCAACCAACCATTTAGATCTTAATTCTTCCACTCCTGATAAGGATTCTCAGCCTGAAAACCCAAGCCATATTGAGTTCTAAGTGAGATGTATAATCAGGCCCTTAGTGAAGTCAACATTTCATTAGATTCCGCCAGCAGCAAAGGCAGATTTATTAGACATTAACGGTTAAAGTTATGACTCTTTGGGAAAAAAGTAATAGGGGTCTCAGTTTCTGTAGGGTCTTCCTTCCCGACTCAGACACTGTAGGAAAGAAAGGCGTAGCCTAGCAAAAACATGTAATTGATCTGCCTTTGGAAGACAGTTTCCACGAGCCCTTAGTGTTTTTATGACTTACTTCCTCTTGGCAAATAGCCTAGAAATATCACAGATATCTGAGCAGTTCTCAATATTTTCAGCAGAGGGCAGAAATAATCAACATCTAGAAAATGGAATGGGAGAAGACCAGGGGAAACTGTTTAGCCTGTCTTGTTTTCAGACAAACCTCCTGAGCCTGGTTGAGAATTCTGAGGAAGTGTGTCCTGGGGAGGAGGGGTGGAAGGAGGAGTGTAGAAATAAGGTGGCCATCTACAAATTTCTGAATGGTTCTCCTGTGGTAGAGGGATCAGGCTTGTTCTGTTTGGGCCCAGAAAGTAGACCTAGGAGTGACAGGTAGAAGCTGGAAACAGGCTGGCTGAGGTCTGATGTAAGAATTAGAGCTGTCCATGGTGCACGGGGGCTGCTTTGGGAATCGGTGAGATCTCTCTGGAGATCTTTGTTCAGAGTCTGGCTTATTACTTTTTGAGATGCTGGGATTTTCTAGATTAGAATAAAAATGACTTCTGAGATTCCTTCCTATTTCCAGATTTTGTGATTCTATTGAGAAGACATCTCAGTGGGTTACTAAGGAAGGTTAGGGGGACTCTTCCCTGAATCCTTCTCTGAAGGACAGACAGACCTTCCTGTATGTATTATCTAGGGCAATCGTATTTGTAAAAACAAGGCTGTTGCTGGTGGAATAGAAAAAAACAGACCTAACAAGCATGGTCTATACTGAGCATAAAATTCTACAAGATATACTATATTAGGTATTAATATGTCAGATTCAGCTTAACATTAAAAAACAACCACTAAACTCTTTTAATCAGCTTCAGGAAATACCTTGCTATGTAGAACCTCCAATAAAGATTAATCATTTACTTATCACTCACCCTGTAACCTACAATCTTCCTCCTCCACTCCCACTGTGCACGTCAAAGTAAACTCCTCTTCCCCAGTGACTCTGGACTTATCTTCTTGCTCTGTGGTTTGTAGTATTTTCCCAGAAAGTTCTGCAGAGTCGCTGTTATCTCTGTCGACACAGCCTTTGTGGCCTTGCTCAGATGAGGAGTCTAGAGTTTCTAAAAATAATCAATAAAGATCAACTGGTTTGCAATCTAATTGACTCCCACCATTATAATATGATATGTTAAGGAGAGCCCAACAGTACAGGATAGGACTCCACTGAAAATGGGGAAAAAAAAGTTATTTTCAGAGGTTTTATGAAAATAGTAACATGTTCAGTAATTTTCAAAATTTCACTTTTTTTAACCTCTGAAATAAAACTATTCTGTTGCTTTAAGAGATTAAAACCTTCTACTAATTGTAAATGAACTTTTTTAGGTTAAAAATGTGTAAGAAATGTGATGTTTATGGATAATCCTTTTTTGTTCTTTGTATATTTTCATGTTTGTTGATGATTAAGTTCATAATAAAAAAAACATTAAAGAAAGAAAAAAAAATTTAAAGTCCAGATAATTTTTTTTCTCCTTATCGTCTACTGATAGAATTAGTAGGCTCTACTTGGATATTCAGGGCAGCTAGCTGGCAGAGAATAGAGCACTGGGCCTGGAGTCAGGAAGAATTGAGTTCAAATGTGGCCTCAGATACCTACTAGCTGTGTGACCCTGGGCAAGTCACTTAACTCTGCCTCAGTTTCTGCATCTGTCAGATAAGCTAGAGAAGGAAATGGCCAACCACTTCAGTATCTTTGCCAAAAAAAAAAAATAATAACCCAGAAAAGTCATGAAGAGTCAGAAATGACTCAACAAGAACAATGACATGGTCCAACTGTTCACAAAGTGTGGCCCCATGGACCCCTGGGGGATCCCCCAGGCCCTTTGGGGGGGGTGTCTTTAAGGGCAAAACTATTTTCATAATAATAGTAAAATTTTATTTTCTTATTAAAATACTCATTTTCCAACTATATTTGTGGGGGGAGGGGTGGATTTTCTTCATATACATTAAGACAACACATTGCAGCAGACTGACTGCAGAAAGATATAAGAAGCCACTTTTCTTCTATTAAGCCAGACATGAGAGAAAAATTTAAAAAAAAAGGAAAACAATGATTCTTTTCAGTAAATTTTTTGTTCTGGAAAATATAGTTTTTTCTTTTGTTTCTCTTTACATAAAAACTTTCTTATATGTTTAAAAGGAACAGCAAGTTGTACATAATAGACTTGAAATTTCACATGTGATCATCTTTTTTATTATATTATGTTATGGAAAGGCTTGTTTTGTTCTATAAATTTAAAATTAAATCAAAATTAAAAAAAACCCAGCATTAAGTGCTTAATACTAAACACTAAGTGCTAAGGTCAAATGGAAAATTATAACTCTGGCCCTCAAAGATAATAAATTTTAATGAAAAAGACAACATACATATGGGATGTGAGTGGCCAGAGACCATGTGGTTTAGGAAGGAACAGGCAGGGTGAATGGAATCATGGCAGAGTTGACTGATGCACATGTTCCAGAGGCAATAGCAGTTCTGCCTTTTTTTATGATTCTAGAGTATCAAAGTAGAAAGGGACATAGTAAATGCCAACATGATGCCTGGGGGTAGAATGTAAAGTTTGGCTAAGGCTGACTAGAAATCATGGGCTATGTCATGCCCTCAACAATCAGGAAATCTCAGTCCCTAGGGCAGGGGCTCCAAAGCTGGGAGGGCTAAGTCCACTGAAATACTGTCTCTGGGTTGAAGGGTAGGGTAGCTGGATGGATGGGAAGAAGATGGCCAAGGCAGAATGTGAACTTTGGCTAGGGCTGATCAGATAAATATAGTTTTTTCCACAAAAATGTTTATTTATGTTAATGTATCATGGGGCTGTTATTATTTTTAAACAAATCAATAAATATTTTAAATTGATTTGTTTTAACTTATACTACAGAAAGTATTGATAAGGTAGAACCTGCAAAAGTAACTGAGTATCTCTTTTGGATCCTCAATAATTTTAAACATTGTAAAATTTAAATTTAATTTAAATTTAAATGTAAAGATTTATAAAAAGATTATAAAATTTAAAGACTGAAAAATAATTTTAAGGAGTGTAAAGGGTTCCAAAACTGAAAAGTTGGAGAACCACTGATGTGAATGTACTTACTGGCCTACACAGCTTTCTAGGTCCCCTCCCACTGTATAATTCTGTGACTTCAATACAACTTTTAGCAAAATATCTTGTTCTTCAAGATGTGACTAGAAAACTTATTATTGTGGTGAAACTATAAACACCTTTCTTCTTTTGGTCTTTGTGGATTATTTCTTTTTGTTCTTCCTTTAACGTTACAAAACCCAGCATTCATTACCATGTTTCATCCCAGCATTAGACTTGGTTGTGCCAGGATGGAAGGGAATTCCACCATAAGAAAATCCATAGGGAGCAAAGCCATATCCTAAAAAAGTAAAGGAAATAAAAGATGCCATTAATTTTTTTTTTAGTCAAAAGTCAACAAATGACCTCTTTCTCCCACTACCAACAGGGCTCATTCTTGGGGTGAGTGACATGTGCCTCTACCACAAATCAGAAAGCTCCAGAAATTCTGGAGGAGGGGTGATTGTTGCCACCAGAGTTCCACTTGGACAGAAGTTTCTGATCTTCTACTATTCCATTAACTAGAGGAGGTGTGACCATGGGGCAACTCTTGGATTTCTATTTCTCCCTGTATAAAACCGACATGACCATACTGGCATTACCTACTTTCTGGGGTTGTGAAGAAAACAGAAAATATTAACTGTGAGCTACTTTTCCTGGGTTTGGGAGTTGTGTGTGTATATGTATGTATGTGGAAGATAGGGAGAGGTGATCCATTTCTTGAATAGTTAAGAAGACATGTTAATGGTAGCTCATGACAGCCCTAACTCAAACATCTTTGGTTTAAAGGAAGGTCAATGACATTGCATGGGGAGTACAAGAGAATACAAAAACAATCAATTTAACCCACAGCCTTATTCTGTAGGAAAAAAAAATTTTACCCCAAGTGAATGCCATGAGTCCAAATACAGGCTTAATATATTAACATCACACCTAAAATGAAACCTTATCGAAAGGAAAAATATATTTAGTTATGTAAAAAAAACAGCACTGCTTTTAGGCCATATGTGGGTTTTCTTTAAGTTGAATTGGGGGAAAAGGAGTGGGGAAATGTGGTCTTCATACAAACTGACAATATGGAGACTCTGGATGGTATTCTCACCTGGACCGGCAGTTCCGCTCCCACTACCTCCACCGCCACTACCATACATCCCTCCGCCTCCTGCTCCAGGACCACTCCCGCCACCAAAACTATCAGAAAAATTAGGAATGAGTTTTTGTCGTTTTCTTTGGACTTCTTCTTTATCTGTATTGAGAAAGGGAAAGAGAGAGAGAGCGAGAGCGAGAGCGAGAGCGAGAGCGAGAGAGAGAGAGAGAGAGAGAGGGAGAGAGAGAGAGAGAAGGAAGGAGAGGGAGAGAGAGAGAGAGAGAGAGAGAGAGAGAGAGAGAGAGAGAGGGAGAGAGAGAGAAAGGGAAGGAGAGGGAGAGAGAGAGAGAGAGAGAGAGAGAGGGAGAGGGAGAGGGAGAGAAAGAGAGGGAGGGAGAGGGAGAGAGAGAGAGAGAGGAAGAGACAGAGAGAAGGAGAGAGAGACAGAGAGACAGAGAGACAGAGACAGAGAGACAGAGAGAGGAAGAGAGAAAGAGACAAAGAAGAAAGAAGAGAAACCGAAGGGGGAGAATGATTAAAAAAGATTGAATTTGTTGATACCAGGAGCCACAAAGAGAATATAAACACTGAATATATTTTTAAACACTTTAAAGGGAAATTGAAAGTACTTACAGAGAAGAGACACTGGATTTCAAGAAGTGCTGTATTAGTGCTTCCAAAGAGTAACCAAATTGTGTAACAGATACAGTGAGACCACAAGAAAGGGCACACCCAAGTCCTACCAACACTCTAAGGGGCCACAATGGTCCCCAAGTCTCCTTGCAAGAGTTTCTAACTTTGCCATAGCTACCAAGATGAGTGGGGTTAAAATGTTTAGAGAAGGACAAGAGAGAAGACATTGGCAGTATTTCTTTATTCTTTCTCCTTTTTTTTAAGCCTGGAGCTGGGCAGAGTGGCAGACTGCCTGGGATTTTTGCTCCAAGAGGAGGCTGAGGTGGCAGAGGAACCAAGCAGGGTTGTTCTGAGCTGCTCTGGGGCTCAAGCCAACTGGATGCCTACACAGAGTCTGGCCCCAAAACTGAGCCACCAAGCAGCCAGTGGAAGCAGGGAGCCTACGTGGAGACAAAGCAGGTCAAAGTTTCCTTATCAGCTATTATGGTCCAGGAGAGGCTGCTGCCCTTGCAGCTGGGGAGAGATTGCTAGACCCACTCTAAAAAACAAATGAACAAAAAAAGGCTGGACTTGTTATTTCACTGGGCATAATGAGCTCCCTGCCAGGATAAAACTCCTTTATCAGCCTTTGCTCTAAAACTCCCAGAGCTGCCTGACACACTTAGGAGTTAAGTGATTTGCCCAAGGTCATACAGTCTGTTTATGTCAGAGGTAGGACCTGATGGGACTCTGAGGCAGACTCTCTAGCCACTATTCCATGCTGTCTTTCAGTACAGGTAGGTGGTACCACAGTGTATAGAGCACTGGGTCTGGAGTCAGAAGAGCTGAGTCCAAATCCAGTCTCAGACACTTACTAGCTGTGTGACTCTGGGCAAGTCACTTAACTTGATTGCCTGTTTCTTCAATTGTAAAAAAGGAGTAATATTAGTACCAACTTCCCAGGGTTTCTGGGAGGATCAAAAGAAATAATATTTGTAAAGCTCTTAAAACAGTGCCGGGCATATAGTATGTACTATGTAAACCCTGTCTGCCTCAGTTTCCCCATCTGTAAAATGAGTTGGAGAAGGAAATGGCAAACCACTCCAGTATCTTTCCCAAGAAAACCCAAACTGGGGTCATGAAGAGTCAGAAATGACCGATCAACAAAATTATGATTGTGATTTATGATTACTGCTTCTTTTAAAGCAAACTAATCAACACAGATACTGATGGTGGAGAAGGGGGTGAAATGAAAAAACAAGATGGCATCAGTCATGATAACCCATGAAGTGGAGAGGAGAGAGCACAGATCTACTTATAAAGGAAAGTCTCCTTCTGCTCCATGAAGTCCTCAGGTCATGGTGATGATGATTCTTAAAACCAAGCCCAGATATTTTAAGGGATTGCTTCAAGAGGAAAACGGCCAGGGCTGGCCAACTTTTGAGGAAATACACCACCTGTAGAAACTTCACTGATGGGTAATTTTAGAGATGAGTGAACCTGGATCTGGGGAAGTTCATTTCACTACTTTCAATGCGATTTCACAACTTTTAATGTGTTTGGTGATTTCCCCCTAAATTTTTACCATAATGAACTAAGAGCCCGATTCATTACTCATCTTAGATACCATGTTTGTACATCATGGAGCTCTGGTCCTTGACCAGGTAGAGAAGCCTGAAGAACAAGATGGAAATATCCATCATTAAGTAAATTCTAAAGAACAGAGGGAATCTCAAAGGAGACCAAAGTAGGAGTTTGGATTTTCTTATGCATTTTGTTTAGCTCACACCACAGCTGTTTATCAGATGTATTCTGTCTGAAAAATGGGAAATTTGGAGACAATTAAAAAAAAATAGATTCCCTAACAATACATATCACTACAGCTATTAAACTCCATAACAAATATTTGATTTATTTCAACTAAAAGCAATTCACACAATGAATCCTGCATAGTCAACCTCATTATATTCATAGACCATCATTCTGAATCTGTCTTGGACTGAACATAATAAGCATGATGGCCCAGGGCCAGGCTCCTGGCTTATTTGGTCCCATCTCCTCTCTCTGAAAAACATAACAAGGGGATGTATTATTGTGAAAAAGCCACAGCTACTTATCTTAGAAATAATCTTAATGGTCAGGGAATCAGAGAAATTATGGAAATATTGGGCCCAGATAGAACCTTAGACACCATTTAGGCCAACACCATAAGGTCCCAGAGACTAAGTGATCTGTTTAAGGTCACAAGCCAAATCTCCTGATTTTTGGTCTGCTGACTTTTCCTATTTACATCATGATGCTTTGAGTCAGATTTTCCTCCCTCCCCAAACATCTTCTTCCTTTAGGCTTCCTTTAGTAATCTATTACAGATCAGATAGCCATCATTCTAGTAAAACCTTTTTTGAAACTATTTTTAGCCAATATTATCTCTTACAATAACCCAATTTCTAAACCTGATGTCTAAAATAGAATAGGTAGATGGATAGAATGGTGGACCTGGAATCAGTAAGTCCTGAATTCAAATCTGACCTCAGAAATTTACTAGCTGTGTGATCCTGGGTAAATCACTTAACCTCTGCTGGCACTAGTTTGCTTGTCTATGATAATAGTACCTGCCTCCCTGGATTGTTATGAATATAAAATATTTGTAAAGTACTATGTATATAGTACTATATCTAGCTATAATTTACCAATTTTGTTTCTCCTGACTTTTTCCTCTTTCAAACTTTACAGGGTACCCCTAGTTTTCATGCACTGATTCTTAAAGTCTATATTCATCCACAATTATGTAAAGTTTGATCATACTATCTCTCAGCTTTTGTGTTCAGTTTAGACCTTCTTACTCCTCCTCCATACAATGACTCTCCTTATTCTCTTAATGATTTTTTTTTGCAGGGCAATTGGGGTTAAGTGACATATACACACACACACACACACACACACATATATGATAACTTTGTGGGTTTTTATTTTGCATATGTATATACACATGCACGCATACATATGTATGTACATATGTGTTTATCTGTGTACATATAACAATGTATATGTATGTGTATATGTATATTCTTCTGATAACACCTAGCACCTTTAGTTGTTCACCAATCAGCCCAACGTCTTCTCAGAATTTTTTACAATAACTCTCCAGTCTATTTCCTGGACCATAATGGAGGTCATGTGATCTGAATACAAGTCCAGCTTCTGACACATGTTAGTTGAGAGACCTTAGACAAGTCATGAATAATCTCCGAGTGTTCAAGGCATCTCTCCTAGACTCAATACTGTTCTTGATGTATGTCTGGAGATGGACTTTTCTCACTGAGAGTTCTTGACAATTATGAGTCAGAGGTCCAGACCAAAACAAACAAACAAAAACCTGTCGGATTTAGAGCCCATGCTCCTACAAGTAGAATATGAACACTTTCTCTCTTTACATTTCCTCAAATAGAACTTGCCTGTCCTTGTCCTGCCTAGTTACACAGCCAGAGGAGAGCTTCCTCTCAAACAAATCAAATGACTAATATTTGTACAGCACTTAACACAGTTCTTGGCACATAGTATATAATATATAAGTGCTAGCTATTATATTACTAGGATTTCCCTACCCAGAAGTTTAATATAATCTGCACACTGGGAAATCTGACTGTGCATTTTCTCTTCCAGGTAATTCATGAAAATGTTAAACAAGACTAGACCCAGCACCAGTCCTTAGAGAATGTTTATCTTTGCTAAACAAACAAACAACTAGCCTTGTGACCTTGGGAAAGTCACTTAATCCCAACTGCCCCTCCAAAAAGCAAAAAAATCCAAAAAACAAACAAACAAAAAGTGTCATGTATTTGGGGAAAATCCATCACAAAACCTTGAGATCTCAAATAAGCTTGGATATTGTAATAATATGATTAAAATTTGCTTAATATAGGAAAGCCAAAATAGCAATTTTTTGGCTCTTCTCAGGAAAATGGACATCTGGGTTCAAGGGGACCAGCAATCACGAAACTATCCAGACAGACACCATACTTACACGTCTTAAAGAAACGATCGCAAGACACAAAAATGACTTACCTTTAATTTCTGGGTAATACAGAAAAGGCTTTGGCTCACTGGTTTCCAAGTCAGATTTCCGCCGAAGCTGGACAAATACAGAAGCTGGTTTGGTGATATTGATGTCTTTATACTTTGGAGTTTTGAATACAATGGCAAACTGCAAGACACAGAGATCCAGGTTTATATAGGATAAAGATGGATAGCTTCTCTCTCTCAGTAGATTTTTGGATAAAAAAGTATTTTAAATGATCAAAATAGTCTAATTTGTATTGTTCAATTTTCCCCACTATTTTAAAATTGGCCATGCCCATAAGTATAAATTTCATATCTTTAAGATGGTCCAATAAAAAGGAAGTCCATTCCCTTCTTCTTCCATATCAGCCCTAAGAGTGTGCTATAACTGCTTTTAATAGCACTGAAATAATTAGTTAGGGGAGATGGGGGAGAAAGAAAGAGAGATAAAGGGTAGCAGCCCAGGAGACTGTCTGTACCCTCAGGAAAACTCAACTAACTCCCCTAAATAGAATGAGTCCTGAAAACTCATATCCTCTAATATACTGCTGGAATAGAGGCAGGTCAGTATGGTGGCCAGGGAGCAGGCTTGAGACTCAAGAAAACCTGACTTTGAGTCCTACCTCAGTACACATTGGCTGCATGACCTGGGTAAGTCATGTAACATCTCAGTGGCCCAGACTCTAACTTGAAAATCCTTACTGGGATGGGTTTTTCTCACTGGGAGGAGGGGTGTGCAGAGGACTGGACAACAGGTCTGATTTCTCTCTATCCTTTTTCCTGCGTGATAACCATCTTCTCATCAATATTGCTCAACACTGGGCTTCCCAAATTCTCAGCTTTCAAACATAAGCTAAGTTATCATTGAATAGGAGTGGTAACCTGCGGCCTCAAGGTCACCTGTGGACCTCCAGGTCCTCAGGTGCAGCCCTTTCATCTGTGAAGTTTGGGTTCAGTCAAAGGGCCTCACTTGAGGACCTAGAAGACCACAGGTGACCTCAAGGCCACAGGTTCTTCACTCCTGTCATTGGACAACCCTTCTAACTTTTCATGATGGGATAAAGTATTCTAGCTAGAAGAGGACCTGAGTTTGAAGACCACCTCTGAAAAGAAAGACTTTTCAGTGAAGTTCCCTTTAGCATATTTCATATTTATTGACAGGGGCGGCTGGATGGTGCAGTGCATAGAGCACCAGGCCTGAAGTCAGGAAGTCTTGAATTCAAATATAACCCCAGATACCTCCTAGTGGTGTGACCCTGGGCAAGTCACTTAACCAGATTTGCTTCAGTTTCTTCATCTGAAAATGAGACAGATAAGGCAATAGCAAACCACTGCAGCATCTTTGCCAAGAAAACCCCAAATGGGATCATGAAAATTAGACACAACTGAAATAATCAAAGAAGAACAAATATTTATTTATAGGCTCAAGCATGCCACTCTTATGAGAAGAGACTAAGTTTTAACGACTAAGTCATCTTGACTATCATAAATACCCAAATTAACTAAAAAGGACATATGAAGGAAGACACTATCTTCATCCAGAGAAAGAACTGATAAATAGATGCATAGAACGATTTTACATATATATGCATATTTTGGTCTAATAATAGCCATCTCTAGGTTGGGGGGAAGAGGAGGGAAGGAAAAAAGGAAAGAAAGAAATTTACATGACAACTTTATTATATATTTAAAAGGAATAGCAAGTTGTATAGAACAGATTTGCAGTTTCATATGAAATCATCTTTTTTATTATTCTTTTAGAGAAATACTTGTTTTATTCCATAAATTAAAAACAATGTTTTAGAAGAATACAGAGTCCCACTGCCTGTGACTCATTAAGGAAGCAGACAGGTAGACGTACAGACGACTTGTCATAGGGACTGAGATCTGAGGTTAATGGGGCCTTGCATGATTAATGATTTTCTGGGGGCACAAAACCCCCTCACAGTTATGTCAAGTGTTTCACCACAGCATTTAAATAAATGTTTATGAGTAATCCAGTTCTTTCGGTGAAGATAAAGGACTAGATTTCATCATGATAAATGCTCACGCTTATATAGCGCCTGAAGGATATCGAATACTCCCTTAAGAACAACCGTACAAAAGAAGCTTTTCACGTCATATTCCCTCAATTTTCCAGAGAAGGAAACTGAGTTTTGAAAAGGATACAGAATTCGACACAAGGCCACAGAGCTATTAAGTGTCAAAGCTGAGACTGAAATCCAGAAATTGTGATTCCAGGGTCACTGTGCTTTTGAATTACCCCAAACTGCCTCTCAAAAACATACAAAAGTGATGATTTTGTTTCATTTACCTATGAAGACTATGAGCTCCTTGACACTTCATTTTTTCACTCTTTTCTCTCACTTATTTTGCCTTTCTTTGCATCCCCAGGGCTTAGCACAGTGCCTGGCTCACTGTAGGTGCTTATAATAAATGCTTGTCAACAGACTGTTCACTCCCCAAATCTCTTTTTCTTCTCTTATTGCTATAGCTAGCATTTCTAGTACTCTCTCAAATCGTAGTGATATACCTCTCACAAAATATCAAAGCATCTCTTTACCTGTCTGTGAACATCTGTGGGAGAAAAATCTCCAAAGCCTTCCCAGAATCCACCATTCTCCTCTTCTTCATAAAATCGAATTTGGATGTCGTCTATAAAAGAGTTATACCTCTTTACGGATTTTTAAAAATGAGGCTTATAAACAGGTTAAAAATGAAGGAATCATAGAATTGGAAAGATATCATTTCAAAACACACCCTAATCTATCTTGATTCTTGCTAATCTGTTACCCTTAATGTGACCTTCAAACACTTCAAGCTAATACCTTCTCTTGGTCAAAGTAGCCAAGAAACTTCTGGAACAACTGCTGGTACCTGCTGAGGCCCTAAGCATATAGTGACTGCACAAAATGTTTGATATCCTCTGACTTTTTCCCTATTCTATCTTTTCTTATCCTAATCCGTCATCCAATAAACAAAATAAATTAAATTACAATAATTTTTTGCCTAAATTTTTATTTTTTAATGATAACTTTTTGCCTTTCTGAAGATTTTGTAATGACTCTCACTATGGTGGAAACAAATGACTAGTGCTTTCCCATTATTATTCACTGTGGGATGGGGTAAGAGGTGGGACAGTCCCGATTCATTCTGATAGAACTGAAGTCATAGACTGTAACAATGACCATACTGAAATACATCTGAGTCTACTCCTTGCTTCTTTTTCTTCTTCTTCTTCTGTTTTTTTGCTTTTTGGAGGGGGGAAGGTAGGGCAATTGGGGTTAAGTGACTTGCCCAAGGTCACATGGCTAGTTTTTGTGTTAAGTGTCTGAGGCTGGATTTGAATTTAGGTCCTCCTGACTCCAGGGCTGGTGCTCTATTCACTGCACCACCTAGCCGCCCCATTTCTTTTTATTCTTATCAGGAGGAAAAATGAATAAGTTTTGTTTAAAAATAACAGAGATTTGTCTGGGTGTGAAATTAGCAAATGTTTTAAGGAATCTCTGAATACACGACCCTAGTTTCAAATCTAGGTCAATCTCACAGGGACTACAGATATTGTTACTATAGATTTCAGAGACCCCAGAAAGCTCCAAATGAAGTTTAGCAAAGCAGCACATGCTGGAAGTTTTAAAGGAGTCAATTGGAAGGAGTCTGGAAATCAAGTTCTCCCGATGGAGTCCCAGGAAGATGTATGTTTTGTGTATAATCCATGAGGATCTATGGAGGAGAATACAGAGAGAGAAAAAGTGATATAAGAGTGTTTCTTTATTAGAACTGGTATGAGTGATGTTATAAAGAAACCTTTAAAGAGAATTCTAGGAAGAATCTGGGAAAAGATGGTAAGCACAGTGCATTTTGGGAAGACCCTTTCCTGTAATTACTGAAGAGAAGCCAAGAACACTGGATTAATCTGACTTATTTAATGAGAAACTTAATTTGGCTATTATACTGAAGAGAAATACAGAGATTCTGAAGATACCTGAATGTAGAAAAGGACGGAATGAGGTGAAACTAAGTTTCCTGACAACTGAGGAGTCATTTGACATAGCATTGAGGGCTGGAGGTGACACAGGCTGGGACACAGTCCATATTGACAGTATTATAAATAGTTACATGAGACTTTGCTAATCATTGTTCTTATTTGTTAACAAATTGCATATGTTCTGTAATTTAATATATTTATTTAGTTATAAGGAATGAAGAGTAAATACCCATAGGGAAGTTTTCTCCAGTCCATTAAATAATTAATACTTGATGAACTAGGGTAGAATCTCACACAAATCAATTAGTTGATGGGAAGATATCGAAATCTTATTAATGAAAAACAAATTATACAAATGTACTCTTGCATCACCCCAGAGTTCTGAAGAAAAGAAAAAAATAAACAAATGAGTCAAGTGGCAAGTTTAGGGGGAGCCATGGACTATGTGCCACCTCACAAGCCCAGGCGTGCCCTTACCTTTCTGAACCTTATCACAAAGAAGATAAATCTCCTCCCCTCCAGTAACACAGCCTGCCGTCCTGTCCATTCTTACAATCTTCAAGTTTGAGGCATTGGGAGCTTCTGTTGGCAGAATGAATAGTAACAAAACCGCAGTTTAGCCTAGGTTTCAGAAGGCTCCAAATGGGACATAGAACTTTTTGCAAGAGAGGTTAAGAAATTTCTAAAAGAATATAATTTTTGTCTCGGATATTTTAAGTGGATTAAGAATAATGAAAGGAAAATACCTTCTGTCAAAGAGTCCAATCCATATTTGGACATTAAGTCAAGTCAGTAAGTATTTCTCAAGCACCAAGCACTGTGCCTTTAGCCTTTAAGCACTAGGAAATGCATTAAGTTGTTCATTCCCACTATATGCCTATGAAGTAGGGCAGAGGAGGATGGGGAAGTAAAAGAGAGATAGGACTTTTCCAATATATTAAGAGGCTGTTCTAGCTCTTATCTTAGATAAGTTTCTGATCAGTGGGTTATATGGTTCTCAACTCAATCATAGATCCACCAACCAACAAGTTTTTGTCATCATTAAGTTGCTTTTCAGTCATATTTGTGACTCCATTTGGTGTTTTTTAGGGGGCAATAATACTGGAGTGGTTTGCCATTTCCTTCTCCAGCTCATTTTACAGATGAGGAAACTGAGGCACACAGGGTTAAATGACTTGCCCACGGTCACACATATGGTAAGTGATTAAGGCCAGATTTGAACTCATGAAGAAGGGTCTTCCTGACTCTTGGCCTGGCACTGTATCCTCTGTGCCATATAGTTGCCCTATAACCAACAAGTTATAAATGCCAGCTATGTACCGGGCATTGTGCTGCCATATAGTATCATTTGTATGACAGAAATTTAAGGCTGACAGCACCTTAAGGGTGTTGAGGGAAAAAATTCAGTTAAACTACAATTCCTGTTCTCAAGTAAAGGAAAACAAAAATGGTATTTTCCTCTTAAACTAAATTAAGGTTCTGTGTGGTTAAGGGCAAAGGTTTCAGTGTGGTAAATGGTACGATGCAAAGCTTCCTTCTTTGCTCCCAGCTGTGTTATGTGGTGATCTCTAATAGAGAAGTCTTTGCCTTTTTAGAAACCTCCAAGTTCTCTTTAAACATATTATCAATAACAAGAGAAACCTGTCCGTGGAACAACTGGAAGGGAGGACTTTGCTTCTTAGTCCAAGCGCCACAAAATCTCCACGAGCCTACAAGTCTCTTAACAAATTTGGTTGGCAGATCTCGTTGTCTGGGGGACATCACAGCATACACCCAAATCAAGTAAACAGATGGGCGAACACTGTAGTTCTGGGGAAAAAAAACTTGGCCAAAAGTGGTCTTTACATGCTATAGACCAAAATGTTTGCTTGAAGTGCATTTTCAGGCAGTAAGTGATTCTTACTATTTCAATTACATAAACATTTCTTGAGTACTCATTTAAATGCATGGTGTTGAAGAAATAGGAATAAGGTAAAGGAAAGGAACTTAATACTTTTTTCACACCATCCTAGTAGGATCCCAGAGGAAAATTGATGGTGTTTTCTTCCTCTCAGAGGACCAACAGAATCTGCTGCCAGGCTTCTCTTTGGCACTGGATGGATTGAATTAACACACCAAGAAAGGTTGGTTTTTAGGTTAAAAAGGTTGAGATTTTCACATAAGGGAGTGCATGCTTACTGCTATCATAGATTGCATCTGAAACCACGGGCTCCAATCTTCTCGTGAAGCTGCCCGTGCTGTCTGGAAGAAAGGCTGTGAACATCAGCCGGACCACGCTCAGGTCCATCTCTTTTGTTTGCTGGAGAGCTGCCTGTCGGATGATCTCCTTTTCCCTGTCTAGGAACAAATGGAGCAGGTCATTTATTCCACATGCAATGGAAACTTGGGAAGGGAGTTTTAAATGTGATGCTTTTGAAGGGTGGAAGCATATTTAAAAACCTCCTTGTCAGTTTCCCTAGAAACATTTAAGATGTAAATATTTCTGTAATGGGGGAAAATAATGATTTTTTTAAAAAAATGTAAATATTGCCTTCATCTAAAAAACCCTTTCTAGACTTTTTCCAATCTAAAAGTGTGTTTAAAAGGCTAGGAAAAAGCAGGCTTTCTTAGGGAAATTTATTAAAAGTGGAAATCAAAACTTGAACAAGGAGAGCCTCCAGTCCAGTTAAAATCACTGCCTTTTCCACCCCCAGCCCATCTTTGGCCATTCAGGAAAGATTAAGATATTGATCAGAGGGAGAAGAGGTGCCTGTTGATTTACTCCAGGAAAACACTTGTAGGGAGTGTCAAAGAAGGAACTGAGTAGTGACTATTGTTCTGGAATGTTAACTCAAAACTGTTTTAATATATTACATCATTTTTCTTTGATCAAAATTCCTATAAATACCACCTCTAATTATCTGGGGAGGGTGAGGGTGGGAACCTGGAAGAGAAGAGTAACACTGCTTTGGACATTTCTCTCACTAGGCTAGAAATGCATGCATTTAGAATAAAGTTAAATGAAATAAAATAGTTTCTGGAAGTTGTGCCTAAAATACAGGATATAGGATTATTTACATCAACACAAAGTAACTGAAAAAGATAAACAGAAAAGCTGCAACTCAATGTTTTTTCTCTAGAACTTTTCATCTTCATATCTCCTGTGTAAATTCAGCCTTGCCTATATGACTGGTTGGTTGTCCTTCATTCTTGAAAAGGACCAAAATGACATCATTATGTTGGATTCAAGTTACAATTCATCCTACTGTGGCTGATCAGACCAATAGCATCTAGGAATGCTCTACCGCGGGTCGGGAACAAATAGTCTATGTGAACATTTTGGGTGGATTCTCTAAATTTGTGTATCTCACATTTCTTTTGAGCTATTTCAATTCTGCTTTGCTCTAAAGAGCACCAGGTAAATTTGAATTTCCCTATATGCTCCCATAATAAGAACTGGTATCTTGATTGCACCTGAAAAGAATTTTAAATACATTACCTCATTTGAACCTCACAAATTAGGGATATAAATGACTATCAGTATTATTCCATTTTATAGATGAGGTAGCTGAAGCTCAGATAGGTTAAGTGGTTTGTCCACAGTCACATAGCTATCAGGTGTCAGAGATAGGATTTGAATACTGGTCTTCCTGACTCCACAGTAGTGAAAACATTCAATCTAGAATCAGAAGTCCTGAATTCAAATCCTGATGCTGTTACCAATCTTGGACAAGGTGTTTAGCCACTTTTTTTTTTCTCAGTAAGCTCATATTTGAGAGTTGGACTTGATTGCTCAGATCTCATCAAACTCTGACAATCTGTGGTATTATGCAAAATAAAACTGTCTGAAAAAGCAACATATTAGTCTTGGGTCTCCTCCTCTGTCATCTATGACAAAAGTCAGTGGCCTGAAACATGTAAGTTCAATGGAATAAAGGTGACAGAAAGAGAAAGAGAATGTGAGAGAGAGAGAGAGAGAGAGAGAGAGAGAGAGAGAGAGAGAGAGAGAGAGATTGAGATTCACCTGTGAGTTGTCTTTCTCCACCACCTTCCGGTTGCAAATAGGTGAGTTCTGGATGCACTAAAAGTCCAGGATTATACCCCCTTATACAGGCATCTGTCATCCGTGCTTCCAATGTTTCATATACTTTTTTCTTTGTCACATGAAGTATACCCAGATTTGCAAACCTTCAGTAAATACAAAGAATCAAAAAACCACTTACTGCTGGAAGTTGGTGCAATTCAAGTAAGGTAAAACTGCATAATTAATGAAGCAAGGCAATTTCAACTCTTTCACAGTATATTTCTCCCCCTGTTGGGAATTTAGAAACTCACTTCCAAAGTGCAATTGTAATAACCAATATAAATTATATATAATATATAATTATATATGTAAAATGTAATATAGTATAATAGTATATAATATATAATTATAATAAAATATGAATAAAATGAATGATAATAAACAATTATAATAGAAAGGCCTGATTATTGCACTGATGGAAAAACATCCTACAGATCAGATGGCAGGATTTGGATCAGGCTTTATTTGGAATCCTACATTTCATTTAGCAATTGTGGAATTGGAGAGATTCTAGGATCAAAGATCTGGAGCTCAATGTTTTTAGAACCTGGGCTACTCAATCCACCCTCAGGATTGAGGAAATAAATGTAGAGTAGGGGTTTGGAACCTTCTTTTCCTATTAAGAGCCACAGATGAATGGAAGAACTCATGTTTAATTACATTAGGGGTTATATCCATCTACGTTGGATGTATTATTTTCAACTTCACTTTACATACAAGCAAAATGAAGTTAAGTGACTTTCCTAAAGTAACACAACAAATGATGTGACCATCTAAGAGCAACTTAATTTGATATCTTCTACCAGAGAAATACAAAAGTTCTATTTATCTACTTTTCCCAATTAATGACAAGAAGTTCAGATGGAAAGACAGAAAAACGGAGAACCAGAAAGAGATACCAGAGAGATACTGAGAAAGACAAAGAAAGAATATAAAGATAGCAACAAAGAGACCTTCGTGGATGTGTGGACAAAGAAGGAGCTACTCAAACAGACAGCAAGAAAGCTAAAGACACAGAGACTTTAAAAAGGCAACATACAGAGTGAACTTGTAGACCATTAGGATATTGCTGCCATATAAAATAGGACTGATTTGCCCAACTACAGGTCAAAATAAAGCTATCACTATTTGAAATGGCAGAAGCAGCAGCAGAAAATATTCATTGGGTGCACATCTACTACATATAGGTACCTATAGGCTTGACTAAAGGGCCAGTCCCTCCTCACCTTTTGCATAAGTGGAAAAATAAAAAACTAATGATCCTTTAAGGCAGAGAGTTCTTCTTTCAGGGCTAGATTTCAAAGGAGTCATGAATTGTTTTTTAATCAATGCAGTTGAGTAGTTTTGTAATAGTATATATTTTATTTTATTCATTTAGAAATATCATTCTGAGAAGGGATTGACAGGTGTTTTCAAACTGCCAAAGATGTACCCAAAAGAGGTCAGAGAATCCCTGCCCAAATGAAGTTTCTTTGATAAAGGTCTCCTTTCCAAGATTCATAAAGAAATTATTCAAATTATAAGAATGAGTCATTCCTCAATTGATATAAATGGATTTGAAGAGGCAGTTTTCAAGAAAAGAAAGCCAAGCTTTTATTTTTAAAAAGCTTCAAATCATTAATAATTAGAGAAATGCAAGTTAAAGTAACTGATGTTCCAATTTATACCCATTGGATCGGGAGAGGTTTTCAAAAAGGAAAATGACATATGTTGGAGGGGCTGCCCCCAAATAGGCACACAGATGTCCATCTGGTGGGGTTCTGAACTGGTACCACTATTCTGGAAAGAAATAGAGAATTATGTCCCCAAAGTGACTAAACTGTAAATACCTTCTGACCAGCAACGCCACTATTTGCTTTCTACCTAGTAGTGCCACTATTAGGTCTATACTCCAAAGAAAGCAAAGAAATAGGAAAAGGTCCTTTGTATACAAAAATATTTATAGGAACTCTTTTTGTGATGGTAAAGAACTGGAAAAATAAGGGGATATCCATAATTGGGGAACGTGAAAAAATTTCTGATAGTAGTAAGAAATAGGAAGGAAATGGTTTTGGAGTTGGAGATACCTAGGAGGCACAGACTTGGAGACAGGAAGATCTGGATTTGAATCTTGCCTCAGATATTTATTAGCTGTGTGACCCTGGGTAAGTCACTAAGCTTCTCAGTTTCATCTTCTGCAAAATGGAAATAATGACAGTACCTATGTCACAGGGTTGTTGTGAGGAGCAAATGAGCTAATATGTATAAAGTACTTTGCAAACAAAGAAAAGGGCTAGCTAAATGCTATCTGCTA
>CM053592.1:21886844-21926844 GCA_028646515.1 Pseudochirops corinnae
GTTCCATAATCAAATGTTATGAATATGTATCTATCTTTCTATCTATATATGCAATTATTATTATTATTATTGACTACACCCAACTGGAACTTGAGATACACAGGCACTGTGGTTGGGAGATCCATCCTGCCCTACCGAGAAGTGACATAGGAGAGAACAGACAGGGGGAGGGGGGACACACTGGGATGGCTGTTTTGGGTCGGTGGGTGGGGGAAAGAGGGGGAGAAAATAAGAATAAATTTAAAAAAAATATATAAAAATAAATTTAATAAATAAATAAATAAATAAATAAAAATAAAAAAAGCCAAACAATGTTCCTTGTTCATATGTATTCTTAAATAACAAATGAAGCTGTGATCTCATTGATAATAAGGGTATTACTTCTTTATGGAGAGACTTGCTATTGTACATATATACATACTAAAAATAAGAATTTGAAATAAACATTTGGTAGAGTGGGATGAGGACAGCTAGGTGCTGCAGTGGACAGGGCACTGGTTTTGGAATCAGGAAGACTCATCTTCCTGAGTTCAAATATGGTTTAGACAGTTACTAGTTGTGTGACCCTGGTCAAGTCACTTAACCCTGTTTGTTTCAGTTTCCTCATATGTAAAAAGGAGCTGGAGAAGGAAATAGCAAAACACTCCAGTACCTTAGTCAAATAAACACAAATGGGGTCATGAAGAGCTGGACACAACTAAAAAACAGCAAAAAGAGGGAGATGACATGAAGGGTCTCCATCTTGGACTCTTTGTTTCTTCGCCTTTCTGCTTACCATTAATTTACCTGGGAGACCAAAAATAATCCCAAGGTTGAGAAAACAGGAATATCTTAGTTCAAAAAGACCTTTGACAGGGAGTTAAAAGGGAAATCCCCCAAAATGCTTAAGTGGTGCAGTTTGACAATTCAATACTAAACAGAAGTTACAAGGATATTCTAACCCTAGGTCAGATAGAGAGCTAAAGCAGAGGCAGTACCTTAGATAAGCAGGAAGAATGGATTCTTCCTTAAAACATATTAATGTTTAGGGCGTCACTTTATTGGCTGACTATTCTGTTTCCAAAAAAAAAATCTTGGTCCTTGGGGTAAGGACTTATTTTTTTGGAAAGGAAAAGTCTATCATAGCCAAAGCTCTAAGGATTGACACTCTCCTTATAGGGACTAAAGAAAGCAGCTAAGGAATTTTTTTTTCCTAGCTCAGTGATTGGATATGTAAGGGCCCTCTTTCTCTAAAAGATTTAAAGCTTAAATCATTGGACTTCAATCAGAAGAAAGATGGCTGAGTCCACTCTTCCTTTCATGATGAAAAGGGAACAACTCAGCTAAAGACTACAGATTGTCAGAAGCTGCAGAGAATAGCTTTACAACTTTGTGCCCATTGAAGACATGATTGGCAGTAACCAGGAGTGACTGTAAGATCAACAGGACACCATCAAGCATTGGCCACATGAAAGCATTAGAGGAAATGACTGGCAGAAGATAGATTTCATAGCCATCATCAGGCAATGACAATGTGAGTTCATACATACATCACAGAAAACCAGAATGGAGTTATCCCAGTAGCAGCATCCAGAAAACATCTTCAGAAGTCACAAGTAGTCCTAAGTTGAAAGCGTGAGTTGACTTTATGCAAGATAGGATAGATAGATAGATAGATAGATAGATAGATAGATAGATAGATAGATAGATAGACAGATGGATGGACAGATGGATGGACAGATGGATGGACAGATGGGCAGACTAATGGATGAGTTCTATAGGTTGCCTACTTAATTGTATGTCATAGTCTTAGCAGCAGAATGCTTATTGCTCATGCTTTTTCCTGTGTGAATAATCAAGCCAAATATTTTTGAGTGATTATAGGTATCTTTCTGAAGGTTCTGCAGTGTTCAAAAGGTTTGCCACAATCAACAAAACATTGCCACAAACAAGGACATCTGGAGGATCTTACCATCTATAAAAAATTCCCCTTTGCCTTTCTCCTTACCATTAATTCGGACTCAGCACTAAATCAACCCAATCACAATAGAAAATAGCTTCAGGGAATATGTTATATCTTTCCTAATATTAATGACCATATTCTCATCAAAAAAAGATTTTCAGGGCATCTAATATAATTTTTATATATGCATAAGAGACATCTTTCTTGAGATGAGCTTTTAGGATAGTGTTTAGCTCTGTTAAATCAAATGCTTTTTTATAGTCAAAAAATAATAGCCACAGTTATATCTTGTATTGTTTGCATCTTTCAGCCAATTGAGTGATGCTAAAAAATATGATCTACTGATATATGTATATAAACACATATGTAACATATGTCATATATATCACACACGTGTGTACATATATTATGTGTGTATATAATATATATGTATAAAGATAATCTCTTTCCCTTCTAATACCCTCATCAATTATGCCCATAATGCACGTGTATATTTACTCTAGAAAAATTGTATGTGGATGGGAAAGTAGGCATATGGGTCTTAGTTACTGACTTTCTCTTGATTACTTTTTTTTGGTAATAATAAAGTCCCAGATGTTTTTCATGCTTCTTTCAGATGCACTGAAAATCAGTCCCCAAAATACCCTTAAACTTTTGTTGCTTTCAGCATAAACATCATCTGCGAACACTTGGTCCAATCCAGCTGGAGTTCTCATCTTTGTTTTTGTAAGTTTGATTTTATAAGCACGCCCAAGTCTGTGTTATAATCCAAATGTTGGGTTTCCACTGTCCTTCATGGTGAAAAGAGCTGGCCACAGTTTTGCAGATCTTTTCCATATTTCATCTGTTTGTTGTCCCCCTTCCAGTTTCACCATAAATATCTTCTGGATAACTTTATTTATTTGGTTCTCTTGACAAGCTTTCTTTTTCTTTTTTTTTTCCCTTTACTGATTCTCCCTATTTTATGAGGTGACACTGCTGAGAATCTTCTTACAATATTTCTCCATAAAGTTTTTAAAGTAAGCTTATAATTTAAAGCAGTCTTAAACTTGTCTGCCATGACTCTTTGCATGGAAAGTAAGGAACATCTTTGATGACTGAGGGATGTGATTTAATCTATCTAATTTCTTTGTGAAGTTATTCTGGTCAATCAATTTGTTGTTTTTTTGTTAGTTGATGTTTTTTTCTTCCACCCATTTCCTGTTTTGGATTTCGGTAACTGGCTTAAAATAGGTCAAGTTGGTGTCTTATTTGTATGCCATAGGTGCCCCATATTTATTCCTTCTTCTATCTTTGTATTAATTCTGATCTTTTAGCAAGTTGGTAGTTCAACTATATAAATGAAATTGATTCAAGAATAATTCCCACATCATTTTTTTTTTGGAGGGGGGAAGGCTGGGCAATTGGGGTTAAGTGACTTGCCAAGGTCACATGGCTAGCAAGTATTAAGTGTCTGAGGCTGGATTTGAACTCAAGTTCTCCAGACTCCAGGGCTGGTGCTCCATTCACTGTGCCACCCAGCAGTCCCTAATTCACACATCGTTAAGGTGAAATTATTCATTGCCCATAATGTCCAGCACATTTCAATTCTTTTCTTAAGAAACATATCAATGATATATAGGCATGAAACTTTTCCACAATCTGCAAGCCTGGCCTTTCTCATTTCTTAACACTAAATTGTATTTTCGAATATATTTTCAACATCCTCCCCTAGTTTTACTTTTGCATTAAAATAATTAAATATCAAACTATATGTTAATTCAGTTTGGTGGGTATATGGAGTTCATTCATTGCCCCATCTCTTAACACTCTGCAACAGATGTAGGTACCTAGGCTACAATTATTTTCTTGACCAAATATCCCATAAAAGGATATTTCTTCTTGTCTTTGAGTTCATAATAAAACAAACCTCTTAATCTTACCCTCCAAGGAGAACCTGTGGTCTTCCTTTCCATTTATCGGGAACTTTCTTCTGTCTCCTGGTTTTGTTTACAGGAAAAATGTCAAGATTTAATACAATTCCATTTCTCCAGCAATATGTCCAAGGGGTAAGATCTCACACTTAAAGCACCAGCAGCTAAGTTCAGGTTTCCAGATGGTCTAAATATTGTGATTCTGAGGACTCTCTGCCTACTTTTACCATCTTCAACCCCCTTCCCCCTTTATCACTGAACAGGATTAGACAGCTAGGTGGCACAAGAGATAGAGCAGTAGACCTGAAGTCAGGAAGACTTGAGTTCAAATCCAGCCTCAGACACTAGCTGTGTGACCCTGAATAAGTCATTTAGCTGCTATCTGCCTCAGTTTTCTCAACTATAAATTGGGAGTAATAATATCAACTATGTCACAGCGTTGTTGTGAGGATCACATAAGATAATATTTCTAAAATGTTTAGCACAGTGCCTGATGTAGTAGGTACTTAATAAATGGGGTTTTTTTCCCCTTCTCCCCATTTTGTGATTTTTTTTTTAGCAGATTATGTCATAGGGTCCCTTAAACTATGATTGCCAGGACTCACTTCATAGTCTTACTTTGGTTTCTATTAACCTTTTTGTGTTTATAGGGATATGTTTGCATTTTCAGAATTTGTAACTGAAAATGCCATCCTTTCTTTGGGCAATGTAAAAGAACTGATAATGCTTACTAAATGTATAAACATATGTGTTTGTGTCTTGAAAGTTTATCAGAATCACAAAGGGAAGAGTCATAAACATATCCACAAGGCCTTTTATTCTCTAGAGGGAACAACCTAAAGTCATCTTACTGGAACTGGCCAGGAAATTTAGAATTGGCTACTATCCTGTGCACCTAAATCATGTTAATCACTTGTTAACTTGCTTTTGTTTTCACCTTGGAAATCAGCCAAAAAGGGCCCTGTGGTGAATAAACATGATGCTAAGGTACAATTTTCTCAAGAACAAAATATCATTTTTATTAACAATGACTCTTATACTGTTGGTAAAAACAGGTTTTGCTGGCACCTCAACAGTAAGTGAAGGACCTGAGCCTGATCAATTTATTAGTTAGGGTAGAGCAACCAGTAGGTTGGGTCAAAGGTCTCTCTCAATGACCAAACACCCAGAGTGAGGCCCAACAGGGCCTTTTAAACCTATCTGTGTCCTTCTGACTGGCTTAACAGCACATTATTTGGACTTGCCCGGGCAAAGGGAAGACAATCCATATTGGTAGACATTTTAATGAAGAGGTAGTTTAAGAGTTATCAGTTCCTCTGGATTACTTCATTGTTAGAGGAGGTGGGGATGGGGGTACTACTCTTCAGGTGACAGGATTAGTCTTCAGCTGGGGAAAGTTAGCTAGCCTTCAGATGTGGCTTTGAATGTGCCTCTGACATTTAAGAAATGCTAGTTGCTTTATGAGACCCAGTTGCCTCTAGAAATCACTGCTAGAAAAACAAAAGCAATCTCACTAAGCTTCCTCCCCCCACCCACCCTTGGCCTCCCCTTGGAGACCTAGTCACCTCTAACTTTGATGAGTAAAAGCAAAGACAAAAGACTTGTCTCCTGGGGAGTGTCTAGCCCAGTGGTTCCCAACCTGTGGGTTATGTTCAATTTGTAACAATGAAAATCCATCCTTCATATCAGATATTTACATTATCATTCATAACAGTAGCAAAATTACAGTTATGAAGTAGCAACGAAAATAATTTTATGGTTGGTGGTCACCACAAATGAGGAACTGTATTAAAGGGTTGCGGCATTAGGAAGGTTGAGAACCACTGGTCTAGCTCAAGGTAGTTTTCTGTTTATAAGGTGTATGGGTGTTAAGGGAGGAATAGCACCTCTGGTATGAGGCCTTGCCAAGCCCTTTTCAGGGCTGCTCATCCACCTTCAGGGTCCAATTGGTCACTCAACTCTTACCTGTGGTTCCAAGAAGCTGTAGCATGGTCAGGGGCCACACCCCAGGAAAATTGTCTAGACACCCAATGGAATGAGTGGGTGAGAATAATTTGTTCCAATGACAATTTGTTCCAAGGTCATCCACCAGGCCACTATCTGTCACCCTGACTTTTGTCTTGCCAATGAACTTTGATGACTCAGGAAGAGAGAGTGAGGCTGACAACTTTGTGCGACTCTGCCTCACTTAAATCCAATTCATGCACAAGTTAAGACATCATCCCATGACATCAACGGTCCTCTTCCAAAACAAAGGATGAACAACAAAAGCAAGGGTCCCACTTGGAGGAAGCCCAACCCAAGGTGGTTAAAGAGCAGATGACTTGGGAAGTAGGAGTGATCAAATTAATGACTAAATCCTGCCCTTCAGAAACTGCCTGGTGAGCTAGATTGATAAAAATTGGGGTCTGGCCAAACAAGGAAAAGGATAGGTATAGAACATAATATTAATTTCCCTCATCCCCCTCCCTTTCTCCAATCATAATTTCATGGGAGAGTATCCAGCTGGACACAAACGATAGATAAAATAATGTATATCCCACTTTGTTAGCCAATCTGGAGCAAGTCAGAAAATAGTCAAATCTTATTGGAGATTACATACCCAATATATGTATTTTACTTATTTATGAATTATATGCATGTACTGGTATAGTGTAATGAATGGGAAACCAGGAAAGACCTGAGTCCAAGTGCCATCTTGAGACTTGCTGGCTATGGTACCCTGGACAAGTTACTTTCACTCTGTGTGTTCTAGAATGTAAATTGCAAAAAAAAAAAGAGAGACCAAAGTTCAATGAAATAATAGGTTCAGTCCCTATCCTTATGTAATCTATTAGGCTTGATCTTCTCAGCTAGTGATGACATTTAGTATCCCAGAACATAGCTCTGAAATCAGATGTAAAAGGTAACACCTTCCTTTCCCCCAGATCACTGTCCAAAAGGGATTGGAGGGGAACATCTCTACTAATTGCCAGATTCAGGATTTTTCCTACACACAAAGGGAAAGCTGGGAAGACATCTTTGGAGGTGTTACACCATCACCTCAGTCTGTATGCAGATTTAGAAGACATAGACTCTGTCTTCAGCCATCTTGTTGGTTGTAACAACAACAATAGTTATACTTTACAGAGAGCCTACGATGTACCAGGCATTCTGCTAAGCACTTTACAAACATCTCATTTGATTCTCACAATAATCTTCTGATATAGATGCCATTATTATACCATTTTACAGTTGAGGAAACTGAGGCAAACAGAAGTTAAGTGACCTCACCCAAGGTCTCACAGCTAGCAAGTGTCTGAGGACAAATTTGAACTCAGATTTTCCAGACTCCAAACCCAATACTATCCACTCATCATCTAGCTTCCTCTAAGTACAAAATATCCCTTAAAAATTTTTCTTTTGGAAATGTAAGTCTTATGCATGACTTTTCTCCTTTTTCTTCTCCCTAGGGTAGCTGTCAAGTTACCACGTAATCACTCTTTTGGAGAGACCTTTGCCCCAAATACTGGCATTCACACAGTGAGTCTTCAGCTGCAATTGAAATTGCCACTGCCAAAGCTTTCGTCACCAAGTGGTCTAGGTACTGATAATTATCCTATCTGTACTTAATTATACTGTCCCTTGGAAAGCAGGCACAGTCTATTGCTGGGACCATACTAGAAAGGTAGGATACCATATGTCTAGCATAGTCAAATTTCTTGAACAATGACATGCTCATCCATTCTAGGCCTTTCTTAATTTCATAGACTTCAGACTCACCCCCTCTCTTAGCTAATATTTTATTTAAAATATCTGCATTGAGGATTTTTCTTGTTGTTCTATGGTTTCAATTGCGTCCAACTTTTCATGACTCCGTTTGGGGTTTTCTTGACAAAGATAAAGGAGACGTTTGCCATTTCCTTCCCCAGCTCATTTTGCAGATGAGGAAACTGAGGCAAAGAGGGTTAAAGACTTGTCCAGGATCACAGTGCTAATAAGTATTTGAACTCAGGAAATGAGTCTTCCTGACTCTAAGCCCAGTGTTCTATTCACTGTGCCACCTAGCTGCCCTTTCATTAAGTTTTCTTTTTATGTTCTGACCCTCCCTGGTTTTGGTATCAAGACCTTCTTCTCAGTTTTCATCTTTTCAGATCAAAGTTTCAATATGCTTAGTCTGTTCTTCTATGTATTAACCTTTCACTCCCTCCCTTCCCCATTGATCTTTTCAAGCTGTAATGGCCAGGAAACAGTTAAGTGATACTTTATGAAATTAGAAACCAGCCATGAACTTGGGATAGGAGTCAGGAAGCCGGCCTAAGGTAATTTATCTTTTGCTTGCTCGGTTGTCATGCCCTGTGCACCTCCACCTATCCTACAAACCGCCCCTCCCCCCCTTGCCTTAGCTTGCTTGCATATATATGGTAACCTGCTTAGTAACCAAATTGTGTTAGTTGGATACATAAACCTAAAAAATGTATAAAAGGTTCTTCACCCCCAAACTCAGGGCTGCTCTCTCTTTGAATTGGCATGGAGTAGCCCCAGCTGGTAAATTAAAGCTCCTTAAAACTTTTAATTCGGACTCTGTGGTCACTTTGTTAAAACTCGTCATTCAGAGGAGGAATTGAGGCTGGTGACTTTGTGCAGTCCTCCCTCACTTAAATCCAATTCATTTGCAAGTCATGGTTCTCTTCAAGAATGAAGGACAAGCTGCAAAGCAAGCAAGTAGCAGCAACCCTTCCCCCAATTCCAATATTATTGACTGGTCCTCTATTGGACTTTCTCTAGCTTCTTTACATTGTTCCTGAAGTGTGGTCAGCTCAGCTGCTTGCCCCACAGGATTCCAGAAAGTTGTATATTTTGCTCTGTTCCTGATTCTACACTCTGTACATTTTTATAGCCTTTTTTTTTTTTGGCACATTAGATCAACGTCTTCAGGAAACTGTGTACATATAGGGCTTTATAACCAAGGGTTTACGAAAATAATTTTTCATTTTAGTTTTTAAAATATTTTTAATTTTTTAATAATCTTTATTTCACTTGTCTTAAAACATTTTGATAACTACATTCCAATATAACTAGTTGACTTCGTAATCCTATGTATAGCTAGGTCTTGATTAGCATGACTAATGAATCTCCTAAAGTGGTTGCACGGATTCAGATTTGTACTTTTTGAAGTTGTGATTATACCAAATATTCTGATGCCCAGTTTAATGCAAATACACATGGGAAATTCAGATAATGGGATCATGTCAGAGGAATTAATTATTCATATTAATTCCTATTAATCTGGACCTTACTTTATGCATTTAAAAACATTATTGTGAGAAGGGATCCATAGGCTTCACAAGACTGTAGCCAAACACATGTAGAAAATGCACAAAAAGCCCTAATCTACTCCTAGTACCCTTTTCCTGGATTACAACTGATAGGCTAAAGCCCATTGTCTTGAATATACTCCTGGACCTCAGTTCAGACATTCCCTCCAGAAGTGTCAAAACATAACTCTGAAACCAAGAAGTAGGCTGGAAGAATAAGAAAACCACTACAACAGAAAAGATTCCCACAACAAAGAGCTAATAATGTGACAAGGAATACTCAATATATAACCTGAAAGGAAAAAAATAACTCCAAAATATCTCTAAGCAAAGCCTCAAAGGAAAACATGAGTCCTCTGGAAGCTTGGGTACCAGAATGACTTATACCCTGAATTCCTGGAAAAGAAGAATTAAGAGGTAAAAGGTGGGGAGGGGAAAGAGGGAGAGGGTTACATGTCTCTTATAAATGAAATGCTAGTTCCACTCTTCAAGGAAATTCTTGTATGAAGGCAAACTAGGACATCTTTTCCTCAATTCTTACTCAGTCTTTAATTATTGAATGGGTGTTTCTTCAGACAAATTGATGAGTCCTAGGAAAGACCTTAGCTTAGAAAGGCCAAGGTCTCCCACTGCATCCTGGGCTCTCTCCCGCCATCTTGACCTATATGTCACTACTGGACCCCATGACTTTGGAAGAGAGAGTGAGGTTGGTGATTTTGCACAACTCTGCCTCACTTAAATCCAATTCACTTGCAACTCAAGACATCGCCTTCCTGAGGTCATTGATCCTCTTTGAGAACAAAGTATGAACAACAACCTATTTTTCCCAAACTGCATTGGATCCTTAGAAATCAAGATAGAAAGTCCCCAGGCCCATACAATCTTGCTCCCAGATAAACCGATCAAAGAGTTCTCAAACTCTAAGTCCTAGAGAACACCTTCCCTTTTTATAGATGATCAAATCCCAACTCCAAAAGGGCATAGCAACTTCTGTGATTCCCACAGTTAAGCCAGTGGAAGAGCTGGGCCTAGAATCCAGATTTTAGCCTAGATTCCAGATTTTCTGTCTCCCCAGCCCAGCAACCTGGCCTTTTTTCAGTGTTTCAATAGGCAGAGGCTGCTTACGTTGGAGCAAAAAAAGTCAGTGTAAACACAGAGAAATAAACATCTCATTAATCTTAAGAAACAGAATAATTAACTTCCCCTTTCAAATCCTTTTTTTCTCGAGTGACTGTCTCTTTTGTAACTTGAGCCAAGTTAGAAATGGGATAAATTGCTATCTGTAATCACAATTAGGCCACAGTGTTAATTTACTTAACAATTAAGTGAAAAGCAAGTAACAATTAAATTAGTGATTAAATGACTCAAACCCCTCCATAAATTTGCCCACATGGAGACCTGAAGGAAGAATAGCAACAAAACCCTGATTTTCTTGTTTACATAAGATTAGACTCTCACACTATCAAAAACAGATAGAAATATGGCAGATCACACTAATTTTTACGTATAAATTTGTATTTTAAGGGGGAGGGGGGGAGGGCAACAAGGATCGATGAAAGGAAGCCCAGACTTGTTCCAGCTGTGGCCATGAGTTGGTCACTTGCATTCTCCCAGGATCAGTTTCTTCAAGTGGTGAATGAGGCCAGAGGAATATCTGTATGATGTCTCTCACATGGTGGCTTTGAGGAAGGGATTGCGTAAACAGTAAACCTCTCCATTAGCGTGAGCTGTCCATGTGTCCATGGAAGCTCTGCCAACAGAGATTGTCAGCGACTTGGGAATGGAAGGCCTTGTTGTGCCCTTGCCAACAGATCAAGCAGAAAAAGGGAGAAGCCCAGAGTGCTAAAGACAGGACAAGGGAGCAGATAGGAGTAGAAATCCAATACAAGACCAGAATAAAAAAATCAGAAGTCAAAAACCACAAGGGGGGAAAGAACAAAAGTTTAAGAGTCAGTGCAAAGATAAGTTGTAAGAGGTCCAGTAGGCCTATGTCTGACATAGAAATTTTGTTGCATAGGAACCACAACTATCCTGCGTCCTTTTAAAAATGATTTTTCTAAATTCTAAATATTCTTCCTTCTTCTCCTTCCCAAAGAGTTACTATCCCTTAGAACAAAGAAGAAAATGAAAGGGGAAATAAGGTAATTCAGCTAAACTAACCAACACCTTAACCAAGTCAGAGAGCATATGCAATATTCCATAGCCTGTAGAGATGAGGGGAGTTTTCTTTTACCTTCTTTGGTGCCAAACTTGGTTACTATATTCAATGCCTGTTTGTAAAACCAGATGATATAAATGAGCTAGTAAATATTTCTAAAGCACCTACAGTATAGGATTTAATTCAAAATTCTAAAGTTAATTCTAAGGTTAATTCAAAATGCTAAATTTAGTGTTTAATAAACACCAGCAAATAATGAACACTTCCAAATGTAAGGTACAACCAAAGAAGAGGACTACAATGAAACTGTGAATCTCTACAATAGACAGTTTGATTTTCTCTTTGAGTATAATAAATTCAACATAGACCTTCCAAAGCTATTCTGCTTCTCTGTTTCTCTCTAACCCTCCCTCTGTTCTCCCCTAGGGATCCTTTCAAAATACTTCAGTGATTCTCTGTCTTAAGGGCGATTCCCTCCCTTCTCAACCCCTAGATGGAAATTGGGGGATTGAAGTGAATTCAACATTTATTGAGGCTGTAGTACATGTAAAATGGGAAAGCAATCATTGGATGAGAGATCTAGAATCAGAAGGAACTGGGCTTCTTAATCTAAGGGTCACAGACCTCCTAAAACGGATATAAAGACTTGGTAGGGAATAAAATTACATCTTTATTGTCACTAGCCACTAAATGAAATTTAGTATTTTCCTCAATTATGCATATAGGTGATCAATTTTTTTTCTGAGGTGTCCATAGGCTTTACCAGACTGCTGAAGGCATCCATCACATACACACACACACACTTAAGAATTGCTTATCTTAACCTGACATCTTTTTTTTTACAAATGAGGAGACTGAGTCTTGCAGCTCTTAAAAGATGCCAAAGTTCTCATAGGACATTAAGAAACTGAACCAGGGGCAGTAGGTGGTACATTGAATAGAGCACTGATCCTGGAGTCAGGAGGACCTGAGTTCAAATCCAACCTCAGACATTTAACACTTACTAGCTGTGTGACCTTGGGCAAGTCACTTAACCCCAATTGCCCTGCCTTCCCCAGAAGAAGAAGAAGGAGGAGGAGGAGGAGGAGGAGGAGGAGACAGGATTCAAACCCAGAACCTCAGATTCAATCCCCAGAGTTCCTTCCATTGAACCAATGCTAAATGCTAAATGAAATGCTAAATTCGCAAACTATATGAATAGCAATGCAGTAGTGTCTAGATTGCTTCAAACATTTTATTTTTAGCCTTTGTTTCTATTGTCTTATGCCTTCTTGAAGGCACATTTCCAGATATATTCTTTCCTCATACCCTCCCCAGAGAGTTATCTATTATAACAAAATAATAAAATGAAAGAAGAAATTAGATAATTCAGCTAAATTAACCAATACCTTAAGCAAGTCAGACAGTATACACAATACTTCACAGCCATAATAGCCCACACCTGTAGAGACAAGGAGACTTTGCTCCTACCTGCTTTGGTGCCAAAAGTATTCAATGCCTCTTTGTAAATTCAGATGATATAAATGAGCTAATAAATATTTCTTAAGTACCTACTATGTACCATGAAGTAAACCAAGAAATCCAGAAGGCTGAGATGAGGAGGGAGAGCATTCCAGGCTTGAGGGACATCCAGTGAAAATGTCTGTAGCCAAGAGATGGAATGTCTTGTTTAAGAAACACCCAAAAACATTTGCTTTTGATAATTTTCACTAAAAAGCTCTAGAAAATATAATCACAGATGGTAGTTTAGAGGCAACCTAGCTAAATTATCTCAACATTCCCTTCCAAACAATTATAAAATAATGCCCACAAATAAAATTTTAGAATGACAAAGGTAAAAGGTAAAGGTGAGATATTTTTTCCAGCCTAAGAAAACTTAAGAGATGCTGGGGAGGAAGGGTGAGGGGGGAGACTGTCCAGAGCCCTCACACATGGTGACAGCAACAGTGGTAGACCAGCAGCAGCAGCTTTGGGAGCTCTCAGCCCAGAAAGGGTAGGAAGATCAGACAATTGCTCAGAAAGAGATTACAGGGATCCTTTGCTGGCATTTTGTACAACTGGCACTGATTGATAACTCTATTGCTCATACGAAGTTCCGGGTCACACTTCCACGGTGAAGAGGTATGCTGGTGATTAATTACAAGGGAAAAGAGGGCCCTGGTCACAGTTCCAAGGCAAAGAAGAATATTAATGTTTGTGGCTACAGGGGCCAGGGTTCCTTCCTGCGTAAAGACCAGAGTGTAGACCAGGAGAGCATGACCACTCCTCTCCCAGGATCACACCACCCTAGAAGTACTATAAACTGAAAACAACAGCATGAAAAAGCCTTAATCTCGGTTAGCATAAACTTGGACCTTGACTAAACTTCTGGAAAGAAGTGAAAAACAGTATGCTTCAGTCTGTATTCAATCAATATCAGTTCTTTCTCTGGAGGCAGATAGTATGTTTCAACATTAATCCTTTGGGATTGTTTTGGATCATTGCTGACAGAAGTCATTCACAGGTCTTCATGGAAAAAAAAAATGTTCTATTGTGTACTACATTCTCCTGGTTCTGTTCACTTCACTATGCATCAGTTCATGTAAGTCTTTCCGGTTTTTTTTATGAAATCATCCTGCTTGTCATTTTTTATAGCACAATAATTTTCTATTACAATCGTATACCACAGCTTGTTTAGCCATTCCCCAACTGACAGGCATTCCTTTGATTTCCAATTCTTTGCCATCACAAAAAAAAAAAGAAGCTGTTATAAATATATATATATATATATATATATTTTACAAATAGGTCCCTTTCCCTTTTTTGGATCTCTTAGGGCTATAGATCTAGCAGTGGTATTGCTGGATCAAAGGGTATGCATAGATTTATAGCCCTTCGAGCATAGTTCCAAATTGTTCTCCAGAATAGTTGGATCTGTTTACAACTCCTCCAACAGTGCACTAGTGTCCCAGTTTTCCCACATCTGCTCCAACATCCAACATTGTCTTTTTTTTGTTTTTTATTATATTACCCACTCACAACAGCACTTCTTGTGTTAACAAAGAACTCTAAACAAAGTAGAAGCCCATCAACTGGGCAAATACTAAATTATTGTACACAGATATAATGGAATATGACTTCACTATCACAAATGATAAATATGATGGATATGAAGAAGCAGGGGAAGATTTAAATGAACTGATGCAAAGTAAACTGAACTAGGAAAACATTAAACACAATGACTATAATAATGTAAATGGAAACAGTAACAAAATAATTGAAACTGAATGACACAAAATTATCATGGCCAAGCTTGGCCTCAAAAAGAGACATTAGAATATATATGTCTTCCGATTACTTTTCAGAGAAGGGAGCTCATGTATGTGAAGCACATTTAACATCAGGTTTTTTTTTATATTAATTTTGTCAAAAATTTTTCTTTCTCTTTTTAAATTCTTTTTAATAAAGGTATATATAAGGGATGACTCTTGGGAAGGGAGGGATACAATGGAGAATGTGGGTAATATATAAACAAAAGATGTCAATAAAAATATTTTTAAATAGGATTTTGCTTCAGGGGGAAGATTGAGGTCATTAAAAGAATTCCAACATTTCTCACAAGTAATCCAGCCTACTCTTTTTCTGCTGCTCAGTTCTGGGTCCAGATCATTATCCATTTATATCATCTGTCCATGACGTATGTATTAACAGACAAGCCCTGGGAGCTATCTATTCATCTACATAGTATAGCTTACACAATAGGCATCCCTCCTCCACTCGGAATTTCCTATGAATAATGACGTCCATAGTTTTTGGTTTAGGTTTTGTTTTTTTTCCCCTTTTAATAACATGCTTATGATATAGTCCTGGTAATGACATCATTGGGCCAGAGGACGTAAGCAATTTTAAAATCTTTATTGTATCAATATTGCTACATTGTTGTTTTTTAAAAAGATTACAATAATTCATGGTTTTACTTTCAATATGCCTGTTTCCCCATAGTCATACCAGCATTTAATTTTATCATTTTTAACTCTATCTGTTTTTGGTGAGTATCAGGTAGTATCTGAAAATTGTTAAAATTTAAATATATCTGAATACAAAATTTTTCATGTAGTTATTAATAATTTATGTTCCTTCCAGAATTGTTTATTGATACCCTTTGATAATTTATTCATTGAGAAATATGTTCTACTCTTACAAAATCAACAGATCCATATAGATTCTGAATGTGAAATATTCATGAGGTATACTAAAATTTTAGACATTTCTTTCTTTTTATTTTGGATGAATTTCCTGTAGTTATAGATTAAAATGTCTTTGTGCACAAACTTCAACGAGACTTTTGGGACAGCCTCTCAATCAACTTTGAGATATCATTTTGTACCTTGTCAAATAGCAAAGATAGATAAGAATGCTGGCAAGGCTGTGGGGGAATAGGCACAGTATGATACTACTAATGCATGACTTGCTACAATCTTTGGGAAAGCAGTGTAGCAATGTACATTCAGAATTACAAAAATTCTCACACCCTTTGGCCCAATGATCTCAGCAAGACTAAGGCTATTACTAAAGGGGGGGGGGGGGGAGATGTATCTGCAAAAAAATTTTATGTTGAATTTATTTTTAACAGCAAAAGAATAGAAACTATAGGGGCAGCTAGGTGGCACAGTGAATAGAGCAACGGCCCTGGAGTCAGGAGGACCTGAGTTCAAATCCAGCCCCAGACACTTAACACAAAAATTAGCTGTATGACCTTGGGCAAGTCACTTAAGGCCAATTGCCCTACCTTCCCCCCTCCAAAAAGCAAAAAAAAGAATAGAAATGATATCAAAGAGAGAAAATTAAATAAGTAATGATATGTTATTTTACTGTTAGAAATTACAAATATAAAGATTTCAAAAACTGCAGATTTGTGTGACATAATTGCAAAGCAAAGACAACAAGATTAAATATACACATCTTGAAAATGTAGCTAACATCAGAAGAACACCTAGAAACAATTAAGATAGGATTGTTATCAATTTGTTTGTTTATAGTCTTTTCTTTGAAAAAGTTGTGAATCTTTTAGGATTTAGAGGGTTTTTTATTTTTGTTTTGTTTTTCCTTTTTGAGGGGAGGAAGGCAGGGCAATTGGGGTTAAGTGACTTGCTCAAGGTCACACGCCTAGTTTTATGGTAAGCATCTGAGGCTGTATTTGAACTCAGGACCTCCTGACTGCAGGGCTGGTGCTCTGTTCACTGTGCCACCTAGCCACCCTGAGGATTTAGAGTTTTACCTACATTTTTCATAGAACAGCATTGAGGGACTTTTGAGGTAAATATTGTCTAATCCAACATCCTTGTTCCATAAATGAAGACACTGGAACACAGAGAGTTTGAGCAAGTCATCCAAGGTCACTCAGCTAGTATGCTGAACAGGTGGCTTCAAATCCAAATTCTTTGACTCCAAGTATGTCTCCTACTACAACATGTTTCTACCTGTTTCTTTTATCAGTGGTTATAATTTATAATACAAGAATATTTTTTTAAATCATGGCAAAGTGACCAAGTTGATATCACTAGCTTGTTCTTGTTTCATTTATTTATTTGTTTGTTTGTTCATTTGTTTCATTTATTTTGCCTATCTTTAATCTTATATGCTTGGTCTCATAATTGTCACAATTCATTTATATGAACTGGGGAAAAGAAGTTGAAGGGTCTTTGTATATATGGACAGTTTATTGTGGAATATATTATTCCATATTTTTTAAAAAATCAAATGATGTGGGGAGAATGAGGCTGAAAGATCTCTCTAGTTCAAGAGTTCTGAGTTGCAATGGGCTAAGTTCAACAGGTATTTGCCCTAATTTTGACATTAGCATGATGAGTCCAAGGAATTGCGGGTGGGGGAGAATGTGGGGAGGATGCCACCAGGTTGCTTAAGGAAGGGAAATAGAGCAGGTCAAATTTCCTATTCCAATGAGAGTCAGACCTGGTTCATGAGTAACCCTTGCACTTCCAGCCTGAGACTCAGTCTTATAAAGCACAGCACAATTAAGGCTAATACTATAAAATAATATGGTGAAGAAAATTTGACTTTGTCTTGGTTCAATGTGCAAAACAATCAAAGCGGCATCAAGTTTTTTGTCTAAAATGATCACAGTGACAAGTCTTCTAAATACTGAATGACCGACTGCGAAACAATCCCCAAAGCTAGTAAACTGTGCCTACCCTTTGACTCAGCAACACTGCTACCAGGTTTATATCCCAAAGAGATCAAAGAAAGAGCAAAGGGACCCACATGTACCAAAATGTTCATACTAGCTATTTTCATGGTGGCAAAGAAATGGAAATTAAAGATATGTGCATCAGTTGAGGAATGGCTAAACAATAAGTGATGAAGGGGATGATTTCAGAAAAACCTGTGAAGATTTATGAACTGATGCAAAGAAATGAGCAGAACCAAAAGAACTATTCACACAGTAACAACAATATTGTAAAGATACTCAATTGTGAAGACTTAGTCATTCTTATCAACACAATGACCACCACAAAACCAAAGGACTCGTGATGAAAAATGTTGTCCACCTTCAACTATAGAGCTGATAGACCCAGAGGGCAGATTGAAACATATTTTCTATCTCTTTTTTTTACATAATTAATATGAGAATTTGCTTTGCTTAAGTATACAAATGTGTAACAGATTTTGATTTTCTTTCCTTAATGTGCAGGAGAGGGGAAGGTCAGAGGGAGATGATTTGGAACTGAAATTAAATTAAATTGAATTTTTAAAAATATGATTTGGGAGACTTGGAACCAGATGAGATGGTACATTTGTTGTCCTGAGTAGTTTTATCATCACTACTTATTATCCTTAACACTAAGTCATAAAATGGCATTATTGACTATTCAACCACCAGGGAACACAGATAGCCATCACTAGAACTCATTCTGGCAGTTTTTGCTTATCCAGTTGGAGTAGAAAGCCTCACTAGGTTCCATGCTTTCTGTAGTTACCAGAGGCTCGGCTCCTTTCTATCTCTCAGTTCTGTTTCCCTGTGAGTCAGTTTCTGGTTATTGTCTGTGAATCTGTAAAGCTACCAATTAAAATAAAGCTCCAAGCCCCAACTCATTGGCTAGCTCTGACTTCTTTTTGAATTTGCTATATTTCATTGAGTTTTCATTGCCTCCTTGACATAATGATTCTGATTTTGCCCAAAAGCAGACTCACATGATTGGATTTACTCTTAGCATAGGCTCAATAAGCAAATAAAGAGTACATAATGACCAAAGAACACAATATATAATAAAATAATAAAAGACATGCCAAGTAGTTGTGAGCCTGCTATTCTCCCTCACATCTCCCCAGATCTCCCCAGACATAGGCTGAGAATGGACTCTAGTATGCTAAGATACGTAGGGTTTCCATTTATTTTTGACTATCCACTTCCATCCTCCCTTAAACAAGACAAGGAGAATGGAACAACACAGTTCCCATGAGATGTTCAGCTCACTTTTCCAGCAGGATTTGTTATTAGAAACAGAGACATTAGAAACTCTGAAGTCTGGGGTTCAGTTCAGTCCAGGATATGACTCAGGATGTCATGCGCACTGAAACTCATAAAGGTGGTACTTTTCCCCGTCTTGTTTTCAGCTGTCCAGTGGCTGGCAGAGACCACTTCAGCTAGCCCATTTGATAGGAGGATGAGTGGATGTTGCAGGAACCCCCAACGAGGAGCCATCACCATTTCCGGACCTAATGACCCCTTGCCCCTTGAATAAAGCACAACTCTCATCTATCATGTCTTCACTTCCAACCATTCCTCCCCTCCCTCCAGCCTAAAGTCCCCATTGCTCCATTTAACAGGGCAGAGAAGCAGCTGTATAGGAAGATGACAATATATCAGAAAGACCCTGGAACTTGCTAACTAATCTATCATCATCAAAGTCATATCTGAAAAAATAAATTGAAATGGGGTTGAACATGCAATGAGACCATATTATTATGTGGAATAATATATTCAACAATATAAACTATTTTTGGATTCCTATAATCAATGGAAGAGAAAGGATTTTTCTGTCTTGGAACCCTGCATTTGCACATGAGAAAGATACTGAGGGAATATATGAATCCAACTGGAAAAAGTTTTGCTTACCAAGCTCACTCTATCAGATGTTGTCTGGAGAGGAAGGTAACAATGATAATTATAGCTACTATTATTGCTAGCATTTATATAACCAGCACTCTCTCTGGTTCACTCCCTCAAGGTGTTGGACAATATGTGCATAGACAGCATGGAATAGTGGAAAGAACCCTGTCTCTGTCTCCAGATTCACATCCCTGGATTCAGACCCTACCTCTGATGTTTCCTGCCCATGTGATGTTGGACAAGTCCTCCCTGGATGAATTTGAAATTTCCCATTTCTCATACGCAAAATAAGTGAGGGTAGCAAAGTGTTATACACCTGGTAAGAAGCTGGGGTCAGACTCTATTCATGGTACCATCTAGGTGTCCATCTAGAAGTGTCAAATGAGATGTGTATTGTCAGACATGACCAATGGGTGGATTTTGTTTTTGTGGTTATATTTATTAGTTTGAAGGGAAGTGAAGACTTTGGGGAAAGGAGTGGGACAGTGATACTTAGAATAGAGGAAGAAAAGAGCATAAATTAATCATTTTTTTTTTAATTCACAGAAGAGAGCATTAGGAAATCCAAAAGGGAACACAAAATAATGTTATTCCTATTATATTAAATCTGAAATACATATTTTTTTAAAAAAAACAAGCTATAATATAGACCTGTGGTTTTGTATGCAGTCTTCTTTCTCTGTTCTTTGTAAAGGGGAAATTTCCTGATAGTTAATGTGTGTTAAATCACACATTAATAAAAAGGAAATGAAATGATACCAAAATATTTAAAATAAAAATAATATGGAATTAAAAAATAATATTATAAATGGACATGGTACAACAGAAGCAATTTTTCCTTCCTTCCCTCCCTCTCTTACTTAGAGACCATGCCACTTAGAATTTTTGGCTTCAGTATCAACCTGTTGATTCATACTGAGCTTACAGTTCCCCAAAACCCCAGGATGCTCCCCAGGGCAACTGCCTCTATTGCCCTATGGGAGTCATGCTTCTGTACAAAAGTCAACCTTTTAAAAGTGAATGGGTGTATGGATGTAGTTTGACTGTGGATTTCTGAGAAATAACAGCAGCAATCAGAAATAGAATTCTTTTTGAACAAAGTAACAGTAAGTTTAAGAATGGGCCCTTAGATGGAGTACTGGTCAGGAAGACTCATCTTCCTGAGTTCAAAACTGACCTCAGATACAAACTAACTGTCTGACCCTAGCCAGGTCATTTAACCCTGATTGCCTCCTCCGTTTCCTAATCTGCAAAATGAGCCAGAAAAGGAAATGGCAAACCACTCTAGTATCTTTGTCAAGAAAACCCCAAATGGGGTCACAAAGAGTTGGACATGACTGTAAAAGGACCGAACAAATTTAATAAACAGTCTGAAATTCTGGGTTCTTCAAATACCTATAGTCTCAAGCCAAAGAACACTATCCATGTGTTCAAAGGAAGTGTTTCTCATATAGGCTATCTAAGGATTGGGAGAAGGAAACTGGAAAAGAGAAGATTTAGGGGAGCCCAGATGACTATATCTTTGACCATGTCCATATTTGCAGACTGAGAGATCAAATACAGCATGCATTGTGTTAGAAAATGAAGAGAAACAATAAGGAAACTCTGCCTTTAGGTAAAAGAAGACATACATCTTTGTGTCCATTCTCACACATCTAGATTAAAGGTTGGGGATTTGTAGGTTCCTGATAGAAAGATTCTTCCCTTCTTAAATAAGTTTGCAAAAAGTTTTATTTTCATTCTATTATTAGAAATAAAAACTTTGGAGACAAGACTTATTCACAAATGGTATTTCTTTTTTTTCTGGGTGGGGAAATCAAGATGGATTTTATTCTTCACTTTATGAGCTTAAAATGAATAAAGAATGAATCATACGCACCCTTGAATGACTCAAGATTCTGGAGAAGATATTTATTTCTTGCTATTCTTTGTTCCCTAAAAGAAAATAATTTTTACACATTTGGGACCAAATGTGTCAAACAAATTCCATCAAGTTATGCTTACAAATGTCACTCAAAGAAAGCCTTTTTGTCCCCAAGTTATACATTTGATAGAATTGTAGAATTTGGGGCTCAAAGGGCACTTTTTCCTGTCATTTTACAAACTGAAGCCTTTTTTCTCTAACTTTGGTGATTTAACCAAGGATTCATAGGACCCCCATTTAATAATTTCAACACTGTCTTATAAAATGAGCTTGGCTATACTATGAGAAACTGAAATAATACAGATTTTTTTTAAAACTTCATAAATTATACAAATGGTCATGGAGAGAAAAAATTAATTTTAATTTTATTAAATTAAATATTTATAAATACTGTAAATATAGTGACTGAGTCTGACCCTGAAGAAAGGTTTAAAAATGCAATTTCTCCCTTTCCATGAGAGGGAGGGAGAGAAGTCGGGGGATGAAATGTCGTATATGTTGCCATACATATCGGATGTGTCTGACTTTTTGTGACCTTGTTTGGCGTTTTCTTGGCAGAGATACTGGAATGATTTGCCATTTCCTTCTCTAGCTCATTTTACAGATGAAGAAACTGAGGCAAACAGGATTAAGTGACTTGCCCAGGGTCACACAGATAGTCATTACCTGTGGCAGCATTTGAACTCAGGTCCTTCTGATTCCAAAGTAGGTACTATATCAACTGTGCCATCTAGCTGTCCAATAGATAACCAAACTGCTATTTTTGCCTCTTTTTAAACTTGATTACAAGGGATGGCTTTGAAGACAGGACAAGTAGAAGGAACATATGTAACACTAATAAATTAATATTTAAAGGATCATAGATTTAGGGCTAGAATAAAAAGAATAGTTAATATTCATATAGAGTTTTGTAGTTTACAAAGGGCTTTATATGTACTGATCTCATTGGGTCCTCACAACAACCCTATAATGTAGATCAGTGGTTCTCAACTTTCCTAATGCCATGACCCTTTCATACTCATATGTGGGCACATCTGCATGTGGGAGGACCCGCCTGGAGACAGATAGAGGAGCGACGTCTCGGTTCCTAAGACCATCTAAAATATGTTTTCCAATGGTCTTAGGCAACCCCTGTGACCTTGGTAAAGGGTCGTTCGACCCCAAAGGGGTGGCGACCCACAGGTTGAGAACCACTGATGTAGATGCTATGATCGTTCTCATTTTACAGATGAGAGAACTGGGACTGAGAGAGATTAAGTGACTTGTCCACTTCGACATTTAGCTTCAAGCGAACCTTAAAGAACATTTATTTCAGAGGTGTCAAACTCACAGCCCATGACTGCAAATAGCTTGAGTGTGGCCCCATTCAGATTAAAATATAACTGGGAAATCTTTAACAAAATAAGTAATAATGCAACATAGTTAATATTACTTTGTGCTCCTTTAAACTAATATATAGCCAGCAGAGATAGATGCATTTCGATTTGAGCTTGACATTGTATTCTAGTCCATCTACTCACCCCATCAATACATTTGACAAGCAAATAGTCAAAGGAAATAGTAGCCATCCCTACATGTTCGTGCAACACAGGAAGTAGGTTGGTAGAAGTATTTGGGAAATGTGAAACAAAGGGATGACCCAATGAAAGGAAGCATTTCAAATGGACTTCACAGAGGAGGCAGGAAAATTAAGATGGTTGTTTTTTTTCCTGTCACCTCTCTGAGAAAATGGAACATTAATTTTGCTATTTTGCAAAGCTATAATTAAAATTATGTAATCGCTCTATCGTGTTCCAATTGAATTTGTTGCAGATGTTGTATACAAGTCTCACAAGTTCAGCTTGCAGGATGTCTGAGGCACAGGTTGTCCTAAAGATAGGACTTTTCTCCAGAGAGGTCCAGTTAAAATCCTTAGTCTAGATTCACCAGAGAAACACTATAGAGTGTTGAGACTGCAGGATTTAATTTCTATTACACTTGTATATTTTGTTGCCTAGTTTTCTGCATGGCATTTTAGGAAATTACTTGGCCTGCTTCAAGAAAATAGTTTAGGTTTAACTGTTTATGTTTCCTGAACCAAGAAGTTCAAGAGAATTTATAAGAACTCATCATTAAAATATATTTGTGTCTAATGGTAGCCATCTCTAGGGTGGGGGAGAGGGAGAGAAAAAAAGGAAAAGGAAATCTACACAATAGCTTTATTATATATTTAAAAGGAATAGCAAGTTGTATATAATAGATTTGTGGTTTCATGTGCAATCTTTTTTTATTCTACTATGTTATGGAAATGCTTGTTTTATTTCATAAATTAAAAATAAAATGAAACTATATAGTGATCAGCAACTATGTACATTGCACAGTGTTACTGATTTAATGGAGGGCTCAGGATCCTACAACTAGGATCAGGCAACCAGGGCTTTGCCCCAAAGCACCAAAATCAGAGGGCTCTGAAACCATTTCTCATTCCTGTCCTTGGGATCTTTAGGAACAGAGCTTAGCATATCAACTCCCACAGGCCTGGAGAGAAACAAAACGATTTGCTGCCCAGGAATTATTGCATACAACCCTGGTGTTACAGGTACTGCTTCCCTCTCCATCTCCACCACCAACCATTCCAAGTCTCTCTTTCCTGCTAAAGCAGGAAATACTCATGACTACTGAAAGAGCAGAAATAACCAGATTAAAAGAACAAATTCTGAAAAGCTCAGGTCTGGGGCAAATAAGTGGCTCCATGGATAGAGTACCAGCCCCCGAGTTAGGAGAGCCTGAATTTGAATCCTGCCTCAGACACTTACTAGCTGTGTGACCCTGGTCAAGTCATTTAACCCCAATTGCCTCCGAAAAATAAATAAATGATAAAGTTCAAGTCTGCAGTTAACAGGCCCATACAACAGAGTATCACATACCATTTCTCTTATGGTCTTAGGAAAAGCTAGCATGACCTAGAGAAAATTGGAAGTGAAATTTGTCTGCAAAAAAACTGAGTCATAAAGGGAGCTCTTATTAGTTTCTCAGTTCTAAATTATTCACAAAAACAATCTCTCAGCTTGAAACAGTTTTTGACTCCTAGGAAGTTCTAGGAATTTTCATTTCAACTTCAAAAATACCATTTCGAGTCTTATGTGGGGGAGAACAAGGGATGTATATGCGGTTCAAGTTGAGTATAAAATCCCCTTACTGTGTGAGTGGCATTTTGGAATGAGTAAAAGTAGGCGTTGTTTTCATATTTATCTTGGCAGCTACAGCTCCCAGGTGTACATAGTACAGGTGCTCAATAAATGTTATTATTATTATTGAATTGAACTGAACTAAATAAGTGCTAGACTTGGGGTCAGAAGATATGAATTTGAATCTTAGTCTTGCAGCTTAGTAGCTGTGTAACCTTGGGCAGGAGGCAACTAGGTGGCTTAATGGATAGAGTACTGGGTTTGAAGTGAGGAAGATGTGAATTCAAATCCAGCTTCAGATACTTACTAGTGACCCTGGGCAAGTCACTTAATTTTTGTTTGTCTTAGTCCCCCGGAGAAGAAGATGGTAGGGAGAGGAAAAAAAAGAATACTAGGGCAGTTAGGTGACACAGCGAATAGAGCATCAGCCCTAGAGTCAGGAGGACCTGAGTTCAAATTCAGTCTCAGACACTTGATATACTTACTAGCCATGTGACTTCGGGCAAGTCACTTAACCCCAATTGCCCTCCAAAAAAAAACAAAAACAAAATGAATGCTAAAAATTGTTTTTACATATAATTGGAAAAATAAAATAGGAGAAAACAAGGATATGTGCATATATGTTGGATGGCTGTTGTCCTTTGTTCTTGAAGAGAACCAAAATGATCACTATGATAAATTCAAGTTGCAATGTGTCCAGCTATGACTGATCAGACCCATATGAGCTTGGAATGCTCTACCATAGGTCGGGCACAAATAGTTCATGTGAACATTTGGGGTGGATTCTTTAAACTTGCGTATTCTGCATGTCCTTTGAGCTATTTCAATTCCTTTGAGCTATTTCAATTCTGCTTTGCTCATAGAGCACAGCACCTTCTCTGATGCAGGCACACCATGCTGGGCAGTCCTGTGCCACTGTTTCCCATGTCACACAATCAATTCCAAAGTTCTTAAGAGAAACGTTGAGAGTGTCTTTGTATTGCTTCTTCTGATCACCATGTGGGTGCTTGCCCTGTGTGCATTCTCCATAAAATAGTCTTTTTGGCAAGCGTATGTTTTGCATTCAAACAACGTGTCCATGTTTATCTGTACATATAGAAAGAATATACATGTTACCTATGTATTCATATTATATATATATGTGTATATGTATGTTCTCCATGTACATAATATGTGCAGATAGAATAAATATGAAGAGAATAAATACACACAAATGGTATCATTTTAACTTAAAGAAAATAAAGAAGGAATTGGCAAATTGCTCAGTATCTTTGCCAAGAAAACCCCATGGATAGTACTGAAGTGCTATGGTCCATGGGGTCACAAAGTGTCAGACATGACTGAACAACAAAAAGACTTTGGTGAGTCACATAACTTCTGTCTGCCTCTATTTCTTCATCCATAAAATTAGACTAATAATATGCTTCCAAACAACCTCACAGGCAGATTGTTGTGTATATCGAATGAGAGTCTACATATAACATACTTTGCCAATCACATATAATTCAGCTGGTATAATTTACTATAGTTATCATGGCCATTCATACTAACTGAAAGGAACTAACATAAATAATGTGATGAGCCAAAACATCATTTGTTTTTGGATTTAGAATGCATTGTATATTTACTTTCTAATGTCTTGGCTGATACTAAAATTAGTTTACTTATTCTGAGTGCCAGCCAGCTGGCAATTTGGGGGCATGGAGGAAGAAGAGGTGATGGAAGGTGGCAAGAGAAAGGTGATTTGACATTCTCAAATTGCTTATAGATCATCTCTGAAGTGGACGGCTGATAATTAAGAGGAAAGTAGGTAATTTCAATGTCCCAAAATGCTGAAGCACATTTCCATAAACTCATTTTTTCTAGTTCCCTTTAGAAACCAATAGATGGTGCTATCTCATTCCAGAAAATACTTTTAAAAAAGAAATGTGAAATTTAACAGTGGATCTAAAATGTCAATCAAAATTACATATCGAGGGTCAGATGAAGGATTTGTGAATTAAGGTTACAGTCAGTTCATTTCAACTAGTACTTACTATTAAGCTTTGTGTTAAGCGTAGGAAGATACCTAAAACAATCCCTGCCCTCAAGACATTCTTCTGGGGGAAAACAATCCTGCTATTTTCAAACCTGTTCATTTGTTCATTTAACTAATGCCTTACACTTTGATTCAACTATCCCTTGACCTTGACTCTCAGCAGTGGAATGTAAGTGTGAAAGTTGAACTTAGTAAATTTCAAAGGTATTTTCATTTACTTTCAAACTCTAACATTTAGATTCTTTAAAGAGATTGTTGTGAGAATGGAATTTAGTGTCCACAAGTAAACAAAATATATTTTGAATTTTAACTCAAACTCAGCAGCTCTGCCCTGCAAGCCAGAAGCAGGATAATGATATTAGGTAGCATTTGTATACAGCTTTAAGGTTTGCCAAGGGCTATCATTTTCTCTTCAGTGACAATCCTGAGAGGCAGGGGATTTTGTTATCACCATTTTACAGATGGGAAAACTAAGGGACAGAGCAATGACTTGCCCAAGATCATACAGCTAGTAAGTCCAAGTCCAATGCTCTATCCACTGCACCTCCTATCCGACAGGAAATGTATGATTGGAAAAGGATATGGGCCAGTCACATTCTGAGAGAAAGGATCACAGATCAGAGTCATAACTAGGTATTTGGGCACATGAGGCAAGAAGCCAAAAAAAAAAAAAATGGCCCCTTCAGCTTTGGATGGGGCAAAGAGTATGAGAGAGTTGGTGTGGAGAAAAAGTTTTTCGTGGGAATTATTTGTTAGTATCTGATCCAGTGCAATCCAGGGCAACTCAGTGGTATGATGGATGGGGATCTGGAGCCAGGAAGATCTGAGCTCAGAAACTTACTAGCTGTGTGACCCTGGACAAGTCACTTAACCTTGTTTGCCTCAGTTTCCTCATCTATAAAATGACCTGAACACGGAAATGGCAAACCACTGCAGCATCTTTGCCAAGAAAACCCAAAATGGAGTCATGAAGAATCAAACATTACTGAAAGGACTGGATAACACCAAATCCAGGGAAAACATTTACATAATGTTTACCTGTGCAGACTATTGAGCCCCTCCTAACCTTCTTATCTTATTGGAGATGCTAGATGGCACAGGTGATAAGCACTGAACTTAGAATCAGAGTTCAAAGTGACTTCAGACACTTGCTAGTTGTGTGACCCTGGGAAAATCACTTCACCCTGTTTGCCTCAGTTTCCTCATCCGTGAAATGAGCTAGAGAAAGAAATGGCAAACTACTTCAGTGTCTTTGCTAAGAAAACCCCAAAATGGGGTCAGGAAGAGTCAGACATGATTGAAACAACTCAACAACAGAAAAAGGGAAGCTTGGAGAGGCGTGGGTTTAGGAAGGAAAGGTAATAAAATCTATCTCAGAAATGTTAAAAAGTACCTATGGGACATTGGGTTAGAAAAATCCACCAAACAATTGGTGATGTAGTATTGGAGCCAAAAAGAGAGTCCACAGCAGAAAAAGATAATTTAGCCCATGAGTTAAGTTTATTTAGAGAAAGGTTGGCAGAAAGACAAGCATAGTTACATTCAAGGGGGTTCCCTCAGCTATTGTGCCAGCCCTGCCACCCATGTAATCTTCTTATTCTCAGAGATCTAGCATGAAGAAATGGCCCCTCAAGCAAAGCGGATGGGAGGTCATGTCAATGGGCCCCTGATACTGATAGGATTGCCCACAGTGCGGCCATGCTATAATTTTCTGATTGAAGCTTGGGCATAGTCAAGCTATATCCCTCCTAACCATGCCCACCAGATAGGTATGTGCCCAGCTCTTACTTCCCCAGACCCTGAGTCTTACAGTTAGTGGCCAATTCCATATGCCTGTGAACAACTTGCCACTCTCCAAATTGGGTAAAGCTAAAGCTTTATGTGCTTTGCCCTTCTTGTGGATTTGAAACTGATAGAGTATGGCGTGATGCACTGGAACTCATGACATATAAATTTACCATGTTGGACATGTGAACAAGAATCATAAAAAATATTTCCGTGTATAACCTGTGAAGATATGCCTGAGTCATAATCTTCACTGACAGAGGGAATACTAATGTGGATGAGACCATAGATCCTAATGAAGTATTGAAATATTAGGGAATACAAATGATCTGAAGGCAAGCAGGATAAATGACTATCAAACCCTAGGGTGGCTACTAAGGGCAGAGCAGAAGGCAAAGGGAATAAGCATTTATACCATACCTACTATCTGCCAGGCACTGTGGTGAATACTTTTGATCTTTAAAGTAACCTTGAGAGATTGGTGTTATTATTGTTCCCATTTTCCAAATGGGGAAACTGAGGTAAGCAAATTAAGTGATTTACCCAGGGTCACATAGTAAGTGTCTAAGCTAAATTTGAACTCAGGTTTTCCTGACTCTGGGTCCAGTGCTCTATCATCTTGCCATTAATTGTCTCCTAACAGTCACTAATGATGCTAATAAACCTCTCATGAATGAAGAATCTTGATGAGTGGGATATATCTTAATATTAATTAATATCTTAATATTAATTCACTTGATCAATGTTGTTTCATCCATTTGGAACAGTACCCTGTGCTTAGCCTTTAGTTTATTTCATTGAGATAATATTATAGATTTAAAAGTTAGAGGTAGCATGATAAAGTAGAAAGAATATTGGGCTTGGAATCAGAGAACTAGTTCTCCCACCTCCTATCCTTGTAACCTTGGGCACATCCTCCCTCGGACAGAGTTTTCTCGTCTGTGACATGGTTTTGGATTGAATGATTTCTGTGGTCCCTCGAGATCCTTTAGCCCAATATTGGTTTACCCTTTGGTAAACGTTATTATCATCTCTTATTAATTACCAATAAAATTGAAAACTCTATTTGTCATATAAGCCAAAATGAAATAACCTCAGAGAAGAGGCCACCTCCTGGTCTGCCCTTTTCACACATAATACTGAAGGCAAGAGAATTGCTCTCTAATTATTTAGTGTTCTAATTTGCCCTGTCTGCTCTTTATGTTGTCAAGGCAACTAGGCTGTAAGTGCCCTGAGGGCAGGTACCTTATCTCAATTTTCTGCTTAGACTCCTAGCCCCTAGCACAGTGAACACATACCTGTCACTAAATAAATTTATTGATTCCTAACTTAATTTATAGAATGTTAAAAGGCAGGACCCCTTCTTTCAATTTTTATATTTTCTTTTTTCTCAATTACATGCAAAAACAATTTTTAACATTTGTCTTTCAAATTGAGTTCCAAATTCTCTCCCTCTCTTCCTTCCCTCTCCTTGAGAAGGCAAGCTATTTGATATAGATTATATACATGTGCAGTCACGCAAAATTTCCATATTAGTCATGTTGAGAAAGACAACAGACAAAAAAAGAAAATTTGAAAAAGTATAGTTCAATCTAATTTCAGATTCCATCAGTTCTTTCTCTGAAGGTGGATAAGCATTTTTCATTTGAAGGACAGAACCCATTCTTGTGAAATCCCAGTTTCCTCTATATTTACCCAGGGACTTCAGACTAAGGCAGAAACCACAGCTTGGTTTTTTATTTTAATACATGTTAAGTATTACTCACTGATTATAGGTTACTAGGTTCCTATGGGAGTTTGCTAGATTTGTTGAATTTTCTCTTCATTTTAGTAAGAAATCGCATTGCAAAGGAGACTTCTATAGGATGGGAATATTCTTGAGAGGTGTAGGAAATGAAAGGCAGCAGAAAACACAAATATGAAAATGGAACCATGATCTCACTGTGGATGTGGTCTACAATGATGTCCATACCTGTCCATCCTCTCGGGCTTATTGTTCATGTCTTGACACATGTTTTGCCATGGATCAGGAGCTAGGGGAGCAGAGTTCCACCCAATTTGCAAGGGGACATCACCAGCACACCAAAGGATCTTGTGGGCTATGTATTGGTTTTCCCTCACTCTAGGCAGAAAATCATTTCAATGATGACATGCTTGCTTACAAATGTTCTTTGGAATTATTTATTTTTATGTGCTGGAAGCCTGTTTACACCAACCTTACCTTTCTACTGCTGGTTCTGGGATACTTATTTTTAGCCTTTGGAGACTGGCACTTTTATTGTTTCTTACAGCTATGTATTAAGGTTGATCCCTACTCTAACAGGTTGGTAGTATGTGTATACATATCTAATTCAGGAATGACTTTCTCATCTATAATGAATAATATCTTCCTGTTAAAATATGATCAACTTTATTTTTGCCATGTTATCTGGTACTTGACCTGTCTGGCCATTACCGATTCCTCCTTTTCTTGAAGAAATGTTCATGACATATAAGAATGATCGAGGATTCTGTGTAGTCCAATAGCCTCTGGTCTCTCTCCTTCTTCTTATACTTAGTCTTCAAGATGGGTCTTACCACCTTCACCTATTCCAGCCTTTGTACTTACCAATTATCAGAATATGTGGTGACTAAATTTGGAAAACCTTACTGAATTTTTCCACAGGATTTTTCTACTTCATCCTCTATCACAAAGTACAATTATCTTCTTTTTGCTAATTTATCATGAACAGAGCAGAAAGGACCAAATGCCCTATAAAATGATGTTTTCTATCATTGCTCTTCATCCTTCATTTTTGAACAGGACCTATAATATCACAGGGTGATGTCTTTTTTTTTTTTTTAAAGGCAGTTAGGGCTAAATGCTTTGCCCAAGATCACATAGCTACTAAGTGTCTGAAGTTGAATTTGATCTCAAGACCTTCTGACTCTAGGGCCAGTGCTGCACATGCTGTACCACCTATCTGCCCCTATGAGGTAGTGTCTTGACTTTCTCATGAATGGGATTTAAATGAGGCACAGTTGCACAAAGTTGTCAGCCTCACTCTCTCTTCTAGAGTCATCCAAGTCCAGTGGCAAAGCGAAAGTCAGGACAACAAATGGTAACGACTGTTCTATTAAATACAGTCAATGCTAAATTAACTTCACATAAAAGGAAAAAGACAGCTAGGTCACTGATAATCCCCCAAAGCAATTAATAATAAAATTCTTTTTGGAATATATCTTCTGTAATTTACTTATTTTTTTGCTTTAGCTGATTTACCTTCCTAATTATTTTTTTAAGGGTATATCTAAGTGAGTCTCCATTCTCTAAGGGCACTTTATCAACAAGGGGAAGACAGCTTGGGGATAAAGAAGCACTAAACAGAAGTAATAATCATTGTATTTCGTAAAATAACTTCTGAGTAAAATGAGGGGATACAGACTTCTCCACAAGAAATCTTCATTTAAGGAAGAAAGAAAAATGTAACCCTTCAACCCCAATCCATATCTCTGTGACAGCAGCCAGGAAAATTTCTCCCCTTAATGAAATTCTCTAACTTTATGGCTTAATATTTTAGTTGATTATGGTCACAGTCTTGATGATGAATAAAAAGCTGTCCCTTTTGTCTAGAGCTAGAAGGACAGATTATTATTACTTTTCTGTAAGTACATAAAAAGTGGATTTCAGGAGAGACTGTAAAGTCTAGTAACATTGTTATTAGCACTGTTGCTTTTTAGTAGAGTTTTTTGAGCCTACAGCTCCCTCATTTCTTTTTTTTTTTTTAACTTTTTTTTTTTTTTTTTTTTTTTTGCTTTCTGGAGGGAGAAGGTAGGGCAATTGGGGTTAAGTGACCTGTCCAAGATCACATGGCTAGTTTTGTGTTAAGTGTCTCAGGTCCTCCTGACTCCAGGGCAGGTGCTCTATTCACTGCACCACCTAGCCACCTCTCCCTCATTTCTTGTAGACAACTTTTACAGGCTATATAGGAAGCTGCTTATTTGGTCTACTTTGAGAGGGAATCTAGAAAGCCTCTGTTGACCCCAAAATATATTAGCCCCCTTTCCCCAACCTCAGTGCCTGGCATTCTGCCATTAGAATTCCCCTGCCTTTGGACTTGACATTCACACTAAATATCTTACAGAGTACTAGGGCTGAGTAGAACAATGGGTAACGAAGTCATTTTCTATGTTTCAGACCCAGCACAGGTAGGGATCCTCACTTGGGATCCTAGGAACTAGAAGGGACCTTTAGAGATTATCTAGTCCAAGAAAGACAAAAAATCTCAGACTCAGGTTAAGAGATTTGTCAAACGTTGTTCAGGCAGCAAGCATTGAGTTGGACTTGAAGCCAATTTCTCTTGAACCCAGAGCTGGGGTCATTTCCCCCTGGGGTAGGGAGGTAGGTTGGGAGATAAAGGTTGGGAGTTAGGTCTGAGAGAAGTGTGCTTCAGAATGTGTGTCTGAGACAGAAGGGAAGGCAGATCCAGTCTGTACCCACAGTAAACCAGCTCTATTAGCTCTGTTAGCCCTGTGTGCCAGGGTGACTCAGCAGACAAACCCAACACCCACTGCCCAAAAAGCACTTTGGGTACTGACTGCGTGAAATGGAGACAATCACCCACCACAACCAAAGTGGCCAAAGGGGGGCTTTTTTGGGAAGGAATTCTTGCCAACTTTAGGGTCTGAAGGGCAGTTCCAGCATTGCGGAGGGGCAAAGGTGATTTACTACAGAAGGAAATGGCAAACCACTGTCGGTGTGCCAAGAAACCCGCCCTCCCCGCCCCCCCCCAACCCCGGACCATCCATAGGGTCTGGAAGAGTCAGACATGATTGGACAAGAAAGGAGTCATTGAAACAGAACAGAGCTCACCTGTCTCTCCAGACTTCAACATCCACATTGCCCTGAGGCTAAAGCCTCGAACTTGGAAGAGGGAGTACATTTGTGCCCTTCCTAAATACAAATACTGCTGGACTCCTTCACGTATCTAACTGACATTGAGTTGTTAATCATTCCAGGCTCCACTTAGCCCTCGAATGGTGAACAGGGAGTGGAAAGTGAAGCTAAGCCAGAGCATGGTAAGAAGTCCTAGACAAAAGGCTTAGACAAATATGTTCTGATCTTGGTAAAACCGGCAGATATGGTTAACAGAGCCACTGTTAGTGGTTCTTCAAAGACTGTGGTGAAGGGGAAAGGTACTACAGGCCTAGGGAAGGGAAAATGGTGCACTTTTTTTTTTTAAAGGGAACTTAGAGTCTGTAAACTGCAGGTCAGTGAGCTTCATTCCAGTGCCTGGCAGAATTCTAGAACCCATGATTAAGAGGGTGATCTATGAGAAAGTTTAATCAGGATCCATAAAAATCTAGATGGCTTCAAAGTAATGAGCCTTGCCAGGCTGATTTCCTTTTTGGACTGGGTAATTAAAGCAAGAGATTAGGGGAGTGCTGGAGATAAAGCCTACCTGGATTTCAGCAAAACAATTGAAAAAGTATCTTCCTCTATCTTTGTGGACCAGGTGGAAACAGCCAGGTCAGTTGATAGAGCTTAGAATCAGTGGTTCTCAACCTGTGGGTCGCAATCCTTTTGGGGGTCGAATGACCCTTTCACAGGTGTCACACAGGTTGCCTAAGACCATTGGAAAACACATATTTCCCATGGTCTTAGGATCCGAGACACCGCTCCTCTATCCATCTCCAGGCGGGTCTGCCGGTATGCAGATACACCCACATGAGTATTAAAGGGTCTCGGCATTAGGAAGGTTGAGAACCACTGGTTTAGATTAATTCTGAATAGGTTGAATGACCAGATCCATAGAGTAATCGTTAGTAAGTCGGACTGCTTCGTAGCAGGTCTCTAGTGGAATGTTCTGTGTTTTGACACCAAATGAGATATTTGTAAAAAGCACTTAGCACAATGTCTGGCATATAGCAGGCACTTATTCCCTTCTCCTCCTCTCTCCCTTTTTAAGATTTTTACTAGTGAGTTGAACAATACCATAGGATGTATGTTTATCAAATTTGCAATCTGAGGCAACTGATAAGGATCACTACCCTACTAAAGGGCAAATCAAGATCCAAAAAGACTTCAGTAGACTAGACTGATCCCCCATTAGATGGCAAACTCCTTGAGGTCAGGGACTATCTTTTGTTTCTTTTTGTATCCCCAGTGTTTAGCATAGTACTGGCACATAGTAGGTGCTTACTAAATGTTTTTGATTGATCTGAGGAATGGTCTGAGCCAAGACATCAAGTGCTATTGGTATATTAAGGGAATAGTGGAGAAAACAATTTGATTACATTGGAAGATTAGTATGGTCAGTCAATAACTGAGAAGTTATGTGCCAGTGTGTTAAACACTGGGGTTACAAAGAAAGGCAAAAACATAGTTCCTGCCCTTAAGGAGCTCAATGTCTAATGTGAGAAACAACATGCAAACACCTATACAAAACACAAAGATGACTGAGAAAGACTTCTTGCAAAGGTGAGATGAGCTGAGTCTTGAAGAAAGCCAGGAGGTACAGCCAAGAAGCCAGTGTTACTGGATCACAGCATATGAGGGGCTGGGGGGCGGGGGGAAGGTGTAAGGTGTAAGAAGACTAGAAAGGTAGAAAGAAAGAGGTTATAAAGCACTCTGAAAGACAAACAGGATCTTATGTTTGATCCTGGAAGTGACAGGGAACCAAACAAGTTTACAGAATTGGGAGTGGAGGGGCAATATGGTTAAACCTTCATACAGCTGAGTGGAGAATAATCTGGTCTAGATGAGTAACTGGTGGGAGAAAAGGTTGGCAAAGATTACCAGATAGTGGAGCTACCTGAATGCTTGGATAGGGAATTTGTACTTTATCCTAAGAGAGAGAGAGAGCAATGAAACAACATAGGTGTGAAGAAGAAAACAAATGATACTGGAAACCAGTGATAAGACAAGTGGTTGTGTACTCTTCTGAGGTCTGTCTCCATTCTTGCAGCTCTTAAAATAGAATGGACACCACCCCCATCTCCTGGATTGCACTCTTCTCCTTGGACTTTCATTACAATTATACCTTCCTACCTGTCTGGCTGTTCCAGATCCATCCTCTTCACTGTTTCATCCTTTTCCATCATCCATAAGTGAGGGTATTCCCCAAGGCTCTGTCATGGGTTTGTTTTTTTTTTTCTTCTTTCTCTCTCTGTGTGATCTCATCTACTCTCATGGATTTAATTATCATCTAATATAAAGATGATTTCCAAATCTGCTTATCCAGTCTTAATCTGTTCCTACATTTCCAACTCCCTGCTGGACAAATCCATTGGGATGTCTTTTTGACATCTTAAATTCAAAATGTCCTAAATTGGAATATTCTCTTACCCACAAATTCTGCCAATTAAAGGGATCTTAGGCTACAAGTCAGGGAAAATTTCCGGAGAATTCAAGTTACTCGAAAGTGGAATGGATTGTCTTGAGAGTTGGGGGGGGGGGTCCTCTTTCTTGAGGGTTTCCAAGAAAATCCTGGATGAGCCCTCATTGGGTGGGCCATCGAGGAGATTCTTGTTCAGGCATGACTAGATTGGATGTCCTTAGAGAGAACTCTGAATGCTGAGATTCTATGAGAGATTGAGGAATTTAGTAAGGATTTAGTAGCGAGTTAGACCAGGAAAATTCCAATTTGTCACACTTGTTGGCCTACCTATGGATGCAAATTTGTAACATTGGCAATGCTTGATGGTGCCCCACCCTTTGACTTCCTCTGAATTCCCTTCAGCTAGAGAGCTCCCACTACTTCTGTTACCCCAACTGTTGTGACTTCTGTCATAATCACAGAATCTAGGCAGCAGCCTACACGCTTGGTACCACCCACCTGGGTTACTCCCTTAGTCCATAACAAACTTCCCCACTTTTCTCCTTACTGTTTCTAAGCCATACCATTACCAAAGTGATCTTCCTTAGTCATAATCCTGGTCTGACCCCTCCTATGTTTAACAACCTTTAAGAGCAAAAGACATCAGCATTTAGCTTTAATACAGTGACAATTCATTCCAGTAGGCTGATAATGCACCATATTTTCCTGCTCTCAATAGAGAAGTTGACCACAAATCCAGAGCCCTATTTTTGTGGTCAGACAAGACAGATTCGTTGGCTTGCTTTGCTTAACTGTTTTTCTTCATTAGAAGGGTGGATCCTATGGGTCAGAGTTTTTAATAGCCTTAATAAAATATTTCTAAAACCTTTCAGTAGCTTCCCATTATTGATTAAGTTCAAACTTCTTTACCTAGATTTCAAGCCCCTAAACAGTAGGGCAGCAACAACCCTGCTAGTCTTACCACATACTACTTTCCTTGGATATATTTCATGTTTCCCTCTCTCTTCCTCAAACATACCCTGTTTCTTTTCTTTTCCTTCCCTTCCTTCTCCTTTCTTTTCTTCCTTCCTTCCTCCCTCCCTTTCTTTCTTTTCTTCCTTCTTTCCTTTCTTTTTTCCTTCATTTCTTTTCTTTCTTTTTCTTCCTTCTTTTATTTCTTTTCTTTTTCTTCCTTCCTTCCTTTCCTTCTTTGTTTCTTTCTTCCTTTCTTTCTTTCACCTCTGAGATTCTGCTCCTATTAGCTTTGTTTGGAATCACCCTTATTTCTCGTCTTTACCAGATAAATTCCTTCCCTGCCCTTAAAAATCAGTTCAAATGCCACCTCCTCCAGGAAGTCTTTCTTGATCCACCTACTCCTTAAGTTAGTGCCTGGGTCTCATGTGGAACTCTCTTTTTACCACTCTCCTACACTTATTGTGTTTGTATACGTATTTGGCAATATAATTATCTGGTACATCATGTTTCCCAACTATATGCTTAGGATCAAAAATGAATAAATTTTTTAAAAAAGACATTTACCAAGTGCCTCATATATACTAGTGCTGGGGATACAAATGCAGTACTTGCCTCCCTCCTGACTGCATTATATTAAGTACTTTGTATATATTAATATTGATTTAAGTTACTCTGTATATACGGATGTGTAATTGTTGCTTTCTCTATTCAAAATGTAAGTTCCTAGTGAACAGGGATTGTTTCATTCTTTGTATGTGTATCCCCAGCACTTAACACACAATCAGCTCTTAATAAATACTTTGTGATTGATTGATAGAAATTTTTGATTTGGAGGGTCCCAAGGATGGCAAGTAGAAGGATAACAGGGAAGGTGGTTGTCATGCCTTTCCTAAAAGAAATGGTAGTATTGACGACTATAGAAGAGATGAAAAGGATAGAGGTAGGGAAGATATTGCAGTGGTCCTGCAAGATGACTGGGTGGAAAATTAAGCATGCTTTGTACCAAGCTAGATTGGGGGTTGTATGAGTTTTCTACTCTATACTAAACTAGATTGGGAATTGCATAAGTTTTCACCCACTCAAAGATGACCCATCATGAAAGTATCCAAGCTCCAGGGTAGGAGTTCCAAAGCAGAGCAGATTAACCCTAACACCAAGCCCTCTACACACACACACACACACACACACACACACACACTCATCCACTCCTGATGGTGAGGTAGGGTCTCTGGAGGTCTGGTCAGGAGACTGGTTCCAAGTGGCAAGAAAGCCTCAATAATAGAGCAATTGAAAAGATGTCCCAGGTGAGAAAACTGGAAGACAGGAAAAGTGAGATCTGGGGCTATCTTGGGGCTATGTTTTATCTAAGTATTGTATTCCTCACATCGGGTACAGAGCTATACTTAGCAGGTAGGCTGCTGTAGCATTAAATTGAAAAGAGAAGGTAAAACTTGAGTTCTTCAGTGCCTTGAGGCTTTCATTGGCGATGGGAAGATTTAAATAGGAGAAAGGAGGCAGGAAAGTGTTTTAGACAAGAAATTAGGGGAGCAAAAATGCAGGGGTGGGACTAAGGGAGTATATGCAGAGGACGGGAAAAAAAAAAACTGACCTGATTATAGTGTAAGTGATAAAGCAGAATAAGGAGAAGGGGACCAGATTTTGTGGGCTGAATGTTAGGCTAAGACTTTGTTATTTGATTTATTGGGCACTAAGGCTACATATGATCTTATGCTCTAAAACTATGCACTGATGCAAGTAGGTGGTGCCATGAATGAGCCCTGGATCTGGAATCAGGAGGCCCTGAATTCAAATCCTGCCTCATTTACTAGGTGGGTGACCCTGGGCAAGCCATTTGACCCTGTCTACTTCAGTTTCCTAATCTGTAAAGTGGGAATATTAATAGCACTTAGTTCCTAGGTTTGTTTTGAATATCAAATGAAATATCTGTAAAGCACTTAGCACAGTGCCTGGCATATAGTTGGAACTTAATAAATGCTTATTTCCTTCCTTCTCCCCTTCCTACCTGGTATTAATTCCTTGTGTATGTTATTCTCTTAATGATTGTGTTGTTGTTCAATCATTTTTTCAGTTGTGTCTGATTCTTCATGACCCCATTTGGGGTTTTCTTGGCAAAGATACTGGAGTGGTTCGCCATTTCCTTCTCCAGCTCATTTTACAGATGAAGAATCTGAGGCAAAAAGGGTTAAGTGACTTGCCCAGGGTCACATGGCTAGTAACTGTCTAAGGCCAGATTTGAACTCAGGAAGATAACCTTCTGGACTCTATCACACAACCTAGAGGATGATCACCATCATTTCGCCTTTTATACAGGGAATACTTTGTATGTAGCTCACATAGTGCTTTGTTTACAAAATTCCTGAAAGGAAGATAATACCAAGATTGTGAAACCTATTTTAAATGTAACCCCAGTCCCAAGCCCATCGGTATAATATTCTCTCATCATTGGTGGAGATCAAAGCCACTGATTTTGAAGGGCAGGGCAGAGTTGTTGAGAGAGACAGACAGAGCAAGACAGAAAGAGGGCAAAGCATAGTAGTCAATTCCTTGGCTGGTAAGCATGTAGAAGAGGGAGCTGTTCTCCACCAATGAGGAGAAAGTCCAATACCAGTGGGCTTTGCAGCTGGAATTGCATAAAGAGGCAGAATTTAAGACTCAGGGAGGTTTCTTTGTGGCTATAATATGGAATTTGAACTCCTGACTCACCCTCTCTTTCTATTATAAAATCCTGCCTCCCTTGCTAGCATATAAGATCTTCAAAGGGCAGGATGTGTCATAGGATCAGAGATTTAGAGCTGGGAAGGACATCAAAGGTCGTCTAGTGCATCCAGCTGTTTTTAACCTCTTTTTGTGTCATGGACCCCTTATCAAAATAAAATTTTCATATACACAATAAAACCTAAAGATTTACAAAGGAAATTAATCATACAGGAATACAGTTCTCTAAATTTTTTTTTTTAAGTTCCAGGAACCCAGGTTTACGAACTCCTGAACTATAGATGAGGAAATTAGAAGTTTAGAGAAGTTACGGGGCATTCCAAAGGTCACTCAGTATTTGAAGCCAGCTTCTCTGATGTCAATTTGTGGTACCATCTTCTGCACCATGCTTTCTCAAGTGTGTCTTTTTTCATTTTTTTATCCCCAGTACATAACATAGTGCCCTGTACATGGGAGGGGCTTAACAAAGATTCATCAAATGGAATATTTGCATTGGTTTGGAAGATGGATTAGGTGACCTAGAAGGTCCATCTCAAAGATAATTCTATTAATTATAACATGTTCAATTCAATTTATTGTAATTATAATATAGAATTTTATAATCATATGTTCTAATTGTAATTAGTTGTAACAATTGAATTAAATGTAATATTAGAA
>CM053592.1:21927344-21952115 GCA_028646515.1 Pseudochirops corinnae
TACATGAAATACTTACAGAAAATTATTTTGGTCAAGACTAAACTAATGGTTTAAAATATTTTCTTTGTGTGAAATATGGGCACCATTAAGACATAATGAGGCTAAGATTTCCAAAATGGAGACAAAATGATCAGCCATACCATTTGACCTTGTACTTCAGCAAGCCTTTAACAAATTCCCCTCAAAGTCTGTCTAATTTCTAACACGACAAATGGCAATTTATTAGAGCAGATGTTAGTTGTTGTAATGATGGGTTTCTCCAGATGTTTATAACTAATGCATCATTTGTCACAGTAAGAATGTAAGACACCTTTTAGATTTCTTCTTCTTATTAACATTTCCTCCATCACTTTCTTAAATTTAGACAATCAACAAAAGCAAGCCCTGATTTGTAAATGTTTTCTGCTTTCTGAAGTGAAAAGGTTCACCCTGAAAATTTAGCCATTGGCTCCTGCGTTTGAGCTGGATCCAGGACACTCCTAGTCCTTCTGAAGAGGTGTGCACAAGGGTATCCGATGAGTACACTTCAAAGACAAATGCAGAATTTAATGCCCATTCTGAAGATAAGATACCTTTCCAGAAAAGTATAAAGTCAACCCCTTATCCCCTAAACTCACCATCCCCAAATCTGGATTTTCCTAGAAATTGTTAGGTCTCTACCTTAGTCCAAGATAGTAGAAGGTATCCATTTAATAAAGCTCTTTTACTAAAGTTAAATGGTTTAGGAGTTTTTAGCTGATGATTTTTAAAAATTAATTAATTTACTTTTAATTTACAACATTCAGTTCCACAAGCCCTTGAGTTCCAAATTTTCTCCCTCTCTTTCTCCTCCCCCCTCCTTCCTTCTCCTCCCCATGGCGGTATGCAATAGGATATAGGTTCTATATATACCTTCCCATTAAACATTAGTCAAGTTGTAAAGAAGGATTATAACCAATGGAATGAATAATGAGCAAGAAGGAACAAAACCAAACAAAAAAGAAAGGGAGCAAGTAGTACGCTTCAATCTGCATTCAGACTCTGTAATTCTTTCTTTGGATGTGGACAATCTTTTCCATCATGAGTTTTGGAGTTATCTTATTTAACGGATGATCTTTTTAGAATTTTAAAGGCAAAGGTATGACCTTCCTCCCTCTCTTCAGTTACAGTGATTGATGTTCCCATTGTTCTCTGGACTTTTGAGATTCCATGACTCAAAATAGTCTTATTTCTTCATATAGTTTACAGGAGATGAGGGCTATTTTGCCTTTCTGTTCTGTTGCTTCGTTGTGTCCAACTTTTCTTGACCTCCATATGGAGGTTTCTTGGCAAAGATACTGAGGTGGTTTGCCATTTCCTTCTCCAACTCCTTTGACAGATGAGGAAACTGAGGCAAACAAGGTTAAACAACCTTTCCAGAGTCACACAGCTAGTAAGTGTCTGAAGCCAGATTTGAACTCATAAAATTGAGTCTTTCTGACTGTATACCTGGCACTCTATCCATTGCACCACCTAGCTGCCCTCTCCTCCATTTAGTTAGCTACTAATTATAGAATCTGGTATGTGAGATGTGGTGAAGTCTTGTCTACCAAGACTAGGGAGACACATATTGATTCTTTTGATCTCCACGTGTCGGATTTCAGTCTGTACTCCCTGCTTGGGGAAACAAAAACAAATTCTCAAGTTACGGAATTTAGAGCTGGGAAAGAACTCGCAAACTCCTCTTATCCATCCTCTTCACATCACAGAGATGGAAAAGAAAGGCCCAGATAGATTATGGAATTTACCTAAAGACATGCAGGCAGAAAATGGTAGAGCCAAGACTCAAACTGAGGTCTTCTGACTCCAAATCCTGGGTCCCATGTACTTCATACTCACCACATTTCTCTTCTAATGCATGTATTTTTAAAAATATCCATAAATAGCTACAGGGAACATTAAAAAATAAGTAACAGGGAAGAGGCTGTTGGTGAGAAAAAGTGAGCAGTAGGAGAAATGTGAACAGCAAGACTTCCAACATGGGCCCAGTTTGGACCTTAGTTTTGCTTGAGCAGAGTCAGAGACTAAAATAAGAGGGTAGAGACCAGGTCTCCAAGGGCCCTTCCAGCTCTTCCATTTTTCTGATTCACTTGTGTCTGCCTCTAGACAGTCTAAGTCCACTGCCCTACATGTAGCCAGCATTCATTAAGTAGTGTATTTGTTAAATGAGGAACAAGGAAAAAAAATATTTCATGCAATAATTTGCATCCCTAACCTACATAGGGAAATAAACTCTTAGCCTTTCCTCTGGGAACAAACAACCCAGATCTCCCAAGAGAATTCTTAAAGCATGTTGGCGGGGCTTCACAACACAAAGACAAGCCATACCCTACATTGCTCAGCTGCTTTCCCTCATTGCATTCTTAGGACCCTGCCTAGGGATTACTGAGGGACCACAGGCATATATATTTCTGTAATTTCTAATTCTTCTGCCTCTCTCCACAAAAAGCACATACTAGTCTCCTCCTCTTCCTAATAATGGCTCTAAAGTCAACCTTAAAAGCAGAACAACAGAATGTGTTTTCTGGGGCACTGGATCAGACTTTTTGACTACCCTACCCCAGTCCTTTGCTTTGTGCTATGTTTGAATATCCCTAAGTATCATTACAAGTTGTCTCAAATGTATTTGTTGCTGCTGTTTAGTCCTTTCAGTCTCAGCACTTTCAGGAAAGGTGTGGGTGGAGAAGAAAGAGTGTTATAATCCTGAAAACAATATATATGTGTGTGCAGTATTTTAATTGGGGGGGGGGGGGAATATGAGCTCACAGGAGGAGAAGAGAATAATTCTGAGACGGAAGGAAGACTATTACTGGGGAGCAGAGTGAAGAAAGGAGTGTCTAGAGACACGACGGTTGATCTCCAGGAGCACCTTAATTTTTCTGGTTCTCTTGGCCTGGATGTGGACAAATCTTTTGCCCCCCTCACCCCCCCAAGTTCAGCTATAACCAGGCTGGGATTTTTCCCTAAAGGGAAAACTGTCAAGCAAAGAGAAAACAAAACAAATCACAAAAATGAAAAAGCACAGGGGTATTTTCCTAAGGTTCCTCCAGCCTGGCCACTGTTTGGTTTTGTTGACATTTTGAATTCCTGTTTCTTAGTTCAACCCTTCCTCTAAGATCTCTACCCACCCATTGAAGTATGGCTTTTTCCTCATCTCAGTATCCTCATTTGTAAAATGTGATCCCTTCAAGTTCCAAAGTAGAATGGGCTGCTATGATCTGGTCTCGAGGTTAGCATGGATGCCCAATCTTACTGAAACGAGGACAGATGTAGTTCTCTCTGAGCTCTTAGGTCCCTGTTGGCTCTCCTATGAGCCTACATCTGACCCTAATTGGAAGTAAGCTGGTCTCGTCTAAACCATTATTGGGATATCATTATATTAGGGTATATTATATTATATTATATATTATATTAGGTTATATACTATTAGGATATTATATAGCAGTATGGTAGAGTGGTAATAGCAAAGAACTTGGAATCTAAAATACTTACTACCTGGAAGAGCTTGGGCAAGTCACAATTTCTCTTCACCTATAAAACAGGAGTAATAAAATACACTGGAGTCTTTCTCCTTCACTGAAATTTCCTCCAAGGTTAATTGGTCAGCCAACAAACATTTCTCAGTGCCTGCTATGTGTCAGGCATATGTACTAAAAACTAGAGTTTTTAAAAGGCAAAAACAAGAAACAAAATCACTTCCTTCTCTCAAGCAGCTCACTGAACAACGGGAGAGACAATCTGAAGATAATATCCAGGATAAATTGGAGATCTTCAATAGGGGATGGGCGCTAGAGTTAAGGGGGATCGAGAAACACTTCTTGCCAAAAGCGCTTTTTCAGCTGAGACTTGACGGAAGCCAGGAGGCATAGGAGAGGAAGGAGAGAGATCCAGAAATGGAGGCCAGCCAGTGAAATACATAGAGTTGGGAGATGGAGTGCCGTGTTCATGAAAGAGCAAAGAGGTCAGTGTCACTGGATCAAAGATTATGTGAATGAGAGTCAAGTGTAAGAAAACTAGAGGCAAGAGAAGCCCAGATTATGAAGGGATTTGAATGCCAAACAGGGTTTCTTATATTTGATAGGGGGTCACTGGTGTTCGCTGAACGAAGGGAGATGTGGTCAGACCTGCTCTTCAGAATAGTTTGACAGCTAAGTGGAAGATGGACAGTACCGAAGAGACACTTGGCAGGGAGACCAACCAGCAGGCTCTTAACAAGTCTGGGTGTGGGGTGAAAAGAGCAGGCACCAGAATGATCAGAAGAAAGGGGACATATAAGAGAGATGGTAAAATTGAGAGGATTCACCAACAAATTTGATACAGGGGTGGGAGAGTGCAGTCAGGGATGGTACCCCTACGCTGTGAGCCGGAGGGACTGGGAGGAGTAATTGGGAAAAGATAATGAGCTCAGTTTGAGATTAAAAATATACTCCTCTCCTTCTTCCCTATCTTAAAGGTCTAACCAAGTCCGTTCCCGGTCTGATGGATGCAATATGCTCTAAACTCCTTAGTAGAGCAGAAATGGCTACTATACTTTGAATTCAAGGACTAAATCCACCTTCTGTCATTTATAAGCTCCACCCACCCACTTCCCCAGGTTCTTTTTCATGACTCATCCTCTGGTGCCCTTCCCACCTCTCCCCTCCCTAACCCCAGAAGGGTGACATTTCGTGAGTAAGCTTACAATAGAAAAGGACTTTATGAATATATTATTAACAAAATACTTTTTATCAGCCCATAAGAGGAGGTTCTTTTCTCCCATGGGGATTTACACAAATATTAGGCAATTTCCTCAGAACTAGAACTTTTCCTTAGAGTAAATGTGTAGAGTTGTTCTTCAAGCCAACAAACTTATAAGCCCTATGCCGGGCAATGAAGAAGATACAGTTCAGATAAGACACAGTTCTTGTTCTCATGAAATCTACAGTTTAGTAGGGAGGCATGACTAGTATACAGACAAATATCAAACAAAATTGTAAGAGACAAGGGGATTAAACATGTGTAAAACAAAGTGGTTGGTAAGGTCCTGGAAGTGGGGAGGAGGAGTCCTTACTGACTAGGTGGAATCAAGGAAAACTTTGTAGAGGAAATAACATTTGAGTTACAAACTTTATATAACTCAAAAGTGGGACAGCACAGTTATAAAATTTAAATATTTGGTCCTTTAGAGGTCACATTCATCCCTCAAACAGAAATAAACTAATCTTTTCATTTTCCTCAGCTGATAAAACTTCACCTTTCCTCCAAACCCCTTCCCTTAGCCTTCAATGAAATTTTCTGTTTCGGGAAACATCATCTTATAGCCCACTCCCTGGACTGTAACAATCAGAAGCAGCCCTGGGTATATTTGAGAAGACTAAAGAGTCACAGAGAGCTAATAAGTTTGTCAGTCTGGGAATCTGAAAATGAGAGACAGAATCAAATCCCAAGAAGTCCTTAATTTCCAGACCACTTGACCAAGGTCATCCCACTAGAGGAAAATGTCACCAACCCAATAATTTGTATCCTGATCATCATTCCCGTATGAAGACTAGATTGGTTAAAAAGACATGGTAACAATTGAACTCTTCTTTCTGTGTTGGTGCAGTGGATTAAGGGTGAAGGTAGACTGAATAGGGAAGCAGGAAGATTTCTTGTATGAATCTCAGAAGCCTGGTTAGAAAAAACGAAACAAAACTCTGTGATCTCTATTTCTTGCTATGATAGCTGGTCTAGCCCCAATGGCAATTAATGTTCTTTTCTTTTCTTTTGAATTATATGTAAAAACAATTTTTAACATTCATTTAAAAAATTCCGAGTTCCAAATTCTTTCCCTCCTTGCTCTCCCTCCTCCTTTTTAAGAAGGAAATCAATTTGATATAGCTTATACATGTACAGTCATGCAAAATACATTTCCATATTAGCCATGTTGCAAAACAGGCAAGAAAAAAACTCCAAGAAAAAGAAAGTTTTTTTTAAAAAGTGTGCTTTGATCTGTATTCAGACTCCATTACTACTTTCTCTGAAGGTGAACAGCATTTTTAGTCATAAATCCTTCAGAATTGTCTTGAATTGTTGCATTGCTGAGGATAGCTGTCATTCAGATTTGATCATCTATATTCCTGGTTCTGTTCACTTCATTTTGCATCAGTTCGTATACATCTTTCCAGATTTTTCTGAAATAATCCTGTTCCTCATTCCTTATAGCATAATAGCATTGCATCACAGTCATATCACAAGTTGTTCAGTCATTCCCCAACTGATGGGCATTCCCTCAATTTCTAATTCTTGGCCACCACAAAAGAGCTGCTATAAATACTTTTGTCCATAAAGCTCCTTTTCCTTTTTCTTGATCTCTTCAGGATACAGACCCAATAGGGGTATTGCTTGGTCAAAGGGTATATATACACAGTTTTATAACTCTTTGAACTGTGGCCCAGAATGACTAGATCAGTTCACAACTCCACCAAGAGTTAGGCTATTATTATTCAATGAATCTATGATCTCCATGATATTAATACTTCACCTTATCTGCTATCGGATCTCACCTGGACTGACTTTTTCCCCAACTCTGCCAGAGGCCCCCTACAGAAGGCCCACCCAAAGTATTGAGGGTCTCCTCTAGCTAGGACCCAACATTAGGTGGTACAAATGAAGCATGCAGCCTGTCTAAAATATAAGTTCATGCAAAGAGTGTTGAAGAAATTCATGGAGGGTATATTTAAGCTATATAACATAGTGCTTCTGATCATTTGCTGTTAAGGAATGGGGCCAGAGATCATTGAAAAATCTGAAATATCACTTGCTCTGGAAAACCTGGGCTCAAATTCCCCTTATTACTTACGCTATTTGTATGACCCTGGGCAGATAAGACCACCCCAGGGCTTAATAGCAAATCATATTTATACCTAAAATTTAAATATGTGTCTCATTTTACATACATAATCTTATTGGATCTTTACACCACTAGGAATTGTACAACTGCTTCCCAGCTATCAAGCTATGTTCCTACACATGACCAGAAAGGGAGACCTGGACTGGTCCTCTAGAAATGCTATGACTATTGAGAAGGCATAATGGTAGATTGGTGACAGCAATGGATTTGGAACCAAAATGCTTACTACTTTTGTGACTTTAGGCAAGTCACTACCTCTCTGAGCCTGTTTCCTTATCTGTCCAACAGGAGAAACAACATTCACATCACCTCCTGGTGCTTTCAGACTTGAAGGAGGCAATGTATGTATGCCTAGGGAAGCAGTGGGTCAAAGCCTAATAAGTTGGTGGAAGTGATTACCGTTACCGTCATCATCATCATTGTTCTACATACATTTAATAAACATCCCAATAGGGGAATCTTTACAAACAGAATTTAAGGTGAAGGTTTTTTGTTTTGAGGGGTTTTTTTTGGGGGGGAGGGTTACAGACAGAAGATTCAAATCCTGTAAACGGATAATCCTAGAGCCTGTATTTGTTATAAAATGTGGATTATTATTAAAAATAATAGTTAGAATTTATGTAGTGCTTAAGAAGTATCAAAACGCTTTACACATATCTCACTCGAGCCTAACAACCACCCTTGGAAGTAGGTGATATCATCCCTATTTTACAGACGTAGAAACTGAGGCAGACAGCTAGTGTCTTGGGGCTATTTTGAAATCAGGTCAGGCTTTTTCAGCCACTGCGCACAACAACAACAACATGAGCGTGGGGATCCCTTAATCGATCCCCGGGGGGCTCCCAGCAGGTGTTCCGCTGGCCAGAGCAGCCAGATACCGGAGACAACGGCCCCCACCCCGCAGCTGGCCCCGGGCCTCCAAGCTTCGGCGGCAGCAGACGAGGCCAAGGGACTGGAACAAGGCGCGCGCGGCCAAGTCCAAGTCCCTCCTCCCGTCCCTGACGTTGCGCTCCTGAGAAGGGGTCTAGGAGCGGAGGCCGGAGAAGGGCGCAAAGGCAACCCCCGTCCCTGGTCTCCAGCCCTGCCCCCCAGGAGAACGGGCTTCCCCCGCCCCCGGACTGGGAGTGTGTCTGTAAGTGTGTGAGTGTGTGTACGCGTCTGGCCTTGCTCGCTCTCTCCGGCTCAACGTCAGTGGGAATTTCCAGCCAGGAAGTGAGAGAGTGAACGAGAGAAAGAGAGAGAAGTGCGCCGGCAAGCTGCTAGCAGGAAGGGGAGGTTTCGCCACCCGAGGGCCAGGGGACGCGCTGACAGCTTCCCCCTTTCCCCTTCCCGTCGCTCGGTCCCGCCCGCCCGCAGGCCAGTCGGCCGCCCGAGCTGCTCCGGGGAGAGCGCACGAGTCAGCCAGCGAGCCGGGACTGCAGGGCGCCGGCGGCCGCCGCTGGCCGGGGCGCTTCGGGCTGCGGCTCCCCTAGCCTCCCCGGCCCGGGCTGCGGGCCATGCGCTGTGCTGCTCGCTGCTAGGCTCGGCCGGGCTGAACCACGCGCGCAGCCCGCCCGCCTCCTCCGCCTTCTACCGCCAGCCCTCTGCTGCTGCTTGCCGGACACGAGCGGGGAGCCAGGACGAGCTGGGAGGCCCTGGAGAGCAGCTCCCCCAAAGGGTAAGAACAAAGTTGGAGCCAGGGGAGCGGGGAGGCTCTTCCTGCGAGGGGAGGTGCGGACGAGTGCGGCTCTTCACGCTCGCGGATCCCCACCCGCCATCCCCTGAGTCTAGACTTCCTCATTCCTGTCCGACCCGCTGGAGGAGCTTGACACCCGTTGCGAGGTGCACGGGATTGGTGAAAGAGGGGGGAAAAGGCAGCCCGAGACCGGGGATGGTGCAAATCAGCTCCGGGGAGCCCAGGGCCATGTGGTTTGGCTAATTGTGGTTTTTTCCCCAACCTATTTCACCTCCTCCAACCTTTGGAAACCAAGGAAAAAATCTGGCTATCTTGGACTGCAGCTGCTGGGGAGACTTCATTTTTCTTTGGGGGGCTTTAGAGTGAGGGGAAAGGGAATAACTAAGGGCGTACGACTGTGTGTGTGTGTGTGTGTGTGTGTGTGTGTGTGTGTGTGTGTGTGTGTGTGTGTGTAAGGGGAGGGTGTTTTGAGTGAAGTGCTGATCCTGATTTTTATCCAAGGACGTTTTACGAAATGAAGGTAGAAGAGAAGGTTACAGAATTTGAAAACTCTGGTTTCCAAGTCTTGTTAGCTATTTGCCATCCTCTAATTGAAAATGGGCCCATTTTTCTCCAGGACCTCTGGTTATCATTCCAGAAATATTAAGTCTATAGGGGCATTCCAAGACCCCTAAAAGACATTCTAAAAAAGGGGATGGGGGTTCCTATTGCACTCGTTAAATCAAGCACTCAGCCCGATGATTAATTAGTTCGTTATCTAAAACGTGGTGGGGCTAGCAATATATGCAGGGTGTCCCAAAAGTCGGAGTGCAGTTCTAAGTTTTAGCAACCATAATTTAAGCTAATGATGCATGGCTAATAGTTTAAGTTACTGAAGGTGTAAAGCTGATCTCCTAAGTATGATCTTTTATAGTAAAATCAGTTTGTTCTCCGAGTTTTCAGTTTCACATATGAAATAACATGGATATCAAATACAGTTGTTTGTTTGTTTTGTTTATACTGGATATATTGAAGGTTATATAGAAACCACAAGTTTTGGGTTTACTTTCAATCTAATGGATTTTTATAAATAGCTGATTCTAAATCTTAGTCTACTTACTATATAGTAAGTCTGGGAATATAACATGAAGGTGGCAGTTGAACTATTTATTGTGTTAGGATAAGCCAGTGATCCTCCCAGAATCCTAATGTTTCCCACTTGGTGTAACTTTGTTACTCTTGGGAGTGACTGATCTTCCTGAGTAGAGAGTTCTGTGTTTGCCTTTTTGTCCTTTAGAAGGAAAACTTGATCAGAATTCAAGGGCTCAGCTGAAGCATGTTGTTGACTTAATTTTACAGTTCTTCACATCCTGTTATTTGAAGTTAGTCATTTTCAAAGCACCTACTATGTGTCAACCTCTTGGCTAAAAACACAAGGAGACAGAGAAAGGCTGAAAGACAGTCCTTCCCTTCAAGAAGCTCACAGTGTAATTGAGGAAATAATACATAAAAAAGCAGTTGAAAATTGGGGGGGGGGCGGTATGAGGCAGGGAGGATAGAGAAGATTGAAGTTCTGAAGCCTGGTAGTGTCCTGGGTCCCCTCTGTAAGTGGGGGAGGATGTGGGAAGAGGAGGTCTCCTATGTCCATCCTCTATGCTCAGCAGTTAGAGGGAGCCCCTCCCGGGATTGGGGTTTACTTCAGGAGGCTTGAGTTTCAGGGTTGATTCCATCTTTCAGGAAGATGAGTTTCTGGAGATAAGAATAAGTCCAAGAGAACAGCCAGGTGGTAAAGGATGAGGTAGCTGCCCAATTCCAAACCACTCGAATTGTTTTGACTGTCTTCTCTGTAATGGAGAAAGAATTTCACTGATACAGAGTAGAACAATTAACTTGAGTCTAGTGTGTTTGGAAAGACAGAATTTTGGAAGAGAAATTGGTTGTATTCATTGTGTTTGTTTTTCATGTATACGTGTGACTGAATTGTTCAAATGCAAAGAAGGTCTGTACTGAGAAGAGATATACTAGGACTTTTCTTGAAATGATCAGTCAGATAGAATTTATTTATAACTATCTGCTCAGTATTGATAGACCTTCAACTCAAATTTATTTGGCAAAATGTCCACCTGGGCTATGGAGAGCTTCAACCATCAAAACAATTTCATATGAAGGAAGGGTTACCTTCAACCAGTGTATAAATAGAATGAATGAATGAAAAAGCATTTATTATTTAAATCATGGCTTAAAATAATGTGAGTTCTGGAGTCTTAGCATAAATCTTTGATAATGTCTTTTTAAAATGCTTCTTATCCTCAGAATCATTTCTGGAGACAGAAATCACAGATGTTATGGCTGGAAGGGACCTTAGGAATCATGGAGTCTAACCCTCTTGTTTTACAGATGAGAAAACTGGGGGTCACATAGGTTGTGATTTATCCAAGGTCACACAGCAAGCTAATAATGGCAGAGCCAGAACTGAGTTTTTACTCTCATTCTTGAGCCTTGAGCCTACTTCAGTATTACTGCAATCACTTCCAAAGCTTTTGTTTTTTAAATACCTGTTTTACATGTGAGTTACTCTGCCCAAATATTTACCATGAGCCAAAGCAGCCCTCATTTTTTTCAAATCCAGGTAGTAAATATTGCAGCACATTTACAAAATAGCCAAATCCCCCCTCTTCTGTACTAAATTGGGATCTTTGAACCAACTTCCTTTATACAGGTTGTTCAGTCACGTCCCACTCTTTGTGACTCCATTTTTGGGGGTGTTCTTGGTGAAGACAGTGGAGTGGTTTGCCATTTCCTTCTCTAGCTCATTTTCCAGATAAGGAAACTGAGGCAAACAGGGTTAAGTGACTTGCCCAAGGTCACACAGCTAGTAGGTATCTGAGGTCACATTTGAACTCAGGTTTTCTTAACTCCAGGCCCAGACTATATCCACTGTACCACCTTAGCTGCCTTTATATTTCTAAGCTCTTTAGAAATATCTGCCCTAATGTCTGAGTTATAGTTGGCCAAAACTGATTAGTCTGAAAGGGGCAGGTTTTTAAATTCAGTGATCACAGATGTAATCATTTTCTTGCTCTGGTTCCTGGATACAAATTGGACATATGTCAGAAACTGTTAATAGAGAAGGAATTGTTATATTTTTCAGCCCCTCCTTAAAGGATCATAGATTTAACTGTAACAAGAACCTTAAGAATCATGTAGTCCAATCGCTTCCTTTTGAAGAGAATAACTTAGATAGCCAGTGGAAGGCCTGGGATTTGATTCTGATACATTCACACTGAAGTCCTGAGTAAGCTTTTCAGAGTATTCCACAGTAGCTAGGTGGTACGGTGAATGGACAGAGTAGACTTGGAGCCAAGATCTTTGCTCAAATGTTGCCTGAGATACTCAGTAGCTGTGGGAACCTAGCTAAGTCACTTGCCTTGATTCAGTGACCCAAGCCACTGACTCTGTACCTCAGTTTCCTGTCCTGTAAATGAGGTTCATGATAGCACCTACTTCACACTGGATTGTTGTAATGTTCAAATGAATTAACAGGCAAGGTAGTTTGCAAATCTGAAAGTACTACATAAATGCTCACTAATTATTATTTTTCTGAATTGCTAAAGGTTCATTTCCCTTTGAGAGATCCTCTTATTCCCAAAGGATGTCATGGGTTTTATTTTCATATTGGTATTCAGAGTGTCATAGGCATGGTTAATACATGTGTTAAGTCTTATGGAAAAAGAAAATCCTGGTATATTGACTTGGCCTCTAACCTGCATTTATCTATTTCATCAGCTCCCTGTGAAAAGTGCAATACACATTTACAAAGCATTTTCAGATTGTTTTTTAGAAGATTCTTTTTTCATTCTTCTTAATGAATCTGTTCATTCACAAGAATTTTCAGACCACAGAAATGCCTATACTCTGTTTCAAACACATATTTATTTAATTTTTTTTTTTTTAGAGCATTCATTTCTCTACTCCAGAAGGTAAGATACTGGCTTCTGGGAGAAGTGATTGCTTCATACTGATCAACTGAAATCTAATTAACAGGAGCAGAAACAAACATGAGATTTTTAAATTTTAAAAATTTAGGTTCACAGGTGTGAAGATAAATAACTTTATTTGGCAAATCATGGTAAGAATAAATTTCTCTTACTGCCTACCAAAAATATCTGTGAAAACTTTCCTTTCATTTTGAATTTACCAGATGCTTTAAACTTTGAAAGGAGATACAGGGGGGAAATATCTGGAGATTGAGATGATTTGGAGATTGGTCCTGCTGCCAGACAAGACTGAATTATCCCTCTTTAGGTTAAATCCAAGGGGAGTCTTAACAGTAATGGATGCATGTGCAGAAGCAGTTACTAGATCTGGAGAGGTGGTAAATTGATCATATTTTAGCAGGTAGATATTTCTTGTTAAGAGACAAATGTAGTTGAATTATAGAAAGTAGACATTTTCAGAGAAAATTTGGATTCAGTCAAAAAGGCCACACTTGAGGACCTAGAGGGCCACATGTGGCCTCGAGGCAGCAGGTTCCCCATCCCTGATTTAGTCTAACCTCCTAATTTAAGGCAGATCTCAATCTAGCTGAATAGCATTAACCCCTCTACCACCAGCTACCTTTTATTTATTATCTTCTCTTATTAGAATATAAACTCTTTGATGACAGGGTTTATCTTGCTTGCTTATATATGTATATCCAGTGTTTTAGCACAGTGCTTGGGGCATAATAAGTACTTAATAAATTCTTTATCTTCTCTCCCTCTCCCTCTCTCTCTTTCTGTCTCTGTCTCTCTCTCCTTTATTTTTCTCTTATCTTTCCGTCTGTCTACCTATCTGTATCTCATATCTATAATTTATCTACCGTCTGCCTCTCATGTATCTACCTATCTTCAATCTATTAATCTTAACAGTACTAAAGGTTGGCAGCTGCACCACTCTAGAGCTATTTTAATCTCTCCTACTTTAGCCATTCTTCATTATTCTTGATTTCGCACTATTTAAAATTTATAGGTCACTTACATTCTTCTTAAATTAGAAAAAAAAAATCTGCCTTCTAGATTTCTAGATAAATGTTGTTATTCTCTGTAACACACCAGGGAATCTTTGATGCTTGAGTTGGTCAGCAAAGTTCAGTAGAATGGTGACTGTTAATCTGGAGAAGTGATCAGAGCATCACAGAACCTTAAAGTGAGAAAGACAGTCAGTGAGTCCATTCCATGCCTGAGTAAGCATCCTTTAGGCAAAATTCCTGAAAAGTGGTCATCATCTAGCTTGTCTGCTTGAACATCAACAACAAAAGGTCGCCCTTTCCTCCCCAAAGCAGTTCGTTGCTATTTGGGACAGTTCTAAATGGTTTAACCATCTTTTTCCTTACATGTAAACTGAATTTGTCTCTGTCCCTTTTATCCTCTGTTTCTAATTTTGACTTTTGTTGTTCTTTGTCATTCATTCTCAAAGAAGGCCATGACATCAGGGAGGTGATGCCATGATGTGCTGCAAGGGAATTAGATTTAAGCGAGGGAGGCTGTGTGTGTAAAGTACTTACACCAGCCTCACTTTCACCTCTGGAGCCATTTGGGTCCAGTGGCCAGATATCGATCAGGATGACTGGAGGTGGCCCAACTTTGACCTTTAGGACTAAACAGACCTAGGCTTTTCCAAATGATGGCCCTGTAAGTACTCCTCAGCCTTCTTTGCTCTAGGCTGGATGTTAGCAGTTATTCTCCATGAATTTTCAACATTCTCTCTCCCCTTTACATAGCTTTTACATAGACTTTACACAGGCTTCTTGTCTACCTTACCTGGAATATTCTCCTTCCTTATTTCTACCTCAGAGATTCCCTACCTTTCTTTCAAAGCATCCAACACAAGTATGAACTCTTCATACAGGACAACCTTCCTGCTCTTTGCCATCATTCACACTCTTCACCCTAGAAGTTATGTTGTATGTATTTTGCATACACTTATCTTTGTACATAGTTTTCTCCTATAGATTATAGATTTCTTAAGGACATGGATTCTTTTTTGTTTTTGTTCCCAGTACCTACTAATGTTCCCTGTATAAAGTAGGTAGTCAATAAATGCAGATAGACTGCTGGACCTGGAATCAGGTTCAGATGTGACCTTAAAGCACTGAGTAGCTGTGTGACCCTGAGCAAGTCACTTAACCTCTATCTGCCTAAGTTTTCTCAATGGTAAAATGGGGAGAATAATAGTACCTACTTCTCAGGGTTGTTTCTCACAAATGAGATAATTATTATCATATTTTTATTATTATTTTATTTTATTTTTTATTATTTTTTATTGTTTTATTATTACAAGTGAATTTTATTATTACAAGTGAAATAATATTTGTAAAGTACTTACAAAGCACTGTGCCTGGCTTATAGTAGTCACTTAATAAATACTTAATCCATTCCTAACTCTCACCATTTTCTGTCCTCTGGTTGCATTTCAGCTGATCAATGTATTTCTTTTTCTTTTTTTTTTTTTTTTTGGTTTTCCATGTATTTGTTTTTTTTTTAATTTTTTTTTATTTACTCATTTACTTTTAATTTACAAGATTCAGTTCCACAATCACTTGAGTTTCAGATTTTCTCCACTCCCTTCCCCCCATCCCCCATGGTAGCATGCGATCATGTATAGGATCTGCAAATACTTTCACATTGTACAATAGTTTGGTCATATAGAAGGGTTGTAACCAATGAGTTGATCAATGTATTTCTGAAAACATGGCACCCACACTTGAACACAATTTTCTAAATGTCTGATCAGGTCAGAGTGCATCAGGACTATTTTGAAATCTTTTTGAATTCCTTTCAAGCCTGTTCATGCCACCTTCTTCATGAGACCTTCTTAGGTTCCTTCAGTTGTTGGTGCATCCCCTCTGAAGATTGCATTGTATTTATTTTGTATATATTCTACATACAGGTCATCGTCCCAAAAGTCTTAGTGAAGTTTTAAACCTTTAAAGCTTAAAATTTAGGTGCACATCTTGCCTCCTCCTTGGAATATTGCTTCCTTAAAGGCATGGGATGTTTTCTTTGTGTCTTTTTACATCCCCAGTGTTTGGCATATTGTAAGAACTTAATAAATGCTTGTTGTTTGGTTGACCCAGATATTCTGTTTTTTTAGCATTTTTTTTGTCACCTTGCTGATTCACATTGAGCTTGTAGCCCATTAAAATAAAATTCCCAGATCTCTTTTCCATGTTCTGCTTGACACTGTCTCCCATACATATGTCACTGATGCTGTCGTTTTTAACCAAAGTACACAGCTTAGCATTTATTGTTGTCAGATTGAGCCTCTGGAACTACTCACTCATAGATTACAACACATTCGTTTACTGTGTTAACTATCCCTCTCAACTTTGGGTCATCCAGTTTCAGACATAGAATCATCTGTGTCTTTGTTCACTGATAAAAATGTGAACAGTTCAGGATGTAGGTTAAATCCATGGGCCCTCCACTAGAGACCCTACCTCCAAGTTGAAAACAACCCATTGATAATGGGTCAGTGTCATTTTGAGAACTGATCCATGATGAATGATGACTTCTCTTTAGGTTAAGTCAATCAACTACCTAACTGAAGCCATCTACCTGCTCTCATCTCTTCCGTATCTCTCTGTCTTGTCCATGAGGTTAATTCGAGACACTTTATAAAATGTTTTGTTGAAATCCAAGGGTGCTACATCTATGTCATTCTCCTGATGTAGGCTGCTTAGATGGAGTAGTGTGGTATGATAAATTGGGGAAAAAAAGTTTTTTAAGTTAGTAAATACAAAATTTTGAAAGTACATTATTTAGTTTCATACATTTTTGAAGCCGATTTGACCATAACCAATTCTCCTAATTCTTGAATATTCTGTGATTGTCTAACAGCTTCTTTATGCAAACAGATGTTATGTTATTAAAATTCTATGTGTTGTGCTTTATGCAGTCCGATTCAGTACAATGACTTTTTAATGCTTTGGATTTTTCTTTAATTATGAGCAGTCTCTTTTGCTAGCTATTGTGGATACAAAGGGAAGGGGAAAAAAAAATACGTTCCATTCCTAGTTAGAAGGATCTGGTCTACTGGGCATGAAAAATTAGGGAAGGAGGCAACTATATCTAGTAACTGCAAAGATCAATCAGTCGGAGAATAAGTATTTATTAAGCTCCCACTTTGTACTAGGCACTTTGCTAGGTACAAGAAATGGAAGTATAAAGAATGAAGCGATCCTTACTTGAAATGAGCTTACATTCTAATGGCAGAGAAAATATGTAATATAAAACTATATATAGCATAAATATTAACTCGATCACTAAATACACATGTGTATACACAGACATACAAAGTACTTAATAGCAGTTTGCAGTGGGGGGAAATTAGGAAAGGATTTATATAGAAATAAAATGATGCCTAACTTGCATCTTAAAAAAGAGGACTACTCCATGAAGTTAAGCTGAGGAGAAACTTTTCCAGGCATAAGGAATAGCCTCTGTAAAGGCACAGAGACTAGAAATGGAGCATTGTGAATGAGGAACAGAGGGAAGACCAGTTTGGCTGCATCATAGAGTGTAGGAGGGGAATGATGTTCCATAAGACTGGAAAAATTGGTTGGGTCCAGGTTTGTAGGGCTTTAATCACTAAACAGATGTATATTGATGAAGATTTCATCTGACGCTTGGCTATTATTATTTTTTTTTCACTTTTTGCCTATTCTTTTTAAAGTTTAGGTAATTAGGAATAATGATGAAAAAAGTGTTACTCCCCCACAAAAATTATGTTGCATTTCACCATTTTGGGAAAGATCTTCTAACCCTTATTATAACTTCTTGAATCTTTTATCTGCAGATAAGTAACAGATTATCTTCACACTATAAGTTTATGAATTTATTGAAGTAAAAATTCCTGGCATGTGCAGTTTTAAATATGAATTTAGTCATTCTGTATCACTTACATTTTAAAGGAACTTAACTTCATAAAGGAGAAAATATGCTTAAAAAGGTTCAAGCTTTAAGAAAAAATTAGCCATAACCTATGTCAAAATATAAAAAGTATAGTCAACTCTGAGGGAAATAACCAAATTGTGATAATAGACCAAGGATATATAAAGAAATAATTTTTTAATTGAGCAATTAGCATTGATTTACAAATATTGGGCTTTGTTCTGTACTAAATAGGTATGGCTGGATTTGTTTTGGATATTTTGGGGAAATGCCAACTTAGTTGAACTCCCCTACTCAAAGTTCTTCCAAAATGGTTTGTACTGGCTGGTCCCAGGCCTTGGAAGATTGGACCCCTCAACTGACTTCAAAGCTTCCTGTCTTTCTTCAAGACTCAGGTCAAATTCCACCTTCTGCAAAAAGGCTTTTCTAATGCTTTCCCTTCTGAGATGACTGTCATCAATTCTGCATGTATCTTTTATGTTTCTCCTGATTTACATGTTACTTCTCCTGTTAGAATATACTCTCCTTGAGAGCAGGGGCTGGTTTTTGTTTTTTTTTTTTGTTTTTTACTTTCTTTATATCTGTTACTTAATTTGTAAGGACTTAAATGCTACTTACTGACACTGACAGTAAGAATGACTGAATTTGTTTTGAACACAAGTTAACTTTTGCGGGGCATTGTTTTGTTAGTTACTGTATACAGACTATTTCTTATGCCAGGCATAGGGTATAGGATTTTCAGAGTATGTATTCCTTTCCTTCTAAGAGAATTATTCTAATTTAAAATGTACTATAAATGATATCTTATTAGTGAATGAAATTTAGTGCTCTTAAGAAGGAGAACAGTTTTAGAACTACAGAAATTAGCTTAGATAGATAATAAAGCAATTTAAATTATATGGGTATTTTGTACCACTGAAAGTGTAGTTTTGTAGTTAGATAAGACTTTAAGCTAATTCAGAACCTAATATCTCCAACAATGGTAGGGAAAAGAATGTTATAATCACGTTGAAAGAAATTCATAGATTATAAAATTAAAATTAATTCACCAAAAGTTAAAAGTCACTTAGCCTAGAGTGCTCCTCAGTGGTTGACACTGTCCCCATGAGATGAAATGGAAGGAACACTGGACCTTGGGTAAGTTACTGCGATCTCCCCAGTCCTCAGTTTTCTCATCTGAAGAAGAGGGAACCTGGACCATATAATCACCAAGATCATTTCCAAGTCTAAATATACAGTATATGAATTGCATGTACCCAAACTGGCAGCTTCTGTGTTCCCATGGGGAGGAAACGGAGTTCTTTTTATCAAATTCTGCAGGCTGCCTTGCTTCATAAACAGGACACTCTATATCCTGGCCCTTGGTATTTTCTCTGGCTGCCTCTCCCTAATGCCTGAAATGCTTTCCTTCTTTTCCTCCTGGGTTCCTTGGATTTTCTTAAACCCCAACTAAAATCCTGTCTTCTACAGAAAGTTCCCCAGCCTCTCTTAGTTCTAGTGCCTTTTCTCTCAATCATTTCCTATTTATCCTGTCCATAGCTTGCCTGCATGTTTTCTCCCTAGGCTATTCCCAGCCTCTTGAGGGCAAGAACTATCTTTTGCCTCTTTTTGTCTGCCCAGGTTTTAACCTAGTTCCTAGCACAGAGTGGGTGCTTCATAAGATGTATTGGTTGGTTGATTTATCCTTACCTTTCTTCTCTTGACCCTAATCTCTTTGGCTTTCTAGAGAAACAAACAGCCCTTCCCTCTAATCTTATTCTCTTATTCATGAATTATGTAAGGTCCGTGTTAATGTTTATTTACATAACACAGTCTTAAAGTACTTGGTGTACTCAGTAGAATAAAACATGGTTTTTATTATTCAAAGAGTTTGCTGGCCTGAGTAGTCCCTTTCATTTTTAATTAGCTAATTAACTAATGCTCCCTGTCTCCAATTACATGTTGAAACAAATTTTAACATTTAAAAAAGTTTTTATTTCTATAGTCTATCCCTCCGTGTGCCCTTCTCCTCCCCCCTCCCTGAGATGGTAGGCAATCTCATATAGGTTATACATGTGCAATCATGTAAAACATTTCCATATTAGTCATTTGGGACAAGAAGAGGAGAACAAGAAAGAAAGTGAAACATAGTGTGTTTCAGTCTGTATTCAAATAACATCAGTTCTTTTTCTGGAAGCAGATAGCATTTTTCATCCTGAGTCCTTTGGGATTTTCTTGGATCATTGTATTGTTGAGAATAGCTAAGTTATTCACAATTCTTCACCATACAATATTACTGTTACTGTGTATGTTCTCCTGGTTCTGCTCACTTCACTTTGCATCAATTCATGTAAGTCTTTCCAGGTTTCTCGGAAATCATTTGACTTGTCATTTCTTTTTATTTATTTATTTATTTGCTTTTTGGAGGGGGAAAGGCAAAGCAATTGGGGTTAAGTGACTCACCCAAGGTTCCATGGCTAGTATGTGTTAAGTGGCCGAGGTCGGATTTGAACTCGGGTCCTCCTGACTCCAGGGCTGGTGCTGTATTCACTGAGCCACCTAGCCACCTGGACTTGTCATTTCTTATATTACAGTACTATTCCTTCACAGTCATATATTACAACTTATTCAGTCATTCCCCATTTGATGAGCATCCCCACAATTCCCAATTCTTAGCCACCACAAAAAGAGTTGTTATAAATATTTTTATACAAGTAAATCCTCTCCTCCCACTTTAAATCTCTTTGGAATATAGACCTAGCAGTGGTATTACTGAATCAAAGGGTATGCATACTTTTATTGTCCTTTGGGCAGAGGTCCAAAGTGCTCTCCAGAATGTTTGAATCAGTTCACAACTCCACCAACAGTTCATTAGTATGCTGGAGTAATTCTGAAATAGCCCTATTATTTGGATTCCATTTGCTCCTGACCGGGAAATTCCATCTGTATCCTCTAAAGAAATCCTCTAAAGAAAGAAACTGAAACTCTGGAGCTGAGGATGAAAGCCTAAACCAGCGGTTCTCAACCTGTGGGTCATGTTCAATTTGTAACAATGAAAATCCATCCTGCATATCAGATATTTACATTACGATTCATAACAGTAGCAAAATTACAGTTATGAAGTAGCAACAAAAATAATTTTATGGTCGGGGGTCACCACAACATGAGGAACTGTATTAAAAGGTCATGGCATTAGGAAGGTTGAGAACCACTGGACAAATCAAATCCTTCCCAGTCCCTGGTGCCACTGTTCTTGGTAGTTGTATCAGTCTAGAAAATGAAGGTGATACATCTTTAAAGAAAATTAATAAGTTTACCCAAGAAATCAAGTCGGTGTTCATTCAGTCATGTCTGACTCTCTATAACCCCATAGAGCCTACAGGATCTGTGCCATAGACCATAGCCCACCAAGCCCTTCTGTCCTCCATTCTCCCAAAATCTGTCCAAGCTCATGTTTATTGCTTCTATGATATTGTCTATACATCTCATTCTCTGCTGCCCCCTTTTCCTTTTGCCTTCAGTTTTTTCCAACATTCTGGTATGTGCCTCTGCAGTCCATTAAAGAGTTACTTAACTTTACATTACACTATTAAGGTTTGCTTTGATTTGAGTCTTTTTAAAATAAATCAGATGTGGAACTTCTAGAAAGAGGAGAGGAATAAGTTGTGCATTGACTCCTCTGGTCACACAAGAGTAGTGCTTTTCTCCCAACCCAGTGAAAAGCTGTGGGGAGCAGTGGAAAGTGCTTTGTGGGCATTAAGATTCTCTTTCTAAATATAGGGGTTGTTTCCTTGCATTCAACATGGCTAATGTCCTAATTATTCTGGGAAATTCATGTGATGTAAGCCAAAGAGTATGAATTTAACCATCCTTGAAATGATACTACCATTATACCCCCAGGTCTTTGCACACCTCTTGTTTCCCTACAAATGAGTTTCTAAGCTGTATATTAAGCATGCAAAGAAGGGAAAAAACCTGCTTATTGAGTACCCCTTGACCAATCTGCCTAGTGATGGTGGATTCAGAATTGGAAGGCCTTGTTCAATTTCTTTGTTTCCTGGCTGTGTGACTGTGACTAATATTATAAATCTTGAAGTGACATATAAATATAGGCTATAATTATTGTTAATAATCAATAATTATTCATAGTCAGCATTTATATATAACTGTCAATAACAAGGGCTCAATATTATAATTAATAATTGCTTCTAAGCAACACTCACATATAACAATTAATAATTGTATAATAACTGTCAATAACAAGGGCTCAATATTATAATTAATAATTGCTTCTAAGCAGCACTCACATATAACAATTAATAATTGTCAAGAACTAGCATTTGTAAAGCAATTTCAGATTTGCAAATGTGAAATCTAAATGCAAAATGTTTTACAAATCTTATTTCATTTTGTCCCTAGGCAATAAGGGTTATTGTTTTGTTTTACAGTTGAGGCATAGGTTAAGTGATGCTAAATTTGAATTTAGGACTTTTTGACTCTAAGTGCAGCATGTCAGTTATATGGTCAATAACCATTATTGATATTATAATGTAATCATACAATGTAATCGATAATCAATTGCCGAAAAGAGATTGAGATTTAGAATAGGAAGAAAAGAGGGAATTCATAAAGAATGATCTCCATTTTCTGAAGGAAGAGAAATAACCCAGACTGGTGCTAATCCCCTCTCCACTTGAGACTCCTTCCCTCTCTCCACCCCCAGTGATGGACCACTTACTGCCTTTGGAGGCAGCCATCCCACTTTTACAGAACTTTAATTTTGAGGAAATTTTTCTTTACTGTATATGGAGAGAAAATTTGCTTCTCTAATTTATATCCCCTGCTCCTAATTCTTCCCTTTGGGGCCAATCAAAAGAATTAATCCCTCTTCTATCTGATATTGAAAAGAAATATCTTGGGCTTCCTAAATCTTATCTCCTCCAGGCTAAATACACCTGATTGCTGGTAATATACCTATGAGCCTCTGTTTCCTCATCTATCAAATAAAGATAATTACATTTATACTATCCCCAGTCCTGAGAGATCATGGGGAAAGACGTTTGTACACCTTAAAAGGCTGCATAAATACGAGGCTTTTTGACCCCCTATATGCCATCAGCCTACAAGCTGTGCAAATAGCCCACTAAACACATTATTTAAGCCTTTTGAAAAATCCTTCCTGCTCCAGAGTTTCAGGTATGGGGTACAGGTGTCTGTTTATGGGAAATCTGCTTACTTTTTTTTGTGTTACCATAAGCAAGTTACTTAACCTTCCCTCATCTCTAAAACAAGATATTAGATTAAGGTCATAGTCAGCTGTAAATTTTGTGAAACATAAATTCAAATTGGAGGTCAGGGTTTTCTTGACCCTTGGAAGCTCCTGACAATACAGCAGTTCCCAGACTAGAAGTATGGCATCCTATATGGTTTAAAGCTGCACATGATAGGTATAGCAGTATACAAGAGTGTAAAGAGAGAAAAGGAAGGAAGGAAGGAAGGAAGGAAGGAAGGAAGGAAGGAAGGAAGGGAGGGAGGGAGAGAAGGAGAAGGAAGGGGGAGAAAGGAAGAAAAGGAGGGAGGAAGGAAGGAAGGAAAGAAGGAAGGAAGGGGAGAGAGAGGGAGGGAAGGAAGGAGAAAGGAGAGAGAGAGAGAGGGAGAGAGTGACAGCGAGAGAGAGAGAGAGAGAGAGAGAGAGAGAGAGAGAGAGAGAGAGAGAGAGATGAACATCAGTTGAAGGAACATCAATTGAAGGAACTTAGAATGTTTGATGAGAGAAGGGAAGATTTTTAAGGGGGCATAGTAGCTGTCTTGACGTATTTGAAAAGCGGTCATATGGAAAGGGGTCTAGATTTGTTCTCCTCGATCACAGAGAACAGACCTTTAGTAAGATACAGAAGTTTCAAGGAGGTTAATTTAGACTTGATGTGAGGAAAAAACTTGGTTAACAGATCCAGCTGAGCAGAAGTGGGATAAGATGTTGCAGGGAGGTCTTCAGATAAGGTCTATACCAAATTCTTTTGATTTTGTACACCTTTATAAGTAAAAAAAAAAAAAAATCATTTGATCACTCACCCCAATATGTGTATGTTTATTTATAAATTATGCATGTGTACTAGTATGCTAATAATTAAGTACATTATGTGATTTACACACACAGGCAAATAGACATTTAAAGATGAACTAATCTTTCATCCTAGAGGCAATAGAGGGCCACTGGAGTTTATTTCGAGTAGGGAAGTGACGTAGTCAAACTTGAATTTGGTGGAAATTTCCTTGGGAGCTATATGAAGAGTGTATTGGAGTAATAAATAACCAGAGGCAAAACCAAACCAATTAGGAGACTATTACAATAGTCTCCAGGCCAAAAGTGGTAGCTCTGGGGGGTTGAGACCTGGCACAGATATAGGTTGAGAAATAATGAGGTATTTAAGATGACTTAGAAGTTACAAACCTGAGTGCCTGGAATGATGTTGGAACCCTCAACAAAAATGGGGAAGTTTGGGAAAAGGGTGGGTTTGAGGGAAGAGAAAATGGAATGAATTAGGCAAAGCAGTCACAATCATCCATGCCTTCTCATCCTTTGAGACTGTCTTTTCCACTGAAAACAAAAAAGGAGGTCAGGATTGCCATTATCTCCAGTGCACAGAGCTAGTTCTTGTAAGGGGTGCTTCATTCTGGGGGACAGTGAGTGAATGGGGGGAGGAGGTGATGGGATTTTCTCAAAGGCACCTGCATGACTGTTACTGTGGGTATATGGGGTAATAGCACAATTCTAACTGAATTGGGGTGTCTACACCAGGCTCAGAAAAAGAGAAGAATAAGGGTGGATGTGATTGTGTTGGAAAAACATCCAAAGATTTGACTAGTTCCAAGAGGACAGGATGTTATATATCATCTTACCTTCAGACTACCTGATCACATAACCTCAGAGTCGGGTCATGGCTGGATACCACTGGTCTTGTTGGGTGTCTCATAGAAGGACTTCCAGTTCAGGTGTGAGTTGACCCCTTCCAACTCTCTAATTCTGTCATCAATATCTGAGCCATTACTTTAAGAGTATAAATTGTTGGTTAAAATAAACTAGACATGCTGTCCTTCTCCAAGAGAAAGAACTGATATTTCCTAAATACAGACTAAAGCACAATATTTTTTTTTGTATTTTATTTTTATTTTTCCCCATGTAAAACACATAAAAATAATTTTTAACATTCATTTTTAAAGCTTTGAGTCCAAATTCTCTCCCTCCCTCCCCACCCCCTTCTCATTAAAAAGGCAAGCAGTGTGATATAGGTTATACATGTATAATCATAAAGCAT
>CM053592.1:21952615-21992846 GCA_028646515.1 Pseudochirops corinnae
TTTCTTTCTTTCTTTCTTCCTTTCTTCCTTTCTTCCTTTCTTTCTTTCTTCCTTCCTTCCTCTTTCTTTCTCTCTCTCTCCCTCCCCCCTCCCTTCTTTCCTTCTTGAGTCTTGTACAAAATGACTAATATGGAAATGTTTTACATGACTGCACATGTATAACCCATATCAGATCACTTACCATCTCAAGCAGAGGGTAGAAGGGGAGAGAGGGATACAATTCGGACCTCAAAAATTTTTGGGGAAACAAAAAGCAAATGTTAAAAACTATTCCAAATGTAATTGGGGAAACAGTAAAATATAAAAAAAAAAACTAGAAACTAAAAATGAAAAGTTAGGAAATACAGATTATTGTCATTAAAAAAATTTGTCTAGACACTCATTTTATAAAAACTAGTATAGTGTGCAGCTATTCATTCATTGTGCTATTGATACTAATTAATTCTGTCCCTTGGTTATTTCCACACAAAATTTCAGTGGGATTGGACTTTCTGGGTTTTCTAACTAGAAGCCTCATAAATTAACTTTTATAAAGTAGCAGCTAAGACAAAGGAAAATGAAGGCACAGATAAAAATTTCAGTTAATTGGAGTTGTTAGTGTAATTGGTGCTCGCTAACCTGATCCTGGAGAGAGTAATGATGCAGACATCAGATTCACAGACACTGTGGGAGCGGGCAGGAATTGCAGAGGACCTCTAATCAAATCCCTTTCTTTTTGCTTCCTTCTCATAATTTCCTACCCACCTGCATTCACATTTACTATCCCTTATGTCCTTCCTCTCCTTCCTCCTCCCGTTCAGCACTACGACCCAGATTTCTTAGGTTCCTGACTGGCTAAAATATTGAGCTCTTATACCCTGGAAAACTTAAAGTTGAGGTTGGAGAATGCCCTGAGATCTTAGAAAGACGGATCATCTTTTCCAAAACAAAATGTGCTTATGTGCATGTGTATGCACACAGAGATAAATAAATAAAGGATATTCCTTTTTGGAAAGGCTCCTTAAAAGTATTCGACATTTTCATGAAGTCAGGACTGTTCTACACTCTCCCCTTAGGCTTAGAGTGACCTTCTGTGCCTAGAAACCCATTCAATCTAATTCATAAATTAGGAATTTCATAGCTACTGTTTGTATCACGGGATTCACTTTTATATGAAGTCAGTGTAAGACTTGACAGCTATATCCAAAGGAAAATGAACCATGTGGTAGAGGGGGTGGTTTTTGCATTTTCTGAGCCTTTTATTTATTATCAAAAGGTCCTTTCTGTGGCTATATTTTTACCAGAACCCAACTTCTCTTTCTAACTGACTGGCCATGATCACACACACACACACACACACACACACACACACACACACCAACACACACACACAGAGTGTAAGTTGTACACCTTTCAAATAGAAAGGACAAGGACAATAATGCAGGAAAACAGGGTAATTCTCATGGTAAGTTTTTTTTTTTAATTTTTAAAGAGTTTACCTTAACTCAATCAGAATCAATCTATATAGAACTTAATTTGAAACTTAAAAAAAAAAAATCACATTTGGTAGTGGAGTTAAAGAAGACCTGGCCATTTGCTTCTTTTGTATGATGGCAGGAAATCTTCATGTTGCCAAGCTCCAATCCATAATCCACAAAGCACCTCATTTCCCTAAACTAAGATGTCAATGTCTACTATGGTACTCAAGAGTAGTACTTAAAAATGGATGGATTGAGACATCTGAATGCAAATTTGATCTCATTTTCATCTATCCTCTTCTACTGGTAGGAAGAGGAAGTCCCTAGCCTCCTCCCAAAAGCATTAGAAATTTGCAATGTCACTAAGGAAGAAGGAGGTGTATTATCAGTAAATAAAATTTCCTTTGGATGCCAACAATGGATTGGTCCAGCTTATTCTTAGCAGTGAGCTAGTAGATTTTTAAATACACATAAAAGGTAATAGAATTCTGGAAGGATTTTAGAAAAAATAGTCCCGATTTAGGTCAACCCTAAGTTTGAGAACTTTCCTAGGCTGGAGCTCATAGGATCATAGATTTAGGTCTGGTCCAACCCCCCTCAGTATTTGACAGATGAAGAAAGTGGGGTCTGGAATGGTTAAGTGAGTTACCCATGGTCACTCGGGTAACAAGGCTCGGAATTTTATAGATTTGGTCCAAATTTTTTTCCTTAGAGAGTAAATTAGCATGAGAGATGCCTTCAGCACGATACAGTTAGAACATGTCTATAACCATTTAAATACTCTAACAAGCCACCAGCTAGTGATTAAGAATAAGACCACGTGCCAGGAATTATGTTGCTGTTGAGATACGAATACACTTCTGTCTAAGAAAGCGAGTTTGTTGTTGTAGGAGAGTCGGTCTTTTAGCTGGTGGCGTGATGTCATGTATGTCTTATTTTCTCTTGGGGAACGAGGTTTTCTTTCAGTCCTATATTTATTGAATGGCCTATTGAATGTGTACAGTACAGTACTGAGAATTATGATGCCTGCTTTGAAATATGAGAGAAGTTCATGGTCCGTTCAAAGAAACCCTTCTATAGATGGAAATGAAGTAACAATGATTCATCTTGTTTGCACATATTGTTTGCATGTTATCTCTCCCATTAGACCGTGACCTCTTTGAGAGGAGGTACTGTTGAGTTTTTTTTTCTCCTTTCTTTGTAACTTCAGCATCTAGCACAGTTCCTGACACATAATAAACATTTTAAAAATGCTTATCGTTAACTGACTGAAAAAAGAAATTCCCATGTGTTTTAGTTGTCAGGAATCACTTAATGGAAGAGTTAGTGTTTCAAAAGATCATTGGATGGCAGACTTAAGGGTTCCTTCTGGGACCTTGGATGTCATCTAGTCCAATCCTTTCCATTTACAAATGAGGAAACTGAGGCATGGATGAAGTGAAATGATTTACCTAAGGTAACACAGTCAACAGGTATCAGAGATTGGATTTGGACATAGGTCTTTGACTGTAAACCCATCACCCTTTCTACTGTAGAGTGCTGGCTCTCAAAGATAGTCCCTAACTGGAATTGAATCCTGGGCTATGGCAGTAAGATTCCAAGATCATAATCTCTGGACCTTAAAGGATCTAGGATTTGGATTAGGAAAAGGGAAAAGGGAATGGTTTTCCAAGAGGTCTGGAAGAGGTCCCAGCATGAAGACTTAGAGGAGTTTTTGTTGCATAGTAGTTACAGTTGAGGTTGGAAAGGTAATCAGTCTTTCAGTTCATCCTGAAAGCAATATTGAGGTCATTGAAGATTTCTAATTTAAACTGTTTTAAAAACATTAATTGATCAGGGTATGCTGGAGAGATAGAAGTTAGTAAGAAAATGGTGGAAGGGAAACCAGTTAGGACTGCCATTCTCCAGATGTGACACTATTAGAGTCTGAACTAGAATAGTGATAGTGAGAGAGGAAGGAAAAGACAGATGTAGGAGATATTCTGAAGGAAGGATCAATAAGGTTTAATGGCTAATTGAAGGAGAGAGAAGGAATCCAAGGTGACAGCCAGAAATGGAGTTATGAAGCAAATCGGGAGGGAGGCTTGATTTTTAGGAGAAGATGCTGAATTTGTCTTTAGACATTATATTTGGAATAGGATGCCAGGGTGATCATTTTGGTCACATGGCCTAAGATTAAAAAATAAAAAGTTGGCCTTAAAGATATGGGAAGTTCTTGAGAAATTCTGAAGAAACAATCACATCCCTGTGAGGAAGAAAAAGGAGAGGCTTCTAAAGAGACCTGTAAGCCTGCATAGGGAGCTGTCCAATAGTCAGATTTTGACAGTACCCATGCAAAATTCAGAAGCAAAGGTACATAACTAAAGATTCATATAAGAGAATAGAATTGAGACTTTCTAAAAAAGCAAATAAAGAGGGATTTTTTTGCTTTTTGGAGGGTAAAAAAAAGGCAGGGCAGTTGGGGTTAAGTGACTTGCCCAAAGTCACACGACTAGTAAGTGTCAAGTGTCTGAGGTCAGATTTGAACTCAGGTCCTCCTGACTCCAGGGCCGGTGTTCTATTCACTGTGCCACCTAGCCACCCCTAAAGAGGGATTTTTAAGTTTTGTGGGGCAAGAAGAATAAGGGTAGAGGGCGTTTTATCCATCACTATAGAAGTGTAAACTATTATTACTATTTTTCCCTTAAAGTGTTGCTGTGATTCTTCATTCTGGAATAGAGGTGGCCTTAGATTTTCAAAGGTTATATCCAAAGGAGATGGGAAATACCTGGCAGGCACTGGCTACCAGGCTGGATGGACTTCAGTTATAGAACTGTCCTCAAGATCAACCTAGATAAGCTTTGAGCATCATATGAATGCTACTCTGATGAGGTAGGAGTTTTCACCTGAATAGTTAAAAGGAATAGTACTTTTGTTGGTTTTCAAAAAATGGGCAATTACTAGGCTAGGCACTGGTAGCAGCAAGACACATGGCACACAAAGCCTGCTCTTAAGGGGATTATACTCTGATAATAGGGCTGAGATGCATACCAGTGATGTCAAACTCAAATAGAAATGGGAGGGGGCACTGAACCATATATAGGATCCCTGCAGGCAGCATATATTGACTTAGGGAAACCACATATTAACATTATCTATCTTCTATCATATTTTTATTTTATTAAGTATTTCCCAGTTATGTTTTAGTGTATTTTGGACTATTGGGGGCAGCAGGCCATATGTTTGACACCTCGTATATACACAAACCACAGCTCTGCAGAGGATAAGGAAGTATGTATGCCACAGAGGAGTTGTTCAGGAAAAGTACCAGAAGGACAGAAAGGTACATTGAGCTAGAGAGTGAATGAACAGTGTTGGAAAGCTTCTCCAAGGAGGCTGGTAACTGAATGGGAGGGGGCCTTGAAGGAAGAAAGCAAAAGAAAAAAAGAAGAGAGAAAAACTTTTTAAGCAAAGAAAACAGAGATGGTAAAATGAAGAACATTTATCTAATCCTGTTTTGCTTGAAATGCAAAGTTGGTGTAAAATACAGTGTGATAAAGGTGGAAAAGTAGGTTAGACAACAGAGAACATTTAAGGTTTTCATAGCCCTATAAGATTCTCACGACAGCCCTGAGAGGTAGATACAAACAATTATTATCTCCATTTTACTGTGGGGGAAACTGAGGTTGAGACAATTATGTAACTGCGTGGGATCAAACAGGTATTAAATCTAGAATCCTATCCCCTGGGCCAGATTGGGGAGAGCCTTAATTGACACACTAAGGAGTTCATTAGTCAATGGGAAGTAAATGAAGATTTTGGTGTTAGAGGAATAAAGTGATCAGAGTAGATGAAGGCAGAATTATGGAAGGAATTATGAAGGAAGTATGAAGGCAGAATTATGAAGGAATGGACCACCAGCAGGAAGACCAGTGAGGAGTCTGTTAAGAAAGAGCCCTCAGCTATATGGAGAATGGATTGAAATGGAGATGGTAAGGAAAGGGAGTAGATATTGAGAGCTCGGGGGAGGTGGAAGTGATTGATTCAGTTTGCATATGTTGAGGTTTTGGTGCTGATGTGATTTTTGTTGTTCAAGTGTTTTCATTTGTGTCTGTCTCCCTCTGACCCTATGTGGGGTTTTCTTGGCAAAGATACTGGAATGGTTTGCCATTTCCTTCTCTAGCTTATTTTACAGATGAGGAAACTGAGGCAAACAGGATGAAGTGAATCACCAAGTTAGTAAATGTCTGAGGCAAGATTTGAACTCAAGAACATGAGTCTTCCTGACTCCAGGTTCAGCACGCTATGCACTGTGGCCTCACCTAGCTGTGGTTATCAACTTTCCTAATGCTGTGACCCTTTAATATAGTTCCTCATGTTGTGGTGACCTCCAACCATAAAATTATTTTCATTGCTACTTCGTGACTGTAATTTTACTACTCTTATGAATCGTAATGTAAATATCTGATATGTAGGATGCATTTTCATTGTTACAAATTGCACATAACCCACAGGTTGAGAATCGCTGCTAGAAGCATTAATATTATTATTCGTTATTGGGTTGGTAGCCATGAAATAGTAAAGGAACCAGGGGAAGGCCTTCAAATACTTTAATAAGGGTTAACAGAAAGAGAGGAACAAAAATCACCTTGAATGCAAAGGGATGAATATGTTGTGGTCTGGGTAGATAGATAGGTAGACATGCTGGGGACCTTCCTCCAGATTTTTGACAATGATACTGGTAGAACATAGGTTTCTTTGTCCTTCACACTTTGAACTACTTGACTCAAAGATTCCCCTGGCCTTGACAAATGGAGATCATAGTCCCAGGTGATTATTTGTATTGGCTTTACTTAAAAATCCATGGAGATGAGAGAAGTTGCCTATTTTAGGATGGTGTGTACAGCTGCTCCACATCTGTCCTATAACCCCAGAACCCTCCAATGAACACACACGTTAATAGGAAAACTCCTGTTGTAGCTGAGAAACCCACCTTTTCAGGCATTGTCAGGAGCTGTTGTGGCTAATGGGCCACAAGAATTTTAGACAAAGGATCACATGTAGTGCAGACTTGGCTTCATCTAGGTCTAGGTGGTACTTACTCTGTACAATAATTTTATTTTGTTTCATTTTTCACTCCATGTCCAAATGCTGGGCACATTTCCAAGCTTCAGTAATGTATACAGCATTAGGGAGAGCTACCATGTTCCTGGCTTGCACACACTTCCACAGTATTTGACTGAGCCACCTTCTTCTCGGATCACTCATCTGATGACATCATTCTGCTACTTCTTTTGCATAATCCTTGGTTTCTAGTCTGTTGTTACTTACTTCTGTTCAATGTAAACCTCACCATTGCCATTGGATAACCATCAACTTTAAATCTTTGGAGACTGGTATTCTATGACCTGTAGCCATATGATATAACAAGAAGAATAATGTCTCTTATTTCAGGGATACGTTTAGAGTACAACACAGTTTCCCAAAGGCGGTCTAGACCTAGTTCATTGTCTATGGGTGGTATTGGTCCAAGATGCAACAATTGATGAATAAGCTTTATATATTGTCAGTCCAACTGCCCATCATTGGACAATAAACATCCTTAATACACTTGGTTTTTAGAAAGTTGGGAAAACTTTTATGTGGTTATGGATCTCATTTAGGAGATGGCAGTGTTCTGGGAGTTGATGTAAGAAATAGAATGTCACTAATAAACTGGAACTTCTGGAGAACCTCATCTTCTATAGAGATTCCCTCTAAAATTGATGCTCTGCCATGGCCATCCATCATGGCACTGGGAAACACCACTGGAGAATGGCGTTTGGAACATAAGGAGAATGTCGTCTTATTTCTCTTAGAGCGCAATGTTAGTAATAATCTGAATGTCTTGACAGGAGCAACAACCCAAAGCCCTACACCACCAAAACGAGGCTAGTTTTTTCCTTCAAAGATAAGAAATCCATCCTTAAGACTTAATTGACTCAAGTACCAAGGTTTAGGCCATCGAGGTAGTTTTTTTGGTGAGCCGAGTAACATACAACTAGAGTATAAGGAGTCAGCAGAATCTTCCCTCAGATTTCTGACAAGCAGTCAAGGCTTACCCAGAGGCAAGGCAGTTAATCAAGGCTGCATTGACCAATATCCTTTCCCAGCTATGGCTGTGTTAACCTCATTTGTTAACTTGAGATCTCTGAGTGGCTTATTTCATCCTATTCTGGAACCTGAAAATGCCTGTGTCAGGTCTGGATTGCAACAAATGGCCAGGAACAAAGTTATCTCTGTTGTTATTATGTAAAAAAAAATAAGCATGATGATGGCTTCAGATGTGTGACCAGAGAAGAAATGCAAAAGATAATCCCTACCCTCCGGGAACTCACAATAGAATGGAGGAGACAAGAAACAAATATATATATATATATATATATATATATATATATATATATATATATATATATGTACAAACAAGCTATGTATGGGGGTGAGAGAGGGATAAAGAGGGAAGGCACTAGAATTAGGAGAGCCTTCCTATGCAAAATGGGATTTTAGTTGGAACTTCAAGGCAGTGAGGTGGTGCAGTGGATAGAGCGCCTGGCCTGGAGTCAGGATGACTCATCTTCCTGAGCTCCAGTCTGGTCTCAGACACTTAACTAGCTGTGTGACCCTGGGCAAGTCACTTCACCCTATTTGCCTCAGTTTCCTCATCTGTAAAATGAGCTGGAGAAGAAAATGGCAAACCACTTCAGTATCTTTGCCAAGAAAACCCTAAATGGGGTCATGAAGAGTCAGACATGACTGAACAATAATCAAGGGAGCAAAGGAAGTTAGGAGGCAGAGGTGAGGAGGGAGAGCATTCCAGACATGGAGCGTAACCAGAGAAAATGCCCAGAGGAGGGAGATGGAATGTCTTGCCCATGAAATTATTGTCACTTGATGGAAGAGTAGGTGGGAGCGGAAGGTACAAGAAGATTAAATGGGGATTGCGGTTAGGTTATTATGAAGGTCTTTGAATGCCCAACAGAGGACGCTGTTTTTGATCCTGGAGTTTATTGAGTAGAGAGTTGAAATAGTCAGATTAACGACGTTAGTATCTGGGGCAGGTTTGGAATTCAGGTCTTCCTGAATGCAAATCCAGCATTCTTTATCTGCTGGGTCAAGTATTCTTGGTAATTCAGCTCCTTGTCCTGTCTTTTGGAGATCTCTGAATGGAATCAGGGCACCCATTCTGGTCCTTGTATCCCTGGGTATCAAAAGAGCTTGTAGATGTGGTCACTGAGGAACAGACTTGTTGAAGAGGCAGAGACTGATTTTCAGAAAGGTAAGAAGGTAGCCTTGGGAATGTGCAGGCTGATGATGGGTTTGACATTATGTCCCAGCAAAATTCTAGAAGGGATTCATCACTAGATGATTTGTGAGCACTTAGGAAGGGAAGCAGATATTCCTTCAAACTTATTCCTTAGCTTTGTTTAAAAAAAAACAAAAAACCTTTTCTGACAGGATCCTTAGGATCATAGACATAGCACTAGACAAGAGCCCAATTCAAATCCCTCATTTTATAGGTTGGGGAAAGTGAAGCCCTGATGAGTGACCCTTCTAAGCAAAGTCAGGATTTGAACCTGTGACCCTCTGGTTCCAAATCCAGTGCTCTTTCCCTTATACTATTAGGTCAAAGAAAAGTTCTGTAAACATGCCAGGATTTCCCCAAGACATTTCAAAACCTTTTTCAGTATCTTTGTGGACAGTGGACCCGATGAAAAGAGAGTTGGAAACATTCCTTGGAGGCAGCCAGGTGGTACAGTGGGCCTGGAGTCAGGATGACCCAAGTAAAAATCCATCCTTAGACACTTACTAGCTAGTCACTTCATCTCTGCCTCAGTTTCTCTAACTGTAAAATGGCAATAATTGTACCTACTTCATAAAGTTGTTGTGAGGATCAAATTATCTAATATTGTAAAAAAAAAAAAATTGCAGTGCCTGGTACATAATAGGCACTATCTTAATGCTTATTCCCTTTCCTTCCGCAGATTATTAAAAATATAGACCTGATGTTAAGGGGAGATGTGGGAGAACTAGAGATATAGGCTTAGGACATATTCACCTGGAGGACGCAGTTGAAGCTGTGACAAGAGGTGAATCCCTTAATGTAAGTGAGGAAAGGGCCCTTGATGACTCAGTGGTTGGAGCGCTGGGTCTAGAGACAGGAAGATCTGAGTTCAAATCAACCTCAGACACTTACTTGTGTGATCCTGGACAAGTCACTTTACCCCTATTTTCCTCAGTTCCCCATCAGTATAATAGGGACACACTAGAAAAGAAAATGTCAGACCACTCCAATATCTTTGCCAAGAAAACCCCATGGACTTTGTCTGTGGGGTCTTGTGTAGTCAGATATGACTGAACAACGAGTGAAAAAAAGCAAAGCTATTTATTGTAATTTGAGTAGAAAATAACTCATTTTAAGGTGGCATGTCATTATTTAATGCTAGCAGAAATTTACATTAACTAGCAATTTTTTTTTTTTTGCTTTTTTGGAGGGCAGTTGGGTTTAAGTGACTTTCCCAAGGTCACACGGCTAGTTTTTGTGTTAAGTGTCTGAGGCTGGATTTGAACTCAGGTCCTCCTGCCTCCAGGGCAGGTGCTCTATTCATTGAGCCACCTAGTTGCCCCAACTAGCTACTTTTTAGTGGAGCATTCTAAAATTGGTTCCATTTTTCTTTATTTAGGAGTTTTGGTCAGATAAATTTTTATTTTGTGTTTTTGTGTGTGTATGTGTGTGTGTATATATATGTATATATATATGCATATATACATACACATACATACATACATACATACATACATACATATGCTATAAGACCAGAGAGTGGAATCTGGCATGTGGGAGTCAGGGAAGGAAGGGGAATGTTTTGTTTTGGACTCAATCAATCAAAGAATAAATAATTACCGAAGTACCTCTCTCCTTCTCTTCTTCCTTCTCTCTGTCGCTCTTTCTATCTGTTTGTATGTATGTATGTATGAATATGTGTGTGTATACATATATATGTACATATATATGTATACACACACACATATATGTATATACATCTCCAGGGCAGGATGGTACTTGCTGGGGTTGTGTTTTTCTCCCACGGTAACCAAAGGGAAACCAAGAAAATACAGCAAAAAAGCAGTCAGTGCTTGAACATGAGGGTTAACTCAGATAGAATAATTATTTCTTTCAGGTGGGGAGGCGGTAGGAGTTGCTGTTTCATTTTAAAAGTTTTTTCTTCTTAAAATGAAAAAAAAATAGCAAAGAATTCTTTTCAGAGCCCTGTTTTGAGTCTTTTGTTTTGTTTAATCCAACTTACATGTTAATCAGTAGAGAAACAGATTTTCAAATTCCCCAGGACCTGTCCTCAAAGTGTACACTAAGAGAGATCTTGAAATAAACTTAAAGGTTGAGTTTTCATTTATCAATCCATGCCAGAGTAGACCCATTCGAAGGTCCCCAGGAGTCCTGTCATAGAGATAACATAATAAAAAAAACCAGTTTTCACAAACAAGTCAAGAAGAAAAACCACTGCTGTCTATGAATATGATAAGTAATTCTTGCTTTCCATGTGAATCGAAACAGCATCATGAATTATGGGATAATGGTCCATTGGGAAGTTGCAAAGTCATAATTTTAATGCATCCTTCTCTGGGATTAACCATGACTGTGGCCTCACAGATCTTTAATTAAGATGGGAAATGAAAAATATTATTTTACTCCTGTTTATAGGATTTGAGGCTTTCTCTTCTTTTATTAATTTTTTTTTTAATTTTGAACTTAAACACCACAAATAATAAACATTTTCATATGCACAGCAACTGAGTAGTGTAGATCACAGGACTTGGAGTCAGGAAGAGCTGGGTTCAAATTCACCCTCATACTTGCTGTATAACATTGGAAAATCACTTGACCTTTGGCTGCTTCTGTTTCTCCATCTGTAAGATGGGGATGATAATAATAATAATAATAATAATAATAGTAATAATAATATCTTTCTTCCAGGGTTGTTGTGAGAATAAGATGAGTTAATATTTGGAATGCATTTTTAAAACCTAAAGCATCTGCATAAATGTTATCAGTTATCATTAGAATTATTTTTTTTTTGGAGGGGGAAGGTAGGGCAATTGGGGTAAAGTGACTTGCCCAAGGTCGCACACCTAGTTTTTGTGTTGTGTCTGAGGCTGGATTTGAACTCAGGTCCTCCTGACTCCAGGGCTGGTGCTCTGTTCACCGGACCACCTAGCCGCCCCCAATCATCATAATTATTAAGCAGCAGAAGAAGAATATACAGTAAAGTGTTAGTCTCTATATATGTACAGCTTCCTTTTCATTTAACACATACGATAACCATGAAACTCACAGAGCTGTCCTTCAGAACTTCTCGATGTCTCTGTACATGGTTTAAAAATGCCTCGGTAACCCTTTTTTTTCTTTTTTCCTGACAATCCTCTTAGAAACCTCTCCTCTCCCTTCCCGTTTCTCCCGTTGAAAGGAAAAAAACACAAAACTCTTGTAACCAATGTGCTTAGTTAAGCAAAGCAAACCCCACGTCGGCCACTTCCGAAGATGTGTCTCCTGCGTGCTGCGTCCATTGCTTTCTTGGACAGCTCATTTCCAAGAATTCTGCTGAATAAAGCCTGAAACATTTCTTTTTGCAGTAATACCTACAGCAGGATGTTTAGAAGAAATGGGCCCTTTTAAAAGAAAATGTTTTGAGTGTTTGTTTTTTTCTTTTTCTTTATCAGGCCCATTTATTTACAGTGGGGGTTGTGACTTTCAGCCAATCTGTACCGTGACAGAGTTGGAAGATACCTCTGTCCCAAGCATGGTGAAGTGGATAGAAGGCTGGTTTCAGAGTCGAGATAGCATGGAGTCAGGTTGTCTGTTGTCCTCAAAGAGCACCGTGGTGTCACTTAGGAAGGTGATGCCATGATATGCAAATGAATTGGATGTTAGTGAGGCAGGGCTGTGCAGAGTCACCAGCCTCACTTTCATCTCTGGAGCCATCTGGGTCCAGTGGCCAGATATAGATCAGGATGACTGGAGAGGGCCCAAGATGCAGGGAGGGACCTTGACCCTTTCAAGCTAAGGTCTAATTGGTTATATTACCCTGGGCAAGTCACTTGACCATCCATGTGCCCAGGGAACTCTCTTTGGTGGTCAGGATAGTAGAGTGGAAAGAGCATTAGCCCTGGAATTAGAAGACCTGAGTTCTAATCCCACTTCCCATGCTTACTAACTGTGCGACTTTGGGAAAGTCACTTACATTCCCTGCTTCTCAGTTTACTCATCTGCAAAATGAGGTGAGTTCTACTAAATGACCCTTGAAGTCTCTTCCTCTCTGTGTTTATGTTCCTATAAACAAGAAATTTCTTTACACTTCCCTGACCAGTGGCCATCCAAACTTCTCCAGTATACTGCAAGGCAACACTTTCTATTTTTGGACAGCTCTGATAGTCAAGAAGTCCTCTCTACTGTTCCTAGTTCTGCCTACTGGGGCCAAGAACAAAGGTAATTCTCCCCACCCCCTCCTTTTTTTTTGAAGAGGTAGTTGGGGTTAAGTGACTTGCCCAGGGTCACATAGCTAGTTAAGTGTCAAGTGCTGAGGTGGGATTTGAACTCAGATCCTCCTGACTCCAGGGTGGGTGCTCTATTCACTGCACCACCTAGCCATGCCCTTCCCCCTTTTTTCCCACATGTCTGCTCTTCAATACTCAAAGATAGTTAATGGTTCCTCCCTCAATTTTTCCTTCTCTATCTTAAATATCCCCAGTGACTTCTTACCTGAGATTCTTCTGTAGCTTGGTCCCTTGTGCTGCAGATTTTTCTTCCTAAAATGTGCCACTGGTCCCCAGACCATTGTATTCCAGATATTGTCAGACAAAACAGAAGACACCAAGGCTGTCACTTCCCCTGTTCTGGGAGCTGAACTTCTAATAATATAACTTAAGTTTGCATTAACTTTTTTGGCTAAAATTCTGTTGACACATTTAGAATTTGCGATCTGGTACTTAATACTTCCCCAATCTTTCAGATGGACCACGCCACCCTGCTTGGACTTGTACAGTTGAGTTTTTGTGTTTTTGAGTGTATACAGATTGATTTTTTAACCTATTTAAGACTTTACATGTTTCTCTATCAAATTTGGTCTTGTTGGATTCAGTCTTTCTTTCTAGACTGTCATCATTATTAATGTGTCATTTGATACATTAACTGTTAGCTCTCCCAACTTTGGGCTACCTCCTGGCCAGGTTCGTCTTAATGGACCCCAAAGTAAAAGAAAAACTCTTGTGACTGAGATGAGGCTGGATCTAATCTTTAGGAGCAAGATATTTTATCTCTGTCTTTCTGACACCCAGTCAGTGTTAGGCTGCAGAGTTTCTGCGCTTCTAAGCAGAGAAACACAAGGTGTTGGTCTGTTCTTACAGGAATGGATGGTCCTTTGAAATAAGACACAGTTACATCATGTTAATTTAACCACTGGCTGGTTAAATTGCTGGCTTCAGTGAGGAAGTACTCCATACAGTGAGTATTGGGAAGTGATCTTCACACAAGCAAATTGTGAACATCTTGGGCATTTCTGCTGGAATTTACCCTTCACCCCACTCCGTATCCTACCCCTCCTCCATTCTGAAGTCAGTCAGCTTTGATGCTAAGTGTGAAAAACAAAACGAAAGATTCATTAGCACGTGGCATTCACTTGCTAGCTGGGATGACACACAAACATTTCTTGAAGTTTTGCAGCAGATTGAGGAAGAAACCTAGTACATGAAGCATAGACTCCCGGACTTCCCAGTGTGGTCTAGTACCCTTCACATTACTTTGTCTCTCCCTTTTTGATTTCTCTCTCCTTCCTCAAAAGTACAATATTGAGAGGTGGGGGAGAAGGAGGAGGAGCGAGAATAGGGTAGAAAGAGGGAGAAAGAAGGGACTTTCCCTAGTCTTTCAGTGCCAAGGGCTTAGTTTATACCTTATAATTTTAGACATAAAACCTACTTTTGTAATTAATGCAAATATTAGCCAGTGATTCATCCTTTTTCAGTGAATCTTGATTCCTGGAGTGTTCTAGTTATGATTATTATAAAATTGTACTGATGTTACTATTGCTTGCCTTAAGAGTTTAACTACTTTGGTTTATCACAATAGATTTGTCTTAAGTAGGAAAAAACCCAACTTTTTGTAGCTTCTGATTTTAATTGTCAGCCTTGTTCCGCCTTTAGATCGAAGCTAGACTGTTAAGCTTGTAAGTGTACTTGCTTGCTCATGCATACTCTATCTCTGTCTGTCTCTCTGTCTCTGTCTCTCTCTATCTGTCTCTCTGTCTCTGTCTCTCTGTCTCTGTCTCTGTGTCTCTCTGTCTATCTATCTTTCTCTCTCTCTGACTCTCTCTTTCTCTCTCTTTCTCTGTCTCTCTCTTTCTCTCAATTTCTCTCTCTGTCTCTCTCTCTCTCCCTTTGTCTCCCTCTCTCTCTCTCTCTCTGTCTCTGTCTCTCTCTCTGTCTCTGTCTCTCTCTGTGTCTCTCTCTCTGTCTATCTGTCTTTCTCTCTCTCTGACTCTCTCTTTCTCTGTCTCTCTCTTCCTCTCTTTCTCTCTGTCTGTCTCTCTCTGTCTCTCTCTCTGTCTCTGTCTCTCTCTGTCTCTCTGTCTCTCTTTCTCTGTCTCTAGATCTTGAAGGGACCTTAGAAGCCATTGGGTTTAATCCTTCAATTTTCATTTTACTCATAAGGAAACTGATTTGTCAAGTTAAATGACTTCTTCATGGTAACAGCTAGAAAGTGTCTGAGGCAAGATTTAAACTCAGTTCTTCCTGACTCCAAGACCATTCCATTATCTACTCTGTCACCTAGCTGCCTCCAAGTTCTGTGGTTTGCAGAGTGTCTAACACTTTACAGGTACCCAACACATTTAACAGAAGTAAGACAGTAATAATTCTGGTGGCGTGTATGAAGTCAGTTGGCTTGTATGATACTATAGAATATCAATGGGATCCATAAAAGCTTCTTGGGAACCCATTTTTAGAAACCTAATGGGCGCCCAGATTTTTGTTTAGGTGAAAGTTCCCCTCTGTATCATAGGACAGCCCAACTATAATGAATGTCATAACTGGAGTTGGAGTCCAGGGACCTCAGGATTCCAACTCTTCTGTCTTACCTGTATGACCCTTGGCAGGACATTTTGTCTGTTTTGGCCCTACTCAAGGGCCTCTGTAAAGTGATAGGATTGGGCTAGGAGATTGCTTTTTTTGGAGGCAGTTGTGGTTAAGTGACTTGCCCAGGGTCACACAGCTAATAAGTGTCCTCTTGACACCAGGGCCAATGCTCTATCCACTGTGCCAACTAGCTGCCCCTAGGGGATTGTTTAGCTCCTTTCCAGCCCTAGGTTTATGGTCCTAAGCTCCCAATTAAAAAGGCATCTAGTCTCACTTCTGCTTTTAGCCACCAACTTGTCATGACTGGCTGAATCAATGGAAGGTCAGAGGCAATGAGCAATGTTCAGTCATCCCGTTGCAATGTTTCTCCTGCTGCTCCTGATAACAGGAGTGGTGGTTTAATATTAAAGTTAATAAATTTAATTAATAATAGCATTAACAAATGATTATTTATTAATTAGACTGAATTACCATACTGTTACTATAATGGCATGTTTTACAGTTACAAAACCATTATGAGAGGCAGTGGGACGTAAGTGAAAAAGTTCTGGATTTGGAGTCAGAGAAAGGACCTGGGTTCAAATGCTGCCTCTGCCACTTATGACTTGGGCAAGGCATCTAAACTCTCTGAGGTTTGGTTCTTCTGCTGTAAAACTGGATAGGATATCTTGTAAGGTCTTTCCAGCTTAGTTTCTTTTCCAGTGACCTTATCGTCAAAGAGCTCATCTAACCCTCTTCCAAAATTCTGTCTTACAGATAAAGTATATATATTTACAACTATATATATGTATAGATATGTATATGGTATATACATGTATAAGTGTATATGTATGTATAATTTACAAATAAGGTTTATATGTATATGTAATTATGTATGCATACATGTGTATGTATATATGAAAGAGAAAGAGGGAGAAGGAGAGAGACAGAAACAGAGACAGAGAGATGGAGACAGAGAGAGACAGAAAGACAGAGAGAGGCACAGAGAGACAGAGACAGAGAGGGAGAGTCAAGAGAGAGAGAGAGAGAGAGAGAGAGAGAGAGAGAGGGAGAGAGAGCACTTTTTTTAGGTCAGAGAAACAGAAGAATTTGACCAAGGTCACACAGCTCATGTGGGACAGGGCCAGAGCAGGACTCAGGACTCCTACTAGTCCAGTGATGTTTCCACTTTTCCAAATTGTCATAGCCGATGATATTTACACTTCCTCATAATCACTACAATATTTAAGGATTTCATCAGATGTACTCTTTACTCACTTATTTTAACCTTACATGTAGACTTATCTAAAATAGATGAGGTGGAGGGAGAGAGAAAAAAATTTGGAACTCAAAAGCTTTTTAAAAAATTAACATCAGGCAGCTAGGTTACACAGTGAAGAGAGCACTGGTCCTGGAGTCAGGAGGCCCTGAATTCAAATCCGGCCTCACACACTTTTAACACTACTAACCCTGTGACCTTGGGCAAGTCACTTAATCCCAATTGCCCTGCCTTCCTCCCTCAAAAAAGTTTTTAAAAAAATGTCAAAAGTTGTCTTTATATGTAATTGGAAAATATCAAATAGTATTTTAAAATAGAGAGTGCTTAGCTGAGAGTAGTGGGAATTAAGATTAGACAGAGCCTTCTAATCTAGAGACAGGTCAATCATTCAGTCAATAAATGATTAGGAAATTAGGTGACATGGTCTTGATATTTCTGGAGGAAGAGGATTTCTTGATACTGTCTAAGACAGCGATTTCAACCTGTGGGTCGCGACCCCTTGACAGGGGTCACAGGGGTTGCCTAAGAACATGGGAAAACACATATTTCCAATGGTCTTAGGAACCGAAACACTGCTCCTCTATCTGTCTCCAGGTGAGTCCGCCCACATACGAGTATTAAAGGGTCGCGGAATCAGGAAGGTTGAGAACCACTGGTCCAAGACGTCTGGGTCCCTTGCCATTCAAGGCATTTAAGGGAATAGTCAGCTCTTAAACTGAATTCAAGATAAAGGTGTAAAACTTGGCAGGCAATTAGCCAACCTAAGTGGACTGCAAGAACAGGGTTTTATTCATTCATTTATTTATTTTTAATTTATTTTAATTTCCAGTTTTTGTAAGAACAGTGTTTTTAAAAGTCTTTTAATTTTTCACATCACATGGGCAAAATTTAACATAAAATAGGCTGAAATAAAATTAGCATAGATGAAAATAATGATCAGTCAATTGGGAACATTTGTGAACCAGATTCTTTATCTGTGGCACTGAGATATTAGCAGGGATTTGCTAAGTCCAGGAAGTGCTGGGACCTGCAGACTCTAAGCCTCTGGTATGTATTTAGGCAGCTGGGGAAGTACTGATTTTGCAATCAGAGGACAAAGGTTCAAACTCTGAGTCTGACACTGTCCAGGTGACTTTGGGTAAGTCACTTAATTTCCTTGGGCAGCTCTTCTCTCAACTATAAAAGGAGGGGATCAAACTAGTTGATCTGAAAAGTCTCTTTTAGGCTTAAATCTATGTATCTATGAACCTTTACCATTAGCTTTTAGTTTTACTTTTAAAATAGGCTTTATTGTTATTAAGGTAATTGGATATCAATGTGAAAATTGTAGGAAACAGCTTAATTCAATGGAATGAACTTATATCAGTGTTGGAGAAATTGAAGACAGAGACAGACTCACTACCCTTAGGTCAGGCCCTTCCTGGAACAACACAACTGGCTCTGATTTCTGCACTTTAAGGAGCTTATAGAGAACTATGAGACACTTAAGGGCTGGGGGTGATCCAGCTCAAACCAGCTGTGGAGAGCTGATTGTTAAATTTTCAGTGTGAGTGTTTACCTCTCAGAAAAATGGCAAAGATTCTAAACCAGGGCTTGATTTATTGTTCTTTTGATTGTCTAGATTTAAGATAGTGATGATGTAGATTAAACTTAAAAGTGCCTCATGGTCATGTTTCTGCCCCACCCCAGTCCAAAAGCCAGTTGTTAAGCCAGTGGCTGGCATCTAGGGATTTTTTTAATTTGTTTTTTAGGAATTAGGATTATTTAGTCCATGTGGGTATTTCCCCTTTCACCTTTGTATTGCCTTTTCTCAAGTCCACACTTGAGCACTGAGCCTGGTTCCTCCCTATCTTTTTAGTTTGTGCATTTAGTGAAACTCGCCTTCTTGTTATTCTTCATACAAGACACTTCATCACCCGATTCTGGGTATTTTCTTGGCTGCCCCCATCCAGGCCTGGAATGCTGTCCCTCCTCCTCATCATTCTAGCTTCCCTAACTTGGGGTCTGAATTAAAGTCACATCTTCTGCAAGAAGACCTTCCCAGACGTGCTTAAACATCTTCCCTCCGAGACTACCCCCAGTTCATCCTGTTTTACGATTGTCTTCCCCTTATCTCGTGTGCTCCTTGAGAGTTTCCTTTTGTATGTATCTCAGGTGCCTAAGCTAATAAGTGCTAGTTAACTGGCTTGATATTTTAAAAACTCTGTGGTTCATTTTTGTTGGATAATTTTGAAAGTCTTTCATTAGCTGTTCCTCATATTTTCACCAAAAGGAGACCTTCCTCTCAAGTTTCCAAAGAAAATCCTGATTCCCCCATGAGGAAGACAGGGAGGGAGGGAAGCCTTTGCATTCTCACTCTCCATTACCTTTCATTTCTTCCTTTCAGTTCCAGGATGGCAGAAGAGGATCCTTACAAATTGGTAATCCCCGAACAAGTAAGTGCTGGAATGGTGGTGTTTTCTTAATCACGTTGAAAACATCCATATTGACTCATTAAAAATAGGCAGAATCCATATCAGTATTGTTAGTTAGTGAGTCCATTGAAAAGCTATCATCATCAAGGGTCCACAAAGAATCTGAAAGGACTCAACAAGAATGCTTATTTCCTTCTTCCTCTTTCTACTCCCCCTATAAAGATAATTCCTAATGCTTTGTGATAGTCAGATCAGAATTTAGCTTTTTATTATCTCTACTGTGACCCAACCTTTCTCTCAACCAATCAATTAAAAACCAACTATAAATTGGCTTCTTTAAGACTTTAGAAGCCCTGAAATTTCAAAGTAATGATTGGAATTAGTAATGTTAAATTGATGTAACCTATAAAAATAGGTAACTGTTTATTCCAGAATAACTTTATTGATATTTTAAAATGTGAATAAAAAAACCACAAACAGCTCATTGAAGGTTTCTTTGTCCCATTGTTATACACATTCCCTCATGCCTATAATTTCTTATCTTTACCTCATTTGGTCCTTATAACAACGCTCTAAAGACAGAGAGTCTTCCATATACAGGCAAGGAAGGGATAATCAGAGGCATGTTCACCCATTAAGTGACAAAACCAGGAATGAATCCAGACAAAAAACAAGGTCAAAAAGAAACCAAAGTCAGAAGAGATTATAAATTCACTTTCCAGGGCAGACAAGTGGCACAATTAATAGAGTACCAGCCCTGGAGTCAGGAGGACCTGAGTTCAACTCTAGCCTCAGACACTACTAGCCGTGTGACCTTGGGCAAGTCACTTAGCCCCAATTGCCCTACCTTTCCCCCTCCAAAAAGCAAAAAAAAAGAAAAAAAATCACTTTCCAAAGAGCAAAATGAACTCTCCTGCTTTGGTTTGGGTTCTATTTTTCAAAGAATATACACAGCTTGCTTAATAGCACTGTCACCTTGCTAAGATGCAGCAAAAGACAGTGAAAACATTCCCTGCCCCCTCAGGTAGCTCACAGTCTAACCCAGGAGACTACATGCCGATGGCCATGGGTGTGTGTGTGTGTGTGTGTGTGTGTGTGTGTGTGTGTGTGTGTGTGTGTGTGTGTGTGTATAAACCTCATTAATCTTAGTGTCTTCCCTCTGAGACTACCCTAAATTTATCCTCTCTAGTGATGTGTAAAAAATCTAGATTTATCCTATTAAAAGTGAAAATTAACTCCCACAGACTTAGCAATTGTTTTTTTTGAAAGGGGGGAAATGGGGTGGGTCCAGGAGTGCCTTCTTTGAATAAGACGTGACCGACACTTGGTTATAAAGAATGTCAGAACCTTTCCTTTACCTTTCACTTTTAATCTTTAAAGGTGAAAGGTATGAGGTATATTCTGTTTGAGGTATGAGGACTGTTCTGCTTGCTTTAAAACCATGTTTTCCTGCCTAAACACAGGAAATCTTTTATCAATAAAAAAATGGTCGGCCCTCCAAAAACTGCTGGGCAGACATTCATTTTGAAAGTCTCTCTCATGTGGGCATCTCTACCCTCACTAGCAACCAGGGTGGAGCATTTCCTTGTCTTTCTTCTCTCGAGAGGGAAGGGGCCCTTAAAGGTGTGTGCTTTGTGTGTGTTTGCTTTTGTTTAACTCTGGGCTCAGTGGTTCACACTTCCTAAAAATCAGCAAGTACCTTCAGGATAGTACCCAGTGGGGCCGGCCAAAGATCAATGCCATCTCCTCCTTAGCAGGGAACTTCTGTAATGTGTGGCACAGCATGGCTCGGTTCCTAGTTCCAATACCTCCAGCTGAATGTGGAGCTCCTCAGACAGTAGTCCTTTCTCTCAAGTCTACAGCCAAGCCCTGAGATGCCTCTTTTTTTGGTTGTCATTGTTAAACCAACCAGGGTCATTCTGAAAGTTTTCAGTTTGGTATTCTACATAATTTCAAAAAGGATCAAAGCCTTGAGAAGGAGACTAGACATAGAAATAAGTCAGCACTGCATGGTATATATTACCTGCACATTCCTTAGGAATTAAAAAAAATGTTCTTCACTAGTCTTTGTATAGTTTTGGTGTTTTTAAAAAATATACATCCATTGGTACAGTATTTTTAATACTTCAAATTCAGCTTTGGTGTCCTAGGAGAAATAGCGATTTAACTTATTTTTATTTTTTTAACTTATTTTGAAATGGTCTTTTTTTCCAGATGTTTCCAATGGAGCCTTATAATATTGGGATAAATACAATTTTTAATAGTTCAGGATTACTTTCACCACAGATGCCACTGATAACAGGTAAGACACACTTCTTCCTCTGTAGAGTTAAGCTGATTTTTCTCCTGTGGTTGTTTTGTTTCATTTAAAAAAAAAAATTAAATTCAGATGTCCCCAGTGAGTCTACTTTAGAAATTCAGGGATTGGCTTGAAAAGGAATTAGCTTATTAGAACACTAAATACAGCATTTTCCCGAAAATTGACCTGAATAAAAGTATATCAGCTGCTTTGCCCATCGTACACATAACCATTGATTGTTCTGAATGCCCCTTGTTAGTGAGGGTTTATGCCTTGGATGCCCTCTGGGCTCACACCACCCTCCCTTCTACTTTCTCGCTCGGATCTCTTTTTGGTTTTGTTTCTCAAACTCTCTCTAAAAAATCTCCATTTGTCCTCAATTGTGCTCTTAACTCTGCCTTCCACAGCATTGGCGTTTTCCTGTTCTCCCAATCCTTTCTCATTGAGACCAGTGTTGACAGTATTCGTTTCTTCTCCGGTGGCCACATTGGGACCCAGTCCTTCCTTTCAGCCCTGGGTGTACAGGGTTACTAGAAATCCATCCCCATGAGAAAATTGTACTCCTTTGTGGTGGTCAGATCATAATTTAGCTTTTATTATCTCTTCCGTGGCTAAATCTTCCAACCAACTGATTCCAAACCCTGTACCTAATTCAAATTTGTGCTAGATTTCAAGATTCCCACCTCTAATTCTAAAACTGCTTTGGCCGCTCCTGTCTTCTATTCCCTTTGTTTCTGACAGGGACCCTCCTAGGAGCTTTTACCAGGTCTCCTATGATGGGAACAAATACCCAGTTGTATAACACCATCAAAACCAAGGCAATTCTGGTAAGAGAGGGAAACAAAAAAACTTTTTGGAGTATAGGACTGGTAGGACTGTTTTGATGTGATCTGCACTTAATTGAAATGACACATTGAGAAATGAGTTGGTGGGAATTAAGATACGCAGGCACTATGGTAGGGAGATCCATCCTGCCCCACCGGAAAGTCAGAGGGGTGAGAGGGAGGACATAGGAGAGAGCAGATTGGGGGAGGGTTATACAGTGGGATGGCTGTTTTGAGGTGCTGGGTAGGGGAAAGATGGAGAGAAAATTTGCAACTCAAAATCTTGTGGAAATGAATTATGTAAACAAGAAAATAAATAAATTAATTTATTTAAAAAAAAAGAAATGAGTTGGGGTGACTTTGTAATTACTGATACTTCATAAAATGTCCCCTGAAATTAGACCTCAGGCCAGCTCATTTACCAGATATTTTCAAGTCCCCTGTTTCTCCATTTCATAGTCTCATTTCAGTTGGTGGCATTCTTGTCTACTAATTTTTCTCCAGAGAATATTTCTTTCTTTTCCCAAATACTGCTCTACAGTATTTTCATGACTATAATTATGGCAAACAAAAAAGACACCAGATTTTTCCTCCACTTTCTGCTACCTGATATGACAGTTATCTCTCAGTCTAACAAAACAATTTTTTTAAGGTATCAGACAGAACTGAGATCTTGGTGAGATCTTGCCCAGGTTAAGCCCTACTTCAGTTTCCTGTGTACAGACGAATCTCTTTACTTTCTTGGTGGCTTCTGGGCTTCCTGTGAAATTTAAGATTCTGATTTTCACCATATTTTACTATTTTTCTGGGGTCAGTGCTTTCTTGAAAATTCCACGAAAGGTTCTGCCCTGGAGAGTTGTCTTCATTCCATAAATGCCTTTGCATGATACTAGCAGGCATCCCAGGGTACAGTTTTCCCCAGTGTGTTTTTAATGTTGAGTTAAACAAGAAAAAAAAATGAATTAGTATGAAGTTAACAAAAGAGTCATCTCAGCAAAAGCTTTGTTTTCAGTTTCCTGTTTTATGAAATATTTTGCCCATGGTAGAATTTTTTCAAAACCAAATGATAGCTGAAAAGAATCTCCATTTTCCCGATTATTCTTTCCTATTAACTTTTTTCATCTTTGTGGAATAGAAATTTGACTTGAAAATGCCTACAAAATTTCACACAGAGCAAGTACAATTTTTTGACTGACTTTAAATACCTGGAGTATAATTCTTGATGGGGAGAGAAATAGTCCTACAAGTCAACAAGCATTTATTAAGTATCCTCTATGTCCCTGACACTGTGCAGTAGAGAAAATTCACATTTGAAGCAGACAGCCTTGTAAATATCACATTGAAAAGAAGAGTGTTCAGTGCTGATAAAATAATAATAATGCATAAGTATAACCTTGGCTTAATAGCAGCATTTTAAAGTTTAAAGTTCTTCAGTCAGCCAATAAGCTTGTACCTAACTGCCCAATATGTGCCAGAGACTTTGCTAAATTCTGGGGATTCAAAGAAAGTTGAAACACCATTCCTGGCCTCAAAGAGCTTACGGTCTAATGGGGCATACATCATGCAAACACATATGTGCAAATATGATGTATATAAGTTGGGGGTAGTCTCAGAGAAGACATTAAGATTAAGGAGGCCTGGGAAAATTTTCTGGGCAAAGGTGGGACTTCACCTTAGCCTGGAAGGAAGCCAGGAGGTAGAAATGAGGGAGAAAATTGCAGGAATGGGGAGCAGCCGGGGAAAATGCTCATTGCTTGGAGCTTAATGTCTTTTTGACTCATATGCATGGGATTTAAGTGAGGCGGAGTTGCACAAAGTCCTTAGACTCACTCTGTCTTCCAGAGAAGATTGGAAGATTAGCAAAGAGGCTAATGTCACTGGATCTAGGAATAAGTGGGGAAGAATGAGGCATCAGAGACCTTGAAAGACAGAAGGTGATCCTAGGCAAATCACCTTGATTTGGTCTGGGAAGTTTGGATTCAGTCAAAGGGCCGCACTTGAGGACCTCAAGGGACACATGTGGCCTCGAGGCCACAGGTTCCCTAGCCTGTGACCTAGAGGGCATAGGGGGCACCTAGAGTTTTCTCTTCCTCCTTCCTTTTTACCCATTATATTTTTGCACAGGTTTTTCAAAAGCAAGGTGCTTTATTAACTTTATCTTCCTGTTGCAGAAAAATGTTTTTCTGAGAAAATATACTACTTTGGCAGAAAGATCATTTCACCTTGGAAGCAGAGCACTAGTTAGCATATTTTCAATTTCTTAAAGCGTTACATTGCAAAGGTTCAATTCTACCCATGTAAATTGTTTTTACCCCTAAGCTCCCTCCTATATTCAAAGGGTTAAATTCTTTATATTTTTTTACAAAGCTATTCACAGTTTCTGCATTAAAGCTAAAAGAGAGAAAATGGGGGGATTGAATTGATAGGGGGACAAAGACAGAAAACACTATGCTAATGTTGTATGCAAAACATACACGTTATTCTCCGTCTTTCCCTGTTGAAGCATGATGTGTTTCAAGTTCATTCATTGTCAAAGGACTTCTCCCGTAAGTTATTTCAGTAATGTAACCACAGGAAATAATTATACTTTAGTTTCCAACTGCTTTTCTCTTGTAGTTTTTCCAGATTCATTCCTGGCAGTGAAGAAATGAAACTAAATCTTTTAAGCCATAAATCACTTAGGATTTCAATTTTAGGGCTTATTTATATTTCATGAACTTATTTAAAGTATTCTCATGTTTTTATCTGAGTGAAAGAAGTTTCATATGAACAAAATGACCATCCTCATATTTTTGAAAGTCATCAATTTTGTTTTTGGTTTTTTTTGCTTTTTGGAGGGCAGTTGGAGTTAAGTGACTTGCCCAAGGTCACACAGCTAGTAAAAAGTCTACAATTTTAATTTGAATGCAGTGGGTAGAACATCATGCCTTTTGTATTTCAGAACCATAACCTAACTTGCTATTGACATAAAAACTAATCAGGTGTGAGCGATTTTCTTGTAGAAAATAGATTTTTGTTTCTATTGTCAACAATTCCTTTTGACATGCAAAGGTCAGATGTTTTGATTGTGTTGATTAATTTTTCTTTTCTTCCATTCCTCTGTTTTTCTTTGTTTTATTTTGGGTCTCATTTTATCATATACAAATGATTTATATTGAAACTTTTGTGCCACTTGGCATTTTTCTGTTTTCTGTGAGGTTTCATCAGCTTTTTCTAATTGTCTACGTTAGTCTATCTGAGGGAAGAGAACCACTAAAGATTTCTGCTCATACTTGTCATCTATGTGCCAAAAAGGAAAATTCACCCCATGGTCAATGGATCTACTTGACCAAAAGAGATCAGTAGATAAGAGAAATATACTAGATCTTAAAAATAGCATACTTTGTTTAGATGGTTGAAAGGATGCTGTAATACAAACAGAATAAAGGAAGACAAAAATTAAGGGGCCAAGTGTAGCCAGCCTGAATTCCAGAGATGAAATATATATATATGTGTGTGTGTGTGTGTGTGTGTGTGTGTGTGTGTGTGTGTGTGTGTGTGTGTGTGTGTGTGCGTGTATCTATCTATCTATCTATCTATCTATCTATCTATATCTATATCTATCTATCTGTCTATCTATCTATCTATCTATCTATCTGAGACATGAGGTATCGATTCCATTCTTTCTGGTTTCACATTAGTCTTGTTCCCTTTAAGAAAATGTGTAGGGAAAAAAGACAGTGTCTGATTAATATATAACTCTTCCACTCCCTGAAATGTAGGAGTATAATTTATTAGCAGTCACTTCCCCCCCTTAGTTTACGATTAATTCAGCGTATATTTGTTAAGTGCATGCCATGTTTAAGTCATTGTACTATCACTTAATAAGTTATCATGTGTAACTGTTGGTAGAGTAATTCCTGCCGGCCATAGCTCATTCTTATTTATAGGGTGCTCAGTGGTTTACAGAGTATTTTCCTCTTGGCTTTTGTGAGGTAGGTAGTGTAAATAGCATATATCCCTTTTACAGGTGAAGAAACTGAGGCTCAAAGGTTGAAATGTCCAGGGTCACAAAGATATGGGAAAGGTCCAAAGAGGCGGGATTCAGTGCCATACAGGTAGTGAGTAGTAGAGGCGAGATTCAGATCCACCTGACTCCCAATCTAATGCTCTTTGTCCTATGCTCTTCTCAGTATTACTTAGCATTGCTATTCACTTACTTCTGTGGCTGATCCAGTTATTTACAGCATTTACAGTTATTTGATCAAATAACTTGATTAGCCACAGAAGTAAGTGAATTTTTTACTTGGGCCTTCCTTTCTCCAAGTAAAAAATTATAACATTAGATAGGGTTCATAGGTCAAGAGTTAGAAGGGACTTAAGAGGCTAGCTAGTACAATCCAGACCATTTTACAGATGAGGAAACTAAGGGCCAGCAGAGTTAAGTGAATTGGTTAAGGTCATCTAAGTAGTGTGAGCAGCAGGGTTTGAACCCAGGCCTTAGAACCAGTATTCCTTCCACAGTACCAGTCAGTCAACAAGTACTTTTTAAGCATTCACTGTATGCCAGCAGGCAATGTACCACACTGATTTTGAAGGTCCTTTACAGGTCTAAATCCTAGGGTCTTAGCTAGAGCTTGAACCAAAGTCTTCTGAGTGATCTTTCTACTATATCTGAATACCTTTTGATCACTGAAAGTTGAATGGGGGTAACGGACATGGCATTATTAACTGTATAATTGAATTGTTACGTTGGTATTCCAAAGAAAGCCATCATTCCCATGACTTGGCTTTGTTCTCTTCCGTGGCCTTTGCCTCTCATTGTCACCCAGTATGACTATTGGCCACAAGGTCAGCTAAGTGAAAGAATGTGGATAGATTAGTATAAATCCCATTTGCACTATTGGAAAAGCTCACTGAAACCTTCTGATGGGTCAGTGGCCTCATATTCATATTTTTTAAAAAAGAATTTATTTGCTTTTTATGTGAAAGCTCTTCTACTACTGACCTACTCTGATGCCTCCTTGTGGCGTGGAGGTGACCCAGGTTCTTGAGAGGTATATCTGGGGAACATCAGCCTTGACAGGTCACACCAAAATGTAAATTCTTTGACCTTGGGACCCTGTCTCTTGTTCAAAGACCAGCTAAAGTTGAGAGGATCATCCTCAAAGCAAGTCATGAAATGGGCTGTTAAGGCATGAAGAGTTTGCACTGTGCATTGGAAGAGAAAGTAGCTATGTGGATAAAACCTCAGGTCCTTGAAATACAGAACAAAAGTAAAAACAAGAGCTTGAACCCAATGTAACTAATGGTGATGGGGCACCATAAAGGCCATTCACTTCTACAAATGTTTACAGCATTGCTAAAAGTGCAAGCATTCCTGGTGCATATTGACTTGGAAAATCACAAATTAATGTCTATGTGGCATTTAAAAATTTATTTTATTTCAATGTTTCTCATTAGGGAATAAACATTTGTATAGTACTGTAGGTACTACATGTGTCAGGCACCTTACTAGGTGCTTTACAAATATTACCTCATCTGATCTTTCCAACAACTAGGGGGGTAGGTACTATTAAATCCATTTTACAGATGAGGAAACTAAGGCAAAAAGGTTAAGTGATTTGCCCAGAGTTACACAGCTAGTGAGTGTCTGAGGCTGGATTTGAATTCAGGTCTTCCTTACTCAAGGCTCAGTGCTCTATCCACTGTGACATCTAGCATTTTAATCTGGTTTGGGCCATAATCAGGCTGCTCATATCTTGAGTGAAGCTAGATTTGAATTCCTATTCCTATTCCTCAGGGATTTAATATCACTGTGAAATGGTTTTCTTGATAATTTTTCTTCCTTATCTAATTCCAACTACCACCATACCCTGAGACCTCCTGACCCTTTCATTTCCTTCACAATGGCATCTTTGGGACATTTGGATTGTCCTCTGCCCTTCAGCTAAGCTCTTCTTTTATGTACTGTCTTTCCCAATCTCCTTGAGATCAGGGACTGTTATATGTTTTATCCCTACCATTTAGCACAGTACTTGGCACAGTGGGACAGAACATATGGATGAATCAGCTAATAGATTTTTTTTTAATTCCTTCATTTCAAATATATTGTGATTACTTTCATTGTTTGGGGTCCATCTGTGCTACAGCTTGGAATAGAATCGTTTACAGATAAAATGCCTTTAGGATGGCACCTCTGATTTTAAATTCCCACATGATTTTAATGTATACATGGTCTTGTTTGAGGTCAAGTCTGAGAAAGGGCTTTGTAAGCTATCAAATTAATTGACATAGAGCCTTTAGAAGTGGCTGATATCATTAGGTGAGTTATGTTGCAGTGGGAAGGATACTGGCATCAAGGAACTTAGTTCTAACCTGAGCCATGATGCTTTAGCTGCGTGCCAGTGGGAAAGTCATTTTGCTCAGGAGTCCTCAGCGTCCTTGTCTTTGACTTCTGGAGAGCAGGGACTGTTCTTGGCATTTCTTTTTCTATCCAGCACTTAGCGCAGGATCCGATACATTTGAGGTGTTTAACAGATGCTTGTTGACCAACTGGCTCTTCTCTAAGAGGGGAATCATAATATTTGCATGAGCTTTCTTTCAGTATTGTTAGGAAAATCTTTTTGCCAACCTTGAAATGCTACCTAAATGAGAGCTATTAAAAATGCCACAGGTTGTCCTGAGAGGAGTAGAACCAAAGATACCTTGATTATATCCCATAGTCCCTGTTCCCGGGCAGGGGTACACTTAACACTAAGAGATAGTTGTCCATAACTCCCATTAAAAAATAGTCTGAAGGAGACCTTACAGACTTAGCTGATAAAGAGAAAAGAGTCCTTTTTATGGGATAATTGCTTCCCTGAGTTTTCTTCCTCTCCATCTTCATACAATGTGAGCTATTTGTCTGAAATCACAGGAGTAGCTAGTGGAAGGTCCAAAATTTTGGACTCCCAGAGAGTTGTTCGTTCTACTACATGCTCACCTTAGTACTCATGTAAATGGTTGTCCATGGCCAGAAAGGTAGAGCAACAGCCATCATAGCTGGCATGATAACTTTAAAAGTTCGCAAAGAATTTTACAGATGTTATCTGTATTACTCAGGGTCACAAGTCAGTAGTAAGTGAGTGTCTGAGGATAGATTTGAATTCAAGTCTTCCTCCCTCCACCATCACCACTGTATCCACTATTCCACGTAGCTAGGAGGAAGCTACCCCAGGTCATCCTCAGTAATGCCAAAGTATATTCCAGAAAGTACTTGGATAGCTAGATCTCTTCATTATCCCAGGAGGGCCAGAAGCTGGGCATCTCATGACCGCCAAAGTTCTGGGCATGAAACTGATGGGCCTGGAAGCAAAAGGAGATAGCAGCTGTCCTTCTCTTCTCTGGGTATAGGGTACAGCCATAGAGCCTCGTCCTGGGCTGGAGTGAGGCATCGACCTATACATGTTGTGACTTGAGGAACTTGGGGGAAAATCTCTCGTCTTCCCCAGAGGTTTCCTAGACACCACTTGAAATGTTTGCAAGTAGTTATTATTAATTTTTGCTGCATAAATATCCTCTTTTGAAGTGCAGACGGTTCTGGGAAGGGATCTGGGGATTATCTTGCTTTAGTGTGAATTAGTCCAAATTGTTTTCCTCTTTCACACCTGACTTCAGTTACACTGAAGGATTTCATTTTAGCTGAAGAAAGAGAAAAGGGGAAGGAGACAGAGACACAGAAATCAGAGAGACAAGCAGAGACACAGGCAAGTGTGGGGAGAGAGAGAGAGAGAGACGGAGAGAGACAGACAGAGAGAGAGAGAGAAAGAGAGAGAGAGAGAGGGAGAGAGAGAGAGGGAGAGGAGAGAGAGAGAGAGGGAGAGAAGGAAGGAGGGGGGAGGGAGAGAGGGAGGGAGAGGGAGAGAGAAAGGGAGAGAGAAGAGAGAGAGGGAGGAAGAGAGAGGGAGGGAGAGGGAGAGAGAAAGGGAGAGGGAGAGAGAAGAGAGAAACAGAGAGACAGAGAGAGGGAGGGAGGGAGAGAGGGAAGGAGAGGAAGAGGGAGAGAGAGAGGGAGAGGGAGAAAGAGACAAAGAGAGACAGAGATAGAGACAGAGAGACACACAGAGACTTTCTTACTCTCCTTTTTTTAGTTCTGAATTTTCTCCTTCCTCCATTCCTCTCCCCCATCCAATGAGAAGGCAAGAAAGACAAACCCTATAACAAATATGTATGGTTATGCTGAAGAAAGTTTCTCAACCTGGGGTCCACAGACAATCTCACCCTTCCCAGGCACTGCGGGAGAGTTGAGGAAGCCCATGAATTTTGATGGGGAAAAAAAAAATTAACATCCTTATTTTCATTCATTTTTAACTGAAATTTAGCATTTCCTTAAATTATGCGCTAAAAATAAATCACACTGAGAAGAGGTCGCAGACTTCCCCAGACTCCCCAAGGGAGGTTACAAGAAGGTGAAGAAGCCCTGCTTTAAGGGCAATCTTGCTTACAGCCTTACAGCACCAAATGTCCTTGGCTCACCCCCACCAAATTGTCCTGTGAATAGAACGATGAGATTGTTGTATCTACCTCCTTCATTGTCGGCAAGGGAAAAGGGAGAACATAGAGGTTAAACAGTGGGAACTTGTGACCAGAAGGCCCTCTAGGCCCTCAAGTTCCTAGATTCAGAGGGTTGCACTTGAGGCCCTAGAGGGCAACACATGGCCTCGAGGCTGCAGGTTCCCCACCTTTGGGCTAAAGTACTGTAAAAAAAAAAAAAAAATTTAAAAGGTCTATAAAAATGACAGTTTCTCATCTTGATGCTTATCATCCTTTAAAGAAAGCTTTCTGATTGCAGAGGCTGTCAGGGTAAACACTTGCTGTCCAGCCCTGTTGATATAAGAGGATGAGATCACATTTGTTTCCAGCAAAAGCCTTACAATATTACTAGCTCCCAGCCCTTCTCTAATACACTGATGTTATACAGAATTCATTTTAAAAGACTTTACGGTTCTTTTGTCTTTATGGTGTCTATTTCCAAATATGTCTCTTCCCTCTTTCCTGGTGAGTGAGCCAACCCTGGTAGGAATGAATTGAAAAAAAAAAAAACTCAGCAAAACCAAGCAATATATCAACTGGGTCTGATTTTATATGAAATTCTGAGTTGTGGAAGAATGATGCTAGATTGGGATACTAATATGGATCCTATATATGTCCCCAAAATCTTAGTGCAGTTGTAAGCTTTAATAGTTTAACTGTTGCCAAGGCTTTGGGGGGCATCCTGTACACCCATACACACACACACACACACACACACACACACACACACGGCCAGGATAAGGTCTTAACAGGAAACTAATAATTATCCCCGTTTGACTTTCATCGTTATTTTACTATTATCATTAAACAAACTCTGTTGAATTCTGGAATGTAAGGGAGACATGTGATTTTCCATGAGGTGCTTGTAATAGGTAACACTTGCAGAATTCCAAGCTCTTGCCTCATGCAATCTAAGGTGACGTTTTCTTTGTTTCTCCTTAGGAAAATGTATAGTTTGTTGAATTAATTTTTTTTTAATTTTTAATTTTTATTTTTTGGAGAGGGAAGGCAGGACAGGTGAAGTTAAGTGACTTGACCAAGATCACATGGCTAGTTTGTTTGTGTGTGTGTGTGTGTGTTTGAAGTGTCTGAGGCTGGATTTGAACTCAGGTCCTCCTGACTCCAGGGCTGATGCTCTATTCACTGCACCACCTAGCTGCCCCATTTGTTGAATTATTTACCTGGGAAAGGTTAACCACTCAAGGTTGATGCTAGATAAAAAATAACACAAAGATAACCCCTGCTTGGTAAATTTATCATGTGGCTCCAGTATCCCCAGGGTTTTTCTTATTTAATGAAGAACAGTCACTGAAACCATGAGACATGAAATATATAAAAAGAGATTAAATTATATTCTCAAGGAATTTTTGGTTCAAGTGGGTGGATGGATGGATGGGTAGGTGGATGGATGGATGGATGGAGAGAAGGATATATTCTCAAGGAATTTTTGGTTTAAATGGATGGATGGATGGATGGATGGATGGATGGATGGATGGATGGATAGATGGATGAAAGGATGTATGAAAGGATGGATGGAGAGAAGGATGGATGGATGGATAGATGGATGGATGGATGGATGGATAGATGGATGGATGGATGGATGGATGGATGGATGGATGATGGGTGGATGGATAGAATGACAGATAGAATATTTATTCAATGCTTACCAAGTGCATATATACTATGCCAGGGGCATAGCCTAAAGGCTGTAGGTTCCCTACACCTCCACTATGCTAAGAACTGGAAATATAGATACAGACAACTAAGGCAGTCCTTACCCTCAAGGAGCTTATATAAAGAGGAGTTAGAAAAGGGAGAAGAGTACCAGCTAGATGGCATGGTGGTTGTGTGGTTGTGGTTTGTCTTTCATTCTCAGAAAAGACCATGACATCAGGGAGATGATGACATGACTTGCAATTGACTTTGATTTGAGGGAGGGAGGGAGGGCTGTGCAAGGTCACCAGCCTCACTTTGACCTCCAGAGCCAACTGGGTCCAGTGGCCAGATATCAATCTGGATGATGCAGATGGCCCAGGATGCTGTGGGAGACCTTGGTCCTCTTCAGCTAAGGTCTTTCCAGGTTCTCACTTTGAGTGAGGCAACACCCATTTGGTAAATAAGTGTTTTTAAGTATTGAGTCAAGGGAGAGCCCCTTTAAGAAAAAAAAAATCAAACTGGAAGGCGAAGACCCTCAGGGTTGCTGATCAAAAGAGAAACTCTTACCATTTACATTCACTCTGAGCCAGGAGGGTCCAAAAAATAGCCATCGAGTGGTGCTTGGACTGGCACCTATTGTTCAATCTCTGTGATCCCTTGTCTTCCTTCCTCTTCCCCCATGTTCCCTCCCCAATTCTTCTCTCCTCTTCCCTGTGGGGGTTCTGCCCAAGGAGGGTAAATATTGATGGCCAAAAGCCCCCTAGTTCACTTGGCGTTTACTGGCTAGATTTCTTTCTCAAAGACCTAACCTTAAACCCAATTCACTCTGAATCCCATGGATGGCATGGCTATAATATGTCCAAGGAGTGTGGCAAAGGTTTACAAATGAATGAGAAAATTTCAAAGTTGTCCTTCAAAGACTGGGGTGGCTCTGGGGGCAAAAGTTCCATTCCCAGGCTGGGAGGGAGTGAAGATAATGACCCAGGTAGAATGGAGTAGAGAATACAGTCACAAAGCCTCTTTTAAAAATATGTTTCTTTTTTTTTTTTTAACTTATGTTTAATGCCATATTTGAGAAACCTCACAGTTACCTTTTTCTTTTGGTTTCTGTTTCTTTTGTTTGTTTTTTTAGCAGATGGCCCATACCTTCAAATATTAGAGCAACCTAAACAGGTAAGAAGATAAAAGGTGGGGGGTTGGGAACTTTTAATGCTTAATAGAAACAGAATGGTGCCTCAGTAACTGTAATATAACATTTGAAAAAATGTTTTATTGATGCTTATTTTTTTGCATCTCAGTGATCCCTTTCTTCAACAGAAGCACAATCTTGAATAAAAGAAAAGAGAATGCAAAAGTTTAAAGTGCTTGAGAAAATTTAATTCTGGAACTATTTTTTTTCTTTTTAAAATATTTTTAAAATAAGAATTTAATAATCACCAACTATCGGATATCAGTATACAAAGAAGAACAAGATAGAAGATTATATAAAAAACTGAATTTCATTTAAAAGTTCTTACAAATATATTATATATATACATATATATGTGTATATACACACACACACACATATAAAACAGTATACTAACGAATTGCCCTATTGGGCCCCTTTCTATACTTTTTTGTATTTTTAAAAAAAAAGTTTTATTGATGCACTTTTTTTTGCATGACTTCCTAACTTATCCCTCCCTAGTGGAGGACCTCCTTTGAAACAAGAATGTATAATTGAGGAAGACAAGTCAATATCTTGGCCATGTCTGAAATTATATACCACATTTTGTACCTCTAATCTATCGCTTCCCTGCTAAGATGTGGGAGACATGCTTAGTGCTTCATCAGTCATTCTTTTGAGATTCTGAATAGACTTTTGAAAGATATATTTGAAAGATTTGGTTTTACTTTTTCTGAGGGGTTCATTGGCCTCTTTAAGATCTCACCAACCTGCTAAAAATGTACCTGCTTTCTCTGTATTGAACTCCTGATGCCTCAATGGCACTAGGTCACAGTTCAACAGTGTTTAATTATATGATTCTTGACTACATAGACCATTTTTACAAGACTGAAAATTAAATGAAAATACTTGATGTAAATATAAACTATATCAAACTGTCTACTATTTTCAGAAGAGGCGATGAAAGGGAGAGAGAAAAATTACGAAGTCAAAATCTTGTAAAAATGAATGTTGAAAGTTTTCTTGACATAACTGGGGAAAAAATAAAATAACTATTTAAGAAAAAAGGAAATACTTGATATAAGATGAGAGTAATAAAAAACATTTTAACACCTTTCTAGGAGTCTGCTGGGTACCCTGTTGTCTCCATATTCTGTTTTCTTTCTCTTTATCTTCTCCTTAAACATGTTGCCTCAGTGACCTCATACAGCATATTCATACAGCATTAGTTCCAAAAAGGCCCTACTTCTTTTGAGCAATCTTTGAAAATTTATCTAATGGTTTCACATAAAAGTAGTTCTTCCAGCCTGTTAGACCAAGAAAATCCAGACTTTGTTGCAAATAAAGTTAAGAAGAAAATGGATTTTTGTTCACTGAAATAAATTAATTTTTTTTTAAGAATGAAATTAAATAAGAGATTTTTGTTAATTAAAAAACATTTTTAAATGAAGTTAGGAATTACTTCATACTTACTAGATTGTGATGTTGTTAAATATACTTTTATATATTCATATGCTTAATAATATATTATCTATGTGCTTAATAATATATTTATAATATGTACTCATACATATTTTTGCATACATTCATAATAAAGTAACTGTTAAAGATTGTCTCTCAAAATGCATACAGAAAATGTGAATATCTGTGCATTACTAGAAAAGGTTAGTGTACCTTACTACTGGTGGAATCGTGACCTCTGGTGCCTTTCATGGAGGACCAGAAATTCTTAAATACACAACTGCCAGTGTGTCCATTGCCCATATAGATGTGATTTGTTAATTCCTGTCTTGAGTGAAAGTAAAAAATCATCTATATAAGGAGATTGTATCAAACCAAACCTCTCAATAGAATGATTGTCACCTTGGCTTTGAAGTTGATTACTCATTTTAAGCTAATGGAATGACTGCTGTGAACAGCCATGGATTGCCAGACTTTTCATTGCAGAGCAACAGTATCAGAAATTTCATCAAAAACATGAGTTTGGGGCTTTTTTTTTCTTTCCTGAACAAATAAAGGAGCACTAGGATTTGCCCCATTAAAGTTAGAGATTCATTTGGTTGGGGAAAGCAATCAGAATCTTAGAGCGTCAAAGCCGAAAAGGGCCTCAGAGGTCGTTGGGTCTAGGCTCTTGTTTTACAAATAACTTAGGATACACTGACAACTTGTTAGGTTCCTCTTTGTTCTTAAGACTATAGTTAAGATTTAAAGAAAATCCACTTAATTTTTTATTGAAAAATCATTTTGTTAATGTAGGATAGAGCAGTGGGCTTGGAATCAGGAAGACTCATCTTTAGGAACTCATAGCCAGCCGCAGACACTTATTAGATGTGTCTCTTTGGGCAGGTCACTTAACCCTATTTGTCTTTGTTTCCTCATCTATAAAGTAAACTGGAGAAGGAAATGGCAAACTATTCCAGTAACTTTGCCAAAAAAACCCCAAATGGGATCACAAGGAATAGGATATGATGAAAAAGGATTGATCAGGGACCATATGCATTTATAAGTGAACCTTCCCTTCCTTAGCCCACAGTATCTAAATTATAAAGAATTGTTGCCTAGAAAATTTCTTAGTTTTTTTCTTTATTTCTGCCTTGGCATCTTCCTTTTTTTTTTTTTTTCAAATGTTGACGAGATGTCATTTCATCAATGTATAATATGAATGTCTGAGATTTTTTTTTCAAAGTCATTTTATCAATATACAATATAAATGTCTGAGATTATCCTTTTCTGCTATAAGACATTATTCAATGGTGCTTTTCTAGGATTGCTAAATACTAATTTAAATTGTTTAAGTTGGCCAGTATGCATGTGAATCTTTGTCTTCATGGCTACCCAGTTCTTGAGAATGAATGTTAAGGACTTGCTTGTTGCTTTTGTGGTTTATGGGTTTCTTTTTGATTTTTTTTTTTTTAAAGCAAGTTGCCAACACTTTTCTACAAGGAGCAGTTGTGGTTTTGGAACAATTCTCATCTTTAGTGATTAGTGTATCTCTAAAGACTCTGAAATCCTAATTAGGAAACCAAAGACAGTGGGGAGCACAAATGGTTTTTTCAGTCTCTTCCGTTGAAAGGTTACGGTCTTGGACGAAGATGGTGTGAGCAGCAAGATTCATTTATCTGGACTATAACTTATAATTCTGCAATGACCTTTCATCAAGAAAGGGAGGGTACCTCAGGAAGGCAGGGAAAGACACGTTTTTGAGGAGAGTCACTGACCTGACGTAGAAGACTTTTATTGAAGATTTGAGTGGTATGGAGACAAAAAAATCCCTGCTTACAGAGTAGGAGGGGGATTCTGGAGGACATATAAAATCATAAAACAAAGGACAATTACTCTAAGAAAGTTGGAAAAATAATTGAAGTGTGCTCAATAAGGCACAGGAGAAAATAATAAGAAAGAAGGTCCTGAACAGGAGCAATTATGCCCTCATAATTCTTGGGTGTGAGTAAAATTTAAGTGAATATGAAATTTTAATTCACTCCAATACTTTAAAGATAGGTAATTTTGCCAATGTAAGTTTTCCCCTTACCTGTATAGATCTTGACTGTTCTCTGACTTAGATTTTCACTATTTCCATTTTTATAATTGAAGGGGAAGAGGATTTTTCTATGATTTTTCTTAATGAATTCAGTCTTTGAGAATTGTGGTTAAATTTTAAGAATCATTAGTACACTTTTTAAAAAACTATATTGTTACTCTTTAGGGATTCTCGCTCATCCCTACTCATCCCATAAGTCCTACTTCATAACAAACAAATACACTGAGGAGAACAAATCAACATATTGGCCATGTCCAAAAATGTGTGCCTTGTTCCACACCTTTATTCTACTGCCTCCCTGTTGAGAAACAGAAATCATGTTTCATCATCCATCTTTTGAAGTTATAAGTCACCATGTTGATCAGCATTTTGAAGTCTTTCAGTATGATTTTACTCTATATTATTATAGTCATTGTGTAAATTCTTCTCCCGGTACTAATTATTTTGTTCGGTTTTGCGTCATATTCATCTTCCCACATTTTTAAAAAATTCTCCATATTTATCATTTCTTCAGGACTCAGTAAGATTTCGTGATATTTGCATGTTTCTGTTTGTTCAGCCATTCTCCAGTCAATGACTATCTGTTTTCCCCTCCAGTTCCTCGATACTATAAAAAATGTTGTTAAACATTTTCAAAAAAATCTATGGGACCTTTCTCTCTGTCCCTGACCCTCTTGGAGTAGAAGCCTGTTAGTAGCCCTCTTTGGTCAAAGAGTATGTGCTACTTATGACTTTGGTTCCAGTTCCTAATTGCTTGTCAGAATTGTTGGACTAGTTCACAGCTCCCTTTGGAACAGTGCATTAATGTACTATTTTCATCTTTTTTTCATGTTTGCCAATCTGATGGGAGAAAAACTCAATCTCAAAATGATTTAATTTTCAGTTCTCTTAGTGGTTAGTAGCATACTTTCATATGGTTGTTGACTGATCTTCTTTTGAAAACTACCTGTTTGTAATTTTTTTGTCATTTAGCAACTGAGGAATGACTCTGCTTTTTACATATTTATAGCCATTTCCTATACATATTGGATACCAGGCCTTTGACAGAATTATTAGCTGCTAAAACCTTTCCCATATGCCTAAAAACTTTTTCATTCTGCAACCAACTTAGTGATAAACCTTTTGGACTTAACTGGGCTGATCCTAGGAAAAACTAGGCCCATCCATACTTGAAGCCTTTCCATTTTGGTAGATCACAGTACTATTGTTCTTTTGGCATAGTCTTCAAAAACCCAGGGTCATTTCTGAATATAAGATGTGAATAAAGATAAAACATGATACACAAGGAGCTAAATTTGATCACCAAGATTTTGTGGGATAGAATTCCTGTCCAGAACAGTTGCAGTGGAAATCTATATGAGGTCAAAATACACATATCTAATAAAAGAGGTAGGTGAATTAGGAAGACATGAAGTTTTATGAACTCCATGAACCACAGAGTAGAAAGTTAGTGTAGGGCACTTGAGTGCCTAAAGGAGAGCTAGAAGTCATGTTGTTATTGGAATATTGCACAGTCAGCCTGGACAGATGGAGGGTATAGATAATGCTTTTTTAATATTTTTAAAATATCTAGAATTTTCATTACATGAATTTTTATATTTTAAAAATATATTGATCAGGTTTGCTGATTTTTTAATATCTTTTTTCTTGAAAATATTCTTTGTTGTATGGAGGGAGATGATAACAGAGGAAAATTTAGTTGATATAAAAACAAAAGATATGATTAAATATGGTTTTTTAATGGAAAAATTTTTAATTTTTTTTTTCTGTGTGAACATTTCCTCCACTGGCTTACATTGAAAGCTTTCACAATTTTGTATTCACGATTAGCTTTGGCCTAGAAAAGGGGATGGGGCAACATTTTGGTAAAGAATCTCTTCATACTTAGCTATGTTGGCCTTCAGACGTAGGCCTGTCCCTGGGGCTGTACTTGGATCTTATCCAGCTTAGAATGTCTTGCCACAGCTTGTACTCCAGTGGCATGGGCCTTGGAGACTCAGGATAACTTGCATTTTGATTAACCATTGGAGAACTTGATTGCAAGTGGATGCTTTTTCAATACAGGTCTTAAAACAGGTCATAAAACTGGCATATAGTAAAAGTAAGCAGGACAGGAGAGTGGAAAGAAGTTGACATTAAGCTAGCTAAGCACTTGATTAAAAAAAAAATCTTATTCCAGTAACAGTAGTACAATTTGGTAAACTCTTGAATTTCCGTAATAATAATTTCAATTCTCAGAAAGTAGCAAACTTATTTTCTGTACTCAATTCTGACCACTAAGGAAGACCTGACTGGTGTTGTGGAAACCATGGAGACCTTGAGAGAAAGATGCTACCACTGAGAAGAGCTATCTGTGTGGAGAAGGGGCTCCCCTTCTCCACCAACACTCATGGCCACCAGTAGAGCAGGCAAGCCAACCAGCATGAAGCAGCAAGGCATCCTGAGGGAAAGACGGGGTAATATGTGCCAGATGGGCAATACCTCTTCTCTCAGACCCAGGAAAAAAAAGCCCAGGACTCTGTATCCAGTTTTCCTGGGATGGCAGCACCCCTCAGACCTCTAGCCTGACTTCCTGACTGGCCACAATCAAAAGGTCTAATCCTTATGGAGAAGACCAGTGACTCTTCCTACCACCATTAGTTGCCAAAGTTAAACCAAGGAACAGTGGGAAATAGTTGCACATTCCTAAATTACCAAGCCTGCTTCTAGCCCAGTCTCAAGGAATTGTCCAGAGAAGAACATTTGTAGAGATGTAACTCAGCAATTTCATCTGCAGGAACTTTAGCTCTACCATCAAGCTACTGAAGACCCAGAAAAGAAAGTTCTCACCACCACTGCCCTGTTAAACACCAGAAAAGGTTATGATGTTTTTTAATGGCAATGATAAGAAAGAAGATACATTAC
>CM053592.1:21993346-22018860 GCA_028646515.1 Pseudochirops corinnae
GCAGGAGTCCTTAGCAGAGATTCTGGCCCACTCAAAGCAAAAGGAGTTCGCAGCCGCAGCCACTGCCTCTGACGCCGCTTCCAGTCCGCACCGCACGGAGACTAGCTTGGTTCCGTCGTTCTCTTGCTCCACCCCTCCCTGCTACGTCAGCAAGCTCAAAGGGCGTGGAAGATCTTCAAATCCCAGTATCGTTACAGTCACACAACTAGTAAGTGTTTGAGGTCAGATTTGAACTAAGGAAGATGAGTCTTCCTGATGCCAGGCTTGGAGCTCTATCCACTGCAGCGCCACCTAGCTGCCCACTAAGTCACACACTTTTTTTTGGTCTTTTGGAGAAGGGAAGGTAGGGCAATTGGGGTTAAGTGACGTGCCCAAAGTCACACAGCTAGTAAATGTTCTGTTTCTGAGGTTGGATTTGAACTCAGGTCCTTCTGACTCCAGGTCCGGTGCTCTATTCACTGTGCCACCTAGTTGCCCCAAGTCAAACACTTTTTAAAAGTAATTTATTAGTTTTTATTGATATGTCACTTTCTCAATATATTTTTCAAGTATAGTTTGGGTCTCTGCCACAGACAGTTTTGTGATCGTAATTATAGGGTCTTTTTTTTAAAAAAAAGTCTTCAAAGCCCATATTTTCCTGTCTCATGTCATCAAGGATCTACTCAGCACATATATAGATATTTCTCATAAATGTTTTTCTTTTGAGCTTAGAAATTAGACAATAGAGTAATACCTTCTTAATTGATTTTTTGAGGGGGATATAATAAAATATCTTTGATCCCTTTCATTATTTTGCAATCTCCTCTGATATTTTAAAAGATACCCTAAATATCAATCCCTAAACAGATTAAATATTTGCTTTGCCATTAGTAGGAATTGCTTCTATATGTATTTGGTCAGGTTCAGTTTCTTACGTACTGGCTCTGTTTCCTTTTATGGTATTGAGGTCATAGAATTGAAATATGTAGATCTATTATTGTTACTAATGAAAATATATGACCATGACATTTTGGCAGTTCTGTTCCATTTCACATGTGTTTGGTGTCATTCTATTTTGATTTAAGAAATGTCCTCAAGAGCATCTAGTTTAACTGAGTCTTGTCCCAAATTTATTCAAGCTTCTTTTCTTCTCAACTATTCTTTCATAATTTCTAATGTTCTACACATGAATTCACAATCTAAATTGCAGTTACCTTTGGCTGCCATTACTGTCCACTTAGCAAAAAAGATTGTTGACTGAGGAGATTTCTGGGTCTGCTTATGTTTTCTTCACTGTGACAGCTGTTTCTCAGTGGTTAAACTTTTCTAGGAAAAAGTTTAAGCAGGTCAGGTTGGTTCTGTTGTAACCAAAGGCAATGCTATCTTTTTCATCTGCATGCTTCTTTCCAATTTAGTGTTTATTTTGAACTTTGCTCTAACCAGACAGGATCAACTGACTGTAATATAGACGATTAATTTCCTGACTGTTTACTTACATTTATATAACACTTTAAGGTTCATAAATATAGACAGATTCATTTTTTATTATGTTTATTGTTGGCCAGTTCCAATGACTTCCAACTCTCCTTTAAGTATTTGTAATGTTGTCAGATCTTGCCATTTACCCAAGATCTTGTGCATCCATCCCCTTCTCTCTGCTAATATAGTCAACATCCTAGTTCAGGCACTTATTATTTCTTTTTTTTAAAATTTTTTTAAAATTTATTTTAGTTTACATCATTCATTTCCATGAGATTTTGAGTTACAAATTTTCTCCCCATCTTTCCCCTACTCCCCCCTCAAAACAGCCATCCCCTTGTATGACCCCTCCCCCAAGCTAATCTCTCCTATGTCCTCTCCCATCACTCCTCTAACTTTCCGATAGGGCAAGATGAATCTCCCTTCCACAGCAGGCACTTATTATTTCTTGTCTAAACAACTTCAGTAGCCTTCTGAAACTGTTTTTCCTGCTTCATCTGTCCTCACTAAAAACCATCCTCCACATAACTGCCAAGGTGATTGTTCTTCTACACAGATCTGACCACATCTCTTTCTCTCCTCCTCAAACTCTAATGATTCCCAGTTAATTCTAAGATAAAATATAAGCCCCTCTATTAAGCATTAAAATCCTTCACAACCTGATCCCAACCTGCTCTTCCAGCTTGGATTGGTATATGACATGCTGATTTCTCTGTTACCAGGAGTATATAAATTGATGGGATATCAAAGATTATGGGGGAATTCTAACATTGGTGAGATTTTAGAAAGCATCAGTATAGAATTGGAAGGATTAGAAACCATCTGGACCAATACTTCCATTTACATAGGAGGAGGAATCAGAGGCCTAGAGAGGCCTTGGCCAGAATCACACAGCAAGTAAGTGGCAAAACTGGAATTCCAGCTTTGATTTGCCGCTTCTTTACAATCCCAGATTTTATCAAACTCAGTCTATTAGAATGCCTTTAGGCTGAAGGGAGGGAAAATTCAGTCAATAAACATTTATTAAGCACTTATCTTACTACGAGCTGGGTACTGTACTAATCTGGGGATATGAGTAAATAAAAAGAAAAAGTCCCTGCCCCCAAGGAGCTTACAGTCTAATGAGGAAAGATAATATACAAACATAACTGGAAAGAATAGGGATGGGGCATGTGTGTGTGTGTGTGTGTGTGTGTGTGTGTGTGTGTGTATGTGTACCCCACAGCTTTCCCTGGATTAAATCATTCTCATTGTCTATCCCTTTCTTTCTCACTTCTCACATTCATACACGTAAACCCAGAAGTACTTGTGTATTAGTTACGTAGAATCATAGAATTTTGAAACCGGAAGAGTGAAAACTATTAGCAAAACCTAGTTCATCCCCCTGATTTTGCAGATGAGGAAACAGTGTATTTATGATGGTACAGTTGATAGAGGGCTGGGCTTGGAGTCAGGAAGACTCATTTTCCTGAGTGACCCTGGATGAGTCACTTAACTCTGTCTACCTCAGTTTCCTCATCTTTAGAATGAGTTAGAGAAGGAAAAAGATATGTAAACTACTCCAGTATCTTTGCCAAGAGAACCCCAAGTGGGGTCATGAAGAGTCAGATCAGATATAGTTGAAATAATTCAACATCAAACAAAAACCCAAAGTGCTTTCAGAATTTAAGCTTATATTGCAGTACAGACTAAATGCCTCCATCATAGGAGGTGGAAAATGACCTTTCCTATTATTTAATTTTTCTTTGCCTTGTCCATTATGATCACAAATTTACACCTGAAAGAGACTTAAGAAATCAACTAGGCTAACTCTTAATTTGGTAGATGTGCAGGCTGAGATCCAGAGGAACCTTGTTACACTTTACTACCAGGTTGGTTACTCAAGATATTAAGGAGTAGAGCTGCTATTGATACTCAAGCCTGGCATTCTAAATCCAGCATTTTTTCTACTCTCCCTGCTGTTGAAATAGAACAGTTTTCCTTTTGGAGAATTTGGGGTTGCTTCGAGAATTCCATTTAAGAGTCTACATCAAGCTTCTCCCCAAACCAACTTTGTATTCATCATGAAACGAATGGATGGATGGATGGATCAATGGATGGATGGATGAATGGATGGAAAGCATTTATTAAGCATTTACTGTATGCGAAGCTCTGGGGCTATGTTAGGAATACAAATCCAAAAGAAGAGAAACTTCTTGAGTAAGGCAGAACACGTGATAGCCTTTCAGACACTTGAAGAAAACTACCAGAGGAAGAAGATAGATACAACTCTAAACAATGGTCAAAGAGCATTTCTTAAGCTCCTACTGTATGCCGGGCACTACAAGGAAAAGCAAATTATAGTCCTTGCTCACAGATTAATGGATGAGATCACATGCAAATGTCCAAACTAGATACGTATTCAGAAAAAAATGGAGAAAATCAGCAGAGAGAAGGTGATGACAATAAAATAGATTGGGAGGTTTTATTAATAATATTTATATCTTCAATAACAGTTAAAATTTATACATTTGATCCTTTTGTTAAACTTGTGATGTGGGTATGATTATTAGATGCTATCCCCATTTTACACATGAGGAAACAGAGGCACAGAAAAGTTATGTAACACAGGGTCGCACAGCCTAGTGAGTTTCTGAGGCAGAATTTGAATTTGGGTCTTACTGACTTGCATGTCTTGTTTTCTGTCTGCTGTGCATGAAGTGGTGGAAATGGAAGAGGAAGATATATAAATTAATATGTTGTTGTTGTGTCACATCTGACTCTTCATGACCCTGTGGAGAGGTTAATGATTTGCCCAAGGTCACACAGCTATTCAGTGTCTGAATTGTCAAGACCAGACTTGAACTCAGGTCTTCCTTACTCCAGACTCGGCCCTCTATCCACTGTGCCACCTAGTTGCCTCCATATAAATTGATATCAGATGTCAATTCTCATTGATGGTACCAGGCTATATTTTTCTTTGTTTCCTTAAATCTACTTAAGGCAGTATGGCTTCGTTAAGATGGCAGTTCACTCTAAATTAAGTGAATTTAGTGAAACCCAGATAGTCTACCAGTGCCAAGCCAAGAAACTGATTCACTTCCATTTGAATTGTCTTAGGAAGACCCTGAAGATCACCTGGCAGGAAAAGGTACCAGACACTGAGGTCCTTTCTCGAACTAAACTGCCAAGCATTCAAACTCTGCTTTAGAGAGTGCAACTCTGATGGGCTGGTCATGTTGTTCAAATGCAAAACACAAGGCTATTTTGTGGAGAATTCACACAAGGCAAGTTCTCACAGGTGGTCAGAAAAAGTGATACAAGAACACTTTTAATGTCTCTCTTAAGAACTTTGGAATTGATTGTGTGACTTGGGAGACACTGGCACAGGACCACCCAGCATGGCATGCCCACATCAGAGAAGGTGCTGTTCTCTATGAACAAAGCAGAACTGAAGAAAAGAAAAGCAAGATGTACAAATTTAGATGATCCACCCTAAATGTTCACATGGACTATTTGTGCCTGACTTGTGGAAGAGCATTCCAAGCTGATATTGGTCTGATCACCCACAGTTGGACACATGGAAACTTGACTCTGGCATAGTGATGTCATTTTGGTCCTCTTCAAGAATGAAGGACAACAACCAAGTTAAGCAACGATGATCATAAATTTTCTTGTAACTTCCCACTTGTAGTCAATTGCTATAAGAACCTTAAAGTGGCTTTTTTTCACCTGTTGCTTTAGTTCTTTAGATCAGCATTTTTTATACCAGTTTGTTTTATGTTTACCTTTGCAGAGGGGGTTTCGTTTCCGTTATGTGTGTGAAGGACCATCCCATGGAGGACTTCCTGGTGCTTCTAGTGAAAAGAACAAGAAATCATACCCACAAGTTAAAGTAAGTTTGTGGTTCTTTTTCTACCAGATTATGTCTTCTTGTTGTTAATTCTAGGAGATTTGATGACTTGTGAGCAGGAATAGAAATGGGTCTTCTTAAAACCTAACAGGCCAAATACTTACTCTTAGTTGTCCAAGTGAAAATTTTACTTAAAATGAAGATGACTGATGACATCTAGGACTTAGATTCTGTGAAAGGAGGATGGTGGAATATAAAAAATGTTTTAAGTATATCCATTAAGTATGGTTTTTAAATCATTTATGTTATTTGGTTATGAATACATTTTCCACTTTGTTCAGTTTCAATGGCTTGAAAATTTGTACAATTAGTGTACTTTATTGAGTTGCATAGATTCAACACTGCCTTCAGATTGCTGGAGCAAAATCTTACCTTTACGCTTTCTCCATAGAGAGTCAGCGAGATAAATGCAAGTATTTATTTAAAAAGATACCCCAAACAAATACCTAAATCACATGAATCTTAGTCTTATCATCCATATGTCCTAATATTTTTTATTGCATTAAGCTTGTTTACTTACCTAAAAATTAATTTGAGTGTCTTATTTTCACAATAAGATGATAGTATCTTACTTTATTCATTTTGTGGGTATCTTTTCTTTCCTGATCTGGGTAGTATAAATTTGAGTCAATGGGCATAATGCCAAATTGTTGGAGTCATTTTGAAAACTGGTTATTTGTTTCATAATTTAAGAGCCGTACTTATGATTATCATCTGAGTTCCCAGAACATAAAATACTTTTACTTTAGGAACTAGATAGGAAGGCCCTCAGTAAAAATCTCAAGTGGAGAAGTAAGTCTTTAGTCTAGTTAATTGGTTTTTCTAGTTTTTACTCTTAGAGGCATTCTGTCCCCAAGCCTTCATTGCTAGGTATTCAGTGCCCTTCTGCCTTCTGACCCCACCCCTACCCTTCCTTCAAATTAGCTAAGGATCTTATAACATCATTTATTCCTTTATCCAAAACTCATTCATACCATTCACCCTCTTGATCACATTTGAATGTTTTAAGTATCTTCTCTCTAATTGTGGAAGGACATTTAAATTTTACAAAACGTGAATTTATTTTTATAAATTTATAAGCAAGAATTCTTAACCTTTTTTGTTTCATTGACCTCATTGACAGTCTGTTGACATTAATAGAGCTCTTCTTAGAATGTTGTTAAAGGAAACCAATTTGAAATTGAAATTTATGAAAATGTTCAAGAAACAAGTTCATGGTCCACAGGTTAAGAAACCCTCTTTTTAAAAGAATTCTAGTAATGCCATTGAGACTGGGCTCTTCATTTTGGGCAGTTTAGAGCCTCTTTACTTGGAGTTTCCATTATATCTCAATTTCTTCAGCATTCAGGATAGAATGGGAAAAAGAATGGGTTAGAGAGCTGCCCAAGAACCTCTCAAGTCAGGGGGGAAGGGAGAACAAGGAGGGGAATCCCAACAGAAGGAGGAGGACCAGGGGAAAATTGAGCCCATGGGCTTGATTTGAGGATAGGAATCCCAGTTATCAGACAGTATGAGCTAGCTAGGATCTTGATTTCTAACATGTGTGTACGTATGATGATAACTATAAAAGATTCATGGTGTCAGAGGAAACTGAAGTCAAACCCAGAACTAGATACCAGGGGGCTAATAGTAAACGAAAAAAAAAAAAGCCTAAAATTTGTGTTTGGCAATGCAAAAGTAATGCTAATTAGAGTCGTTTATGTGAATTGCTTTCTACTTATGCATAATTACCATGTAGTATGATTAATGCTTAATTTAGTAATTAAAATAATTAATGTTACTATATATTTTATTTGATTACAACACTTAATACTCTCGGTGAATGTACGCATGCTCAGTGTTCATAGGATGTTGATCATATGACTTGTACGTCTAGCCACAGGATGAAGTTAGAGGGAATGTTGACCACTGACTGTTAAAATTAGGATTAGCTGTAGCTTTACTCATTCACTCAACAATTCAATCAACAAAGAAACTCTCAACTTGAGAGGTTCTTGGTTCCTTGTTCCCATTCTATCCTGAACGCTAAAGGAATTGAAACATAATGGAAACTCCAGGCAATGAGGCTTGAAACAGTATTTTTTTTAAATGCTACAATGCATTTTCACTGGTTAGTAATTCTATGTTATCCATCATTAGGCACTCTCTAGACAGCATTGTGTTCTTTTTTTTTTTTTTGCTTTTTTTTTTGGAGGGCAATTGGGGTTAAGTGACTTGCCCAAGGTCACATGGGTAGGTTTTTGTGTTAAGTGTCTGAGGTCAAATTTGAACTCAGGTCCTCCTGACTCCAGGGCCGGTGCTCTATTCACTGCACCACCTAGCCACCCCTCTGTTCTTGCTAAAACTAGTTTCTCTGAAAACTCAGAAAAACTTAACAGTAGTTAAGTGGGAAGACAAAAGACAAAACACAAAAAATTATGATGCTTTCATATTGTGTGATGCTTCCACACCCAAACAGTTTCTTCGACCACCTATTTCTTAAATGTGCAATGAAAGCCTGGATTGTGAGATTTTCCATTTTCATTATACTTTTTTTTGATTGACTAATACATACTTTTTTAGGAAAAGGAGGGATTTTTAGGATGAAGAATTGAACTGTGTACTTTTATTAAGCACTTTTCTATGTGAGAGGCACTGAATTAGGTAGACCCCGCTTACCTAATTGCAAGCCATGCTTGTTCCATGTTCCAAATGTCAATAGAACTCTAAACACTGCGGTTCATAACAGCTATCAGAAGCAATTCCGGTCTGAATCTTGGATATGATTTTCTAGGAGGTCGAGGTGGAGGGCATGGCTCTTTCCATAAGCTCTTTTCTTTAAGTAGAGGTAAGGGTACTATCTCCAAAGAGCATCTCCTATCTTCTCATCTAAAAGCTAGCCTTCTTTGATTTGTTTTCATTCTTTTCATTGTGGTGATCTCCAAGGACAGAGTGAAAAAAGAAAATCCTGTTTCTGAACAATGGCAGGCACTGGCAGTATTCTCATCCTATTCACACTCATTTGGATATAAAGTATTATTCTTGAGCTTATTATAGTAGGCACTGAGAAAGAGACAAAGAAGTGTGCATCTACTCCTAACCTTGGCATACTTTTAAAAATATATTCACTCATTCTAGGACTACATAGAATACATTCTACATAGGGTACAGAGTAAAGCACAAGTAGTTAATTCAAATCTGGCCTTAGATCACACTTATTTGTGTGACCCACTCTCACTCTCCTCATCTGTAAAATGGGCAGTAGTGGCACCTATCTCCCAAGGTTCTTGTGAGACTCAGTGAGACAGTAATTGTAAAGCACTTATTAGCACAGTGACTAGCACATAATAAATGATACATGTGAGCTTTTAAAAAAATGTTATAATGCATTTTCACTGGTTTCTCTGTTATCCATCATTAGGCACTCTCTAGACAGCATTGTGTTCCTGATAAAACTGTAGTTTCTCTGAAAACTCAGAAAAACTGAATAGTAGTAAGTGGGAAGACAAAGGACAAAAAAACACACAAAAAACTATGATACTTTCATATTGTGTGATGCTCCCACATCCAAACAGTTTCTTCTATCACCTATTTCTTTAATGTGCATTGAAAGCCTGGATTGTGAGATTTTCCATTTTCATTACACTTTTTTTTTAAGGGAGGAGGGGCTGGATGGTTGTTTTGTTTTCAGTTAAAAACCAGAGCAAAAGAGAAAGTAAAAGTGTACACCAAGGACTGGCTGTCAAGGATCTATGAAATGGCCAATCATTTGGAAGGAACCTCCCAGAGCAGTAGAAACCGGGCAGTGTCCAGCTTGTGAAGGGAGCAACTATACTGTGGTCCCTCCCACCCCCTGGCCTTGCCACCACCCACCCCAACAGGAAATTGACATTTGGAGTGGGGGGAGGGGGTGCCTTTATATTTAGGAAAACTACCTCCTGATTTCAATTGTGATATGCGCCTGTGAGTACATAAATTTGTCCAAGCTTTCAGAGTCTGCGTAGAAGTGAAGAATCATTTCTCTTTTTTCCTTAGTCAAATAACAATGGCCTGCATTGCTGTAGCAGTTTGCAGTTTTTACAGGATTTTCTTTATTCTTTGATAAGAGTTAAAGTAGAGATTGATTCTTACCTTTCTACAACTAAGGAGAGGGAGACTCTAATGAAGTGATTTGTCCAAGATCATATGGCAAGAAAGGGGTTAAGCGGGAATTAGTGGTTAAGCTTTCCAGCTTTTCAGTGTGCATGGGAACATTCTTATATAAATGATGTTAAATCAATGCAGTAAACATTTATAACAAGATGCTATGCTAGGGCAGACTTTCTTCACTTGAGGTCCTTGAAGTTAAGATAGATGTAGATATATATGTATGCATGTATATATGTATATATATATATAATTGTATTTCTTTAAAACTGGTTTCATTTGTAATCCTGTGTATTTTATTTCATGCCTTTAGACATATGATTCTGAGAAGGGGCCCACAGGCTGCACCACTTGCCAAAAGGATCCATGACACAACCTTTCCTGCAATAGGAGTATAAAGAAATAGAACATGATCCCTGCCCACAAGGAGCTCACATGTAGTAGAAGAGACAGGCTATACATATATATAGAGACAGAGCTAGATAGAGATGGATATAGATATATAGATATAGATACACATATGTGTATATATATACATATAAACACATGCATAAACACCTACATATATACACATACAGGCATATATGTGTATGTATATATATTCTTTTCCCTAATATTTATATATTACAAAGAAAGAATATCATTTATTCAATGTTTTCAATACATAAAATATTGCATAGAAAGACCTCCAAATACACACGCTATATTAAGGTTGTCTTTTCTGCTATTAAACAGGTACTAATTCATCCTATACTCTGAACTTATTAAGTAAAACAAGTCATATAGGCATGCACTACCCAGGCTTGGAAAAAATTTGGAAAGAATTATGAAAAAAATGTAAAAGGGGATTGTTAGGAAAGGTTAGGAAATTTTTTTTTGCATTTCTGGTTGAGAAAATCAGGGATGGGCCCAATGGGAAAGGTGGTGTTTGCCTGAACCTTGAAGGAAAAGGAGGGTGTCATCTGACAGAGAGCCTGGGCAATGGAAGGGGCAATAAGCAAAGGCATGGAGGTGGGAAAGCATGGGATTTTCAGAATAAGGCAATTTGACTGGAAGGCAGGCACCATATATGCGTATATGTATATGCATATGTACATGTGTGTTTGTATATGGAGAGAGACAGAGATGAGACTGGAATGGTAGCTTGAATCTCAGGTGCCTTGAATCTCAAGGTTAAGAATTTAGATTTTTTTCTTTGAAAAATTAGAAGAGTCAGATTATCTGATGTATCTCTTAGGACTATTGATCTGATGGAACTTCGTAGGGTATTTTTTTGACAGGGAAGAGACTAGAAGTAAGGAGACCCATTAAAAGGCTTTAGGAATAATGCAGGCAAGAGGTTTTTGTGTAGGAAGAAAAGAAGGGAGAAAAAGAGAGGAAACAGGAAGGAAGAAAGGAGCATTTATTTAACACTTAACTGTGTGCTAGACAAGCTAGGTAGCTCAGTAGATAGATAGAGTGCTGGTCCTGGAGTCAGCAAGACTTGAGTTCGAATTCAACTTCAGACATTTATTAACTGTGTGACCTTGGAGAAGTCACTTAACTTCTGTTTGCCTTAATCCACTGGAGAAGAAAATGGCAGACCATTCTAGTGTCTTTGCTGAGAAAAACCCCTGACCAGTATTGGCATACTATGTTCCATGGGCTAGAGAGAGGGCAAAAGAAGTCACAAGAGTGAGACTTTCAATTCCAGACAAAGGTGAAGGTCAGTCAAAAGGTACTTAAAAATACTTGTTGACTTTGACTGTTGGCTGAAGGCTGGAGAACATACTACAGGGCTTCCAGATGGCCAGAAAGGAAATTCTCATTTGTATTTATTTTCTAGCTCCTATTAGAGTTATTCATGTACATACCTTCCCCTGCTAGTTTTTGTGTAGTGGAAAATATTGGTAATCTGGCTGGTAAATGTTGAACAACTGACTTTGATGGAGGGGAATGTAGACAGGATACACTTTTCAGTTTTATCTTCTTTGTTAACATTTTCTCCATCTCTTTGTTAAGTCTAGACAATCAACAGAACAATAAAGCAAGCCATGATTTATAATATTGACTCAGAAGGTAATTCTTCTGTAATTGTTAGACTTCTCTCCAAAAAGTCATCCAGTTTGTAATTCTACCAACAATGTGTGAATGTTGTTATTTCTCAAAAATACTGCCACCTTTCATTTTTGTCATTTTTTAGTTGATTTGTTAAGTTTAATTGTATAAAGAAACAATTCAAAGTTACTTTAATTTTGGCATTTCTTATTTTGTTAGTGAAGTTAAACATTTTGTCAAGTGATTTATTTTTATAAGTTTCTTGTTTATCTTCTTTGACCCGTTTATTAATGAGAAATAAATCTTCCCTTTGGATAGTTGTATTAGTATCTGAAGTCAGGGATTATTTTTAGGGTTTTATTGGGGGGGGGGAGTGTTGTTTTTAGTAGCACTTAGCACATTGTCCGATATTTAATAAATGTTTCTGATTGATTGTCTAGTTTTTATATGTTACATTCGCTATAGATTTTAAAAGGCTATTCATTTTTCATTTTTTAAAAATGCTGTTGTAGATTATTGATAAATTTTTTTTCAGGTAATGAAATCCATTTTTCTTGCCTCCACTTTCTTGTATTTGTTTAATAAATAAAATTTTATATCCCTTTCACAATTGAGAAAAAATTCCATTTTCTTACAACTTTCCTCATAATTATTTCATTAACATTCTATTATGCATATGATATGAGGCGAGAACTTAAAATTATTTTTACCGTATTGCTAGAATTTTTTTCAAAGAGCATATAGCAATATATTCTTCTCCCAGTTTTGATTTCTTATAGGGTTCTGTATATATATTTAGTTCTGTTTCTGAGATCTCCATTGTATATTTGATTGTATTTTTGAGATCTCCATTGTGTTCCATTAGTCTGCTTTTCTATTTTGTCCCTAATAAAAAGATAATGTAGATAATGTCTTCTTTGTTTTTTGCTTTACAATATAGAAGGCTTAGCCTCTTCCCCCAAAGTCTCCCTTTGTTTTCTCATATGAATTTTATTATTGCTTTATTCAGTTCTTTACAGAAACCCATTAGCATTTTGATTGGTGTTATGCTAAATCTAAAATTAATTTCAGTATTTCTTATTCCATTATGTTGTGCCAACCCATCCATGAACATTGAATTTACCTTCATTCATTTAGAGCTTCCTTCATTTTTGTCAGTGGAATTTAAAAGTTATTATTAGGTTATACTGTGTCTAAGTAAATGAATTTTCTTGTTTTTATCTGCTATAAATTATTTTGAAATTTATATATATATGTATATGTTTTATATATGAATGATTTTTTGAGGAGTCATTATTTATCCTATAAACCTTGTTTAATTTTAAATCATTTTTTGTTGAATTAACATTTATTAGGTGTTTGTTATATAATAGGCACTATGCTAAGCAAATGAATTGATTTTGGAATATTCATAACATCTTCGGAATATATTTTGATATTTTTGTCACCTGCCTTCATTCCTTGGGTTGTTTTTATTTTTCTTGGCTTACTATTCTCAGCATTTCTGATAATCACATCATATAGTATTGCTTTGCTTTATCCCTGTTTTTAGTGATAATAATTTCATGTTAGTGTATTGCAGAACATTTTCTCTCTAGTTGTCATGTAGTTATTTTTTTAGTGTTTTCATCTCAAATGGATGTTGTATTTTAATTTGGATCTTTTTTGTATCTTTACATTAATTAGTAAGATCGATTTATTTTTGTTTGTTTTGGGTATCATCTCCATCAGATTCTAATATCGAGGTTATGTTTGCCTCAGATAAAGTACCTAATAGCATAACATTTTTCTATTTAAAAGTAATCTGTGCAGTATGTATTTATTTACACTTGAAAAGAACAAAAAATCTGGACCATATCTTTTTCTGAAGGACAATTTTGATGTCTGATTTCTTCTTTTGGATTTGAGACATTTGTTATTTTTCCCTTTTATGTCAGTCATTATAATTTTGTGTTTTTGTGAATTTTTATACATTTCACCAAATACCTCAAACGTTTTCATTCCCTGATGATATATTTGATTTCTTTCATATTCATTTTTGTTTTTCCTTATAAATTTTGATAATTTTTGTCTCCCTTTTTTATTAAATTTGCTAATAGTCTGTCAATTCTTCTGTTCTTTTAAAAAACAGTTCTTGGTTTTATTTATCAATTCAATACAATAGAAAACAAAAATATTATTTCTGTTTTTATCATTTGTGTCCTCTTTTCTACTTTCCCTTTTATTTTGTTCTTTTTCTAATGTATTGCAGTGTTGACTTAATTTGTGTAAATCATCCTTTTTTTCACTGATTTATATAGACACTCAACACTATGAATTTCTCTCCAAAAGTTGCCTTGGCAATATCTCAAGTTTCAGTAAGCAATATTTGAGTTTATTTTACATTTCTTCTTTTAATTGAATAGATTTTTTTAATCAACAAAGAGTAGGCACAATAGGATACATTCTCCATAGTTCTTGTTCAGTTGTGAAACTGTAAAAATGTGGACCGCTGCAGAAAATTGTCTAGGAAGTCTTGTTTTTTTTTTTTTTTCATCAAAGATATCCTCTGTTTATGCGTGTTGTTGTTCAGTCATTTTCAGTAGTGTCTGGCTCTTTAATTCTTTTGGAGTTTTCTTGACAAAGATACTGGAGTGATTTGCCATTTCCTTCTCCAGCTCATTGGACAGATGAGGAAACCAAGGCAAACAGGGTTAAGTGACTTACCTAGGGTCACTAGTAAGTGTAAGTGTCTGGATTTGAACTAAGGAAGATGAATCTTCCTGAATCCAGGCCCAGCACTCTGTTCACTGCACTACCTAGCTGGCCAGGACCTGAGCTGGTACAATCAGGGGAGGTTTCAGGGAGGAGGTGACCTTTGACTGGGGCCTCGAAGACTGACCTCCTCTGTGATCTTGGGTAACCACTTAGTTTCTATCCACAGTACCACCTAACTTCCCTGCTAAGGAGTACAGATCATAGTAGAAATTCAAGCAGGTTTCTTCTCTTCCACATCTATTGTATCCCTCTATTAATTTTCTAAAGAGAGGTGGCTGGTCATGTCCTATATATCTGTATCCTGTTTATCTGTAAGGGATGCAAGATGAAAAATCAGAGTAATGAGAGGTAGCAAAAGGAGAAGTTCTGGTGACACTTTTAATGATGCATAATGTTTTTGTTTGATCTTATACTTTCAAACATGTGTATATTATACATACACATGTGCATATATGTATGTATATATGTATATAAATGTGCACGTACTATGTATATATGTACGTAAACGTGCACATATGCCTGTAAAGTGCACATATGTATGTATATATGCATGTAAGTGTGCACACATATATGCATATATACGTAAACATGCACATATGTATGTATGTAAATGTGCGTATATGTGTATATATGCATGTAAATATGCACGTATGTATATATGTATGTAAATGTGCATGTATGTATATATGTATGTAAACGTGCACATATGCATGTAAATGTGCACACATGTATGCATATATAAACATGCACATATGTATGTATGTAAATGTGCGCATATGTGTATATATGCATGTAAATATGCACGTATGTATATATGTATGTAAATGTGCACTGTGCATATATGTATGTAAATGTGCGCATGTGTATATGCATGTGGATGTGCATGTGTGTATGTATATATGTGTGTAAACGTGCATGTATGTATATATGTATGTAGATGTGCATATATGTATGCATATATATATGTATATGTACATATGTGTTTACACACACATATACACGAATATATATGTGTATACACATAAATTTTACTTACTTTTTTGTGTTATTGCAATATTTTGAAGATGCTTTCCAATTTCATCCCTGAAAGATCTGGTAAAGATGTAACTAGTAACCTTTAATACAGTTGCCTTGATAGTATCGTAAATATATAATATAATAAATTACATAGTAAACATGACGTAGTAAACTTTAATATAGTTGCTTTTATCCTCTTGAAAGTTGATCTCTTTGTGCTTTGGAGACTTGAGTGTTGGTTGGCCTTCTCCATGACAAGCTCTGTGAATTCTCACCAGTTAAGGAGTAATTCTTGTTCTTGACCACTCTGTGGAATTTCCTCCAATTTTTCTTTCTATTATACCATTTCTATTCAGTTATACAATTATGTAGAATCCAGTTCTTTTTGTTTCTTTTTAAATGCCCTACAAGAACCTCATTAATTTAAAGTCTGATTTCCTCACTCTCTCTTCTGGTACTTCATAGACCATTACTATGAGTTTTTGAAATTTCCATTAGTTTCTAAATTTGTTTTTCAATTTTATTCTCATTTGGCATTGATTTTCTTGGCTCTGATTATTCTGCTTTTTTCTCCTTGATTTTTATTTCCTGTTTCGGTATTTCGATCAGTTCCTATTTCTTTGCCTTTCTCCCTCTACCCCTCCAAAAATTAAATCTTCCTTTCATTCCTTGAACATGCTTGCTTCTTCCTTCCAGAGAGCTAACCTGTTTGCCAGGAAGATCCGCGCACAAATTCCGCTAATGACACATACTGACTGTGTGACCTTGATCGAGTCACTTAACTGCTGAGTGCTCTGGGGAACTCTCTAAGATTCTAACTTGTAGGGAAGGTTCCCAGCCTTCAGTGATAGAGGTGAAACTTTACATATAGTAAGCAGCAATGAAATCACAGACTTAGTCCTTATTATCATTATTTTCCAAAATTTTAAAAAAATTTCTAGTATGATTTTGTTCTTTAGTTTTCTTATGTTAGAGAATTTTTTCAGGGAGATTTTTTTTTTTTGGCTTATTCATTATTCGATAAGTTTTATTTTTCTTCTTAGTGTTTGTAATGATTATTTTTTCATTAATAGATTTAAAGAAAAAAAAAACGGGCCTGGTAACTCTGGATTGGAGATGTGTGGACATCTGAACTGTTTTCTTCTCCACCTTACTCAGCTAGGGAGGAGGGGAATCAGCTGCAGTGGTTGGTGCCAAATATTCATATGATCCCTTTGTGGCTGCTTAATGAACAGGCAGGCACTGGCTTTGGAGTCCAGAAAACCCTGGGCTCAAATCCTACCTTAGGCACTTGCTAGCTCTGTGATGTTGTCTGGCCGGGTGACTTCACCTCTCCGTCTCTGGCTCAACTCTAAAATGATGGGTTGGACTCCAAGGGCCTATAAGGTTTCCATTGCCAGAAATTCCTCCCCCTTTTCCTTCCTCCTTGATCTACCCAGAAGCACAACAGGCTTTCCTTCTCAGATCTTTTTCGCCCCTCCTAATCCCAGACCTTCTGTTCCTGCTTCCTCTCTGTCCTCACTCCTAGTGATGGGGAAATCATAAGAACCAGCATTTCTGTATCCCTGAAAAGTTTGCAAAAAGGTTTTTCCTACAATAAGTACCCGATTTCATTGGGGGTATATGAATCTCAGGCCCTCTCACAGAGATAGCTCGGCCTCTTTTGTTCAGTTGGGGAGATACACAGTGACAGCAGTGGTGGCCCCAGCAGGAACAAGACTCTGGATGCCTCTCAGCTCCAGATCTCTCTGGCTTGTGGAGTCTTAGACAGTGGTGGCAACTGCCTCTACATTCCCCTTCCTCCAGGTGCAGGGGGAAGCATGTGGGTGGCAGTGACTGGCACCTCTTGGTAAGTGTGAATGTGTGTTTCTCTTCTGCACTCTCTCTGTTTCTCACTATGTGTCTCTCTTTCCTTCCTCCTCTCTCCCCTTCTCTTTGCCTCTCTTTTCCTTTGTTTCTCTGCTTCTCTTTCTCTCGGTTTCTTTCTCCCTCTGTCTCTGTGCTTCTGTCTCCATCTGTCTCTGTCTCTTTGTCTTTGTCTTTCTGTCTCTGGCTGTCTCTGTCTCTCTGTCTTTCTCTCTCTGTTTTTCTGCTTCTATGTGCCTTTGTCTCTCTGTCTCTGCTTGTCTCTGTTTTTCTCTCTCTGTCTCTAATTCTCTCTGTCTTTGTCTCTCTGTCTCTGTGTGTCTCTCTCTGTCTCTGTCTTTATCTGTCTCTGTCTCTCCCCACTCTTACCTTCTTTCTTGCTACTTCCCTCTTGGTGACCATGACTTATATCCTCTCACTTTTATCTTTTTAGAAGTCCAGCTCCTCATATTTATGTAAAGTACTACTCTAGGCAGCTGTTTTTCAGCTTAAGTTCTGGGGTTCTTCTGTAGTCACCCTCTTCCGCCATACTTGCTCTCCCACCTGTCTCCTTCCCTTGCCCAAGGCTGCTCCCTCCATACTTACTCCATGTTCACTGGGGGTAGTCACAGTTCTACTGTTAAGCCTGGTGCCAACCAGAGACCTTAGCCGAGCTCTGATGATGAGACAAATGATTGAAGCCACAGGGGAAGAAGATTTGGGGATCAAGGGTCACAGGGCACAGTTGGTGGTACTACAGGGAGGCCAAAAAAATAAATTTCAAGACTTAGAGGTAGAGTTTGGCCTAATTCTCAGCAGCAGCAGGGGGTAATAGGCCTTCCCTAAAGTCCCATGGGGGGCTGGATGTGGTTTCTTGGAGACTTGTTTCCTATTATCACTATTACACGCTATACCATTATCTGGTATAGTATAATGGTTCTCAAATGTCTTCATCTCATGAGGGACCCCTGTACACTCTTAAAAATTGTTGAGGATCCCTCCCACAACCTTTTTTTCACATGGGCTCTATCAATACTCTATTAGAAATTAAAACTAATAATTTAAAAATATCTCTTAATTTAAAAGTAACAAATCCATTGCATGTAAAGATAAATAACATTTTCAGATGAAGTATAATTTTATTTTCCCAAATAAACAAAAAAAAAATTAGTGAGGAGCGGCGCTGTTTAGCTTTTTTTTTTTTTTTTTGACAAATCTCTTTAATTTATGGCTTAGTAGCAGACAGCTGGATTTTCATGTTTGCTTCTGCATTTCATGTGTGTTAATAGGTTGTTTTGTAGAAGTCTATGAAGATAATCCAACCTTCCACAGATATGTTGTTGGAAAACATGAGGAGTGTTTTAATAGGCAATTAAGATCTTAGCATTGTTAGGAAAATAGTTTTGACCACATGGACCCCCTGAAAGGCTCTCAAAGATCCCAAGGGCCCCCTTTGAGAACCACTGGTGCAGTGTGTAGACAGATTGCTAGAATCCAGGAAACCCTGAGTCTGGATTCTGCACCAGACACTCAGAGCTCCGTGACCCTAAGCCAGGCACTTAATTCTTGAATCCTCATCCGTAGAATGGGAATAGTGATAGCACCTACTTCACCAGGCTGTTGTGAAGATCGAAGAAGAAGAGGTGTGTAAAGAGCTTTGCAGATCTTTAAGCTCCATGTAAACATAACTTTTATGTTGTTGTTGTGGTCACTTGGATATATACTTTGTGTTATGGCATTCCTTCCCTCCATGAGTTCTCTCTCAATTATTGAGACTTTAGGTTCCATCCAGCCATAGAAAACTCTTGAGACTATTCAGCACAAAGCTGAGAAACAGGAAGAAAAGAACATATGATTCTAGCTAAATGGTTTATTAGCTAGGTCTCTGATATGTCATCTTAGTGAGATTCTTGTAGGTTAAATATTTAATTCAATTTCTAACCCTAATTCCTGAACTAGTAAAAGGTGACCAGACTCCTTGGTCTCATATTCTTTTTCCTAGCCCAGGGGTGAGCAACCTGCAGTCTCAAGGCCACATGTGGGCTTCTAGGTTCTTGGGTGTGGTCTTTTGATTGAGTCCAAGTTTTGTCAAGCAAATCCTTTTATTAAGAGGATTTATTCTGTGAAATTTGGATTCAGTCAAAGGGCTGCACTTGAGGACCTAGGGGGCCTCTGGTTCTCCACTCCTGTCCTAGCCCCAGGAAACATTCTTGTGACCTGCATTTTCCTTAGCGATGGCCTGGCCTGGATGAGATTTCCCTTAGTTTCCCTGAAGAACTCAAATATATTTGCCCGCTCTCTCTTTTTGCTTTTTTGGAGGGGGAAAGGCAGGGCAGTTGGGGTTAAGTGACTTACCCAAGGTCACACAGCTAATAAGTGTTAAGTGTCTGAATCCAGATTTGAACTCAGATCCCCCTGACTCCAGGGCTGGTGATGTATTCATTGTACCACCTAGCCTCACCTCTTGGTTTTAATCTAGGCCCTTTTCTTCCTACTATACATAATGCCTCCTTTCCAGGCTCTGGAAAGAGATAGGTAATGTTCTTTCTGCTTAGCCCTCCCTACAATGCACAAGGATTCTTAAGCTGAGGCCTGTGAATTTGGGTTTTTGATATTTTGGGGATTTTTTCCTTTTTTTTTTTATGGAGGGGGGAAGGCAGGGCAATTGGGGTTAAGTGACTTGCCCAAGGTCACACAACTAATAAGTGTTAAGTGTCTGAATCTGGATTTGAACTCAGGGTCCTCCTGACTTCAGGGCTGGTGCTCTATTCACTGAGCCACCTAGCCACTCCATGTTTTTTGATATTTTGATACCTATATAATTGGTTTCTTTATGCATTTTAATTTATGCATCTTACCAGGTCTAGCAAACTTAATGCTAGTGCTAGATTACTTATTGGTTTAAAAACAAAAAACCAAAAAAGAACCCCTAAAATAGTAAAATACATAAAAACAATGTTTCATACTTTTTTTTGAGGAGGGAATGCAGGGCAGTTGGGGTTAAATGACTTGCCCGAGGTCACATGGCTAGTAAGTGTTAAGTGTCTGAGATTGGATTTGAACTCAGCTCCTCCTGACTCCAATGCCAGTTCTCTATTCATTGCCACCCTAAAACAATGTTTTATGGACCCAAGGGGAAAGAATTTTTAGCAGAGTACAAAAATTTAAAGCATTCCTTTCTTTAATTTTGTAATTCTTTATTGTGGAAAAGCTTAGAACATCACCGCTGTTTTAGATAACAGAATTAATAGCTGAGCAAGGAAATATAATTTGGATTATAAAATTCTTGCTTTAATAAAAATTCCTTAAACAGTGAAAAAAATTATGCATTTTAAAACATCATACTGAGAAGGGATTCATGAGCTTCCCCAGATTGCCAAAGGGGTCTGTGGTATAAAGTAGGAAGATTCTATAGAGATAATAACACTGTCAGGAAACAGTGCACGGGGGAAATGAGTGAACAGAAAGTTTTAAACTTCATATCTTTTTTTTTTTTAATCCTATTAACTTTTTAAATAGCCTATATTGTTCTTCTCTTCACTCTCCCCTTTAATAACAGCTGGTATTCCCTGTACACTAATTTCTTTATGGTAACACTTGATGGGAGAGGCTGGTGAATAAATACATTCAGCTTCCTTAAGGCCATTGCTTGTTGCCACCTGCCTTTGACTCAGCAAGGTGTGCCAGGAAAGGCTCGCTTCTCTCTCTTTCCCGAAAGTCATGTCTGAGTTTTATTATCACCATCAAACCTCCTGCCTCATCATGGGGGTGAACTCCTAGGGAGTTAAGGAGAGCCAGTGGTACCTTAGAAACTGCAGCTTTCTAGTCTGTAGTTAAAGGGGCAGAACCTGTAACCCTATGTGCCCACTTTGGATGATCTGCTGTGGTGCCAAGAGGTCCGAAGGGTAATCCCATAACCTGGAGTTTGCTGTAGGTGTTTGATCCATCTGGAGCCTGGAAGAAGGCTCAGCACAGCAAAAATGAGCATGCCAGGATAATTTAAATAAATGGTGAAGCAATAAATGCTTGCCCATTTACATTTTTTCCTCGTGGCATAAATATTAAACATACCATATAAATTATACTTTGAAATCACGATTTATCTCTGTATGCCTTATTATAGCTAACAGTCTTCCAAAAGCTATCTTATATCACAGTCCTATATATAGGCAGAGCTGCATGTTGAGCAACAAGGTTTTGGCTGAAATGTCTGTATCAGCAAGGATTTTTCTTTGATGAGAAAAGAAAGGTCTGGGCTCCAGGTCTCTAATGTAAACACTCATGGTTAACATAAAGCACCATTGTCCTGGGTTGACAAGGGTTAAAGGCTGGCTGAATTGGCCCAGATGATGTGTCTCACATAGCACTGTTTGGCTCCTTGGACAGCTTTATTCAGATGTTTTCACCAGTTTTAACCATCTGGCTGCTCTCTTTTGGAGGGGGTAGGGGTTTGAGGGTTGGGGAAATTTAAATGGGACAGATTTAATGATTCAGGGCAATAGGGAAAAAAACCAGTAATATCTAGATTGAATGTGCCAATCAGACACCAGTCTTATTTCAACTACCATTAGTTAAATGGAGCATTTTTTGTCAAGTAATTTTTCATTTAGACGTGCATGTTGCTGCAAGCAATCTAAAAAGTCTCCTGGTGTGGGAGTGTGATTGTTGGGAGACTTGAGAGTTACCTTTTCTCCTTCCTCCCCACTAAGAGAACTGGCAGTAAAAAAAGAAGTGAACAAGTATCAGTGAAGTCAGGAGCAGGAAAACCAAGAATTCTACATAGTTCTATTTCTGAATTACTGTTTATTCTTATATTTGATTGGACTAGATTTCACATAATAGTTTTTTTTAAAGAATTTCCAAACTAATCTTTAAAAAATATATGTGTGTGTGTGTGTGTGTGTGTGTGTGTGTATCTAGTGGGAAAACACTGGTTTTGAAGTCAGAGGACCTGGATTCAAATCCTGCTTCTGATAAATCAAGTCCTGTATTTCTTTCTGCTTGTGTAACTTGACAAGTCACTTACAACTTCCCTGGGCTTCATTCTTCATCCATAAAGCAAGGGAGATGGAGAGGTGCTCTTTCAATTGCTATTAAGCTTTAGATTTATGATCTTAGACCATTATCATATAAAATTATATTTCCCTGAACTAACCTTAAAAGCCTTCCAGCCCAGAGCAGACCTATGAAGCCTAATCCTTTGAACGTCACTATGCATTATGCAAACAACTTGAAATCACTAAATTGTCACTTACAAGACTTGTTTGAAACTGATTCCCAAAGGAGTTTTAAATTCTTTACCCTGTTCTGATAGTCTTTCTTCCTTGGTATTCCTCTATTTTCCATTCTTGACAAGGTTAATGTCTTCCCCGAAACAGAAAACACCTTTATGTAGGTCCCTGATTTCCCTCCCAAACCACTGTTCAGTTTGAGACAAATCTTAGCTTTTTGATATCTTCCATTCTTGCATTCGTTTTTACGTTAAATTTTATTTTATTTTTCAAAGGTCAGACTTTTCTTCCTCCATCATCCTTCCCTTCTGCCCCCCACTGAAAAAGCAAGAAAAAACAAAACTGCTATTACAAACATATGGTCAGGCAAAACAGGATTTCTTAATGGCTGTGTCTTGAAAAAAAATATGTTATCAATCTGTGCTGAGTCTATCACCTCTGTGAGGAGGAAGACAGCATATTTAATCCTGTGTCCTTAGGAAATGTGGTTGGTTGATCATTGTATTTATCCGAATTCTCAAGTATTCTTTTTTTTTTTTAATTTTATTTTTTGGAGGGGGGAAGGTAGGGCAATTGGGGTTAAGTGACTTGCCCAGGGTCACACAGCTAGTTTTTTGTGTTAAGTGTCTGAGGTCACATTTGAACTCAGGTCCTCCTGACTCCAGGGCTGGTGCTCCATTCACTGTGCCACCTAGCCACCCCTCAAGTATTCTTTTATATGTAAACACACACATACATATATTATTTACTTGTTTTCAATTAGCTAAGATCAGCTTTCTTACCCTCCCATCCTAATGCTGAACTCCTTTACCCCATTGAGAACGTAAGAGAAGCAAAATCCATTACAAACATGCATGGTCAATCATAATGATCTCCACATTACCCGTCTCCTAAAAAGGTTAGTTTCATTCTGCATTCTGGGTTCTTCACCTCTCTATCAGGAGGTAGCTTTTATGTTTCATCATAAGTCCTCTGGAATCCTGGTTGGTCTTTACGCTAAGAGTTTCAGCACAATAGTATTCTATCACACTCATACATCATAACTTGTTCGTCCATTCCCCAGTTTAGGGGTACCCCCCTCAGATTCCCCTTCTTTTCCATCTAAAAAAGAGCTATAATTTTTTGTCCGTCCTTAGAATTTGTTTTTCTTAGAACTAATCCCTCTCAATCTACCTACCCTCTAATTCCCTTTTCCCCCTCCTACCCTTTCACTGTTGAATGAAATATATTTCTCCACCTAATTCTCTGTGTGTGCGTGTGTGTTTTCTTCTTTCTTTTGACCAGATCACATGAGAGTAAGGTTCAAGTGTCAGCTGCTCCCCAACCCCTCCTCGTTTGTATAAGCATGTACTTGTACATCTGATTATAAATAATTTTTTCTTATCTCTGCTGCCCCCAAGTATTTCTCTTCCCCCCCTTTTTTTTTCTGTTCTTTTCTATAGATCAGGACAGAGCAGAATCACTCCAAGTATTATTTAATTGGACCAGGTCTGTGAAAGCTCTATGAGCCCTATATTTTAATAATAGCTTATCCTTGTTTAATCCTTCATGGATTAATACTTTGTTGTGTTTCACTTCACTCCTGTGGTTATACTTCAAAATTCCTCTGCATCTCTGGTCTTCTGTTTCATTCAAGGTTCATGTTTGCCTCTGCAGTACTGGGAGGGGGAGGGCGAGGAGAGAAGGGAATAAGCACTGATGTAGTACCTTCTGTATACCAGGCACAGTGCTAAATACTTTACAGATATTATCTCTCTTGATCCTTACAACAACCCTGAGAGGTTGGTGCTATCAGCCCCATTTTATAGTTGAGGCAATTAGGGGTTAAATGACTTGTCCAGGGTCACACAGCTAATAAGTGTCTGAGGTTAGATTTGAACTCAGGTCTTCCTGACTCCAGGCTGTACTGTGGCACCACCTAGCTGTCTCAACTGCATTATACTCAGTTTTGATGGTAACTTATTTTGTTTTTTGCTTTTTTTTTCTTTTTGGAGGGCAATTGAGGTTAAGTGACTTGCCCAAGGTCACACGGCTAGTTTTTGTGTTAAGTGTCTGAGGCCAGATTTGAACTCAGGTCCTCCTGAGTCCAGGGCCGGTGCTCTATTCACTGCACCACCTAACCACCCCCGGTTAACTTATTCTTGGCTGTAAGCCCATATGCTTTGCCTTCTAGAATATCATATTCCAGGTTCTCTGTTCCTTTTTTTAGAGGTGGCTGCTAAATCATGTGTCATCCTGACTATGGCTCCCTGGTACTCAAATTCTTCCTTTCTGGTACTTGAAATGTTTGTTGGTTTTTTTGTTTTTTCCTTCAACTTAGAAGCTCTGGATTTTGACTGTAGTATTCTTGAGTTTCGGGAAGTGACTGGTGGGTTTTTCCTATTTCCACTTCGCCCTCTGATTCTGCGAGAGCTGGGCAGTTTTCTTTTAAGATTTCTTGAAATATTATGCCTCAGCTCCTTTTTGGGGCATAGAATTCAGGTAATGTAATAATAATAATTATTTTTTTTTCTGCCCTATTTTCCAGGTATATGGAGTTTGTGCTATGAGACACCTTACATTTGTTTCTATTTTTTCAGCCATTTGACTTTGTTTTAACATTACTTGTTGCAGGGGTGGCTAGGTGGGGCGGTGAATAGAGCACTGGTCCTGGAGTCAAGAGAACCTGAGTTCAAATGTGGCCTCAGACACTTAACACTTACTAGTAGTGTGACCTTGGGCAAGTCACTTAACCCCAGTTGCCCTGCTTTCCCCCCTCCAAAAAAAAAAGCAGCAAAACATTACTTGTCACCTCATGGAGTCACTAGCTTTTATATAGTCCATTTTTACTTGTAGAGCATTTGTTGCTGGACAAGGTTTTGTTCCTCTAGTGCCAGGCTGTTAATTTTCTTTCCACTTCTTTCTTTCATAGTTCTCTTTCTTTTCTGATTGTTTTCCCCCCTCAGGTACTCTCATTCCATTTATAAAAGCATTTTAAAACTATTTTTAAACTCATATCATCTCTTCCAGGAATTCTAGTTGAGTATGTGCCCAACCTGTGTTTTTCTTTGAAGCAATAATTGTAGATGTATTGGAGTCATTTTCTTCTATGTTTGTGTCTTAAGTGCTCCTGCCCCCATAATAGCTCATCCTTTTTTGTTTACTCATTCTTC
>CM053592.1:22018960-22039498 GCA_028646515.1 Pseudochirops corinnae
CCCCCGCCAAGTCTTAGCCCTGAAAGTTCCTGACTTGGGTTTGGGTGTGAACAAAAGTAGACTGCTGCTGGACTCAGCCCCTGTCAGACTGCTAGAAAGCACTGCTGCTTCAGAGTATCAGTATTATGGGCTCCCCTTTGGGCTCAGATTCTTACCCTAGTTGTTCCTCTGTAGGCTGGGTTAGAAACAGGAAGTGGGACCCTGCTTTGCACCTGAGGTCTAAGTCACACTGCTGCTTAGTTAGGACCCTTTCCACTTCTCTGCATAGCATCCATGACTTTCCTAGCAGAGAATACTGCTACCTACCACGTACAGGTCTCCTTCTCACTCTGCCCTGGACCTGCTACCCAGAACTGAGTCATAAGTGATAAAGCTGCCCATTGGCACCTGTCCTGATTGCAGTATCCTAGTCTGGACTGTCTTGCCCTGGTGCATAGCCTCTCCCTGGGCACAGGAGAGCTCCCAGTGAAGCATGCTCCTAGCCCAATCCACCTCCAGTGTATGCAAATCTCCTTGCCTCTTTCTTTATGCAGACTTGGGCTGGACAGGTGACTCACTGTGACTGTGTTTCCCCATCAGGATTTGAGCTGGTATATTTTCTAGATCTGTTAGTGAGGAGGAGCTCACTGCATTGCTTCTGGTCACTGACATCTTTTGTACTTGCATATCCTTAATCCTGGCTCAATTACTCCGGAAATCTCCAGTCTAAGGCACTCTGTATTTTGTAACACCTCATACCCTAACTTCCCTTAACTATACCAGCAAATTTCCATCCTAACAATGAAGTGAACATTGGTTGCAAGCATAGCCCCAAATACATATTCATGCATCCTAGAAATCAGTCAGTCAAACATTTCTATTCTACACCAACCAAAGATTGAGGGTGATTTCTAAATTCCTGAGAGATCTGAGCATACCCCAGGATACTCCTGAGTATATGATTTTTTTTTTTTTTTTGGAAACCTCATGATTATTTCATGCTGGGCAGATTAATAATACTGAGGTTTATAGGATTTTGAACAAGAAGGGATGTTGGAGATCATTTAATACAAGCCCCTTACATTATGGAGGTAAATATTCAAACCTAATGACATGAAGTACATGACCTGTCCAAGATTATACAGTTAATTATTTTGGCAAAGCCTGGACTAGACTCAAATATCTTGATTTTTCAAGCTGGTTATCCTTTAGACTCTCCCATTTTTTCAGGACCAGTCTAAGTAATAAATAACTCAAGACCAGTACAACCTTCCAAAGCAATGCTGTGCTAGTCTAAATTGGAATTCCAATTCACTGATTCAGTTGAGACTGGGTCAGAACCAAATTAGCCTCATGACAGAATAGAGTATGCACAACTACACTGTGCAGGGCAGCTTCCCACTCAGTTTAATTGAACCCACTCTAAAATACTTTCTCCTCGCCTCAGCTTTCCTGGCTTCTGTCAAGTCCCAACTAAAATCTCACCTCCTATGAAAAGCCTGTCCTGATCCACATTCATTCTAACGCTTTCTTTCTGTTGGTTGTTTACCATTTATGAATAGCTTCTTTATACATCATTACTTTCATGTTGTCTCCCCCTTTGAGCTCCTGGAGGGAAGGGACTAGCTCTTGCCTTTTTTTGGTACCCTCAGTGCCAGACTCAGTGCTTCACACATGGTAGAAGCGCACTGAATACTAACTGACTGACTAATCTCACCTTTTCAGACTTGGGAACTGCTTTCTCTTCCAGGCTCTAGGACTCACCTCTTCTCTGCCTATCTGTCTCCCTGTCAGTCATTAAAGATTTCAAGTTGAAGTTGTGTGACTGATTAATGAACATAATTGAAATCGTATCCCCAGTATGGATCATCCCTTTTAGAATACTCGGCATGTTGTCATTTCCCAGAACATTTTTCTGCATTGCCTTTAAAGTCTATCACACATTCTCTTGAATATTCTTAGCGGGGAACAAATCTTAGCTCATATAGACAGTAAGAATCAGATCCAGGATTCAAATTCTTTGCTACCAAATCTAGACATACTACATTTCCTCCTCTTCAAATTTAATTTTAAGCTCAACGTGCCTAAAATAGAACTCATTATCTACCCCTGTTCTCAACCTTCTTTTATTCCTACTGCTGTTGTGGATATACCAGCACTATCCCATCACCGAGATTTGGAACCTGGAAGGGATGCAGAAAAAAGATCTTTGACCTCAGAGAGCTTGAGATTTAGTTGCTGATAAGCCTAGCGCATGTGAGGAATGTAATAAGCATTTTTAAGTACCAGGCTCTATGCTAAGTACATTAGCAATATTATTTCATTTACTTCTCACAATAATGCTGTGAGGTAGGTATTATTATTAATCTCTATTTTGCATTTGAGGAAACTGAGGCGAATAGAGGTTTAAGTGACTTGTCCAGAGTCATACAGCTGGTAAGTATATAAGGCTGCATTTGAATTCAGGTCTTTTTGACTTCAGGTCTAGCAGTAGATTTGCTCTATCCACTTTGCCACCTAACTACCTTTTAAATTCAAATGTAAATGAAAAAATAATTCATGGGGTATGTAAGATAATATAATAATAATAGCTAACATTTCTTAGCATCTACTATATATCAGGCACTGTGCTAAATGCCATGTAATTATTACATCATTTAATTCTTAAAATGATCCGCCGGGCCGGGAGGGGGAAGGGCAGTGAATAGAGCACTGGCCCTGGAGTCAGAAGGACCTGAGTTCAAATTCAGCCAGCAGACACTTAATATTTACTAGCTGTGTGACCTTGGGCAAGTCACTTAACCCCAACTGCCCTGCCTTCTCCCCTCTAAAAGAAAAAAGAAAAAAAAACTCCCCTGGAAGGTAGGTGCTATGATTAGCTCCATTTTACAGATGAGGAAAATGAGGCAAATAGAGGTAATGTAACTTGCCTAGGGTCACAAAGCTCGTAAGTCCGAGACCTAATTTGAACTTGGGTCTTCCTGACTCTCAGCCTGGTGCTCTATCAATGACACCATTTAATTATCTCTTGTAAACATTCAGTTGTATAGGAGAGGAAGACCTGGAAAGGCTAGCATAATTAGGTTGGGCTTCTTGGAGAATGCAGTAAATATGTTTACTATTTTATAGTCTCTCTTTGAATCATTTTATCTAATTTTTTCATTGGCAGTGTTTCATTTTGTCCCGTTAGTACGTTCCTCCATAAAGCTGTTCAGGATTTTAAAATTTCACATTGTGGTCAGTTACTTTAGACCTTCCATCACCTTTATATCAGTCACCTCCCGTTGAGGAACCTTCAAAAGAAATAATATTGACTGGGGATCCAAAGCACTTCATGGTGGGTGGAGCGATAACTATTATTAAATGATAGGGAGCCAGAATAACTGGTTATATGGTAATTCAGCACCTCTGTTCACCACATGAAAAGTCACCGGTGCCAAGGATTTAGTAGCGTCAAGTTCATACAAGCGATGGAAAAAGGTATCAAGTCATAGACCTTCATCATCAGTCAGTGTCATGAGCTCACAGACTTCCCAGTGAAAATCATACCATAGGAGGATTATTAGAAAGAAGTGGAGAAATTTAGTCTTGAAAAAAAGAAGATTTTGGGGAGACGGGTGGCTATGATTGCTGTTTTCATGGATTAAAGAAATTTCACCTGGAAGAGGGATTTGATTTGTTCTGTTTGACAGAAGTAGATATAATGGGCAAAAGCTGCTAAGAGGCATCAGCTCTGGTCAGATGTGGAATATTTTTTCCAATAATTTATATGCTTATTTGTATGAAACACTGGATTATTGAGTTTAGTTGTGTCTTATTCTTCTTTATTTTTTGCCAGCATAAAATAATTTTGATGAGGCTTTTATAGAATAATGCAAGCTCAAGAGTGGTATTTTTTTTTTACCCTCCATTTCTACTTTTTTTCATTATTTCCCTTGTGATTCTAGATCTGTTCTTTTCCAAGTGAATTTTGTTACTGTGGTCTAGTCCTATAAAATATCCTGCTATTGATTTGATTGGTAGAACACTAAGTCTATGTACTTTGGGTAATATTTTAATTATACTGGTGTGTCCCAATCAGGAGCAGTAATATCCCTCCGATTATGTAACTGATTGTTTCTTTAAAGAGTGTTTCCAAATTGTATTTTTTTTAAGTCTTGAGTGTGCCTTTATTTTTTTTTTTGATCTAGCTATTCATTCATTTATTTATTCAATTTATTTATTTATTTTATATTTATAAAATATTCCCAGATCTTTTATGAACTCTGTAATCGTTTTAGATGGGACTTCCCTTCCTATCATTTCCTTTTGAATTTTCTTATTACTATATAGAAATGCTATTGATTTCATGGATTTATTTTGTGTCCCATTACTTTACTGATGCTCTTGTCCATGTTACTGTACTGATGCTCTTGCTGATTCCCCAGCATTTTCTAAGTACGTCATTATTTCATTAGCCCATAGGGACAGTTGGGGCTTATCTGCCTTTAATTTCTTCCTCTTGTATTATTATTATTATTATTGTATTATTATATAATATATAATTATTAATATATTATATATGATATTATATATTATTGTGGCAATTCATTCAGAACATTAGAGACTTTCTAGCATTGTTAAATAGAAATAGTAAGGGGGAAAGGAGGCGTCCGTGCATTGCTTCTAATTTCTTGGAAAAGCTGTTCTTTCCACATTACAAATAATGCTAATTGTCGGGTCTGTGTGTATAAATTTTATTACATTTAAAAAGCCTTTCCTTTAGGAAGACTTTTTAGCATGTGAGGCTTGTACTTGACCAAAGATTTTTTTATGTTCTTTTTAAAAAAATTATTGATACTGTTTGGGGTTCTTTTATCTAGTAGCATGATTACCTGGCCTGGGGTGGGGAACCTGTGCTGTTGAGGCCACATATAGCCCTCTAGGTCCTCACGTGAGGCTCTTTGACTGAACTTCGGATTCAGTCAAAGGGCCTAGAGGACCTAGAAGGCCACATGTAGCCTCAAGGCCATAGGTTGCCCACCTCTGATCCTGGACTATTGTAACAGCCTCATAATTAGTTTGCCTGCCTCCATTCTGCAATTCAGCCTCCACACAATTGCAAAATTAATTTTTCTAAAGCATAGAAAATTGTCACCCCTCTGCTCAAGATGCTACTTCAGCAACCATGTAGTACAGGGGCTAGAGCCCTAGACCTGGAGTCGGGAAGACCTGAATTCAAATTTGGCACTACCTGTGAGACCCTGGGCAAGTCACTTGCCCTCTCTCAGTCTCAGTTTCCTCATCTGTAAAATGGGGGTCATAATAGCGCCTACGTCCTAGGGTTGTGAGGATCAGTGAGATAATATTTGTCATGCCCTTAGCTTCAGGGGCTACCAGTTGCCCCAGTATTCAGATTCTTCTGTTTGGCATTTAAAGCATCACTCTTCTTCATGTATGATTCTGTCTAGCCCAGCTGGTCTTCTTACTGTTCTCCATGCACCAAATTCCATTTCCAGCCTCCATGTCTTTGCAAGTCTTGAATGTGCTGCCAACTCATTGGATCCCATTTTCTTCAAGCCCCATGTAAAGGGCTACAGAACCTGGCCTGATCCCCGCAGTTCCTAGTGCCCTTTCACCCAGAAATTACTGCATTTTTACTTTGAGTTCATTTTGTCTTCATTTACTTTTGCTTATGTTCCCCATAACAGAATGTTAATTCCTCAAGGGCAGAAACTATCTCTTTTTTGTCTTTATTATTTCCAATGTCTAGCATGTCATAGATGATTGATAGACATTTATTAAAGGAATGAATGAGTAAATTGATGGTAATTATTTGTGTGAGTGTGTATTATATCATATATATTATATATCATATATATTAGATTCTATCAATCTGTTGATATAATATACTGGCAACTGTATTCAGTGTAATTGGTTCCCTTTGTAATTCGATATATTGCATTTTATGTTTTTAAATTATTATTCTCACAAGGGGTCCACAAGTTTGGTTTCCCCAGACTGCCAGAGGGTTCCATAATACAAAAATGGTTAAGAACCTCAGCTTTAATATAATAATACAGAAACAGTGGAAGCTTAAAACTGCATTAAGACTTTTGGGACAATCTGTATTTCTCATTCTAGCTTATTTAAGGGCAGTTAGTGGCACAGTAGATGGAGGGCTTGGCTTAGAGTGAGGAAGTCCTGAGTTCAAATATGGCTTCATACACTTAACTAGCTGTGTGATCCTGGACAAGTCACTTAACCATCATCTGCTTCAGCTTCTGCCAAGGTCACTTAGCCAGGAAATATCTGAGGCTCGATTTGAATTTATCTTTGTTTTTGAGGGGAGAAGGTGATCAGGGTTAAGTGACTTGCCCAGGGTCACATGTCTTGTAAATGTCTGAGACTGGATTTGACCTCAAGTCTTGCTGACTCTAGGTCTAGTTCAGGCCTTAATTGCTCGAACTCACTTGAACTAGTGAGATAGTTTCCGAGTTGGTCTTCATGCCTCTAGTTTCTCCCTTCTCTAATCAAAATTCCACACAGCTACCAAAATGATATTCCTAAAGCACAGGCCTGACCTTGTCATTAGGGCAGCTAGGTAGTGCAGTGGCTAAAGTCTTGGGCCTAGAACTCATCTTCCTGAGTTCAAATCTGGCCATAGACACTTAGCTGTGTGACCATGGGCAATTCACTTAATCCTGTTTGCCTCAGTTTCCTCATTTGTAAAATGAGCTGGAGAAGGAAATGGCAAACCACTCCAGTATCTCTGCCAAGAAAACCCCAAATGGGGTCACGAAGAGTTGGACATGACTGAAAAACTGTGTCACTGCCTTGCTTAAAAAGCATCAATGGCTCCTGGTTGCTTCTTAGATTATTAACTACCAACTCTTTGGGTTACAGTTTGGTTCTAGACCTTTCCAGACTGATCTCACATTCCTGTGTTCAGGCCAAACTGAATATTATTTCTGCCTCTCTCTCTGCTCTGTGCCTTTTGTACCGGCTGGTTATAGCTCCCGGAATGCTGTGCCTCCTCACCTTTGGCTCAGAATCTCCGGCTTCCTTCAGAGCATAGCTCATCCTGAAATCGCTTTGTTTTGAATCTCTTTTGTATATACTTAGCTGTGTAGACATTGGGTAGAATAGAAGCTCTTTGAGGACAGGATCTGTCCATTTTTGTGTATTTCCCCATCCCCTGGCACAGGGCCTGGCACATAGTAGGAACTTGTTTATTGAGTTGGATCATACTGAGGTGTTCACTCTGGGGCCAAGTACAATCATTTTCATCCCTTTTCCATAAGAAAACCCTTCAGATCTTTGATGAGAGGAGTTACAGCCACCATCTTTTCTTCTCTGTGACAGGTGAAGCATTCCTGGTTCTTTCAACCACTCTTCATCTGCCATCGTTCTTTGCACTGGCCTCATCACCCTCTTCTGAAATTATTCAAACCATTTTGGGTTCCCAGTTTGGTGTGAAAGTACAGTAATATGCAAAAGCCCAAAGGATATTCAGAATGGCATTTAGCTTTCCCACTTTTCCAGGCTTAAATACACAGCATTTCCCAAGAGTCTTGGTGCAGTTTTAAGCTTTAATTAAGCTTTAATGCTTAATTAAAGCTTAATTAAGCTTAATTTAATTAAGCTTTAATGCTTAAAACTGCACCAAGTCTTATGGGACATGCTGCTTAACTCTGGAAAAGTGTAGAAAATCTTGTCTACTTGAGACACTCTATACCATGGATGGGAGACCTGCAACCTCAAGGGCACATGTGGCCCTGTAGGTCCTCAAGTGTGACCCTTTGACTGAATCTAAATTTGGTCAGAGGGCCACATTTGAGCACCTAGAGGGCCACTTTTGGCCTCAAGGCTGGAGGTTCTCCACCACCAGACGTGAATACTGTATACAATATAATGGTATAGTGGAGGGAGCATTGCCCTCAAATTCCAATTCTAATGATTTTGCTTTACGTCACGGCTCAGACACTTGGTCTTTTGGTCTCAGACCACATCACTTCAAGTGGAGGCTGGATGACCCACTGGTCAGATTTGCTATATAGTGGGATTCTTAGATACAGGTTGGACCAGATGAATACTAAGGTCCCTGCCAACTCCCAGATTCTGTGATTCTGTGAAATAGAGGAATTAGATATAGAAAGCTTTTAAAACAAGCTTAGCAGCTAGGTGACCCAGTAGATAGAGCACTGGCCCTGGAGTCATGAGGACCTGAGTCCAAATCCAACCTTGGACGTGTACTAGCTGTGTGACCCTGGGCAAGTCACTTAACCCCAATTTCCCCTGCCCCAAAACAAAAAAATCAAATTTAGCAGTAAAAGATGGAGATAGCTCTGACATAACCATTAAGCAGCGTGATTAGGGTGGCTTCTTATGTATACATTCTTAATCCCTAGCTAACTTTTCCATGCTATTATGCACTCTTCAGTCAGTCGGTGAACATTCATTAAGCACCAGGCACTGTGATAAACACTGAGGATACAAAAAGAGTCAAAAGTCCCCAAAGGAGTTCACAAGGGGGAGAAAACAAGAACATTCCTACATACGAGCAATATACAGGATAAATTCTAAATATATTATTAACAAAAGGAAGACTAGAATTAAGATGGCTTGGGAAAGGCTTCCTGTAGAAGATGGGATTTTATTTGGAATTTCAAGGAAGCCGGGGATGTCAGTCAGCAGAATTGAGGAGGGAGGGCATTCCAGGCATGGGGCTGGCCAGAGAAGATGCCCAGAGCAGAGGCATTGAGTGTCCTGTTCATGGAACAGACAGGAGGCCATTGCCACTGGATTGAAGAATACATGTTGGAGAGTAAGTATAAGAAGACTGGAGGTGATGAAGGGTTTGGAATGCCAAACACAGCATTTTGTATTTGCTTCTGGAGGCCCTAGGAAGCCATTGGAGCTTATTGAACAGGGAGGAAGAGCAGGGTGACGTGATTGAATATGTGCTTTAAGAAATCACTTTGTGGATGAATGGGAGATGGATTGAGATGGCAGGGGACTGGGGGAGACTTGAGGCAGGAGACCCTCCAGAAGGCCATTGGAATAGTCTGGGTGTGAGGTGATGAGGACCTGCAGCAGAATGGTGGCAGTGTCAGAAGAGAGAAGGAAGCAAATTTGAAAGATGTTGAAAAGGTAAAATCAACAGTCCTTGGCAACAAATTGGATATGGGGGCTGAGAAATAGTGAGGAGTCAAGGTTGACACTGGATTGTGAGCCTGGGGGACTGGGGGGATGTCATTGCCCTCTACAGCAACAGGGAAGTTAGGATTGGGAAGGGTTTTGATGAGTTCAGTCTTGGACATGTTGAATTAGATGTCTATTGGATACCTACTTTGGGATATCTGAAGGGCAGTTGGAGACGTGAGATTGGAGGTCTGCCCAGAGGGTAGGATGGGTAGGTTTGAGAACAGTAGAGAGGGTAGGTAATTAAATTCATGGGAACTATTGTAATCACCAAGTAAGGCAGTGTAGAGGAAGAAGAGAAGGTGGCCTAGGACAGCACCTCATGGGACTTCTATAATTAGAGACAAGACCTGGATGAATAGTCAGCACTTCAGACATGTTTTCCACAACTTTTGTATTCTCAGAGAACATGGAATGAATCCAAATGAGAGTTTTCACATTAAAAAAATAATTTACGTGGTTACTAAGGCAGACTTGTTCCACCATCTTTCAAATGAGCTTTTCTGGCAGTCTACCTCCTCTAGGAACATATGCACTCTCTCTTCTTTAAGTTCTTTTCCTTTAAGGAAGACCCAGTTTAGGTGGTTCTATTTTTCTGAAGCCCTTCCCAGACACCACAGGTGAAAGTGATCCTTTGTCCCTCAAATTTCTTTTTTTTTTTTTTAATTTTTGGTGGGGGAAGGCAGGGCAGTTGGGGTTAAGTGACTTGTGCAAGGTCACACAGCTAGTCAGTGTTAAGTGTCTGAGGCCAGATTTGAACTCAGGTCCTCCTGATTGCAGGGCCAGTGCTCTGTTCACTGTGCCATCTAGCCACCCTCCTCAAATTTCTTATGGCATTATTGACTGCTCCTTTGCCCTCTTCAGGTCCTGCTTTGTATCTTTCTTATTTGGGTCTGTACTGTATTTGCTTCCTATCCTAAGCTAAGTCCCTTAAGAATAAGGACTGGTTTGTTTCTGATTTTGTATCCTCAGCCCCTAACGTTATTCCAGGGCACATAGTAAGCACTTAATAAAAGTTGATTTTATTTAACATAATAATGTTCTTCCCAGTCCTAAACTTCTCTTTTTCTCTCAGAGCCCTTACTTCTCCCATTAGAATTAACCACTCTTATCAAATGCTGGATATATCTTCCTATTTCTTATGATCAATTTTTTTTGAACTTATTAATAAGCATCCTGGGACTGTTGAGCTAAAATGCTGCCTAGCATCATTCCATTCCTACAGCATTTTAACAGAGCCTGTCTGTTACATTCTGGGAAGGTGAGGAGTCCTTTTGGAATACATGGGAACAAAGTTTATTTATAGTCTTTGTCAAGGCTGTTTAATTAAAGTGTCCTATTTATACAATACGAAGAAAAAACTTTCTTTGTCTTACTTTCTATTAGGATTTTTTTATTTGAGAAAAAACATGTGAGAATGGAAACTCAGGACACATTTCATCCAGACTTTTTACATTCTGTTATTGAGTGAATGAATTTATGTTGTGATTTGTAGAAGCAGTGGGGAGGGACAGAAAGGGGAAGGGAGAGAGGGAGAGAGAGAGAGATAGTAAGAGAGGGAAAGAGAGAGAGGAGAGAGAGAGGAAGAGGAGGAGAGAGAGAGAAAGAGAGAGAGAAGAGAGAGAGGAGAAGAGATAAAGAAAGAGGAGGGAAGGGATGCAGAGAGAGAGGAAGGGGAGGGAGAGAGAGAGAGAGAGAGAGAGAGAGAGAGAGAGAGAGAGAGAGAGAGAGAGGATTTGTTTTAGGGTCATGCTTGCCAGCTATTGCATACTGTGCCAGTCATGTCTTTGAGACTCAGTTTTCCCAATCTGTGCCAGGGTGGTTGTGAGGAAAATGCTTTGTAAATTATAAAAGCACTCTATAAATGTGGGTAGTTATCACTGCTGCTCCTGTTGGTGGTAGTGGTGTGTATTGGTTTGGCTGCAGGTTAAAAGTACAGTTATGTTCCACAACACTATTTAGCCTGATTGTGTGTTGGAACATGTCAGAGCATGTGATATTTTTTCCTTCTTGTGAAATTTTGCCATTCTTTTTTTTTTTCTCATCATCGTATATTACAATATTTTGGTTAACCTCAGTCTGTCACTTAGATGGGCTTTATTATTTTGCCCTATTGGTGTGCTAGTGTTTAGAGTAACCAATTGAAGGGTGAAAAATCTTAACTAGAAAATTTCCCAGTTTTACTCACTTTTGAAATTCTCTTAATTTAGTGGGGGTTTTCCACAGGAAATCTCAGAAGAATAATTGAAATGTTCTTTATTTCATGTACTTTCCTTCTGAAGAAAGGAACAGTTAATTGGCTTTCTTCCAGCAGCCACCAAAATGTCTCCCATCCCTGTTTTGCATCGCAGCTCTATAGAGCTGGTGAACTTAGAAGGCTTTTCTAGATCAGTAAGAGTCAAATTATCTCAATGACTATTTCTTCATCAAATGCTTTTGATGAAGTTGGGGTAAAGTTTGGTTTTCTTAGCAGGAAAATATAATATTGAGTTGATGTAAAGATCCGTTTTCTTTGCGGGGAAATAAAATATTGAAATAATTATTTGCCTTTTTTTTTAAAAAAAGAAATCATTTCTTGACTGGATCACAATATCAGATATTCTTGGTGCTCTTAAGTTTTTAGCTTCCATTCAAAATTGTTTGTGGTTTGAGAGACTTAAACCATTTTTAGAATTTTTCACCATTAAAAGAGTTATTTACATTTCTCATGCAGCAGGTAAGTGAAGCATGTTGGGTTTGTTTGTTTTTAGTGAAAGTACCTGGGTTTGAATCATGTTTCTGCCTCTGTGCGCCACTTAGGAGGTCTTGAGTTCAGCTTTGGTTTCCGCATTGGTAAAATGAGGGGTAGAATGATTGTAAATCTGAATCTTTGATCCTAGTTCCAGCTTTGACTCTTATTAAACCTGCTAGAAAATCATCTATTCTCTGAGTCTTACCTCTGAGCCTGTTTCTTCTTCTGTAAGATAGGGCTAACACAATTTTCATTCCTTGTCTCCCAGAAGTGGTTTGAGGAAAGGAGTAAACAACAGCGACGATGATCATGATGGTGATGGTGATGATGATGATGGTGATGATGATGATGATGATGATGATGATGATGGTGATGGTGATGATGATGATGGTGGTGATGATGGTAATGATGATGATGATGATGGTGATGATGATGGTGGTGATGATGGTGATGATGATGGTGGTGATGATGGTGATGATGGTGGTGATGATGATGGTGATGATGATGATGATGATGGTGATGATGGTGATGATGATGTGATAGGGTGTATGTAGTGCTTGAAGGTTTTCAAAGTGCTTTACAAATATCATTCAATTTTCTCCTCACAAAAGCCCTGGGATAATAAAGGTGCTTTTATTATTCTCATTTTACGTATGAGAAAATTGAGATAGACAGAGGTCAGAAGTTAAGTGATGCTTGTCCATGGTCACATAGCTAGTAAGTAAGACTAAAGTTGAACTCATCTTTCCAACACCAAGTCCAGCTGTACCCACTTGACTACCTAGGATATAAACCTTGAGGCACTCTAGAAAAGTGAATTGGCATTATTAGTGGTATTGTTGTTACTCTGAGTTTGAAAGATCCACCCAGAACTTAATTCTATCTCAGATACAAGAAGGCTAACTAAACATCCTGACCTGGTGCTCTGACTCGCTGATTTCAGCATTTTTTGTAAAACCACTTTCTGATGTAGTTCATTGGCTTCCATTTCTGGCAAGCTTTAGTCATGAAAGCATTTCTGACACAGTGCAAGTGTAGACAGTTCTTAATTTTTCAGTTGCTCATTATCCAGGGACTTTGCTTCTCTTTGCTGCAGTCACTTTGACTAATCTTGAGCCATTCTGATAAATGATTGACTGGTGAATGAAAACCAAAATTGAATTTCTAAAATTATGAATTTTAAAAATTATCTCTAAATTTCTATTTTCCATGCTACCAAAGCCCGTTTCCATTCCCACTCCATTGCTACAGATAGTTGTATGGTGTTCATATCTTTTTAAAATACTATTTGAGTATAATGTGCTTGGGTCTCAAATTTTGAGTTATTATTTTGTCATTATATTGTCCTCACAAGAAAACTGATTTTTATAGAACTCCCAAATGTCTTACAATTACCACCATCAACCCTATTCATAGACTCATAGACCATGAGAAGCTAGAAGTGATCTTTGGTTGATATTTTGGTTTTGGCTTTTTGATCTGACTATGACTGCATTCACGTAGTGAAATCTCAGTGAGAAAACTCCATCCAGTGCAAATCTGCATCTTTTCTGTTGAAGATTGAGACATAAACTCCTTACATTGATTAGTTCATTTGATCGTCACAACAATTCTGAGAAATAGGTGCTATTAGTATTCCCGTTTTAATCTATGTATGTTGAATGGAAATGAATTGAATCAGGAGTGTGAAGCAGGTCACATTGAGTGTCTTCCTGAGTCTTCTCTTGAAACCAAGGTTGGGAAATATAAAGACTATAGCAATTGTATCAATATATCACATGTAAATGATGATAATAGAAATAATTATATATGTGTATATAGATATATGATATATAATACACATACATACATGTGTGAATAAATGCATGTATGTATACGGGTGTGTGCATATTTATACATATGTGTATGTGTACATGTGTGTCTATACCTATGTGCCAGATACTATAGTTAAAAGGTTAAGAAAAAAAGGAAAAACAAATAAATTTACACCATAATTTTTTTTGTATATTTGAAAGGAATAGCAAGTTGTGCTTGCAGTTTCATATGAATCACTTTTTTTTTTTATTGTACTGGGTTATAGAAACACTTCTTTTATTCCATGAATTAAAAATAAACTAATTTTGAAAAAAGAGGTTGAAGTTGGGCACTCACCTAGGACCCCAGAACTATACAATGCCTACTCTTATCAATAATGTACTCTGTGCCATAGTATGAAAATAAGGTCATCTATGCTAGGCTTCCTTATTTACAGAGTGGTTTAGTTATTAGGTTATAAGCTATACCTCAAAGAGTATGGCATAGATTATTTCCACTTGTAAAAACAGAATTCCAAATAATCAGCATCTGATTCTACATTCAACAAGACAATTTATTTAGGCAAGGTGGTTCTCAACCTTCCTAATGCCGCAACCCTTTAATACAGTTCCTCATGTTATGGTGACCCCCAACCATAAAATTATTTTCATTGCTACTTCATAACTGTAATTTTGCTACTGTTATGAATTGTAATGCAAATATCTGATATGCAGGATGTATTTTCATTGTTACAAACTGAACATAACCCACAGGTTGAGAACCGCTGGCTTAGGGGAAGAGTAAAATCAACCCAGTCGGCAAGGCAACATGTTTGGAATTATTCTGTAACAATCACCAATTGTATTCTAGACATCTGAATTAGTAAATTCCTTTGGAGCAGGGACAGTATCACTTTTGTCTTCATCTCCCCAGTACCTAGAGCACAGAAGGCACTTAATAAATGCCTGTTGTTCCATTGGTTTCTAGATATAGAAACAGACAAAACCAAAGCAGTCTTTATTTCTAGTGAGGAAATGTAAGCTTTCTACTAGGAACAGCTAAGATACACTAATAAGGAGATAAAGATTTCCTTAAAGGTCTCTTTGAAGAAAGAGAAAGAGAACCCGAACATGTGGGAGGGTCTGGGAAATATTCCAGTAGAAGGTGGGACCTGAGTAGAATCAGTTTACAAGAGAGAAGTATTTCACAGATGGAGACAATATGAAGAGAACTTTCCCCAAATTTGAGGATTATGAGCCATTTGAATTTGCAATTTTTATTCATTATGATCATGAACATGGTGAAGCATATATCTATTCCTAAGGGGCAGCCAGGTGGTACATGGATAGAATGTTGGGTCGAAAGTCAGGAAGACCTGAGTTCAAATCCTAGCACAGATACTTGCTATCTATACTAGTCATTTAAAAAAAATATTTGCCTCAGTTTCCTCATCTATAAAATGGGGGTAATGATGGCACTTACCTCACAGGGAGGTTGTGGGGATCAAAAGAGAATAATTGTAAAGCACCTTAGGACCCACATTATAAGCGATATCGAGATATACTCACATATACATACATGTATGTATATATCACATCTATTAGTTTATATAATTACTACAATTATTGTTATCATCATCTACGTGTAGATAGATATATTGATATAATTGCTATAGGTTTTTAATTTCCCAAACCTTGGTTTAGATAGAAGACAGGAAGATATTCAGGGTGACCTATTTGCCAGGCCCAATTTCAGTGAGTTTCATTCAACATACATATATAAAGCACCTATGTTTAGAGCACTGTGGTAGGCACCAATTTTAGTGTCTAGAGACCCAAATTTGCCTCCTTTTTTTTTTTCCAGTTCTCTCCATTAAGTGCAAGTGCCAGAGACATTCCTCCCTAGCTTCTAGCAGAAATAATAAGCAAGTGGTTGGGAGTTGAACATCCCTGGCCCGGATTACAAAAGAACCTGGGGCAGAGTCAACTGGGACCTGTTTCATCCCGGAGATGGAGCCGATATGATTTATTGCATTTTCTCACTGTCATAGTGTCACTTCTATCTTTGATGATGGTTCTTTTCTACCCATCCCACTGCTTTGGCCCACCCCCAAGCCCAATTGAGAAACTGTACTTCATCCTAAAAAGCTCCTAATGGCAAGGTTTCACAAGAGCACTGATTTTTATAGAACTCCCAGATTACATTCACCCCAATCAACTTGATTCATAGCCTCATAGACTGTGGGAGGCTAGAATGCATCTTCTGTTGGTGTTTTGGTCTTGGCTTTTTGTTTTGAACCTGGGATTGCATTCAGCTAGGGAAATCTCAATGAGGAAACTCCCTGTGCGAATTCTCAACTCTTATGTCAGAAAGTTGGGCATTAGAGGTCAAGTGGCTTAGGGTCACAGAGCTGTCCAACATCTCCTCTTAGTCTGCTTGCTAAATGACAGTCCTTATGCCTCTGCTATTGAGAACTGGTGAGAGACAAATGGGCTTGATGTAGATGAAGCTTATGATAATAAAAGTGACAGAAATGGAAACAAAATGGCATAAGAACTAAAACCAGGTCCATTTGTAAGTCATTTCACTAATGTTCTCACATTAACAGTGTGTGAGTAGAACCTGATAGTTTCCTGTATTCTTTGTTCACCAGTTCCCCTATGAGCATATGTACATGTGTGCAGTGCATGCACACACACACACACACACACACACACACACACACACTCACTCATCCCCTGACCAGTAATGAAGAGCAAACCGAGCAGAACCAAGAGGCCACTGTATGTAGTAACAGCAATCTTGTTTTAAGAACAACTCTGAGCAACTAATATACACACACACACACACATACATACATGCATGCACATACACACATATTTGTGTCTAATGATAACCATCTCAAGGATGGGGGAAGAACAAAGGGAAGAAAGAAAAGAGAAAAGAAATTTACATAACTTTATTGTATATTTAAAATGAATAGCAAGTTGTACATAATACATTTTCAGTCTCACGTGCAATCATCTTTTTTATTATATTATATTATGGAAATGCTTTATTCCATAAATTAAAAATAAACACACATTTTTAAGAAAGTATCCTTTCAGTGAAGAGGGGTACAAGTGAAAGAGTCAGGGTGCATCAGCACAGATCAGTGATGGTGACTGGTAGAACCTTGTCAGCATCAGGTCATTGGTACCATCTGAGTGTACAAAGTATAGGATATGAATTTGTTTGTATACCATAGAGTAGAAGCTTGTCCAGAGTGGGGGTTATATTAGCTCTTCCATTCTGCTGTGCTTTGTGGTAGCTCGATAAATGTTAAACAAAAGGAAAGACACTTATAAAAACTTGATTTTGTTTCGTTGCTAAGAGATCTGCCCTTACGATGTCACATTGTGAATGCAATGCTAGAACAGGAAGGAATCTAACAACAAAACAATCTGACAAACATTTATTGAATACCCATTATGTGTGCATTAGGCACCATCCCAGGATCTGGGGTACAAAGGTGAGAAATATTATCCTTGCCATCTTTGAGCTTGTGAATGTAGTTTAAAAATACACATATCGCATGAATGAATTTGTTGTTATTGTGGTTGTTCATCCTTTGTTCTCAGTGAGGCCCAATAACATCATGGGGTGATGTCTTGACTTGCAAGTAAATTGGATTTAAGTGAGACAGAGCCACACAAAGTCATCAGCCTCACTCTCACCTCCAGAGTCATGGAAGTCCAGTGGCAGGGCAAAAATCAAGATGACTGGTGATGGCCCAGGATGATTCAATATCCGACAGAATTATGAAATTCCACTAGCCTCTCTCCTCTTCATAATCAGCTTAAGTAGCTTAGTATGAGCCATATCCCAGAAGAAGCTCTTTTTCTAAAATAAACTTGAGACGATTTGTCTGAGGCGTTTGTCTGATAGAGCAAATGTATCATTAAAGGCTCTCTTCTGAAAAAAAAAGAGTCTCCCCTATGAGATTTCTTGAAAAATGCAGGAACAGAGATTCCTTTGTCACTACACAGATGGGAGCTATATTCTTATTGAAGTTGTGTGTCACTATCATAGAGAATAGCTGGTATTGGGCTCTGAGTAGGAGACAATGTCTTTATAGATGATGATGGGGTCAACAAAACGCTCTATTTTACAGATGACAGGGTTGACTGTAACAAGTCCTAAAGCATTGTAGAACCTTCTAAATGAGACTCATGGCCAATCAGAAGAATGCCATCTAACAGCTAATGAGAGAAAAACCAAATACACGAAGAACACCAATTGGTCATGATCATGACATTCGTTAGGATGAACGGTCCACTGATCCAATCCATCTGTGTGTGTTTGTATGTATGCATATGTACATGGACACATTACGTGCATACCTGATGCACTTCATAGTTATTTGAAATGGTATCTCCTTTCCATTATTGCTTCTCCAGTTTTGTTACCATATAGATGTGCTATTGATTTTTCAGGATTTTGTTTGTACCCTGCAACTTTACTGAAGGTCTCAATCAGAACCTTTGCGGATTTCCTAGGATGTTTCAAGTGTATCATCATATCATCAGCAAAAAGGAATAGTTTTCTCTCCTCTTGACTTTTCTTTAGGCTTTTAATTTCTTCGTTTTGTCTTATTCCTGTGTCCAGCATTTCCATAAGAAGAGTGGGCTTCCTCACTCACATATTTGTTGGAACAGGTTCTAGTGTATCCCCATTTCATATATCATATAGTACATAATACTATATAATGTTATATATTATAGTTTTACTCTATGATATGTAATATATTCATATATACTATGTAATTACATATTATATTTATGCTATATAATATCCTATATAATTATATAGTTATACTGTATTTTATGTATGTGTGTATACATATACATATACACATATGCATGCATATGTATATACACATACACATACATGTATGCATACATATACATATACATATATATATATATATATATTCTTGTGGACAAAAATCACACAGGAAAAGGAGGTGTGGATGGGTTATGATCTGCCCCTTTGGAAAGAGTAACCATAGAGATAAACTATTGGACCCATTTATATCTTTAAGAAGTTCTCAAGAGCCAGCATGCCACAGTGGCTGGAGAAGTAACCTTGGAGTCAAGAAGACCTAGGTTCAAATCCTACCTCAGGTCCATGTGACTACATGACCCTGGGACAGTCATTTAACCTCTCATTGACCCAAATTCTGTTATACTCAGATGAGCTGTTGACCTGGATCAGTTGAGGAAATTTCTGTCCTGTGAGTTCTAACACCAGTGAAATCAAAGGTCTAGATTTTTTTTTTTGAGAGGCAGTTGGGGTTAAGTGACTTGCCCAGGGTCACACGGCTAGTAAGTGTCTGAGGTTGGATTTGAATTTAGGTCCTTCTGACTCCAGGACCAGTGCCCTATCCCTTGCACCACCTAACGGCCCCCTTGTACTTTCTTCTGTAAGCTGCCTAGGTGACTAAATTATCTGTAAGGTCCCTTCCAACTGAAAAATCTATGATCCTATCACAGCAGATGGAATAAAATTTTTATACTTCAGTTTCATTGATGTAGGTATTACCTCCACTGGTACAAATTATAATTCACACAGGCCAGTTAATCTTCTGTGTCTCTGGTCCTATAAATGTTCCCCTCAGGATGCTGGAGCCCTTCCCTGGATCTTTTGCTATTATAAGTACATCAACCATCCATCTAGAATCCCTGCTTCACAAGGCTTAACCAGTCCATCTCAGGTCCCACTCATGTATCTTTCTCATATCATCTTTTATTATATACGAATAGACAGGACTGGATCATGAGAAGTCCCAGATGAGCAAACTCCTTCCACCAACACAAGTCAATACTCCCTCTGCAACTTACATTTTTCAAAGTGTCTGTGGAACACTGGAATGTGAAGGAGGAACTTACCCAAGCTCACATAGTGTGTGTCAGAGGAAGCCTGACCCTCCCTCTTCCAGGCTTTCAGGCCATGGAGCTACCTGTACTTTATGATATGATCCTAATAGCCCTAATATTGTTCTTAGTTGTACTATTAACAAACATGGCTTCTGAACCAGCATGTGAAATTATACCCAACTGAAGGTGACATTTTCAGAGTAAATGTCTCCTCTGAGCGTAGGTCACTGAGCTTGTAGTGTGTGTGTGTGTGTGTGTGTGTGTGTGTGTGTGTGTGAGAGAGAGAGAGAGAGAGAGAGAGAGAGAGAGAGAGAGAGAGAGAGAGAAACAGACAGAGACAGAGACAGAGACAGAGAGACGTCATTGTGTATCATCACATTTTAGCTTCTGCTTTCAGGTGGTGTTTGGGAAAGTCCATTTCCAGCCAGCTACCCCTCTGTGGAGATGCAGTGTGGTTTCTCTAAAGACCAGATGATGCCTTCCTATTCTTCCAGGCACATCAAGAAATACATTAGTCACAGGCAGATTTTTCAGATTCTTTACCTCAGAGCGACCTTGAAGTTCCTCATTCTTGACACTCTTGAATCTTAATGTGATAGAGTAAGAAAAAGTCAGATAGTATGTGATTGCTGTCACCTAATTTAATATGGCAGCCCAGTGCCCCTTGAGGCAGTCCCAGGGTCTCTTGAGTGAAGTTTGTCGTTGGCCTTGTTGCTGTTGAACCACTTTGCTTCATGTGGTATTTTAGAATTCATACAGCATGGAAGCCTTGTTCTGAGGTGTCTGGCATGTTTTTAGGGTGACCCAGGGTTAACGGAGGCTAGGCTAAGGCAGCGCAAGCTGTGGCAGGTCCTCCCAATCTGGAGAGGTTTCAGGTATGTGACCAGTGTGTCTGTTGTGTGTGGACCAGTCTAGCTGGGTTCTGAAGGAAGC
>CM053592.1:22049656-22088812 GCA_028646515.1 Pseudochirops corinnae
TTCTATATATTATATTAAAAACTACATTGCATATATAATTAGATATACTTTTATAATTGTTGCATTTTTGGTATGGTATATTTCTTAAAAACCTGAATGCTACTAAATATATAATTATTTGCTATATGTTGATACATGAAAAAGTCATTCTTACTGTGTGTAAAATCAGTTACTAATGCAGTTATTCTGAAGTGATGCCATGTTTTACCCTTGCTTGACTTTGCCTACGTGCAGTCAGTCTGCAGAAAAGGGTAGCTGATGTCATCAAATTCATGCAATGCAGAAACCATTGCTAACTATGGTCAAGGTGAAACAAATACTCCTAAGCTTCAAGGATCAACATAATCCACAGGGCTCAGCCTTAGCAATCTCCAGACCTTCTGGAGCATGGACCATAGAAAGAAAACAGGGCAACATCAGCACCAATGCTGAGCTGCCATTACAGAACCTGAGATAATTGGATAAGAGATGGGAGTACACCATGCTATTCTCCATGAATAGGTAAAGGGCCAAGGAAATGGAGTGTATAAAAGCCCAATAAAAGAAGACCTCCCATCAGGTCATCATCAGAATAACAGATCTACTGTTTGTTTTAATTGTGGATTAAATGGTATAATTATTTTGGATATACTAGCAAAGGCAATGGAACCTTGGTCATGAAGAATTTAAAAATTTTCTGATTCAACTTTGGTAAACTGGAGTGGGGCAGGGAGGAGATCACTCTGGGTGATAAGGTGAGTTACATTAACTTCATCATCAATTCCTTATGGATCTATTCCACGCGGGCTCATAGCACCTCATGTAGAGATGATAATGAAAATTGAGAATTTAGCCTGCAATAACATCCCCCACAATGGATCTCAAGTTACAATCATTTTCCAATCTTTCTATGGTAGATATTGGGTAAAATACCTTTAAAGCCTATGACAAGACTTGGACTTGGTGATTTGAGTGATATAGACTAGTTATCCATGAGATATATCCAAGTAAGTTTGAAATTTCCTAAGGAAGTTGTTAGTGTCCAAAGAAAAGTGCATACTGTGGTGCTGGTATGTCCAGATCATCTAACACTCACTAGAATGTCAAATCTGTTTGGAACTAATTCTAGTCTTTTCAAAATTCTAGCAGGACACTTCAAGGGATAAGTTAGAACCTAATACCTATACACTTTGACTATGAAGAGGATTACAAGACAATTGAGGCAAGAGGTTCCAGTGAACATCACAAAGGAGCTCCAACTTTTCACCCTCTGTACTAGGCCCTGAAGTACTTGACTTTAGGGACTCCCTAGTACTACAAGAGTATAAGGATATGTTGAGGCTGGAACTCGGCAAAAGAACATTGCATGCATGAGTGAGACAAGGGATATACTTGAAGTACAACCCACAGAATCCAGTTCACCAGTTCCAGACCATTTGGAGAAAGATTTAGGATGATTCCCGTCTACAGTGGGAGATCTCAGAAACCATTCAAAGAAATGGTGGTTAAGCCCTCCTTTACAACCAGACTAATGTCCAGTGTGAAAGTATTTACAGATCCTATACTTGATTGCAAGCCACCATGGGAGGAGGGGAGGAGGGAGGAGAAAAAAATTTGAAACTCAAGGGATTGTGGAACTGAATCTTGTAAACTAAAAGTAAATAAACAAGTCAATTTAAAATAAAAAAAAAAGAAATGGCGGTTAAGGGCATCATCACAGAATGCAGCCACCCTTTTGCTATAGTAATGGGGCCTAAGAAAAATAGAATGAAAAGAATGTGTGTAAATTACTGAACTTGGAAGAAAAGGACTAATGTGGACCAGTACTCTGAGCAATGGGTATAAGATGCACCAGATTGCCTGCTAAGTAGTCAGTGGTTTCCATTCTGGGACTGGCAAAGTATCCTCCAGACCAGGCCTGTACAACCTGCAGCCTGCAGGCTGCTACTGCTTGCAGCATACCAAAGGATTTTGGGTGGCCTGTGAAAAATGAAGACGAAAAATCCTTTGCATGTGGAGGAAATCCTTTGGCATTCCACAAGCAGCCAATGTGCCATAAGCAGCCCAAGGGCCACAGGTTGTGCAGGCCTGTCCTAGAATAACAATATTTAAGGGAGCCTATCTAGAATTCTAGCCTGATAATATACCCCTGTCTCTGCAAAGAGCAGAATGATCTCCAGCCCCTAAATCCTTCTTCGCCTCCTGGTAGGAATTCAAGTCTCCTTCGGTGGAGGGTGAGGAAGAAGCTAGAGAGGTCTTTTCTACCTTCCTTGGAGCTACAGAATGATGAAGGGACAGCCCCTCACCACACATGGGATCTCACCACACATATAAAATGCATGTATGTTTCCCCATTCTATTCCATCAGAGGCCAAGGGAGGGAGAGGAAGTAGCCAACTCTTTAGAAAGAAGTACTTTGAAGGTCTAATTGTTCCAAGACAAGCCTCTCCTTTAAGGGGCCCTGGGGGGGATCAAAAAAGTTGTTCTTGGTCTTCTGCTCTTGGAAGCCACAGGGAGTGCTTTGATCTCCCCATCCCTACCCAGCTTGGAATTAACACCCTTGGAGGAGATTCCCTCCCTCAGAGACTTCCTACTGTAGGTCAGAGAGTACAGAGCTAGAAATTTGAGGAGACTTCTGAGACACGAAAATGCTTCTGGCCCCTCTTCTTTTGGTTTTCTATTTTTAAATCTAGGGAAAGAGTGGAGAACTGTCAGTGGGGAGGGATGAATGGGACTGGAATGTTGGATAGAGTTGTTTTTCCTGGATTTGGTCCATGTGGATCTGGAGTGCCCAGTACAGCACAGTGACATTGCAGAGACACGGGGAGCACCTCACCCTTCCGTGACCACCAGGGAGAGGCATTTTTATGGAAGAAGAGTACTTGCCTTTTGTCTTTCATTGCTGAATGCCCTGCTGCCCAATTTCCTGATTGAAACAGAAGGTGAAGGAACTAAATGGGGCCAGTCAGAGCTTGGTTTCTCTCTTTCCTTTCAACTTGAGCTACTTTCACATAAACTCTTAATTAGGGCATTTTATGATTTCTGATTCAACTATGGTCTATTCTCAGGGCATCTGGTAAATGTTTAATGGCTGGAGGATGGTGGGGACAGGGGAACTATGCATGACACACTTTTAAGCTTAACTTGCGTTATTAACATTTTCTTCATCATTTTCTTAAGTCTAGACAACCAGCAAAATAATAAATCAAGACTTGATTTATAGCATTTGACAATTGCGTAGGTACAGATACTCATATTGAAAATTTAACATTCAGTTAAACTGTGTGAACCAACTCCAACTCTACTATCTTTGTCCATATTGTTGTACTTGCAAAGAACCTGGGAAGTAGATGAGAAGGGCATTGTCCCTAGGTCCGTGATGGGGAACCTGTAGCCTTGAGGTCCTGCCCTAGGTGTTTCCTTCCTTTTAACACAATATCATTCATTGGTTTGGTTCTGGGGAGTTTTTTCTCAACCAAATCCCTGTCTGCAAAGAACAACCTCAACAAAGTTAGTCTGGAAATGACAATATGGACAAATCGACCAATCAATCACCAAATATTTATTAAGTGCGTACTACATGCTAGTGATGGGCAGCTAGCTGGCACAATAGATAAGAATATTGGGCCTAGAGTCAGAAAGACCAGAGTTCAAATGTGACCTCAGACACTTACTAGCTATCCAAACTTGGGCCAGTCACTTAAGGAAATGGTAAATCACTCCAGTAGCTTTGCCTAGAAACTCCTCCCCCGCCCCCCAAAAAAAAACAGTTGGTCCACTGGGTAACAAAGAATTCGACATGATTGAACAACTCAACAACAATGTGCTAGGCTCTGTGTTAGATATTGGGGATACAGAAACAAAACTTGAAAAAATCGCAACTTAAAAGAACATTTTTTCTCCTTTATTTAAATTTCTAAGTGAGTGGTTTGGATGGTCTGCCAGCTATTTCTGTTAAAATGGTACTATAATGGGTACTGGTACATGCACTGAGTGCCTCTGATGGAGTCCTCCCACAAGCTGGTGAGCCTGCTTCCAAGACAGCCATGATGACGAGTAATGGAAGTACCTTGGAGAGATATCCAACACGCTCTGTAGCTGATTCTGCCAGCCACATGAATGAAAGCCTCTTGACCTGGCTGCATGGCTGGAACTTGGGGTGCCCTTAACAAGGCACTAACTAGCACCTACAGCCCCAGGCATTTTTTTCTTGACTGCTCTGCTATCCATTTCATTTTTTCTCTCTGATGGTTCCCAGTGAGAGACAAAGCTATATTAGACAGGCCAGGAATATCAGGAAGAGCCAGACCAAGACTCTCAATTTGACTAGTCAGTGCCTTTTGAATGCATCCACATTCAACCTTCACAGCCCCCCAGAAAGCCTCTTCTTTGCTGTGTGGTTAGCAGACTGAAACCAGTTACAGAATGTCTGGGCATGCTCCAAAGTCCACATGGGGATTGCTCACCAATCGTAAAGACTGGGTCCATTGGCAATCCTGCCCCCCCCCCACTCACACACACACACACACACACACACACACACACACAGAGTGCACAATGATCCTGTGTAGGATTGTAAAAAGCGTCCCAAGGGACTCAGGTGACATAGGCTGGAATCCAAACTCACCATCTAAATGACAATGGGTGAGCTATGTTATCTCTGTGAGCCTCAGTTTGTAGGTCTATGAAATGAAACAATAATATTTGCACATCCTACCTCAAAAGGAAAGCACTTTGTCAATCTTAAAATACAGCACAAATAGGATCTATTCCTATACAATGTATGTTTCCATTGTTTTGAGCAAATAGATGAGTTTCTGAAGGGCATTGTGACCCTAAACAAGTCACAAAATCACTGTCAGCTTCAGTAAACCCAGAAAATCTTTTCCATCATAGGCTAGTTGTCCTTCTCTCAATCCCAAATTGATAGACTTGGACAAAACCACAGCTCAGAATGGTAAGCTCATATGGTATCAACTTTCACCTCTGTGCAGATGATCTGTTTATCCAGCCCCAGCCTCTCTCCTCTTTTAGATTTCTTCCTACCTAGAGGACATCTCAAACTCAATCAGGAACTTAAACTCAGCACATCCACAATCAAATTCATTCTCTTCCTCCCCCTAAACCCTCCCTTCTTCCTAATGTTTCAATTCCTGTAGAGAAAGCACCACCATCCTACCTTGGTCTATAAAGCCCTTTTTTCATAGCCCTATAAATTAGGTAGGACAGCTATTAAAAATCATCAAAATACATTTTGTGCTTTAAGGTTTGCAAAGCATGTCATGTACATTATCTCATTCAAACCTTACAGGAACCCTTTGACGTAGGTACGATAGGTTTTTTACAGGTGAAGACCTGACACTAGGAAGCTGTCACATTTCTATGTCCATACAATAAGTAACAGAGGCCAGATCTGAACCCAGGTATTTCTGACTCCAAATATAGCAGCCTTTTCACTTCATCATAATGATCTAGACTTGTGATTCACCAGTATAGGGAACTCTCAATGAGTAAAGTCCTTCTGCCAATGCAGAGAAGCAATTTGGCTATAACTAGCTATCTTAGCAAGTAGTCTGGAGCACTGATGGTTAAATGACTTTACCCAGGATCACATTGCTCACACATGGCAGGTTAGACTTGAACCTAAGTCTATATCTCTGAGGCCAGCTCTTTATTGACAGTATCAAAGGTGTCAAACTAGGACATGGGCTCCCTAAAGTCCTACACAAAGATCCCTGTGGCCCATACTGATTTAGAAAACCACATATGTACACTATGTCCTATTGTATTTTCATTTATTTTGTTAAATATTTCCCAGTGAAATTTTAAGCTGGTTCAGGTTGCAGATAGCATATGGGACAACTCCGGACTACATTCAGCTATAGTGTATCTCACCTACAGCCAGCTTTCCCTTCCACATCTCAGGGTTAAGGATGCAGTCCCCCTTTACCCCCCATCTTCATTCCCCTGCCTGCCCACCCACTCCTCCCTACCCCAGGAATCTGGAAAATCCCAATAAATTTTTTGCTCCCCCTTCATATCAGAGGCATCTGATTTTTTTTCTTTTTCTTTTATGAAGTGTTTATAACACTTTATAGTAAAATTTGGGATAAGTATTTTTTGTGTCATCTGCTGGCCTTCGTATGTTATCTTCAGCTTCCATGAAACTCCCCAAAATTCCCATTTACTTTCTTATGACAAATCATGATGGGGAAGGTCACAATGTGGAAGGGATAATCTTAACTTTAGGCAATAACAACAATAATTACTGACTTTATATAGCACTTTAAAGCTTGAAAATCCATTATCTTCATACAAGTTATGTTCTCTTCCCTTCCCCATTTTGATTCCCTTGATAAATTAGTTTAACTCTGCCATGTTCTCTTTTCTTTAATTCCTTGGAAGTACTTGTTCTGCAAAACCATAGACTTGGATCACTTCCACCATCCACTGCCTTTCCTCTTCCACACATGCTTTTGAACAAAGTTGGAAAAAAAATCACCTCTAACTGTGCTGACTGGAATTGCCATAAATTTATGTTACATAATCTCAACTTGGCCCTCACTGCAGCAAGGCAATCCTTTTAAACTTACCTAATTGATTCACTATCCTATTTGCTACAGTGGATCTTCAAAATTTTTTCATCCCTCTCCAAACCACCAATGGCTAATTCTCCCTCCACGCTCACAGCTGAGAATCTTTCCTCATATTTTATTGAAAAAATTGAGGTCTTCTGCCAAGGACTCCCTCTTCTCCCTCCTCATCTTATATCACTCCCTCTATCAACCCTACTCTCTCACTTAATATCCAATCATTCTCTGCCTATTGGCTGCTTCCTTACTGCCTATAAATATGTCCATGTCTCCCCCATCCTCAAAAAACCCTCACTTGAACTTTCCATTCCCATTAGATATTCTATATCTCTCTTTCCTTTTGTGACTAGACTCCTTAAGAAAGCCATCTGTAATTGATACCCCCACTTACTTTCCTCTCACTTTTAATACTTTCTACTCTAGCTTCTAACTTCATTTATTCAAAAGGGCTCTCTCCAAAGTTACCAGGGATCTCAGTCACCAAACCGAATGGACTTTTCTCAGTCCTCATCTTCTTGTAATCTCAGAAGCCTTTGACATGTCAATCACCTTTTTTTCCTTGATACTTCCTTCTCTCTAGGTTTTTGTGACACTGTTCTCCCCTGGTTTTCCTCCTACTCTCTGACCACTCTTCTTTCTCCTTTGATGAATCTTCATCCATTTCATACCCAATAACAGTAAGTATCCTTCAAGGCTTTGTCCTGGACCTTCTTCTCTTCTTCCTCTATACTACTTGACTTGGTGATCTCATCAGCTTTCATGGGTTCAGTTATCATCTTTATCCAAATCACCTTGTCCAACCCTATCCTCTCTGCTGTTTTGCAGTCTTTCATTTCCAAATGCCTTTTAGACATCTCTAACAGGCTGTCTCATAGATACTTTTTTAAAAAATTATATTTATTTGATTTTTAATTTGTAGAAGAAAGCAAGCATTTCTACAACATAGTATAATAAAAAATTTGATTGCACATGAAACTACAAATCTATTATGTACAACTTGCTATTCCCTTTCAATGTGTGATAAAGTTATTATGTAAATTTCTTTTTTTATCTTTTTTTCTTCCCTCCTCCCTCAGAGATGGCTACCATTAAGTACAAATATTTGTGTATGTGTACACACAGACACATATGTATATATGTACATATACACTATATATATATATATAAAATCTTTCAATACATACTTATATTTACCAGTTCATTCTTAGATGCAAATAGTGTCTTCCTTCATGTGTCCTTTATAGTTAATTTGTGGTGGCAAAGAACTGGAAATTGTGGGGATGCCTGTCAATTAGGGAATGACTGAACAAGTTGTGGCATATGATTGTGATGGAACACTACTATGTTATAAGAAATGATGCTCTAGACAATCTTAGAAAAACTTGAGGAAACTTGCACAAAATAATGGAAAGATATTAACAGAACCAAGAGAATATTATATACAGTAACAGCAATATTGTTTTAAGAAAAAATTGAATAATTAAATTCTATTGATTTCTTAAACTCAACATGTCCAAAACTGAACTCATCATCCTTCCCCAAAAACCTTCCCCTCTTTCTAATTTCCTTATTACTGTTGAGGGGACCACCATCCTCCAGTCACCCAGGCTCAAAGTGACCTAGATGTCACTCCCAGAAATTCAAAAGCCCCATCCTTCGTACCTTCATAATATCTGTTATATATGTTCCCCTTCTCTTCTCTGATTTCTACCATCCTAGTAAAGACTCTCATCACCTCACTCCTGGACTGTTACAATAAATAGGCTCTTGGTTGATGTCTCTTCTTCAGGTCTCTCTACTCCAATCCATCCTCCACTGCGCTGTCAAATTGATCTTTCTAAGATGCAAGTCTAGCCATAAACACCAGTGGCTCCCAATTACCACCAGGATCAAGTTTAAAATCTTCAATTTGGTTTTCAAGGCTTCACAGCCTAGCTCTTTTCCTACCTTTCCTGTCTTCTTAACACCTTCCCCCCCCCCTCCTTGTTCTCTGTGGTCCAATGACACTGAACTCCCTGTCGTACCACAAACAGAACACCCCATCTCCCAACTCTGAGCATCTTCTCTGGCTGTCTCTTATGCCTGGAAGTTTCCCCTCTGAATTTCTGCCTCCTGGCTTCTCTGGTTTTCTTCAGATCTCAGCTGAAGTCCCACATTCTGCAAAATCCTTTTTTTTTCATTCCTTCTTTGTCTTAGATGTCTTCCTTCTGAAATTGCTCCCAATATTTTGCATGTTATTTCTCCCATTGGACTGTGAGCTCCTCAAGAGCAATAATTAATTTGCCTTTTTTCCATCTCCAGTGCTTAACACAGTGCCTAGAAAATAGTAGACATTTCATAAATGTTAGTTGACTAACTGACAGTTGACATTATTATAAGAAGTCAGCTCTTTAGTCCTTAGTTTCCTTATCTACATAATAATAGGGGTTGGATAAGACGATCTCTAAAGACTCTAACTGCTCTAATCTTCTCTGGGTCTTTCCCCCTGAAAAAAAATCTAAGAATACTACTTAGCAAGCATTTACTGAGCACCTAACATATGGAGCATCTGACACTTTGCTGAGCACTGAAGATACAAAAATGCAACTGAAAATAGTATGTACCCTTAGCACAGATTATAAATTTTTGCTGTTCTTAATAATAAATGCTTGCCCATTGGTCGATGGTGCTCACATTCTCCTCAGGGAAACAAAATATATGCAGAAAAATATAAAATAGACAAGAAAGTTCATTTTTTTTAAATGGTCATTCAAGGTCCCACCAAATATGCCCAATGGTGAAACAGTCTTTTAGTGAGATCCAACATTTAGTTGCAGATATAATTGCTTCATTGAACACACTCCACCAAATCTTTTGGAAAACCCTATTGCATGTTTAAACATTACCTTTGTGGTTTGGTGTCTCCTTCTCTCCTCTCAGATGACAGGCTCTCTCCCTCAGGTCTGATGCACATTTTAAATTCTTTCCACAGTTCCATAATCCACAATGAGGTGAAATTATCCCTTGTGGTTGATCGGCTCATTCTAGGTGTTGGCCACATGGTCCAAGAGGGTAATCATCATGTCAGAAATAGACTTGATTACCCACTAGATTAATAACAGTGGTTTTATCTTAGCCCTTTCCTACATAGGTCTCAAAGCATTCTGCCAACATTCATGCATTTTTCAGAGAAGTAGCTTAGAAATAGAAAGGAAGGATGGAAGGGAGGAATGAAGTAAAAATGGAGAAATGAGGGGAAAGAAGGAAAGGAAAGATGGAGGGAGGGAGAAAAGAAAAGAAGGAGGGAGGGGAGGAGAGAGGGAAGAAGGAAGGCAGGAAGGCAGGAAGGCAGGAAGGCAGGAAGGCAGGAAGGCAGGAAGGAAGGAAGGAAGGAAGGAAGGAAGGAAGGAAGGAAGGAAAGAAGAAAGGGAGAGAGGAAGTATGGGATTTATTAGGCATCTACTATATGCCAGGTGTCCACTAAGCACTTTACAAATATAGTCTTATTTGTTCTGCACAACAGACCTGGGAGGTACTTTCTATTGGATTTCCATTTTGCAGTTAGAAAACTGAAGCAAATAGTGATTAAATTACTTGCCTGGAGTCACACAGCTAGTAGGAGTCTAAGTCAGATCTTTCTCACTCCAGACCCAGCATTCTATCTGCTGTCCCACCCAGTTGCATTGAAGACTTACCTTAACACAAATGTATGAGGTCCCATACTCTTAGAAGTCGGAGGTTCCTTACTCTCCTTCAATGAAATATCTAATCCCTCTTAGGTCCACAATGGGGAACAATGGGATGGCTTCTGGCTCAAGGAAGATGCTCAGTCAATGTGTCTAGTCTTTTGAATGGTATTCCTTCTTCAAGACAGACAACAGTTGAACCACCTTGAACCTGGTAGGAATTTCGGTGGATCCATGATCTCAGCAATGTGAGTACTACTTCCAGCAGTGGAGATCACAACCCTCCCACACTTCTCATTCCATACTTATCCATGTTCCCAGATGAATTTTGCACAAATAGTCTACCCAATATGTTAAATGACCACCTCTGGGTTTCTTAATATTTTATGCACTGTGCCAATATGATACCTATATTAAGCCTTCAGTTATATATTTCTAGGTTTATTCATTCCATCACTCAAACAGTAATATATTAAGCACCTACTATGAACACAGTTCATCAAGACACTAGTGGCTCTGGTCCATCCCAAAGCCAAAGTGACTTTTGCTTCTACAGGAGCCATGCCTTCATTACCAAGTTTTTCTATTTCTATTTCTTTAAAAAAAAAAAAAGAAACAACTATTTGACCATGGTCAGAAGAATTTTGACTCATTATATACCTTTGTGCTCTACATATACATGTATGTCTTTATATATATATATATATATATATGAGTGTGTGTGTGTGTTTTAGGAATTTGCCCTTTTAATTGAGTGTTTGTTCTGACAGTGGGGAAGAATTATTGTGCTTTAAGCACAAGGGTCAAGGACTCTTGCATGTAAAAAGTCCCATAATTGACTAGAGGTGAAAGTGGCCCTGGGAAAAAAAATCACGTGTTGTCCAGCCTCCTTAATGAGAATAAACCTTTCCAAAACTTAGCTCAGCTAATTTAATGGCTTAAATTTTTTCAGTTGAGTTGCAGTAGAGGGGAAAGAACGCTGGCTTTGGAATCAAAAAGCCTGTGTTAGAGCTAGATCTTTGATTCTTTGAGGATAGGCTTAAGTTACACCACACACGTATGGAATGGAAATTGTAAAAAATAATAATGATAATAGTTGAAAGATCACAGATTCAGAGCTCTAATAGACTTTAGATGTCATCTAGTGTATTCTGTTCATTTTGCAGAGCCTGCCTCTGACATTTACCTGGGTAACCAACCACTGGTCAAACCATTTGTACTTTTTAGTCTGAGTTTCCTCATCTATAGAAAACGGGGTGTGGTAGCAGTAACATTAAAATGACAATAAAATAATATCTAATTATCTATTATGGTTTCTTCCAGATAGACTAAGCAATTTTTCCATTTAAATGGAAGTAAAACTGTCTTTGAGCCTTAGTTTACTCAGAACGCTATGGTCAGGCCTTTAATGAAGCCTCCTAGTGGCTTAAGGACAAAAACCAGGTTATATACAATCAGGAGCTCTTCCCCCAGGCTTGAAACATGGTGACGACCAGTGCATGAACATAGCCAACTCTGAGGTAGGGAAATTAGACCCAACTGAATCACAGCTCTGTCCTTGATGAATAACCTTTTGTTGACTGTCAGATTGACTACAATCTCCTTTTGTTCCAGTCCTGAACCTGGACCAACAGATTTACCTAAATGGGACCTGGACTAGGCGGCTTCTGAGGTCTGTTGAGGTAACTTTAGAGCTAGATCTTTGATTCTTTGAGGACAGCCTTAAGTTACACCACACACATGTATAGAATGGAAATTGTAAAAAAAATAATATTAGTTGAAGGATCACAGATTCAGAGCTCTAATAGACATTAGATATCATCTAGTGTATTCTGTTCATTTTGCAGATAAAGAAACAGAGGCCTAGAGAGTTGAAATGAATTGTCTGAGGTCTCAGGGATGAGATTTGAACATAGGACCTACATAAAATGTTTTACAACAAAAAGATCTCTTCTCTTAAATGATGACCCTCCTGATTTTACAATGTCCTATTTCTTTCTTGTTAACAGAGACCACATGGAAGAGTATAACAAAGACTCAATTTAGAGTCAGAAGAAATCTGTTCAAAACCCATGCCTGTCACTTACTATTTATGTGACCTGGAGCAAGTCACTTATTTCATCTGGGCCTCTTGTTTCTACATGGTAAAGAGGCATGTTAATATTAAATTAATATTAAGAAAAGTGCAATTTAAACCAACTGCAAGATTCCAGCTCACAGTGAAGTAAGAACTAGGAGAGCAATTCATACAATAAAAACATCATAAAGACAAACCTTGGAAGATTTTAGAACTCTGCTCAAATATAGCAATAACTAGCCACCGTTCCAGAGGACCTGTGATGAAGTGTTCTACTCGTCTCTTGGCAGAAAGGTGATATAAAATGTACCATGAGACATAATTTCCTTTATAGCTAGTGTGAGAATTTATATTGCTTACCTATGTAGGCTTGTTATAACTTTTATTTTTATTTTTTTTTCTCATGGTGGTGGGGTGAAGCGCAAAGGGGAGTCAGGGATAGGGCTGCCAAAAGAAAAAGAAAAACCAAGACTAGAACAAGTTTTGAATGTTTTGAACATGTTTTTAAAAGATACAGAAGAGAGTAAAGGAAATTCAGAACTGAACACAGACAAGTAGGGTAGTTTTATTATTAGTGTGCTAAAAAATTAAAATTGAGATGCCCAGAAAATCAGTTTCATATATTCTCTTTTCTGGTTTTTTGTTTTGTTTTTTTTTTTTGCATTTTAAAACATTCCCATTTGTTCTATGTCTGGAAGTCTCTCATTCCTGATCTCAACCTCCTAGTTTTCTTGACTTCCTTCAAGTGTGAGACTTGACCCAACTTTGGCAAAAAATCTTCCTCAGCCCTTAATTGTTAATCTATTTATCCTATACATATCTTGTTTGTAAGTAACTATTTGCACATTGTCTTCCCCATTAAACTGTGAGCTCCTGGAGAGCAGAGTTGTTTTTTTTTTTTGCCTTTCTTTGTATATCCAAATCTTAACACAATATACTTAATCCATAGTAGGTCTTAATAAATGTTCATTGACTTACCTGGGTATTTAAATTCATGATAAAAATATTAACTAAAGTTAGAGAGACCAGATGATTTCTAAAGTATCTTCTAACTCTAAGTCCTATGAAGTGGGTTTATTTAAATTAAATCAAGTCCATCTATTTGTTTCCCTTATCGTGCTAGGCACTTAAGTAGGTAAATTCCCTTCAATCTTCCTTTTCTCCTATGCATACTAAAACTAGAAATCATAATTTAAAATATTGCTTATGGCATTAAGCAGATAGCAAAACATATGCCCCTGTAAGTCATTTCAGAAATATAGAGGAGATGTAGAAAGTCATCAATGGATACATGAGCAAAAAAATGGTGAACCAGACCTTTTCTTTGATCCCTACAATTTTTCAAACCTCTCTAAAACAAACTTTAATCAGCCATATCCATAATTTAGGACACCCAGAATTCAAAAGAAGGTAAAAAAAAAAAAATAACCCAGCAATTGACATTCATTAACCTCAAGCTCACTCAGCTTCCCTCCCCCACATCCCACGCTACCAGCAGTGATGCTGTAGTAGTTGATCCAAGGGCATGACACAGGTTTACATCAAAACCCACCTCTGCACCCCAGTACCTACTCCTTCTTCCTAGTGCCTTGGAGAGACTAACTCCAGGCTACAGAGGTTGGCTCAGGACTCAACAGCAAGTTTATCCATAGCCCTTCAGGAACAAAAACTTGCTTGGAGCTACAATCCAAAAGCACCAAAGCTGCAAAGCTCTGATCTGCCATTGCCAGGTCAGAGAACTAAGGAACAGAGAGAGAGGGACAGGTCACCAAAACAGGACATTGCATGTGGAAAAGCCTGTACTGCATTCAACTGTAGCAGTTCTGACCACCCAAAAATCAATTGGGGCATAGACCAAAGTTGTTCAACTATGAATTTCCCAGTGTGACAGGAGACTGAGACACTTTGAGATCCAGACTCCAAGGAAATCATAATCAAAGAGGAGGGAATCAGTAAGTGAGTAATAAGAAAAATAAGAGGGAAAATAAACTGAAAGTACTAAAGATTTCAGGAAGAAGAAATCTCAAAGACCTTGAACATAAACAGATAACAAGAAAAACACATTAACAGAAGGAAATATGGCCTTCAGATCCAGTAAATGAGTTCAGATGTCTATAAATAAATACTGTAAAATAAAGAAAAATCATCCAACCCTTGATGACACATAGGACCCTATGAAATTTGAAGAAAACATGGAACCACAATACACTGTTCTTTGGTGATTCAAAAGAGAAATGAGAATTATGGGGGCAGAATGTATGTCTTACACAGAAAAAAAATAATGAACAGAACACAAAAGCTTGACTCTTCAATGACAAGCCTCACCAGAAAGAAGAGTAGATTGGGAATGCAAATTCACAGAAGGGAAGGACAACCTAGGAGAAGAAAAATAAAACAGTAACACTGAAAGAAAATGGGCTCACTATGTCAGCAAAAACATACTGAAATTGAATACATAATGTGCAAAGACAGCCTAGGGATCATAGGTCTCCCAGAAGAACATGACAAGGCAAAAAAAAACCATAATGAAGGAAATAATAGAAGAAAACAGCACAGAACTTCTAAAGATAGAAGATGAAATTCTAACAGAAAATATTCACAGATCACTTCCAGAAAAGAAAAAAAAACTCAAGGCTGCAAGCTCCAAGACAATAGTAGCTAAATTTAGCAATTCAATTCATAAATAACAAGGTCTGGAAATCATCAGGAAAAAGATCTTCAAATACAAAGGAAAAGACATTCAAATAACTCAGGGTTATTCTGCACCCACTAGAAAAGGGGGGAATGCATGGAATAATGCATCCCAAAGAGCAATTGATCTCAGGACACAGCTCAGGCTATCTTATCCTGTAGTTCTGAACTTAACCAGACAAAACAAAAGACAGACATTCAACATTAAAGAAGAGTTTGAAAAAGTTTTAGAAAGAAAATCAGAATTGAAAAGATTATATGCTTTTCAAACATTCCAAACAACAAAAATTCAGAAGTGAATAAATGTAGCGGGCAAGGATGATAAGAACAACAGAGTGACAATAGAAAAACCAATAAGAGACTTCTTTCTAAATGTACATAAAGAGACTAGAGTGAAGTGAAAATCTGGTAGAGGGAACAGTGAAGGGGCATGATGGGCAGCACCTGGTGATACCCTGCCTACAAGTCAATGCTTTTGTGGAACCACATTATAAAATTAGAGGATATTCAAGCAGGATGGGAGGAAGGAAGAAGGGGAAAAAAAGGAGTGAGTGGTGTTCTGGGGTGAAATCAAGAGCTAGCAACAATGGAAAGGTGACATCTTAGTCTCAGAAGAACCCACAAGGAAGTTGGTTGAGAAGGAGGGAGAAAAGATTGAAAAGGAGAGGAACAGAAAGAGGTGAGAAAGGGTACTGCTGACAAATGTATCTGTGGGTGAAAACAAATAGTTGGTGAAGAGAGAGGAGAAGTTTACATTGGACGAGACCTGGAAGACTTGGAACTTGAAAAGTCTGTTTGTAGAGGGTAGGTTAAGACCTCTGGGTGCCACCTGGATGAAAGGGAAAGCATGGACACAGGGAAGATATTTCCAGGCAAATATAGAAGGAAAAAGTTCAAAAAGAGAGGGTATAGATCAGTAGTGGGCATGATAATCAGAGACATGATGGGGGAACGATCCCACCATGGGGTAGTATCCTCTCTGACACATGAAATACTTGACATTGTTTTGGAAGTGAAACACAAACACTACAAGGCTGTGGCAAAAAGAGCCTAGAGGAGAGAAGCTAGAATGGATACCCTGAAAACTTTGATTGTATGAAGAATACCAAGAAAAGAGAGAGACCAGATCATTATGGAAGTCAAGTCAAAAAATGGGGAGTTAAAGTAACCAGAGAAGATAGATAATGAAGAGAGTGGGAGAAATTCTTTTTGGAAAAGAGTATAATTTTTTTAAAAAATAAGTAACAAGACTAACTGAAAAGGAGGAGAGAAAGGGAGAATATCATATGAGCATAATCATCTGTTGGTGGGTTGTTGTCCCAAGCTGCAGGATGAATCTTTATTAACAATGCAATTTCAGGCTCATTTATTGTTTGTATGAAAAATTGACTCCCTTGTAATGTCATTTATTAATCAACTCTCCCTTTCTGATCAGCTCTGAAGTTTTTCAACCCTAAAGGGTTGAGTGGAAGCAGCTGATTAATTAGGATACATATGAAGAGTCTTTGAACTCAAGTTGGGTCTTAGCACACATTAAACCATCTCAGCAGCTTTAGATACAGGTGTCTTATATAGCTGATAAGGGCGTATACTGAACACAGTCTCCCAATCATTAGCCCAAACTTTAAAAGAAATAAGTAGATAGAAATAAGTTGCATGGAAATGGGAGTATTGGGTGTTTCTCAGCTGTCATAGATCAGAATCAGGCTGGAATAATCTGATGTCATAGGTTATAGTCCACTGTAATGAGACATATAGCATATATTGGGCATATGTGGACCCTGGAGACAGCAGAGGATATGAACTCAAGCTTACCTTTCCCTAGAGGCAGTTCAGAGCCAGAACCAAATAAATGTCAAAGCCATACTCAATAAATGACAGCGGTTCCTATTTCCTCCAGGAACAAATATAAGGTCACTCAGTTCTCTATTTAAAGAAAGCTTCTCTATAAAAGTGAACAATCCAACCTCAAAATGTTCTTATTTGCAGATTATGTCTGTTCTATTTAAGTCACTCCCTTGAGTGATGGGAAAAGGTCTGGTAAACGATTGACTAAAAACCAAAACGTTAACAAAGCACTTATCAAGCTCTGAGTCTGTGAAAAACATTGTAATGATCTGGGGTTACAAACCAGCTCCTAGAATGGAGTCAGTGACTAACAAGGTCCAAGAACTTTCCAAGCCCAGAGGAGTGTGACCCTTTCTTGGGAACTTCTAGAAAAGTCCGGTCAGCATTTGCATTATCTAACTAGGGTCCAATCAACTAGATCTAACTAGGGTCCAGTCAACTAGATCTAACTAGGGTCTTTTGGTGAACCCCACTGAGATACTTATGAGTCATATGTTGGGTTTTGAGGTCAGATTTTGGTAGTACAACAGTAATGTTCCCCAAATAGCTATCCAATGAGATAACGCTTACTGCTAAATGTTAGGGAATGGGAGAAGAGACTGATCACTCTTCTAACCCCCTGAATTACTTCCTAAAACCTAGCATAACAATACCAGTCCCTAGGATTACAAAGACAAAGGTGAAAAATGATCCATACCCTAAGGAATGTATATTCTGCTGGGCAATAAAACATGCGTAGTTTATACCTTTCCCTCTATTTCCTCGGTAGAACCTATAAGCCAGAAAAATAAAGAATCTTTCAGAGTATATTCATGCTCTTCCTTTCATGAGAATGTAAGGAAATGAGAAAGTTTTGTACTATCCAAGTTGCAGCAAAAGGGTAACTGCTTTTGTTGTTGGAAGATATATGTTAAGACTGGAATGTGAAACAAGTAGAGAACAGGAACCTTGAATGCTTCACTGAGTTTTTGTTCTTCCTCCTTGCCTTGTTTATTCTCCAGCCAAAGAGAATCTTAAGAGTGAAGGGAGACTGGTCATTCCAGTCCCTGTCTTGTTCCTGTAGATTTTAAGGGGGTGTTGTCCCCAAAATTATTTTGGGGGATGTAGGCTCACTAACAAGGTTTTAAAAGGAGTTAAAGGGAATTTTCTAATCTTAAATCAGATAATTACCTAGGAATAAGGACATCGAGTCAACACCAAGGAAAAAAACAATCAAAAGAATATATGATCTTAAGCCTAAAATGTTCTGCTGGCTTTTATTAGCTGCCTGAATGACTGTTGTGGCTCATAGTCTCAGCTATGCATTAAAAGAATTGTGGCTCAGGAAGACGGTTTTTGCTTTTTTTTAGCCACTATACCCTAGTGAATGGTAACAGAGCAAACCTAGATAGATGAAATTCAGTAAATGGTAGCAGAAATGCAGCTCAATGAGCATAAGACCAGAGGAGGTACCCAATAAGAACAATTTGATGAAAACTAAAAATGTAACACCAAGAAAATAGCAATATTATGGCATTTCCAGAGGCCATCAACAGCTCTGTACCACTCCAGATGTGAGTTGCCTTGTCCTGGCCATGAGTGTGATTTGCATGTCTGTTCCCTTATCACACATATTCTCTGACTTGGTGTCCTCCATGTGCATTCCTGTTCAGGGAAGGGGGATGGCTGGCAACTACAAAACTCTCTGAGGGGTGAAGTCCTAGGTCATCATGGAGGCAGCAGGGCACTGAGAGGGGCCCTTTAGGACAGGAAGGATATTTTTTTCCTTCTCTTACAGTTTTAGGTCACTTCTAATATTTCATTCCTTAGTATTCTTGTCTTCTTGAGCAGAATTTTCAATATTCCGTCCTCAAGAGTACTTAAATGAGTCAGCTCGATGCAGTGGAAAGATTATTAGAATTACAGTCAGGGACCTAAGTTCAAATCCTATCTCTGGCATTTGTTAGATATGTTATCATTGGCAAGTCACAACCTTCCTCAAGTCCAGTTTCCTCAAATGAGGATAACACTATTAAATAATCTACCTCTCTGGTCTATCATAAGGAAAATGCTTTGTTTATAAACCTTAAAGCATTATAGAACTGAGTTATTGTCATTCCCTTAACTTTGAGAATGTTTAAGACCCATGCCAATAGCAACCCATAATTAGTATCCCTAGCAGTAATCCCTGGGCTTTGATAGCTTTGCTGTCAAACAAGGTTAATGATTGGTCAGAAATTCCCAAGTCTAGGCTAAAAATAAGTTAATAGTTTCACCCTGATGAATTATTTTCTGAGGTTCGTTATCTCAGTGAGGTCAATGCCTGTGGTAGTTTACTCCTAAGCTAGTAAAAAAAATTTTCCTTTGGTCAGTGAGATCATTAACCAAAACTCTGCTTTGGGAGACATGTTAGTATGCTAATAGGGAGAGGAACAGAGAGCCAAACATGGACTTCGGTGAGTACTGAATAATATTTAAATATTCTTATTGTGACCTTTTCCCTCAGAAATAACTTATATTTCTGTTGCCTTAGTATATAGAGGAAAGACAGACAGAGAAAGAGGGAGGGAGGGAGGGAAGGATGGAGGGATGGAAAGAGACAGAGAGAGAGGGGGGGAGAAAGAGAGAGACAGAGAGAGAGAGAGAGAGAGAGAGAGAGAGATAGAGAGAGAGAGAGAGAGAGAGAGAGAGAGAGAGACAGAGACAGAGACAGAGACAGAGACAGAGACAGAGAGAGAGAGAGAGAGAGACAGAGACAGAGACAGAGACAGAGACAGAGAGAGAGAGAACAGGAGCATTTATTAAAACTTACTATCCATCCAGCAATGTGTTAAGCATCGGAGACATGAATACAAGTGAGTAGGACAATCCCTGCCCTCAAGGAGTTTACATTCCGAAGGAAGAAGACAACACATAAAGGGTGGTGGGAAAAGGGTGGAGAGTAGTATACATGCACTTGCATGGTGTGCAGATGACAGGGAAATGGAATGGGAGCCTGGGCTCCGGCGCGATAAAGCAAAAGTTCCCTTATCAGAGCCTGGGGACTTAAGGTTAGAATCCATATTTCCACAGTGGGGAGGAGGTGAGAATAAAGGTTGAAGAGCAGATAGTACCTTCCATAGGATCAAATGGGTATATTAGAATTTCTTACAAGAAAAACGACAAACAAGGGATCTTTAGACACAGCTTCTCAAGGTGAGCTAAGCCTTTCCAAATTGTTTGCAGCACTGCCCAGCTTCAGTTAATGATACATTCAAATCTGGTTTCAGATACTTGCTAACTGCAGGCAAGTTACCTAACACTGTTTGCCTCAGTTTCCTCATCTGTAAAATGGGCTGGAGAAGTAAATGACAAATCACTCCAGTATCTCTACTAAGAAACCCCCAATTAGGGTCACAAAGAGTCAGACACAATTGAAAAATGACTGAGCAACAAATTTACTTCTAGTATATTGAGGCAATGAGCTACTGGAGTGGACTGAATGTTAAGAGTCAGAATGATCTGTGGTCTAACACTGCCTCAGACATTTAGTAGACATTTGACCATACAATTCTGGGTAGGTCATTAAACTTCTTTGTAGCTTAATTTCCTCATCTATAAAATGAGGGAGTCGGACTTAATAGCCTTATTCTATGAACTATCCAAGAAGCCCAGATCAAAATGCCTACTCCCTGCAAGTATTCACTATTGATTCATTTTTATTTCCTTCTTTTTTGTTACTCTCATTAAAATATTTTATTTTAGTTCCCTCCACTTAATATTATTTTATTTTTTTCAATTACATGTAAAGATAGTTTTCAACATTCACTTTGTTTTTTCCTCCCTCCCTCCCTTCTGCCCTCCCGAAGAGGCAAATGATCTGCTTTTATTTCCTCCTAGTCTGAAATGGGACTTCAATGTTCTCCTACAAGATGGTTATCCAATGGAACAGTTCACCTAAGAATGCTCTCAAATGGACTTAGGTAACACCAAGGTTAATAGATAGACTGACTAAAGTCCTACATAAATATGATCACTACTAGACAGACAGGCAATCTCAGTGATCTCAGGGTACTTTTGGTCACTCCCAGTTCCCTAGAAAGCTAGGTCTTTTCTTCAGTTCCAAAGCCCTGGCCCATTGTGGAGTTTGTTTTGTTTTTTGTTTTTGTTTTTGTTTTTTTAACAGGAAGGCAGGCAGGCTTTATTAAGCACAGTGCCAGGCGCAATGTACCAATATTATCTCATTTGATCCTAACTTACCATGAGATAAGAGCTATTATTATATTATCCATTGCGAAGTTGGGGAAACTGAAGGAAATAGGGGTTGAATGGCTTCCCTGGGGTCACACAGCTAGTCAATGTCTAAGATAACATTTGAATTCGGGTCTTCCTGACTGGTCCAGTGCCATATCTTCTGCACCATCTAGCTGCCTCTAGGCAGGGATTGGAATAGGGACTTGATCTGTGATTTCATTGAAAGAAAGAACTTCCTCAGTGAGAAAGGATTTTTAATTTTTTCATTAAGAAAACTCCAGACAAAACAGATTGTCCCCTTCTCTGCAATTTAAAGCCTTTGAGATTTGCTAGAGGTACTGAGAAATCAAGTGACTTGTCCAGGGTCAAACAGCCAGTATGTGTCAGAGTTAGAAATTGAACTCAAATACTCCTGGTTCTATGGCCAGGTCTTTATCACCTAGTTTACAGTGATTTATTATTCTGTTGTCAATATGCCACTCTCAATTCAATCAGAATTACACACACACACACACACACACACACACACACAATATTCCAACTCTTCTCCCCCCATGCAAGTTAGACTGGGTTTTCCTTAAAAGGTATTGATACCCATCAGTTGTGGAACGGTTGAACAAGTTGCGGTATCTGATGGGATGGAATATTATTGTGCTATAAGAAATGACAAGCAGGATAACTTCACAAAAACCTGAAAAAACTTACATGAACTGATGAAAAGTAACGTGAGCAAAACCAGGAAAACACTGTACACAGTAAAAGCAATATTGAGACTTTACTATTCTCCAAAACAATACCAAAGGACCCATGATGAATTGCGCTATCCACCTCCAGAGAAAGAACTAATACTACTTGAATATAGACTGAAGCATGTTGGTTTTCACTTTTTTTTTTGTCTTCTTGTACAAAATGACTAATATGGAAATGTTTTACATGATTGCACATGTGTAACTATATTTATTTGTTTGTTTACTGTTTCAGGAAAGCAGAGGGCAAGGAGAAATGGAGGGATAGAATTTGAGACTCAAAACTTTTTTTAATATTTAAAAAATTGTTTTAATATGTAGTTGGGGGGAAGATGAAATATCATATAATTTTAAAAAGGTATTGAGATCGTTCCTGTCATCTTGGTTGGTTCAAGGGAATTAAGGTTAGATCCACTGACATTATTTCTTGGTTATGTAAGAATAAAGCAATGCAAAGAACTCTAGTGGCTCTGCTGTTTTGGGGATCATGATAGGCACCTCAGACAAGGAACCCTCAATCAGCTGAATCAACTCAATATGTCTTTGATATTCATCCTTATTGAATACTCTTCTCCTGATGAGACTAAGTAAATCTGGTTTTAACTGCTGAGTGATTCACATGAGATTAGTGTCTCATTTTGATTCAACATCAAACCCAAGTTACCAAGGACCAGTCTGAGTCAGGCACAGCCCAGAACACTCACAAATATAACTTTTTCCTACAACCTTTAGCTTATTCTTTCGTCCTTGCTGGACTATGTTCTCTCATTGTCTATACCCCCAGAAAGTCTGACTAACAAGTGACCAAGCTTGATTCCTGGTGACTTCCACATGCTTGTCATGGTTTTCATGACAAATTCTTATGCCTTACACAAGGATGATACAGAGATTACAATGAAGAAAGAATTTGCATCCAGGATTTTACTTTTGATAAAACAAAAGTGGTGGGGGAAAAAGATGATCCAGAGCTACCAACATGGCGCGACTCATTATTATGGAACTCTCACCAAAGGAGCTCTCCATTGTCTCCAAATCTCTTCAGAAAAATAGAAGTCATATCTGGCATTCACAGAGTGGGGGATCCTTTTATTTTATAAAGTCCTGATTATAGACTCATATATGGAGAGCTGGGAAAGACTGCCAAAGTCAGCTCATCTAAGCCTCTCATCTTACATTAGAGGAAGTTAAATGGCAGGGTCAGAATCTGAACCCAGAACCTCTACTTCCAAACCAAATGCTCTTTTCACTCTTCTCTGGCTTCTTCTCCTTTTCAAAATAGGTTAAGCAAAACCTATTTAAAATGACATTAGAAAACCTCCAATAGAGAACAGAAAATTCTAACTCTGGAATGTGAAATTCAGATAATGGAAAAACTGCCTCCTTCTGTTAGGTCTCATTGCAGAATATCCTTAGAGATACCAACACATTTAGGACTGATAAGTCAGAACCTGCTCCATGACACCTCTGCTACTCTTGTCTAAATCACACTTTAAGATTATCTTAATGACCTTTAATCTTGACTTACCCTGGCGCCTAACTCCTCCAAAATTCCGGAAGTACTTGTTGGAGTGTTTGGAGTTCTACTCCTTTAAATGCTTTTTAACTGCCTTGCCATTCAGAAAAACTTCAAAGACATTTGTCTTTGTGATCCTCCTACTGGGCTTTTTTTCCCCCTTTCCTGCTGTCCCAACCTATCCTTCCTCACTCCTCTGCTTTTTTCTATCCACTACCTTGTCCTCCTATCCTTTAACCTACCCACCCCTCCCTTAACCTCTTCCCTACCTTATCCTCTTGCCCTTTCATTTCTTTCTGGATTTTGAAAACTTTTATACCCTTCTAGATATATGTGTTGTTCCCTCTTGAACCCATTCCAGATGAGAGTTAGGTTCCAGCACTATCTGCCCTGCCCCCTACTAGCTTCTTCTGTGTCAATTTTTCCTTTCATGCCTTATTTGTATGAGATAATTATTGATTTCTATCTCTCCCTACAGAGTTTTATTTTTTTTAGAATCATCCCATCATACTCAGCTCAGCCCAAGCCTTTCTTTCAAACTATCCACACAAATAATCATGACGGTCCTGAGTACTAATAATATCTTCACATATAAGAAGTAAACAATTTAACCCTCATAATTGGTCTTTAATGTTTACTTTATATTTCTCCTGGATGTTACTATGTTGTGTTTTCCCTTAAGTTCTGAGGTTTTGTCACATATACCTGAAAGTTCAGTAAATATCCTCCTTTTTTCATTCAAGATTATACTTGACTTTACTGGGTAAGTTACCCTTGGTTGTAACCACAACTCTTCTAAGACCTATGATCCTTCAATGTAGTAGTTGTTAAGTCTTATGTAATCCTCATTGAAACATCATGATATTTAAATTGTTTTTTCTTGTTACTTCCAATAATTTTTTTCCTTAAGTTAGGAGCTTTGGAACTTGGTAAGTTTTTCTCCTGAGATCTCTTTCAGGTGGTGATCCAGTGGATTTTTTTTTCTATTTCTGCTTTACTTTATTCTTCTAGAACTCCAGGGCAATTTCCCTTGGTAATTTCTTATACTATTGTATCAAGAGCCTTTTTTATTGTAATTTTCAGGTAGTCCAACTATGCTTATATTATTTCTCCTCTATATTTTCCACAGATCAGAAGATGAGATATTTCACACTCTTCTATTTTTTATTCTTTTGATTTTGTTTTATTATTTCTTGGTGTCTTAGAACATCATTAGTTTACCTTTGCTCAATTCTAGTTTTCAAGTAATTATTTTCTTTCTCAAGTTTTTTATTCTCTATGTCAAGTTGTAGGCACTTGCAGGACAGAACATTCTTTTTATAATTTTCTTCATTTTCTTGGATTGCTCTTATTTTTTTTTCTAATTTTTCCTCAACCTCTATATTATTTGATTTTTTAAGTTCTTCTAAGAACTCTTTTTTGTGCTTAGGACCATTCGACATTTCTCATTTTAAAAGGAGTGCCTTTTTCTTTTTAGCTCTGCTATCTTCTTCCTCTGAACGTGAAGCCAGATCTTCTCTATCTCCATAGTAGCTTTCTAAGGTTGAGTTCTCTCTACTTTGCTTACTCATTTTTATTTATGTTTTTAATTTTGTTTTAGCAGCTATTAGCGTAAGCAAGTTCTAGTCCTGAAGTATAGGGAATAATGTCCCAAGCCTCAGGTCTTTCTTACAGTTATTTTCTGAGATCTGTTCTGAGGTTCAACCTTGGACTCTCCTCTCCATTCCTAAACCATGGCTAAAGTCCCCAGTCACACTATGCCACAAATAATCTTGCTCCTTTGGGTCTGGTTCCTTCAGTGACTGCAAATTACAGCTGTCCTCTCTGGCGCAGTACTAAAATCAGGGACTCTGCTCTCCTGCAAGTGCTCCCAGCCAACAGAGTCCCTGACCCTCACCACTGCATCCACTAAATGTGTGTTAGCTCCTTCTCCCCACAGTCACAGTCCAGGATAGATCTGAGCAGCACAGTTATGCTTAGCATCCCTCAACAGTGGAAGGTACTTCAGTCTTCTAATCAGATGTCAGACTCCCACACTATCTTGAGTTGAATGTTTCTGAGGCTGAGGTTGCCTCCAGGGCTTATGGTTTGTTGATTCTTCAGGGTTGGCCTGGAGGTGTTTGCACTTCACTCAGGAAACCTCATACCCTGGAAATGTATCTTACCTGAAGTCTTCTCAAGTGATCTTAGGAGAACAATTGCTTTACCCCATTTTTTTTTTTATTATTTCTGCTGTTCTGCGTTCCCTCTGAGGTGATCTTCTGTCTTTTTTGTGTAGGAATTTTGGAGACCTGAAAGTTTTCTGACCTACTCTGCCATTTTCCCAGCATCTTCTCCCAATTTCCAAGCTTTTCTAAGAGTTGTATAGTAATGAAGAATTTTCTTCCCTTTCACACACACTAGTTTTCTCCCATTCACCCCTTAAAATACTGTACTTTTCAGAGGCTTAGAAGATGTTTACTGTAGAACACTGGCCCCTGTCCAAACCTTGTGCAAGTTTCAAAACATTTTCACAGTTGGTTTGTGGAATTTCTGATGTTGCCTATTTGTCACACCTTTTTACTCCTTGGAAATGTACAAAAAAAAGTGGAAAAGAAAGAAGATTGTTAATTTTTTGTCCATTCTTAAGGCCAAAAAGAATGCCTCCCTCCCCTCCCATGTCCCTGGCAATGAGAGTTCTAAATGTCCAGCTAAGTTAAGCCTCACATTGTCTTTCCTTCCTATTGCTTTGTTTGTGACATGAAACCAAGGTCATACTCAGGATTCAAAAGGAAAGGATCTAAAGCTTTGGCTTTTATTTTAATCCCATTTGAGTAAATGGGAGACCAAACCGGAAGATGGGGAGAAGGAGCATACATCCCTGGAAGCTGTCAGGAAGCCCTCGTAAAAGAAAAAGTATTATGTGTCCTGTACCATCACCTTAACCACCGAGGAAGCTTCTGCCTCCAGGCCAGTAACCTATGGCATGTGTGCCCCCAATGGCACATACACTGGTTTTAAATTATTTGGGAGCTGCTCATTGCTGGCATTCTCATCTCTCATTGTGAATGTCCAAGCACTATTTAGAGACTACTGTCTGCATACTACCAAACTGGAGATGTTGGTAGGTAATCCCAGTAATATCATCTCATTTTCCCCATTGTAGTTAAAGTCAGGACATTCCCCCTATTCTCAAGAAGTCAGTCAACCACTACCTGCACTTTGAAGCAGCTAAGAAGTCCCATAAATAGAGCGTTAGATTTATAGTCAGGAAGACCTGAGTTTGAATCTGCTTTAGACACTTGCAAATTGTGTGACACAGGTAAGTCATTTAGCTTCCATGATTTCAGTTTCTTCATCTATAAAAATAGGGCTAATAAAGTATCCATTTCACAGGTGTTTTTTGAGGATCAAATGGGATAACTATATATTAAGTACCCTGCAAACTTTAAAGCACTATATAAATGCGTATTATTGTGGTTATCTAGGGAAATAAGTAACATTATGAAAGACACCTCCTATTCCTCTTAAGAATATTAGTAGATGGCACCCATCACCATTGCACTCCAGATAAACAAAGACCATAACCTTAGTGCATCAATTCTAAAGGGTTAATGCTGTGGTTTTACACAATGAGAATGTACAATCATATATGTTAGAAATAGAAAGAATGCTGAGAGCATCTGGTCCAGGTATTTATCCAGAGGGAAATTAAGTTTTATTATCCATGTTTTATGGATAACACCAAGAGGAAATGAAGCATCATATTATAGTGGATAGGTTGCTGGATCTAAAATAAAAAAAAATAAAAAAAAATAAAAACTTGATTCTCTCTTCCCTGTATAACCTGCATCATTGAAGGGAACTTCCAAATGATCTACTTTTGAATTTTTTTATCCAATATTAGTTGTTATGATCACTGTTTTGTAGTACAGTTTGAGATCTGGTAGTGATCGGGTAGCTTTCATATCTTATTCCTTGGTATCCTTGCCCTTTGATTCCTCCAAATGAATTTTGTCATTATTTTGACCCCTCCCTCCCTCTGCCATCTACCATAATTAAGTGTTACATGGACTCTTTCTGGAGAGAGACATAATAATTCCATGGGAGGTAGTATAAGAAGGAGAACTCAAGTATATATCCTATAAAGGATCCAACAAGATTCATTCTGCCCACATGGAAGGCATTCCTCTTTCTCTCCTTCTTTGATGTTGACTTTGACTAGAAAGAAGTATCTCTTCCACTAGTCTGGAGCAAAAGTGTCAAGCTCTAATAAAAATAGGAGCCACTAATCCATACATAAATATCCCTGTGGGATGTATATTGACAGTTTTAAAATGTAATGTTATCTGTTTATTGTATTTTTAGTTATTTTGTTAAATATTTCCCAACTACATTTTAATTTTTTTCTGGCTGCACTCAAGAGTGTTGCAGGTCACCTATGGACCAAGTATATGACATCTCTGGTCTAGGGGATTTTGACTAGCTTCAAATTAGTAATTATTCTCTGCTTATTATTTTACCTGCTTATTTCCTTGAGAAAGCTAAGGATGCCATAGCAAAAATATTTGTGATCACTTTCAGAAAAATTGGCCACCTCTTCACCTCATCTTGGGTACTGGATATGTCCTCCGCCTTTCTCTGACTGCCCAAACCCTACAGTTCTACCAGTACAATTAGCATCAAATCTGAAACCAAGTTTGTAGCTGTTAAATTCTTTATTATAACAATTGTTAAAAAAAAATAATTGTTAGGGAGAGAACAAAAAGCGCAGAGGGGAACGGGAAACACCTGTGGGCAAACATCTTCCTCTAACAGAATAGTTTTGGCCAAAAACTCCAGAGAAATGGGGCAGTTGCAAACAGCTATCTGCTCCTCTTGACTTAGGGCCAAAACAGAAGGAAATCATTCTAAGGGGCACCCAGGCCTGATCTAATCAGCTCTTCATCGCTGCTTGCAGTCACTCTTGGACTCACATCAGTTACATCATTAACTAGGGAAGGCAATGCTACATTGAAGTTGTCACCTTAAGGTCCTTGAAAGGGAGGAGGAAGAGAAGCAAAAGATCTAAGGTGAAGTGTTTGACTGCCAAAATACACTGGCACCAGGATAGAGGAAGGAATGTAGAAACCTCTTGGCCTGGCCTCTCCCTTCTTTCTCCCAGAAATGTCCACAAAATCGCTTCCCAGAATTCCCCATTCCACACAGCATTTTTTTTTTTTTGCAATTTCTTTCCCTCTAGTAGAATGTCAATTTCCCAAGACCCTGGCACATAGCAATCACTTACTAAATATTTCTTAAATTAAATTGAAGTGAAGTGAATCATCACTCAGGGATAGAAAATTAAAATGCTAACTCCAGGGAGGTGAGGGTCGAAATCCCAATGTCTCCTTTGTGTTGGCCTAGACACTTTTCTCTCCCTGTGTCTTTCTTCTTCCATTGGACTGTGAGTTCCTTGAGAGTAGGAATTGTCTTATTGTTCTATGTGCATCCCCAGGATGTAAGTTATGCTTTGCACATAGTAAGAACTTAATTAATTCTTCAATCACTAAAAAAGGAAAAAAGCAGTAATAGGATTAGCACAGAAAAGAGCAGCATTTGGGGAAAAAGCTAATCAGGGTCTTTGAAGGCATAATGAGTATCAGATCCCTATAGGACATCATGTTCAAGATGTCCAAGAGGAAATTGGAGATGTGTGACTGTAGTTCAACAGAAAGATGAGAACCAGGTATACAGGAGTCATCATTCAAAAAAACCTAAGTGGGGATTTCTCTGGAGTCCTAGCTGTTGGTACCATTGGGGAATGGGGGGGATCGGTTATGTATTCACAATGTGCCCAGGCAAATAGGAGGTGAAAAATTTCGTTATTGAGTCGTCTTAGTGTGTTCAGTTTTCAGTAACCCTATTTTGGATTTTCTTGGCAAAGATCCTGGAGTGGTTTGCCATCTTCTTCTTCAGCTCATTTAATAGAACAGGAAACTGAGGCAAATAGGGTTAAGTGACTTGTCCAGAGTCACATAGATGGTCAGTATCTGAGGTCAAATTTGAACTCAGGTCCTCCTAACTTCAGGGTGACTCTCTCTACTGTGCCACCTAGCTGTGCTAGGTGATACAATTTTTTTTTTAAAGATAAGAACAACTTTGAGTCTAGTCTCTTAATGAATAAAGTTCGGTTATAGTGACATTCAGCAAATCTCCCGTGAATTCATTCCCATGGTGAGTTACTCTCTTTGGCATCATCTTTATGAATTTATTTATTAATGAACTGATATTTCCTATAAATTCTTAAATCAAGTAATCCTCTGCAGAGAACTACTTAATAGTGATTAAAATCCCTAATATTGAATCATTAAAGGGATAGCTCTTTAATGAGAGAATTAATGATGATACTACTCATATAATAAGACAATGGACATGACAGTTGTGTAAAAAAAGAGAACATGTAATAGAGAAAACTTGTGTGGAGGTCACTAACTCTATAGTATTTTATGCAGGATTTATTTTTGTTCTCATGCACATGCTAGATTGTAAACTCCATTAGGGCAGGATAACATCTGTCTTAAATTTTGTATCTCTCCTCAGTGTGGCACAATGCTCTTTACACAGGAGATAATAAATATTTGAATTAAATTCATAAAACATTAGTGCAGTCTACAAATATAGCTATCTGAATATCTAATGTCTAGGTATTATCTATTTAATAATTAAATATTTAGGTATCTAAACAGGAATATCTATAGTATGGATACACCCAATATTTAGAGAAAACTGGTACTTTTTTGGTGCCAGAATAAATATCTGTATCTGATAAGATAAGGGAAAACTGTTATGGTTTCCTTGGAGTGGAGGAAACATTGAAATCACAAAATGTTTAATGTTTGGCTGCACATTCTGGCTGGAGCATAAAGAATCCTTTAAAAACATCTCAAGGGTAATAGAAACTATCACAGTAACAAAGACGACCCAAAAAAATGACTGATCACCCAGTCAGACTTAAAATAGAACCTGAAAAACTGGAGCTAAAGCCAAAGTGTTTGTGAGAGATCTTGTCTCTCTTGGGTCTTTTACACTTCTAGTTTAGGAGTCAGCAATCCTAGAAAGTCTGTGGGACCCCTATCACTTTCCTTTAAAAAAACAATATTTTTAATTTATGGAATAAAAGAAGCATTTCCATAACATAGTACCATAAAAAAAGATGATTGCACATGAAACTGCAGGTCTACTATGCACAGCTTGCTATTCCTTTCAAAAACACAACAAATTTGTCAAGTAAAGTTCTTTTTTTCCTTTTTTTCTTCCCTCCCCACCTCCTGTCCTAGAGATGGCCACCATTAGACACAAACAGTTATATATTGGGTATGTATGTATTTATGTATGTCTGCATTTGTATATATACATGTTTGTATATGTGTATATATATACTATATATATATATAATTCTATACATGCTTCTATTTACATATATATGTAAAATTATTCCATGCATACTTCTTTTTACCAGACCTTTCTCTGGATGAAGATAGTATCTTTCTTCACATGTCTTTTATAGATAATTTGGGTATGTACAATAGTAAAAATCACTTATTCACTCAAACTTGTTCTTAAAGCAATATTGCTATTACTGTATACAAAGTTGTCTCAATTCTACTCGTTTCACTCTTCATTATTTCATGCAAGTCTATCCATGTTTTTCTAAGATCATTGAGCTCGCTGATTCTTGGAGCAGAAGAGGATTCCATCCCAATCATATACCACAGCTGTTCAGCCATTGTCTAGTTGAGGGGTGTCCCTGCAATTTCCAGGTCTTTGCCACCACAAACAGTGCTGCTTTCCCTTGGACATGGTGAGGGTGCAGAGTTCTGTTGAACCTACACTGACTACTGACTTGGAAGGAAGAGGAACGTGAGGACTTGTTGGCAGCCAATAGTGGATCTCCTAAGTAGGTAAGAAATAGTCAAGACTGCAGCAAATGAGTGATAAAAAGCAGCCTTTGTTCACGCCACAGGTTCCTGACAGGTTCTCTACCTTGTCATAGACCCGAAAAGAACTCAAGCTACTGCTGAAAAAATACTTCTCAAGACATGAGTTTTGTTACCTCAAAGATAACAATACAATAACTTCACATGGAAACATCTTTCTTAATGAACCAGAGTCTGGCGTGTACCCAGACTCCATTAGCTTGCTTAGCTGATGCAGCTCCCCATTTGGAGAAGCTGAGAAAATACTTCTAGGAGTCTTTGGAGAGAGTGTGGAGCATACAAAGAGATTCTGCTGCTACCTCTAGTTTACCAATCATGTGGCGAAGGATTGGTTATAGTGGCATTTAAAATGCCTTCTACCTCTCTCCTCCCTCAGTTGCTCTCCATAGTTGGATTCCTTTGTTCATGGTGTCTAGTGAGAGATCATACTATAAGGAGAGAGATGGGAATTTCTCCCTCTGAGGCTATGGGACATCAGCGTTTCACCTCTGAATTTCTTCTTTTTCATTCTAGATGAAGAGTAGAACCTCTGTGATCCTGTGAATTTTTTTGAGTGTCTGAACATCTCGGCACTCCAGAGTCTAGAGGACACTGCTGTCCCAGTGTTCTAGGGCAAGTTTTGCATCCATACCAGCATTAATGCCCCAAGGAACAAAGAATGACTAAGAACAACAGAGAAAGAGATTCATCTGACAGTCAGGTCACATTTGGACATGAACTTGGTGGGACTGATGCTATGTAGGAGCTGAGCTATGTTATATCTACTTTACCACAGAGACTTTAAGTGGGATAGGGGAGAGTGTGCCCTTGAGGTTTTAAAGGAAATGTTTGTAGATTTGCTCTTGCTATAACTTTTAAGTAAATGTCCCTCTCTAAAAATTACATGTTATTAAGTAGAGAAATGGAATTGGGCAGCTAGTAACCGGTACCTGAAAATGGGAGAACCACAAAAAATGGGGTGTAAGCAGACAGCAGCAATAAAAAGTGAATAAATAAATAAGTGAATGAACAAATGAATGAACAAATAAAAGAATAAATAGATAAACCCACAATCCTCTAAGGGTATCCTGGCACCTTCAGGTGGAGACATAGCCTAACCAACTATGGAAGAATGATCCAGAGCACACATGCTACATAAATAAAGTTGATATCAATATTGAAACCCACCCATTATTGCTACCAATCAATCAAACAACTTGTAGTAGAGCTATGCAGCTCTGGGGGAAATAGAATCCTAAGATCATGAATTTGGAGTTGGAATGGTCCTAACCAACTGTCTAGTCCAATTTCTTCATTTTTACAAATGTAGAAACTGAGGATCAGAAAAGTTAGGTGACTTGCCCAAAGTCACACAGATACAAAGTATAACAGGCAAGATATGAACTCAGGAGCTCTGACTCCAATAAGGACTCTTTCCACTGTACCATAAGAAGTTACCTGGACGGTGTTCCCATTTGTCTGTTTGTGTTCCCTTCACCATGTATCTTGTGTCTTCTTTCCTTTTTTAATCACATTTTCAAATTCACCTGGCTACTATACTCCCCATGTAATAAATATATTGGGTTGTGCTTGAGGTCTTAGGCAAAAAACAGACCAAAAGGCTAAGCAGAGACATCCCTGAGTCACAAAATAAGTAATAAATGTGTCCTTGCCAATACCTTCCAGGTGCTTTTCTGTTCTCTCAAGTGTGCACATGTCCAAGGTCCTGAGATCGTCAAAGTCAGGGGTTAAGGGATGCCACATCTATCCTCTAAGTCTCTGATTCTCTGTTCTAAGCAAACAATAAGTAACTATAATACCTTCTATTAGTGATATGTCCTCCGAAACATAGATTTAGTATATGGTGCATGGGGTGTTTGGGGAGAATTGGCACCTTTTCAGGGTTTCTCATCCACATTGGTGTTCACTTTGCACCCAACTCTCATCGGCAGCTCCAAGAAGTGGTAGCATGCTCAGCGGCCACACCCTGGTAAGACCTTCTTAGCAGATGGGATAAACCAGGTGTAGGGTAACTGCCAGGTCTCAAACCCATTAGTGAATCAGAGGGATGTCTACCCCAACCATGTGAAGACTTCCTCCAGCATGAGTGGAGGAGAACATTGGTCCCAACAGCCATGAAAGCGACTAAAGCAGGCACTGTCAAGCACTTAGAGGCTGGTCAGACATTGAAGAAACCAAGGTCATCCACTATATCCTCGGCCATTGCCAGTCATCTTGACTTTCGTCCTGCTACTGGACTCCAATGACTCTGGAAAAGAGACTGAGGCTGATGGCTTTCTGAAATTCTGCCTCACTTCTAGGATATCATTGGTCCTCTTTGAAAATGAAGAATGAATGTATTGTTTAAAAGCTTAATAAGCAAAAATATAGATCCTATTAACAGCCAACTCTAAAACTTCTTCACAGCACAGTGATGATCCTATACGCTGTGACAATAGAGTACAAATTCTGACCATTCTGTCTGAGCTGAAAAGGCTTTAAGGAGAGGTTTGCAAACAGACTCTGCCAGCTTGCTAAGTTAGGAGAGGATCATTGACCACTGGGCAAAGATTTTCTCTTGGATTACCACCACCCATAAAGACAGCCTGTGAAGGCAAAAAGGGGTTGCAGTGTTCTTTGGGAGAATGAATACTCATGGGAAAAGTTTAAAAGAGCAAACCACTGATCCTTTAAATATTAAAATGCCTTCCTTACCTGATCCTGTGAAACATTCTTTTCTAGCAGGATGCTGACTACTTCATCCACTATCCTCCTCTTCCTATTGGCCAACCATGTTGATATAATCCCAGAAACAATCATTCTTTGGCTAAGTTTATTCAGGAACCATAATATGCTTAATTTGTGTTCTCTGGTCCAGAAAACAACTCTGTTTAATCATTTAACTGGGTGAAATATATTAAAAGCAACAATATTTAAATCTGTTCTAAGACAGGGAGTTTCTTTAAATCACATACACACACACACATTTAAAACACATTTAATAAGAAGACTAATAACCAATTCTACATTTGCCTCCATATATATAAAAATTTTTCAGTGGAGTGGAGTGGAAAGAGCATTAAACTTAGTAACAGGACTCAAGTTCAAATCAAGACTCTGCTACTTACTGCATGACTCACTTAACCAATTTAGACCTGTTTCCTTATCTCTAAAATGATCCAGTAAAAATAAATGAGGCCTGAGGTACCTTTAAGTTCTAAATCTATGAGCTAATATTAATTGAGCACCTATTATATATAAGACAAATTTTTAAATATATAAAATATTAAGATGTATAGCGGATAGATCCCTGAATTTGGGGTCAAGAAGACTTGAGTTCAAATCTTGTTTCAGATATTTAATAGCTACATGACTCAGCAAAATTTTTTAAGCTCTCTTAGCCTCAGTTTCCTTATCTGTAAAATGGGTGAAATAATATTGTCTGCTTCACTGGGTTGTTGTGAAGTTCAATTGAGGTTAGATAGAGAGATAGAGAGATAGATAAATAGAGAGATGTAGATTGTATGAACTTATTTATATGTACACACATGTCTGTCTATGTCTATAGAAACACATATATATGTATTATAAGCTTTAAAGCAATATAGGTTGCTCAGTGGATAGAGCACCAGCCCTGGAGTCAGGAGGGCCTGAGTTCAAATCCAAACTCAGATACTTAATACTTACTAGCTGTGTGACCCTGGGCAAGTCTCTTAACCCTGATTGCCTTGCCCCCCCCCAAAAAAATATGAATGTCAGCTATTATATTAAAAAAAAGAATAGTAAATAAAATAAGGGCATGAACAATACCCTGGTTCCCTGCCCAGCTCCCAGCCAATGGGGGATAGTGGCAGGCTTCTTTGCTCCTTGTCTTTGGGGGAGATTTTCGCACTCAGATTGTAAGCCCACATCCCAGCCAATGGGAGAAGGGACAGCAGGGGAGAAGGGGCTTGACTGCATTAGGGTATAAATTCTTGTTCTGTCTTCTGTAATGTGCCTCCTCTCCCTGATCTTCCATGGAGAGGACCACCTTCTTCCCTCGGGGGAAGAGAATAAAAAAACTTCCTATTCCTTCCTCAAAAAAAAAAAAAAAGAATGGTAAATAAAGAGTGGCTTATCATGGGATCAGTCATTCTTATTAATTAAAACAAAGTCCCAGTATTTTACTGAGTGAGCAAAAGAACAAAAACCATCATAATCTAAAACTTAGTCCTTAATTTTGGAGCACAGTTTTGCAACATCGTCTTGTGATTAGAGTGACACAGTACAGGATACAAGGGATTGCCTGAAAAAACATTCATTGCACTGGGCTCAGGGATGTGGATAAAGAGACTAGAGGTATAGAGGCTATTGGCTTAAGTTTATAAACTGCTCTCCTCACCATGGTACCATCTTTTAACCCTCGGTCGACATTTCCACACTGGGAAACGGAAAACATGTTTAATTAGGAAAGAAGAAAAAAAAGAAACTTTTGTTCCTACATTAATTACACAGTTCTTCAAACAGTAGCATGATGAAGGCTTCCTCAATTCATATGTGGACTATTTTAATAACCATTCTCTCAAGCCTCCATTTGACTGTCAAAGTAATCTTCCTAAAATACATGTCCATGCCTCTTCCCATTGCACTCCCTGCTCTGTTAACTCCAGTGGTTGCCCTTTACCTCCAGGATTAAATATAAAATCTTCTGTTTGACTTTCAAAGCCTTTTACAACCTGGCCCTTCCTACTTTTTCCAGTGTTCCTATGCTACAACTGTGTGACCCTGGTAAATCATTTAACCCTTTTGCCTCAGTTTCCTCATCTGTCAAGTGAGCTAGAGAAGGAACTGAGAAGACACTCCGTTATCTTTGCCAAAAAAACAAACAAACAAACAAACCCAAATGAGGTCATACGGTTTGCTCATCCAACAACAATAGTGCTCCAACTGCTCTCCAACTGCTTCTACAAGGCAGCCTCCTTGCTGTTCCTCAATGATGATGATACATTTATGGGATGTTTTCAGAGAGATAGACAGGAATAGTGGATGAAATATAATTTTTAGTCTTCAGAGTCAAGACCTAGGTTCCAATGCTACCTCTCACATACTTGGGCTTTGTGACCCATGTCAATTCACTTAATCTCTCAGAGTTGCAAGTAACTCAGAAGACCATAAATTGTACAACAGATACAGATCTGTATCAGTAGGCAGAATTTCCTCACTGAAAATTCCCTGTACCTACGAATTCACATACCAGACTCCCCCAGGAGGGGAAAAAAAAAAAATAAAGGACTTCATTTGTTTTAGAATTCTATGCTTTATCAAATAAATTTCTCATCTATTATTTCATTTCATCCTCACGATCACCCTATGAGATAGGGTAAGGCTGAGATTCATACCTTCACTTTACAGATTAAAAAACATGAGCCCCAAAGCACTGTATCTTTTGATTCCTTGTCCAAAAAAAGCTAAAGACTGGTAAGTCTTCAGGTTTGTGTGATTTAGATTTAGATTTAGATTTAGAAATCTAAAAGGTGTTGACCACGTTTTTTGGAGCTCAGTCTAAACTAGACAAACGAAGAGGGTTTAACTCTCAGCAAAGCAGGTGTATTTTAGACTTACTGGTAAGTTCCTAACTGCAAAGATAAAGAAATCTTGGACAGATAATAGACAGGGTTGGGTAAGTAAAAGTATCCTGCATTTGGGTTTATAACACATGGATTTAAAATCCACCTCTGCTAAAGACTACCCTGCACATCCTTCTGTGGGCCTCATTTCCCTGTCTTTAAAATGGACAATTGGACTAGATACCTCTAGATGGCTCTAAATCTATCAGCCCATAATCCTGTGAATCTCTCTTCCCAGAAATTCTTTAAAAAAAAACCTTATAGCTGTCCATTCACAGTCATGGTTAAGTTATGCCAAGGCAGTATCCAGTAACTGGTCTTTTTCTTACTTCACTATACCCAAGGCTGATGAGCAGCAATTTTAGAATGAAAAGGACATAATGACTTTGGCAATGAGTATTTGACAGATGCCGTCAGCTATGGGACCCTCTACTAACCTTGGATGCTCCAGGAAATTTCCAATCCAATGAGATCCTGGCCTTCCAATATAGCTGGGTGATTTTCCTATTGAAATTATAGGCTATATTTTTGAGAGTCAATGTGGCAGAATGGATGGAATCAGGAAGACCTGGGTTGAACTCCTGCATACTTGTGATATAGCCATGGGCAAATCACTTAACCACTCAATGCTCTAAGAAGCTCTTATTTAAGAAGCATAAATTATAGAGTTATCCTTCTAGTAATCCAAGTGTTAATCCACTGATTAATTGAGGGGCAGCTAGGTGGTACAGTGAATAGAGCACCACACCTGAAGTCAGAAAGACCTGAGTTCAAATGTGGCTTCAGACAATAGCTGTGCGACCCTGGGCAAGTCATATAACCCTGTTTGGCTCAGTTTCCTCATCTCTAAAATGATCTGGAGAAGGAAATGGCAAATCAGTCCTGAAATTCTGTCAAGAAAATCCCAAATGGGATCATGAAGAGTCAGACACAACTGAACAACAACAGAGGCAAACAAAAAATAGAGATCAAACACAAAAACATTATGCTATAGCAGTGGTTCTCAACCTGTGGGTCACGACCCCTTTGGGGGGTCAAAAGACAGGGGTCTTAGGAACCAAGACACCGCTACTCTGTCTGTCTCCAGGTGAGTCTGCCCATATGCAGATACGCCCACATATGAGTATTAGGAAGGTTGAGAACCACTGAGCTACAGGCATGTGATGTTTGAAAATGCATTGCTTTATTTTTTAACATAACAGACTTCCTAACAAACATCCCTCTAAAGTAAATCATCTAAAAACAAGTACAAGGACATGATTATGTCTGTTGGCTAGTACCTATCACATTCTACTTTTGTAGTTTGCTGATTCTTATTAACAGAGAGGAAGGATATGTGTCGTCACTTTGATAGTATGGAACTGACTTCGGCCTTTGTATCTGTCCTGGCTTTTGTTGCTTCTCAGCATCAACAATCCTTTAGTTGTTGCAGACTTTGTGAAGTTGCATGCCAAGGGATGCCCTCCTGCATGTTCCTTGGAAGGTCAGGCCTGATTCCCTCCACCTTTTTTTGCCATGAAGGAACTGTAGTTGAATTAGGATCAAGTTTTCAAGGCCCTGCCCACTAGAGGAAAAACAATATATTCACCACTTATGGATTAACTGGTGGTCATGGAACATCAGGAGAGAGCTTTAAATAGGCTCACAAAGCTCCCTGCAAAAGCATATTAACATACTTTTGTTGATCTGAATGCTAATTGTCACTTCAGGGAAGGCAATGAGTGTTTATAAAGCTCCTACTATGGGAGCACTTTAAAAATATCCTCTCATTTGATCCTCATAGCAATCTTCAAATTAAATGCTTTTATTTCCTTCATTTTACAGTTGAAGAAACTGAGGCAAACAGGGCAAATGGAGATTAAGTAGCTTGCCCAGGGTCACACAACTAGTGTCTGAGGCTAGATTGGAACTCAGGTCTTCTTGATTCCAGACCCAGCACTCTATCCACTGTACTGTATTTACAGATGCCAATATTGACGTCACTGTCAATGTGAGAATTTTCATCTAAGCCCAATACCTGGGCTGTCAGGCGTGAATTCTTCCACTAGAAGAAGAAATCAGTGCTTACAGAATGTGTAGAAAACACATTCTCATTCTCCAAGTACAAACAGCCTTTTTTCCAAAATCATCTGTTGTGTTTTCTTTTCTTTTAAAAGAAAAAAAATAAATAACTATTGGGTCCACAGTAGTACTGTGCTTCCTACCATGCTTGGACAGATGCCTGGTCTCATCCATGAGAGTAGTGCTCCCTCCAGTGGTGCTAATTACAACCTTCCCTCTCCCCCCCCC